>OX123196.2:28265849-29465849 GCA_944739405.2 Euclidia mi
ATGGAATGATGTTTACCTGAAAAGAGAAATTGAAAACTTAATTAGACAGTTACAACATTTCATACGAAATTTTCCTGTTTTCAAAAGGACTGGCTTGGGGCGTAGCTAGCGCTGTATAAATGTTACTCTACATTGACGTAATAAGTCGGTACGTTAGCATAATTCAAATCAGCAACGTCTTTCGTATCACCGCGTAGTCGTAGCGAACGACCCAACGTACTGAGTGAACTACATACATACATAGACTCACGCCTGTTTCCCAGAAGGGGTAGGCAGAGGCATATTAAACGCCCACTTTTCGCCAGTGTTTTGGATCCCACGTAATAGGGGGCGAGCCTATTGCCGCTTATCGAGATATTTTGTTTGCCAGAGCCTCGTCCGTTGATCGGCAGGTGCACCACTTGCAGGTGAGGTTGGCTTAGGACCCTTATTCTTGGTGGGAACCCTATGCACCCTGAACTACATGTCTACGCAAATTAAATGACACTAGGAAAATTTTCGCTAAATACTTTTTAGTTATGCTTTCTACTGTTGGTAACACTTACATACTGTGACTAGGGTCGGTAGATTGTTATAGTAAGAACTCATTTTACACATATTCTACGACTCCATTTTGAAAATGCCGAGATGCCGCAATTCCTCGAAGCTGCTTAGGTTAATTTGGCGTGGTAAACTACTAACCTTTTTATTCTTATAGGCTTAGGTCACTTGCGTAAATTGTGTATTATTTATATTACGCAAGTGACCTGAGCCTTTAAATTTGTAAAAATACTTTAAAAATGACATCTGGTGCAGTAAATATAAATCCTTTATCGCGAGATTCACAAGATTCAATAAATGAGCGTAAAAAACACCTCGATTTCTAATCACAATTTTTTTTTTTTTTATATGTGTTGAGCATACAAAACAAGAATTTGCAGGTGCTGAAAAGTAAGGTGGCGGCTTAAACCACAACGCCATCGTGTAGTCTATTCATAACGAAGAAACCAACACAAATAGACAACACATATCGCCATAATTATATACTGGGTCTTACGTTTCCTTAAATTGCTCCAAGAACATATTAGTTAATTACCCGTTTCCCCGATTGATTTATAGTTAGTTCTAGTTAAAAACAATTAATCCAAACCCGAATAAAGAATATAAACCTATCTATTCTCCATTTATCAGTTGGACGTCTGTGCCAGACTGATATCGAAGCGAGCCTTTTCTTAAAGAAAAGCCCCAATTTCACTTTGTCTACTCGAACGTAGAAGAAAGTTGTGCAACTTAATACAGTGGTTGATCTCATTATGCTAAGGGGACTTCTTTCTGAATTTATTATATGATAGTGCAGTTTAAATAGTAAACTTTAAAATACTCATCTTACATAATACTTATACTTTATTTGCCATAAAATACACCGAGGTCGAGAAGACATAAAATATAATACCTATAAAACTTCATAAATTTGTCTGACACAAATTATGATTCTCAAACGCAAATCAAAATAGGTACGATTAGATGATAAGCTCGTGAAAAAAAAATGCTTAATGATACACTTATATACGTGCAAAGGGAGCTGCGAAATATTTATGGTCATGTCTTTAATTTAAAAACATAAAATACTTGTATCTAATAATCAATTTTACTATTAAAGTAAAAATATGCGAAGCATCTGTCGAAAATCGAAACAAAAACCTACATATTTTATTCTGATTGTTCCAAAATCATGACGAATACACATCGACAGCGCGGCGCGCCGCTATTACAGCAATAAAATTATTAATAAGTATGTCCGGCAGCACGCATAATTGTACGATATGTCACAAACGCGAGCTACTCATCTCGTTAACTAAACACAATTGAGGTAACACGGTTTTATTCAGTCCTCACATTACTAGAGCCAGTCTATACATATTTCGTACACCTTTATTTAAAATTCTACATCCGCTTTTATCATTCATATTCTCCCAAAATTTCACATGCCAAAGAGGCACGGCATAGGCATATTGTATTCAACATCCTTTCCGACTGATGAATATTCAAGGATATTCGACTTTTATTATGTGTGTCAGCAACCAGGTGTCACCCCGTGTGCTACAATATCCCGGTGGAAAACGGACCCCAGCACTTACACCGAGAGTGACTTAAGAAAATACAATGTAAAGGGAAATTCTAATATAATTTAGCTATCTAGCTCGAACAAAGTAAATACCGTTCGTCGTCCTGCGCAGATGTAGATTATTTTTAACTGATACTATGAAACTGCAATTCTACTAATAGGTTAAAAATTATGGTGTATGTCGCAACGGCTGTTAAATTGCACATTGCACGGTCAGTGAACTAAAACATTGTACAGAGCGCGGAGTAGTCGTTTCATCAACAATTATGAATGTGGCACATGCCATACCGGCCGATGAAACGGAATTGTCGCTAAAATTGGCACCGCTGACACTGCCACTATTATTGCTACTGGATGACGTGGTATTAGAAAAATTGACAATTTTATGATAGACAGATACTAAAAAGTTTAAAGTAAAAGTATAGGTATTCTGTGGTAAAGTACCTGCCCGACTATAAGTATCTACTTCGTACCTACTTCGTACCTACATACATTAATAATAATATATCATTTATTTCGGAAAAGTTTCCATAATCAAGAAATACAAATTACACTCACATTACAAAATATTAAAATTAAAATTAGCAATCAGAGATCCAATTCTCCCCAATAAATTATGATACATAGGTACATTATGATAGATACTTCTAGTAATATCTACTTGCACATAGAAGTTCTGTGTATAGCGGCGGTAATAATGTCATAGCGGTGAATATCTTCTGGATGATATAATCTAAGATCCGTAGAAAAGAGACCTTCACCGATCTGTTTATTGGATGAAAAGTATTTTATATCAAATTTTGTATGTTAAAAAATATCTCGCGATTGGGTTGGTAAAAAAATCAGGTGCAGGCAAAAAAAAATTGCCAACTGCTTTTCCTGACAGGTTTCTCGTAGGCAACCCTATATCATCGTGTTCGCAGTGGAGTAGCGGTAATTTTAATATAATATTTGTCTATTAAAATAATAGATAAATATAACTAGTGTCAACTTAACAGTCGAAGAATTTATACTTGGCAACCCTACCAAATACGCCAGGAAAAATTGACAACCCTATGTAAACATACCCTTTAGGGTTCATACATTCGGTTAGTACTAAATTTATTTATTAAACGCGTATATGCACTGTTAAATGAAAACCCAAATACATTTTTTTTCTACTTTTCCTAGTCTGGACCGGATTTTTTTTGCTAACCAATTCGCGATATATATTTTGACATGCAAAATGTTATATAAAATACTTTTCAGCCAATAACCAGATCGGTGAAGTTCGCTCTTCTACGGATCTCAGACTAATACAAACATACATTTCACTGATTTAAATACTAGTGGCTAATTTCATCGCATGCCTAAAAATCTCGATGTTTAGATTGAGACATACATATTAAAACTAGACAGACATGTTAAAACTAGAACGCGAACAATCGCTAATAATATATCCCATAGGTATTTACCGAGAGAATACCGGAGATGATGAATCAAGATATTTTTGGAATATACTCCACAAATCGCTTGATTAATCACATTCGATATATTTGTCGTTTGGCAAAATAGCTTTTATGAAAATATTACATATAATGAATAGTACTAATACTATACTGAATTGCAAAAATTACGTTATTTCTACTTATCCTCATAATAATCTTCTCTTGTATAGGTAAATTATAGTTTGACGAATAAAGGACAAAAATCTTTAAATGCTTATAAACGCTGCGTAAAATTGCTTCCTTTAGAATAGGGAGCATAAAATAATATAAAATACTAGCTTTTGCCCGCCGCTTCGCGCGCGTTAAATTCGGGGTAACACAAATCTACTTTCTTACTTTCAGTCTCAAGATATGTGAAGACTCTCTTGATTATTCTAAAGACTTCAGAAACTCTATGGGGTACAAAGTAACTCGGTCAGTATCCATGACATTATCTACCATTATCTACTGAAAGGTACATAATAACATCACAATATATCTCTATAAACATTTTCGCATTTTTAATATTAGTAGGGACAATCGTTTCAGCCGTTTAAGCTTATTATATAATTATTATAGTTTATATATGCGAACAATTTTATGTAATAGGTCGGGGCAAAAGTATTGGCTGGTTTTTCAACGTGCACAATATGACATTATGTATGACGTGACAGTACTGACAGATATGTTAGCACATGCGCAACACTCAATCATTAGCGCATGCGTTCTTACTTCCAAGAGGTAAATTTGTGCCGTACAAACTTCTACCCTCCCTTCAACAACAATCCCTCCCAGTTTAATTTTTGCAACTTATGGTAGCCTATGTCCGTCTCTATGGTCCAATATATCTCTATATTAAATATTAACAAAATCTGTTCAGTACATACATACACACTTTCAAATTTATAATATTAGTAGGGACTAGTAGGGATGTCATTGTTTGTGTTTGACGATAGAGTTATCGTGATTGTTGAAACGTACTAACTTTAATTTCAGTAACATTGCAGCAAAAAGAACCGTTGCAAAAATTTGCGGTAGTTTAAATTAAAATAATTTTACAAATCATGCATTTTCTTTTAATTTATGTCAATAAAGATAAATTTTCATTTTAAATCTTTATCTCTCTTTTTATCTTCTTCATATTTTTATTGAACATTAAATCAACAGGTAAGTTTAAGGAACCCCGTGACATAAACTAATTTCAGCCTGGGCAGCATAAAATATATTTTTGTAACTTAAATATGTGTTTGTAATTTAAACTCGTGACATATCGAAATATGGTTACGAAATTAGGAGGTATAAATATGTCATATATTTTAGGCGTAGGTGTAGTGATTGTGGCAGAAATAATGTAGGACTAGATATTTTGCTTAAAACATTTGTATGAAATTCAAAGGGCTACATTATTTTAGGTAAGATATTTTTAAACACTACATGGACCTAAGTTCATTCTCGACAGACTCCAGCAATCAAAATAATATGTAGCATCTTCATAAAAATCTTCATAATACCTATTGGTATAAAACAGTGTTACAATATTCGTACTAAACATTAGTTAATTAAACTTTGAATCAAGATAGAGTACCTACTATAGCAAGAACGGAATTTATTAGTCGCAATCGACAGAGATATCAGGTTCATCAATATATTATGGGTGGAATTGTACCTCTCTGCAATACGAATATTGGTAAGAAAACGTCACAGAACTCCCAGGTGTAATAACTGAAGCGAACTAAAACTTGAAAGTATTGCACGCACGTACCAATTAACTTCTATTTTGAGTTACGAATTAGTAATTTGAAAAGAGTCATTATTGGGAATACCTATAATAATGAGTAAAGTATCGCGTGCGCCGGTCAATTTGTTGGGTCATTTGCGGGCGCCTGTATGGAATACGGGCCCAGCTATAAGGGCAATTAAAACTGCTTTGTAGGGCTTCATTAGCTACGTTACGAGCCTCCGGTGCTTTCAAAAGTGACGATTATTTTTTTAGTGAGAGGGTTAGCCGAAAAATGCTTGCGCGTCTAGCATACTTTTAGAAATTATTCCTTTCGTACGATCTCTAAGTCTCCTATAAATAATCAATTACTAAGCACTTTGCACTAAAGTAAAACATTTTCTATGAAATTCGTTTGAAAGTAAACATGCTTGACTTCGTTGAACAGGGATGAAAATAAATATTTACTACAGTCTCAAGTGGATAATCGTAACACGATGATAGAGCAGGAGGGTTATCCGTTAGATAGGATTTCAGAGATCTGTTTACCATTAGTCTAAAGTTTCCCGTGGGGCTTTTCTAAAAACAAAGTATAAATTAATTAGTTAAGTTAAATACCGATCAGGTACATGTCGTGTCGCGCACAAAGTCAAGTTCCGAAGCTGCCCACAAGGATCATTCATAATATTCGTATTATCACCTGGAAAATTATTTTAGCCGAATCCGAAAAGCCGAAAATTAATAAGCCGAATAAATATTGTAATTAACACGGTAATTACATAGTAAAGTCTAAATATCTGATTAACTTGACCGACCCGCCCCAGCTTTGCACGGGTGCAATGCTTATAGCTAAGAAGTAAAAGAAAAAAAATTGTTATTGTGGGTTATCCCTTAGAGATAAACATACCATTGCGGACTTTTTTGTAGATGTTTTTAAGGTGTACAATAGTTTGGTACATTATTTTGATCTATCTCGTAGGGTTCAGGCAGCGTTTGCAATGTAAGCGCAAAACATGTGTTTATTTACGACATCACATTAGAAACCTCTAACACTATCAGTGTTTCTCTTCTATATTATGCATGTATGATACATAAAAACCTTCCTATTGAATCACTCTATCTATTAAAAACCGCTTCAAAATCCGTTGCGTAGTTTTAAAGGTTTAAGCATACATAGGGACAGACAGACAGAAGACAGACTACATACCCGAATTCTACAACTCATTTAGTTTTGTAATCGTGATCACTATACATTATTTTACCAACAATATACCTCTTTTAAAGTCTCTTAATTAAATGCGGACGAACGCGCATAGTAAAATTCTAGGGGCAACTTGTAGATTACTACGAAACCCCAAAAAGCGTTCAACAACACTCATTACGTAATCAAGCACTCACATTTATTGGTAAGCGCACTCAGTATTGATATCAGTGTATTCCTCGGAGGCCAATGCAATAAAATAAACTATTATTGTTACGGAATTCAAAGGTTTTCATTAAAAAGATAAAACGAAATGTGCGGCGGGGTTCCATTCCAAGTGATATTGCAGGAGGAACCCACATCACATCAAAGCAATAAACCTTAGCTTAGTGCCCTATAATCTAAAGTTTAACGCGCGCATCCTTTTATTAGCTTTGTTTAACACCTACACTGACGTTGACAAAGGCACCTTGCTATCTACTTTGTACAGGTGCAAATATTCATAAAAAGTGGCTGATTTGCCAGTATAGTACGGCCACGACAAAGAATGTAGGCATTGTAAACAAACCATCCATACATAGGATTTCATAATTAAAAAGATGCTTCGTAAAATAACCAAATTATCGCCCCAAATGTTTAAATTGATGAGTACAAATAAAATCGAAGGTATATCATTATAACAATAGCAGCCTAAACGATAATTTGTCTTGATGTCAAGTAGTGTTTACATTTTCCTTTCGCTACCTCTACTTTTCGTAGCAGTTTCTCAAGCATGTAAAAGTTAATAACTTTCTGAGTTGCTTCGACTGATGTTTAATATTTTGTCGCCCTGACTGTAGTCTCACCTCGGTTAAACTACTGGGAATACCGACAAAGCACTGGTCTGAATTTCTCCGGCTTCTAACTGCCTGTAAACTGTTTCTGAGTCCGATAGTTTAATGACCTTTATCGACTGTGTAACGTGTAACCAGGCGGTACAATACGTGTATATCCATTGGACCAACTAAATCAATGGAGCAGAACAATTTCATCTATGTGAACGTACATTTTACAAAAATAATATTGAACTAATTTTGAACAAAAGCCGCATAACGGTTTCATAGTCTTGGTTTAAAGCTCGCTGAAATTAAACTCTTATTGAGAATAAACTGTCCGTAACGGGGAAAATGGCCGAGATTGCTGCCAAAGGCTTTTGCTACGGACTGAGGCTACAGAGCGTAGCACATATTTCTACGAAGTAAGTAAGTATATCTTTACAATACAGTTTAAACTGTCTATTACTTTTTGGACACATTCAATTACGAATACTGGCCAATAGCACTTTCTGAATTGGTGGAACGAAATAAGTAGCAATGAAATCAAAATAAACAAAAATAACAACACTAATTTCAATGGTACGAACAAATTACACAACTCAGAAGAATATGCTTTTTCAGTGTAATGTAAGTGTAAGACTGCGACGAAGCATATCTACCTATAGATATGCAGAACTTATTATATTGATTTACAAAGGATGTCGTCAGCTACACGCCTACTTATCGCACACAACTTTGTAATAACAAGTTCAGACGGCACGAATTTACTTCATAGGCATCGTGAACATTCCCTTTGATATGTCTAATATGCGTTTACTAACATCATCGTGTTATCTCTTACCGAGTATTGCGACAGGCATTTAATACGAATAAATAAACAGCATGTGATGCCGCAAAATGTTTTATAAAGCGTCAGTTAAGAGAGAAGACACGCTATTAGGTATGTGAAGGGCACAAAACAGCAATCGTGGACAATGGTCGGACCCACGCACGTCACATCAAACAAAGCGATTGCTGTAGAAATATTTACAGAAGTGCTACATATTGTGGATTGTGTGCCGATGTAACAAAGAGCACATTAGTTCGAAATGAACTATCGTAAAAACCTGTGTAGCTGAGTAATGAGCATGCCGAGTATAAATACAACGGAAACTTCGCGTCTGCTTTTCGTTGTGATTCATTTAACACACCCCTTTCGTTTAAATGGTTATAAGGAGGAGTATATTCACTTTTCTCTGATTCAGTGCGTAGATGCGTACTTTTAAGCAATGACGACATCTACAAAAGAAATAACTAACCCACAATTAGAATTTTCATGATTTGGTACATACATGTCTGTGATTATAGTTTATAATCAAAGATATGTACCTACATAATGTAGGAATATGGTACGGTTGTTTGACAAAACTACTACGCTTTATAATACCTAGACCTGTTCATGTTCAATGATCCTTAATTAATTCAGCATTAATATATTGAATTAAAAATAAATACGCGTTATTTATTTGCCGTATAATTGAAAAATTCCAACAACGATAATGGTAGTAAGCACAACAAACACTTGCTTAACGTGACTTAAACGTGTTACATTTGCTGAGAGTTTATGTGTAAGTTACGTTACAATTACTGTAACGAAACTTGGTCGGCTTTAATAATAATTCATGTACCTACCAAGCAAAAACACGAAGCAGATATCATTTGGCCCATCTATGGCACCCAACTCTGCTAGTCCAATACGACCCATGTATTTAATCAAATGCAAGGTATAGAGTCTATAGTTATATAGGCAGCAAGAACCCTGATAACGGTTTGACGGCATTTTGTATGACTATTTAACTTCCAAAAATTATACATGCCCATTTAATCATCAAGCCCAGCTATCTCTTCTTGTTCATATTTCTTAATTCTGGAGTTTTGCAGAAATATGTAGGTAAACAGCAAGCACATGTTTCGCAAGATGTACCTACATCTGCATCCTACAATCCGCTATACGACAAATTGTTCTGCTCCGAACGACATATTACATGGAATCACCTGCAGAGTCAGTGACTCTAGGACTTAGAGGGTGTGACAGCGCGTGCCGACAGCTCAACTAATGATATAGAACCGCGCACTAATACCAGTAGCCGTATATTATCCAACAAGTACTATATGCATGTAATAACGGTCTTCTAGGAACTTACTCCGCTATTTCCACAAGTTAATGGCTCTAAATTATTATGCTATGAATACGGGAAGATGCAAGGTGCGCGCACTTACTCCATGTTGACACACATGATGTGCTAAATTAAGTTTTGTTTATCATACGCTATTTTTAGTAGAGCAGACAGCCTGACCTTTATGGATAATTGTGAATGTTTTAACATGTCTACACTACAAGGATTAACATCAAAGTGACTGCCCGAAAAAAGGTTTATGAAATTGACGAGATTTAAATAATGACGTATGATCATCGAGTAATAAAAATAATATTTTACTGTCCAATACTTCGGCCATATTTAAATGAGAAAAAAAATCTTTTATTACGATTTGGATGAAAAATGCATTACAGCATATAAATATATCACTGAAATGTATAAAACAAAAATAAAGAAATAAAAGTACGCCCGCCCCGGCAGAGACTGTATGTTGGCATATGTAGCTGTGGTCTTTTTAACTTTTTAACGGATTAAGCTAACACAGCGAGTTACTCTGAGGTCTGTACCCTCGGCGCGCACCTCACAAATATAACACGAACTAAAAAAAAAGCGTTATGATTCTGCATGCCTTTTCAAATCCCGCTTTCAACGTCGGATCTGGCAACGTTTAACAAACATTGGGATATCTACTATAATCCTACATATCGTTGTTACAAACTAACAAATTGTAACCAATAGGTAAATTTGAGCACTTACTACGGAATTCAATATTCGATCTAACCTTATTTTTGAGAGTTTAGATTCGTTTTTGGCATAAGCTCCATACAAAATATGTCAAACATGAATCGCGAATCTCAAAATCCATGTATGGATCGAATACTGAAACCGGCCAATTATAGATTATAGTGATAGATTAGCAACAGCGACGTTTTCAACGGCAAATACCCAAGGGTATCCCTACTACTACATAAATAAATAGACTTTCATACTGAATTACGCTGAAAGGAATCGGTAACCAAAAGTACTTTCCTATAACCAAAGCTCTCGAAGGGGAATGAGTACTTATTCCCTATGCCGACGAAGAAAGCCTATTGCTATTACGAGATATTTTTGGTGTTTTAGGTGCTCAATTTCAAAACATAATACTTCAAAATTTGATAAAGTCGTATTGGTAAACCGTAAAACTTGAATAACATCAGTCACAAGAAAATTAAATTAAAATAGCTTCTATTTACATAGAATATAAGCTAAATTGGTATACTTCGTAGTCTGTCACTTCTATCATATTGTTCTCTACGTCATGTATCTCCTCTTTTTCATGACACAGTGATCGTACCACGTATATCGATATGTATTGGAAAATGGCTAGGATTGCAGAACGTGAATTATTTCGAACTGCGGGAAATTGGTTCACTCGCGAAATTCGTACCGAACACGATGGGACACTTTCATTACTGCGATGTCCGGAGCCACCGGTTCAATGTCCGGTCCACTCTATTTTTAACCCACCCTACCCTAGCTGGACGTCAGACGGTAATGCACATGTGTACGTACTACAATGCGCTCGGCGGTACACTCATGACCTTTGAAAGTTCTGGGAAACCGTTTCCTGACGGCAAAGATAAGGGTTTCTGTGAATCAACGACACTTAGTTTGGTTTCAGGGTGCAGTTCAACAACCTGAGTAAGCAACATTGTAAGAACTTTCTGTGCGATAGGTATATTTAGGATTAATGCATCTGTTTGCAAGAGGATTGACAATTGGTACAGCATAAAGTTTATCAGATCATGGCCAATTCGCTGAGTGCTGGCGCAAATACAAAATAAAGAAGTCCAAGGGTGTGCTTCACACCGGATATCTCAATCGGATGTTAGGAAATCCGACAACTTTTATCAAACGTGTCAAAAGTATATTAAGGCTTAAATGAAAAGCATCTATTAAAGGTAGATAATGTGCTGATGATAAATGGTTACGGAAAATAAAAAGTGTAATAAAAGAAGATAAAAGAGCTTGGTTTTTTGGTCGTTTCATGTAAACATTATTCAATTCTAAGAAAGCACTTAAATTTTTCAGGTTCTATTGTGTTTAATGTGCAATATTTCACCATTTCAGAATTAAATTTATCCAAGGAGTATTCCTGACATATCTTTGAAATTTCATAACGTAGAAAAGGTCGTGGTTTTTAGGTAGGGCTATTTTACAAAATTTAATAGGTATTAGGTAGGTATACTTTTGATCTGTACCTACTATAATACAAACACTGAAAGAATTAAAAATGTTCAAAATTTACCTGAGACATCCTACTTTGGCTCAAGTACGATGTCTAACCAAATTAACCATATTTGGACTTTGTACTTGTAATATAATCAAAGCTTGCACTGTAACATTATGAGTCTAAGGATCTCAACGTTTTCACCTAAAAATAAAGCTTTCACCATGTATATTGCATCAGCTTTAGCAGCGAATTCGAGCTTAAAAAGTCTAATTTATTTTAACTTTTTAACACATACATAAAGAAAAATAAAACGCATTCACGCAATGCCGAGTTAAACTAATTAGCATTTGCAGTCACGTATCGAAGCAGCTCTGTTAATGAAGCCATTGAAGTCATTAGCAAAGAGCTCGCAATGTACGGGAGTACGACAACCCACTGTTCCCCCACTTAAGCTTCAATTCAGTGTAAAAGTGCACCTTGTATAATTTAATTTATCTTCTACATACCATCACACAGTTAAAAGTTCAGCTGCAAGAAATAGGTGCAATATGGCATCTGCTCCGCTCTTAAGTGAAAAAGTTTAATCAACTCCTTATAACATCAAACGAAGAGTAAAAATATAAAATTCTCTTCATAAAATGCTAATTTCCTAGCTTGAATATGTTATCCTTAGTGGACTTTTCCATAAGTAGGTATGCGTTTACCTCAATTATTACTATGAAGCTTTGATCTTGATATCTTATACTAATATATAAAGCTGAAGAGTTTGTTTGTTTGTTTGGTTGAACAAGCTAATCTCAGGAACTACTGATCCGATTTGAAAAATTATTTCAGTGTTAGATAACCCATTTATCGAGGAAGGCTATATAACATCGCGCTATGAGCGACGGGAGCGGAACAGTAGCCCTAGATAACGCGGGTATAACCGCAGGCATCCTCTAGTATTACAATAAACGAATTAAATAATTATATTACGCTTAGATTGAAGTCTGCGGTCGGATCCATTCTAAGATTAGAATTCATCCCTGTGTCTACCCTACACAATTATTTGGGTACCTACCTACTACATGTAAAAATGATAGTCTAAAAGAAAGAATACTCCTTTACTAGTTATTAATTTTAAAATAATAGGCCTATTACTTTATAAAAATGCTTGATATAAAAATAAAGATTCATTATATTTACCTACCTATGTAGCGAAATATTCGCATAGACAAAAGGACAATAAGAATCGTAACATTGTTGTGATATTAATTTTCAAGACAATATATAAGTAAACAAAGAGAGTAGCGTAAGTAATAGTCGTATAGCAATTTGTCTAGCAAAGGAAGCGAATGCAAAAGTTTCCGCCGCTACACTGAAATCAATAATTTCGTCTCCGCGGCTACGCGTCGCACCCACCGAGAAAGCTTCACTTTTTCTTCAAAATCCAATTTCTAAATACATTAAACGGCTTTATAGAATACAGACATATGATAAATTAAATGTGTTAGGTGCAAGAAGCAAGTATACATGGAGGGAGCATTTCAAAATGAGTAGAAAACGTATATGCATCTCTTTTCTCTTTAATTACAAAACTGCATACGTTCGAGTATGATAGCCATAGAGCTTTTATACAGCCTTGAATGACATATGCCAAGAAAAATGTTATGTCATGTCGATGTTCGTCCAGCTGGAGTGAAAGCCGTGTCGAAATAAATTGCAATTTTAATTGCTACAAAATATTAAAATTGTAGATATGACCACTTCTAAACATTAAAAAATGACCATAGTTTGATTACAAACTATGGTCATTTTTATATAATTTCTAAAACTATGGTCATTTTAATAGTCCCATTTGGCTTTTACATCTAAAAGCCAAATGGGACTATTGACCGAAAATGGTCAAAAAATATCTTACCACCGGTAAGTCATAATAAGTAAAATTGTAGATATCTGCCGTAATAATTCTACAATGATATTTGTAAAGCTTATACTTAAAGATAAAGATAATGACCACCGTTGACACATATTTTTATTCCAATAGTCACAATGAAATAAATATAATAGAAATATTTCGATAAAAAATATGAGGATAGTGTTGTAATACAATTGTCAGTTAGAAAACCAGTTTCTGAAAGATTATAATTTGAATAATTGGTTATTAATTGTGATTTTTTGTAGATTTCCAAAGAATGAAGGTTTGAAACTAAATTGGGTACGATATATGAGAAAGGGAGAATGGCAACAGTCTAATTTATCTTAACTTGTTCGCTTGATTTTGTGTCTGCTTGTTATCAAGAAGGATTTCAAAGAAAAGTTTTGCATTCTTATGCTGTGTTTACTATTTTTACTAACCAGATATCTAATACTGAGGTTTGTACTTCTACTTTATTATTATTTACTTATATTTTTATCTCTCGATATATACCAACATTGCAACTGTTAAAATATGCTATAGTAATCATATATACATATATGTAGGTATATCATAAACAGATTTGTGTTGTAATTTTCAGAAATGTCCGAAATAACGAAACCTTATTTTTAGAAGCGATAATAAAGCTTCAAGAGTGAACATGGCTTGCACTTCTGGAACTCAGGATGAAAATATTGTTCGTAAATGTTAACTGTTTCCGCCCATGTACATCCCATTTTGGTAATACATATAGTATCAGACCTGCCGGGCAGTTATCGTGTGCATTACTTTGTGGTATAAATAAATGATTTTGACTATTTAGACTTTTTTTTCAATTACTTTCCTAAATACTGTAAAAAGAGAGGTAATAATAAGACATGATCAATCATATCTTATTATTACCTCTCTTTTTACAGTATTTGTTTCTTTGTAGGCACCTAAGAACTATACTCTAAATAAAAGCTCGTAAAATAATATACTACTGGTACATTACTTTATCAAATGCTTATCTTGTCTCTACATACCGAATTATATACCAATACCAATAAAAGATTAATGCATGAGTACATCACTATTGACAGTCATTTCTTCTTTTGAAAAAATTGCGACATGATTATTTCAAGAGGTAATAAATACAATACATCTGTCTCGGTTACACATATGAAATTTTATACAAGTAAAAAGAAATAACGATAGGTTTCTTGTTTATGCTTAAAGCTATCACTCCATGTATACTTGCTCCTTGGTTAGGTGTTTCATTTTGTTGTATGATTTCATAGTTTTCAAAATCGGAATTGTCGTTTTAATAATACAGAACTTTATAGAATAAGGACCTTAATATGATAAAATATGTTAGGTATTTTATTTTATCGTTTGATTTCATGATTTTCTTGATGTCGGAGAGATAAGAATATCAAGGTTGTTATTATAAATTAGGTACTTTCTTACCTTGTATTATTATTCTTTCTTTAGTTTCATCGCGGTCTTGACTTGAGATAGATCATCTTAAACTTTTAAATACGTAGCTTTTAAGTACTTTACTGCTACAAACATGTATCTTATACTTTATTTTATAGATTATTAAATTGTAAAGATAACTTATCTAACACCACATTACATCTTAGCTATCTCAGTCGTTTGTCTTTTTACGAAAGAGCTCTGACATATTTTCTTTATTTTTAGAGCACATTTATTTTAGAAATTATAGTTACTAAATTTTCTATCTACTATTACCAGTATTAACTTAGGTACAGAGCTTATTTATGGCAATGATTTTCACAAAGACTCTGTATTAATAATATATTATATACATAACAACTGTATTATGTAAATAATAATAGAAAATATATTGTAAATACTTTCAAATGCCGAAAATTTGGCAAAATAAAGTTTTTGTTTTTGAACAGGTTGTAAAGATTGTGAAGATACTAGTTCATAGGACCCGAGTACCTACTCTTCTTCAGAACGAGAGACGATAAATGGCACTACGAGACCAAAGGAACTTCGTTTATTCTTCGTACAAAGATAAGCATTACCATACAACGTGGTAATTTAGAGGGCTTTGAGGAAACGTTACAAGTCGATATCGACGCTATTTGGATACACTTAGATGTACCTACTTAGCGATATTTCTAACGCCATCATTTGTGAATATCGTGATTTAGACTAGCCTTCTTTTTATTACGTTTTCTTTTTATCATTTTCTTTATATACTCAACCACAGAATTCCTTAAAAGGATCGCAAAAGCTGTAAAGGCGATCAATATATTGGTATGAAATAGAAAATCCTTAAGCAAGCGTAAATATTAAACAATAAGGAAATAATAGACGTCGTCGTTGTGAAACTACCTACAGATAGTTGTACGGTTTTCATCGATAGACAGTGTGATTCCTGAATAAAATTTAAGTATTACATAAATATAATTCACGCGTGCGAAGTCTACTTAAAAATAAACACTAATATCGAATCGGGCCAAACATGCCTCACCTAAGGTGTTAGTTTCTATCAGTGTAACATATAGAGGCGTAAGGAAAAGTTATTATTTAAGTAATGTACTATGTCATTTTATATTTACCAGATTTTTGTTTCAGCATTGGGCAGCCGGGCTATATTTATTATCTGCCCAGATAAGAAATAGTAAGGTTGTAGTTCCGAGCAGTATTAATGCTCTTAGGCAACGTGAAATAGTTTCGGATGACTTCATAGCCAAAGCGAACTATCAATTCATCTTTTCATGCATAACCTATTGCAGAGTGCAAGCTTAAGTATGTATTGTTATTTTCAATTGAGATAAAGTGTAGGTAGGTATCATTAACTGATGCTGGATTGGAATGTCACGTTAGCGATTAATACAAATTAATTCCATTAGACTTCGTCATTTCTGATCGTATACTACTGCCTGGATATTCGGTATTCGGCTAATAACTTATATGAAAGTCATATCATTCCTAGTATCAAGTTGATACTAGGAATCAACAGGCCATTTCGCTATAGTGACATTGTTAAAAGTTTTGATTACAATTAACAAAAATAAAAAACGTTATAAAATAAAGAAGATAATAAAACCTATCAGAAAATAAAATACAATCAAACAGAAAGGTTGAGTGTGTTGATACATATTGGGATTGTTATAATTTAGAATATATACGATGTAAAATTGCATAAAAATTGGATCTCGCCCTATTCCACGTCCATCCCGCTACGTACAGTCGATAAAGATATGTAAAGCAGCTCTTTGTTTGAGTTGCAAATTTTGGAGCTAGACGGATAGTGTCTGAAATGAATGAAAACAAACTTACATAATGGTATCATGATAAACGAACAGATTTAGCAGACTCATGCTTGTTTTCACCGACATCTACGTAGGCACTAAGTTTTAAGGCGCCTTTAAAATACCAGATTTCACTGCCAGATTTATACAATCATGATTTTAAATAAAATAAAAAATATTGTTTTCTTTTTTACACTGTGGACACCAGAGGGATGTCGTGGTCAGGGGCCGTTCCGAGTTTCCGACCACGACGTTTTATCGATGCCTTCCTACAAAATTGGACTCAATTAGCTGGAGACAGAGACCCCAAGAGAAGTGCATGGGGAGGCCTTTGCCCGACAATGGAACAGTACCTATATGACAAAAAACGAAAAAATATAGACGTATGAAAAAAATAACGGTAACTCGGTGTGATAAAATTTCAGCTTCATTTATTAATGAATAATTTTAATTTAAACAAGATGAATGCAGAAATCTGACTAAAAGGATATATTACCTACGTTTAACTAGGAGACCGATAGAGGATGGTTTCTGTCTAACCAAAAGTTAACTATTACTTAGATTGCTGAAATTCAGGTTCTCGCGGTTGCTACAGATTACAGGTCCCTACACAAATTTAATACTGTAAAGCTTTATGTAACGATGTTTTTTAAATTATTTAGGTGGCAATTTCATGATTTTATATTTAGAACTGGGGATGATTTCATAAAAGCTACCTAATTCAATATGATACAATTTGGATGGCCGTATATTTTTTTGCGATAACAGACATGGCAATGACAATAGACAAAATTATTTTAAAAAAAGTGTAAATACAATTTATTATTAGATAAAGCATCCACGAGTCCATTATTAAGTAAAATCTATATTTTAATCAGTTCAAGATATTTTTGTAAGGGTTGGAATCTAACCGCTAACTGCAAACCCCAAACACTATATCACAAGTCTCGGTCCTTTGTCTCCACTGAAGTCTGCTGTATACGCAGACAACAATTTTACGCAAACTTATAATTGCTTTGGTCCTAACCGCACATATAAATAAGGAAAGTTTAATTCTACGTGTTGTGTTAGTGTTTCGAACATACGTTTGTATAGGCCCACACAATAAAACATTCAAACCGCAGCTCGTACATATATAAACAGGGTAAAAAATACTTTTCATGTATGTATGAAAACATCGAATAGCATGAATATTTTTAAATTCAGATTTCTTTCGAATATCAGGTTATATTTTGACTGTGAAAAATGAAATACAATAATGAACGATATCTGTGGGAGTCTGATGTCTAGGTTGGATAAAGAATGAAGTATAATAATTGTACTTTCATTTTGCTGCAGAAATAATAATAAATAAGCATGTTTTTAATTATCACATAGCATTGGGTGAGCGTGCCAACTCGTAACTTAATTAATTTGTCGATCACACAAAATGTGGTTTGCATGGTTGTCCTATGTATCGAATTTAAGACATACGGTGCATCCGTCAGGCTGCCATTTTGACCATCCAATAGGCATATATAATAAGATTAGCCGCATTGGTCTTAAACTCTGCGCAGATAGCTACCTGATTTGGAAATTACAAAGTAAAAGAAAAGGCATGAGTCTGATTATCACGGTATATCATAAGTCGATGGGCGTGTAGCTGGCACGACACGTAGCATTTAGCGTTCAGAACACGCCCGCAAGTAGGAACAAAACACACCACCCAGGAGAAACTTAGTAAACTCATCAGATGGCTCCCAGCGCACGCCCGCTAGCTTTACTTGTGAGAAAAGTTTCTTATATTGCACCAACTTGCCGGGCTATACCTATCATAGCGGCTTGAAGCAGCTTGCCAAGATTTATTTGAACTATAACCGGCTTCTCGGACTACGCCATACAAGTAGATACTAACGTCTTTATTACGCTCTATGGATTCTTCAAGACTCACTAGCACAACAATTATATTGACTAAATCAATAATGTTTGAAAAATTACAGACATTGGACCTCGTAATACATTTTAGCACTTGATAAACGAATTTAAGAGATTTCAATCAAATTAAGAACATGGCGTAAACACACATTGTGCGAACATCTCTGATAATACAAGCTATGAATATTCAAGAACCAAAAGCATTGTGATTCCCATTGGATAGCAAGAAAATGAGAATCAAACAAATACAAAATAAATGTATATTTCACAGCTTTCATATATCGCCCGGCACTTATGTCAGGCCCCGTCCCTCGCACACGAGACGTCTCAAAAGGGTGTTTTAAAAGAATGCGTGCAATGACGACGAGGGACACCCATTCCACTACAAAATCACTCCCCATTTTCATATACGAAGTACCCTTTCAGGTATCCCACTCACACAACTACCTACCTACTTCAAAATATTACCTCGAAAACATAACATTATGCCGAGGTAAACTCTTGACGAGAAATTTCCAGTCTTTAAGAGCATAGTAACGATAATATAAGATGTTATCAGTATAATTTGTTTAATAACAACGAAAAATGAGGACAGCGAAATAACGGTGCATTTTCACCCACTTTGCCGGTGAGATGGGAGGCAATTTACTTGAAAAGGATTTTACATGGACGAAATCACTGTCGGAGGACAAAGCGGAGGTAATAAACCTTGTTTCAACGGAACGATAATATAAACAAAGGTTTACTTATGTACGTCTTTATACAGACACGTGGCTAAAGTTACCTTTCAACACAAGTTTTAACTATGTTTTGATCAACGTTCGCAGACATCGGCTGTAACGGCCAGGATTGAGAACCAGACCCAACCGCACACTCCAAACAAATAAAGATGGACGAAGCTTTCAACTTAATATCTGCTATTGTGATATTAAAATATTGTTATGAACGTGCCATAAAAAACTGCTGTAAAAAACGTGATATAATTTTCACTATCACATTTGAAGAAAGATTCCTCATGCATTCGTTTTTACGATCACTTAAAACATAGTAGCTACTACTATTACAAAGAATATTAGATTTTGTTTAAGATCTTCGACATGCGAATTGTGTAAAGTAAAAGTGTAGAAATTGTAAAAAGATCCCACCGAGGGGACTGAGCTACTAAGTAGCGCATTAAGTTCACTATTGGTCTTATCACGAGTAACAAAGTTTATCGCAAACGAACCCAATTCTAGAGTATTATGGCTCAACTTTTATTATGCGGTCAGTTTGCATGTTATGTACAATTTTTGTAAATTAAGCCAATTATGCAACAAAGAATAACCAGTATTTTATAACTGCGGCTACCGAATAGCTTACATTAACATTATTTCAACCAACCAATTGAATATAAATCCGCTATAAAACCTTAAACCAATGGAAATAATAAACTACATCCAATTATTGGATATTTATGTTAATAATATTATTCTTGGAATAGATTGGGGCTTTACTATTCATATTGAGATTTATTAAACTATGTAAACTAGTATTTGTAATTCATCTAGATTCTACAAAGAGTAAATTGTTCTATGTTTTTTTTAGTACAATAAGTACTAGCAATAATTTAATATTTGAAACAAAACTGTTTGATGAATATGCAAATCAAATGAAGACTAAATTAAGTACTTACATAAAAACATATAAGGTACGTAAAAACTAACTAACTACTTCCGGCAACTTAAAAGCTAACTCTAGTTTATCTACAATAAAGTATCATTTATAACGAGTTTACTACATAAACAATGAAATCAGAACATGTTATAACGCTCTTGCTCTTGATATAAAAACTGATAAATTTACCACCCCAACCTGAATGTCTAGACCCGAAACATGTCTTTTAGATACAACTTTTTTGTAACAATATACAAGATATGGCATAATTTTATAACAATCTTATTGAAAGTTCTGTATCACCCACGCGAGTACAGAACATTGTATCTCATTAGTATTACGTAGTTATTTTAGAATTACTATACATTTTACTGCCAAAATGTCAAGGCCGTGAATGGGCCTACGAGGTTCATTCGTTTAAATTGTGTGTCAATACAATTCAACGACTATTGCAAGTCTCGTGCTGTTTTGGTTTGGTTCTATATTGTTTGGGTGACTGTACCATTTGGTGATCCTACGTCCCCTAACAATACAACCTGCCCGGAGCGCAAGCTTCCGATAACAATACGAGGGTCGCGACCACCAATAATAAAATCGTTATTATTGATTTTACTGTCGAGAACAATCAGTTCGTAAACCATGCCGCCGTCACAGCTAAATCGACGGTATCCGCCCGACTCCCCGAACTATCTATCTACTATAAAGACGTAAGCTTGTTTGTGCGTTCACGATAATCCCCGAACCTACAGAGGCAGCTTTAATTAAAACTGGAATTATATTATTTCTTTGTGTCCTACGTGAACATGCATAATCATTTTCGCAGTTCATTGTATGTGCTAAGTAAGCGCCGGAATATACAGAAAATATCGCGTCTACAGATACAAAAAAAACGTACATAGTTGTGACAACAAAGCAAGTACGCTTGTCCTTTCTAGTGAAACTATTTCCATGTCTCGCCTCCCCACCGTAGCAGCGACCAGTGCTGCTACCCCATGCAAGGACTGCAATGCGGAACCACGACTATATTTCATTTTTAGAATGCGAAACCGTCGCATTAAATCGTTCCTATTGTTAAAATTGTATTTTATGACGAGCCTAACGAAGCGTGATGTTCATATACAAAAGCAATTTAAAATAAATGACGGATTAGAAACCACGTGTGTCTAAACTAAGATGAATATATCACGACGTTCAAGTATTTCTATAGCTCGCTCTATGCAATATTTTTTTGCCGAGAGATTATCTAAATGATAGCCAAAAAGCATTACGCTGCTGGTTCAATAGCCGTTGTACTGTTATATTTATTATTATCCGAACAATAAATATTGACTTTTTTTCGATTGCTTTAAATGTACACACATTATCAAACACTGCCATGAAAGTAATTGGTGTCTGTATTATTACTGTTCTTTATGGTATTATTTCACATCCGAACGTGTTTCCGTAAAGGCTTTTCGAACATAAAAGCCGGGGCTCGCCACTACATTCGCATACAAAACACGCTACTTATAACGCGTGCGTTCGACAATATTTCTTGAGGAACGCCTCGATATATCACCACGCCCCTCGATAACGTCCCTCCAACTTCCAAGTTTCACTTGAATAGACGAAACAGGGGTTAACATCGCCGAACAGTACAAATGTACAGAAAACTTCGTTTTGGCAGCATGCCTGACGAACTTAGACCAGACCAAAGTGTCTCGCATCCTAAGCATAACGTTATATTGGTTAAAAAGGTTACTCAGTAAATCTACTCGTGCACTCGCCTCTTTGTTACACAATCATTTTTTAACAAGAGCAGCGATTAAGCAGAAAATATTTCTCTTCCTGGTAACATTTTATATTTTTAATGTCGAAACTTGAGCAATTACAAAAACCAGTATAAAAGCATTTTGAGGATTTATGTAGGTGTATCCAAACTTATTTCATTAATGTTTCAAAATAATTTCCATTTTGAATTACTAACTCAAAATGGAAGAAGTGAATCATATTGTTCTTAAACTTAGTGGTAAAGTAGTATCGGCAGCTGCTCTTGATGCGGTACATACCTATCTCAGTACATCAATGCCTTAGTTAAAGGGACACTAGTTCGAAAGTGTAACATTGTGAAATGGAGGCACCTAGTAAACTATTACTATGTTACGTACTTGAGGTCTACCCAACTCGAGTCCCAGCGATAAGATATTGTTTCAACATCACTTTAAGTAATTTTGATTTCCGTTGTAGTAACTTTGAACGGAGGTATGTTCAAGATTTTAGTAGCGGTAAGCAAGAATACTAGATGGTATAGGCTATGTGGGAATAGTTCAGGCAAGCTGTTATTATAAGAACACATATTATGCGATATAAAATTGAGGTTAATCGATGTCAAACTTATATATAATGTGAATGTAGCGGTAGAACCCTTCCTCCTTTATTTATTTCAATGTATTTACTTCCAGACTTATAAGGCTATTTGGTTTACTACTGTTGAAAAAGTTCCACAAATTAAGTTCCTATTATCCGAACTACAATCATTACAAAAACCGTTCATAGCTAAACCGCTGTATAGCTGTTAATACTGGGGAAGGTTGATTGAAACGAGAAAAAGGAAAACGAAGTTTAAATAACGAATACTGTTGAGAATAACAAATCGATTGAAAAAAATAAAAATTGTTGTCACAGCTATTAAGTGGTTATATATTTTCTGTTATGCGTTTTCCGTTTTATTTTAAGATATTATATTTTACGTGTTATTTGTGTTTTATTTACTACTAACCAGGATATCAATCATTTAAGAAAAACATATTCTCAATGTTAATTGTCTCTTCAGTAGAAATTGATAATACATTATCGACAATAAGAGAGACTGTACATTTATTAGTTACGAGACGACTGATGTCCTTCATCGTATACTGTGAGACTATGTTCAAATACTGACAGACATTGATAACATAGGTGTAAACGTTGCAAAACACAACTTCTATTTAGACTCCCTGAAAGGCACGGACGGTAGTTATACACTGCAGATAAAGAAACGCATTGCTATAGCCAAAGATGCAATGACTCGACTTAATGGTCTATGCCATAGAAATATATGGTAATGTCTCTGTTTTCCCATAGAGTCTATGGGAAAACAGAGACATTACCTACAGAACCAACATGCGCCTAATAACGGTTTTGATTTTTCCAATAGTTAGTTAGTTTAGTTAGTCATAAGTATGGAAGTAGTTATAAGTGTAAACCAGATAATAATTTTATAATAATCACGCTACGATTGTAGTATCAACTATCTCTGCATCACCCTAGGTTGACTGGTAGAGAATGCCTAAGGCATTAAGACCGCCGAGATATGTACTACCTATTTTTTGTGTTGTGCAAAAAGTTAAATAAATAAATACACATTAACCATCAAAAAAGAGAGAGAGAGGCATTCGAATGCGGATTGGCGCGTTCGAAATGTAGCGCTATGGATGGATGCTGGGAAGCCCTGGACCGCCGAAGCCAAATTAAAATAAAATCCAAATTAAAGAGTGTCTTTCGCCAACATGCGACATATAAGCGAGTGCTCAACTACTTTGGATACATAATGAGACGACGATACGAGCCTCGAAAAGCTGTTCAATGTTGAGCACACAGAGGCCGCTCACCAACTAGATGGTCTGATTAACTAAAGAATTTAGACACTACACATTTCTACATTGTTATTAACATAGCAACTGACAGAAGCCGATGGAGGCAGTCCCTTCCAGATTTGCCTCAAACCATAACAATCTTCAGACATGAAGGAGAAGAACCGACCAGAGATACCACGTGATAGCGGAACATTTTTTTTCTTGAAGTTACGTGACAATTTTCGGCAACAAGTGAAAACTAACCAACCAGTGATTTCATACACCAAGATGCGTAGTAATATGCAGGCATTGTTTTATTGTTTACCCCAACATAATACAGACGAGTAATTTCTGAAGGGCAACACAAATAAGTGTAGGGTATCGACATTAGTTACAGTGATAAGTTCTAAGTATCTTCGCTCAACCATACATTGTCTACAACTAAGCTCGAATAGCTTTTCCATTACTTTTATATTTGGAGTGAGTTTGATAAATTCGGACAACATTTGACCGATCGCCATAAAAGTTGGTACTTTTATGCGTTGTACGGAGAAAAGGTTACTACTTTGCCTAGTTTGTTATTCCGCGTATATTATTTAGTATATATTATATCAACACCTGTAGCATTCAACACATCGCAGTTACTTGACATTAAGCTGTACGACTCGGCAGCGCAATCCAGTTTTAAAAAGCCCGAGTTATAAAAGCAGATTTTCTGTGGGTCACGCAAACGACAGTGTGGACAAAATCAAACCTAATATAAATGACAAAACTCAAAAGATGAGGGTGTCTGTGTAAGCAATAAGTTTATTAGACGAGATATCGTAAAGTGAGATCATATCGATCGTACACTCCGAGACGACTGTGCTAAGGATACTCATCCACCAAAGTGCACGCAGACAAATGGGAGCCGAATAAATCAATAAGCCTCTAATATAAACAAAGATGTAAAGATAAAGCGATTACATTACTGTATATTTACCAAATATCTCTCAATTTGTCTGCGCTTTGATGGAAAGACACCCTAAGGGTGGATTGTAATGTCTTGCTTCAATTCTTGTCACGAGCCATGCGCTACATTTGCGATTTCAGATAAAACTTATAATAAGAGTTACTATCTTCCCACGTTACGTTTTGATGGTTCCATTTACGTCCCATTTATGGTACGCCTAAAAGGAACACTTTCTATGATCGGATGTGCTCTAAGCTCTCTTCGTAAAAAGATAACGCTAAACCCTCGTAATGAAAGCTGTCAGATTCTTACGACCCAGGGATAAAAATATGTAGAGCTGGCAAATGACAAGGCGGTACAATTGGTGTCTGACAGTGACTATAAAATAGTATTTTTTATCAAAGCTATATTGATATATGAAAAGTTATTTACTCTATATTCAATAAAAGGAAATTTCAAAATAATGAAAAAGAATACTGCAGTCCTGACTTAAATACAATTGCAAACTAAATCGCAAAAATATTTTCTGGCTTATAGGTAACATTTTGCTTTTAACCCCGTTATAAAGGTTGATTCCAAGACTTTGGCCTTGGATTCCGCTTTCGGCTTTGTAGACTAACCCAATTTGACTGAATACGGCGCTTTGCGACGGAGGCAACTGGCGTCTAAAACCTACATGTAAAAGGAGAACGATAGTTCATGGTTTAAACCACGCCTCGGTGATCTTCGTGACAACCGGGTTTAAAGAACAAAGCCCCAGTACCAAGAAATGACATATAAAGTGAACTGAAAGAAAATTTATCTACACAAGTAAAAATCTCGCGCCAATGAAATTGCAACTTCAAAAACTTCGAGAAGTTTTAACATAATTCAAACGATAATTAAATGACACTCTTGTCATTTTCAAGGGTAATTGGAGCATCTATAAATTATAATTTCAAAAACGTACAAAAGCAATCAACTTAATAAAGTCGTCGCGCAAGATCTTAATGAAAACGGAACGTGATAAAAGATACTGGCGTTGATGTGTCTCAGAGGCCTCGATACTTTATCGATAAACGGGAGGAAATATTGCAGCCAGCCAAGCCACCCTTGAAATCGCTTCCCCGTGGCGTGGACGAGTAAGGGCGGGGCGCCAGGGTGCGGGGACGGAGCACAAAGCCGCGGCCGTTGACACGAATCTCCCGCACTATGTTTATCTATCCCATTGGATTTTTTCCCTACGCGTTTACCGTGAACGGCTGCTCACGAATGGGCCGTTTTGTTTTTGGAAATCAACACAAACAGGATCATCCGATCGGTTGCGGCATACAAATAACACATTTTTTATTGAATAAAAAATACAAATTGTATAGTCAAGCGACGGAGCTCAATGTTTGCTAAATCAGATTACTTATAAGAACACTCGTTTAACGTTTATCTGCAGTGATGAACACTCATTTCTATTTCACTGGAAGTCATTATTTTGTTATGGTAATAACTAATTGACGCGTCTGAGTGTCGGACGCCGACGCGACGACTCGACGCGACGTCAGCACGTCCGCGTCATCAGTGCCGTTTGTTTATTTTTAATCCCGCGATATCAATGCGTATTCATAACTGACATCTCTCTATATACACTCGTACTCATTACCGAGAATAAAGCACTATCAATATGTTATTCATTGACACATCATAAAATAAATTGGATAAACAGTTTGTCGTGTAAAGGTTTAATGATTTCATATAATTAAACTCATGTTTATTATCAGTACTAGATATTAACACGAAAGCGCGGATTTGCCACCGTCTCGCCGCACCGTCATATTTTCTTCGTCTTGGTTTCTATAATACTATGGTTTGCATGCTGGTTCTTAATGAATAGCTGGTCAATAATTAAGTCACAACAGGTGTGTGTGAATTGTGTTGATACTGTAGTCACTGTAAAAAGACTCATCTCGTTTCTGATCTATGGCAACTAATAGCTAAAGCCTAATTCTTTTCGGCACATCGCGCATCGTGGGTGTCTACCGTTGTACAATCGCATGCAGCGCTGATATCGACATGGTTTATATTTTATACATACTAGGTATCTACCGTCAGGATAACGGCATTCTGTTTTACGTTAGTAAATCCTAATCATACAACTTCTGTGCAAAGCAATATGAGAAATACAGTATGGAAAAGGATTACGCTTATGTAGCAGAGGTGTGAGATATATCAATTAATAAGATTGTTGTAGAGGTATATGCAATATTTTTAAACCGATAAAATACTAAGAATTTATTAGTATTTTATCGGTTTTATTAGTCATGGCAAATTCCTATAAATTAACATTTTCCAGAAGCAATAGTAACAAAGTTTACCTATATTTGTGCATACTATCAAGTATGACCTGACAGATCATTCTCCGTTGTTGGTTATAACAATTTCGGTTCTAATACGAGTCTTTGAGATCGGGCCATACGCAGACGCTCTTAAAACAACTTGAGTAAATGCATCCGTTTTATTTGCGCCCTTCTCATTCGCTTTGACGCAAACTGAAAAGGACTATCACAAACGCACTCCAACAGTCGTTGTGAACGGTTAGAAACGTAAAAATAAACAATACAGATATTTACGAGGCCCATAACGCCCATTTAAAAGGGTCGCGCCACTTGATGCTCAATTAGTAAGAATTAAACAATTATGCTAGGAGTATCAGCTGGGTGGTCACTGACGATCAACCAATTAAAATATTGCAACAATAGAATTGTTCACAACATAATGGGTCAAGAGCCAAGATGACGAATTATTCGGCTACATACGAATTAAGCATCCGAAGAATATTTTTACCCCCTTCATAAAATAAATTTGTTGATTTGACACCGATTCCATATAAAATAAAGAAAATATGCGGGTAGTCGACGTCAGTAATTTTTTTTTCCAAATTATGTTTGACCTTAATGGATCAGTTAAAAAAGCATATCTTAGGCATTTATTATAAAGTCATACTCAAAGTTCAACCGATAAAAAGGTCAAAGATTACATCAATCACATAATAATAAAAATATAACACTTATCACATTTTCAACGCGTAGGTAGAGTGTAGACTGCTCTCTACAAAGCCATTGTCATTAAAATTTTGTTGGAATGGTCTAACATACTTTGTGTTCCTATTTTACAGCATGCAATAAAATACCTCCTCAACTAAAAAGCTAGTCAAGTACATTGTACTCATCATGACGGTTTATTTGTTAAGATCCTGTGAAAGCCTCTAAATAGAGTACCCAGTTACATAGAATAAACAGCCTACGCATCTCGAGCCTTTGTTCGCAACTTGCTGTAGAACTAAGTTTGCAAGAACGACACCCTTCCCCGAGTGTCATTCATGTTTAATTATCTATAACGTCATTATGAAGGTACAAGCTTGTATCATTTCTGCGCAGTTCCTACTCCGTCTAACTAGGAGTACAAGTTTACATCTGAGAGCGGATTATATTGCAGCCAAAACTTGACTGTTCGAGAATGACTTCTCTTCACCTATAGTTGATGCCACGAGAAGATAGACTTTTTGTAAACAAACATTCAGGGCTTCATAACCTTTTTTCAAACAGTTGTGTTTTAGATTTTATACTTCTTGAACAGTCTTTATTTTTTCAATGCCTAATTATGCCACAATTATTTTAAATTTATATTGTTAAATTTTACTGAAATAAAAATATTTGATTTTGAGTTTAAATGGTCGAATGTTCATAAATTTGCCGATTTTTTTGTCGTTTTACACGTAATTTATTCTGTTAATTAAGGAAAAATAGAGTACCATGTACATAAATGATAGAGTACATACATGTTACTCTAATATTGACATGATTTTTTTAAATCATAGACCATAAATAATTTGCAAAGTAGCCTAACTATCCTAAAATATTACATTATTGACCAACAATGAATAATATTACAGATAACTAGCTAGTAAATTACATAAAAATTTAAGAATGTAACATTTCAATGAACTAACGCCAAATGTTGACATTCTAGGCGTCAGTACCTCAAAACATCAAAAAATCCTGTTGACAGCGCATAATATCGATAGAAACCCGATCCATTGACATATTAGTTTCCAATGACACGTATCTATGTACCGTTGCGCTCATTGGATTTGACATTATTTGTTTTTGACAGAACTATCGCTAAGTCACTTAGTAGAAATTCTTTGTTTACAAAAAGTCTATGTTCTCGTGGCACGGACTATAGATATATATTTTGATTTTAGTATGTCTGTTCGTTCAAAATACAAGCCTAACCTAGATCGAGACCAAGACCCTTGTTTTTAGCATGGATAGTTTCCACTAACTAAATCCTCGCTCATCATTTGTTCCTCACGATCTTTCAAATTTTCTTCTACATGGGTACTGTCTTATATTCTTGTCTCCAAAGGTTTCTACAATTTTTTGGGGAGTAATTGTGATATCACAAAAAATTGGGCAAGTGCGAGTCGGACTCACGCACGAAGGGTTCCGTACCATCATCTATAAAAGAAAATCACGTTCGTTGTATGTATACTTAAATACTTTTTAAGTTTCTACCTGTTTATTAAGATCGAGTAACAAATTGTTTAAAATTACGTTTGTTGTATGGGAGCCCCCCTTTATTATTTACTTTTTTTAAATTTAATTATTTATTTTGAAAGGTATTATACAACTACATATTCTGTGAAAATTTAGAGCGTCTACCTGTTACAGTTAGTAATTTTGAGCAAAAAATACGAAAAAAAAAACACGTTTTTTGTATGGAACCCCCCCTTAATATTTTTTTTATTTTTTATTTTTAGTATTTGTTGTTATAGCAGCAACCGAAATACATAATTTGTGAAAATTTCAGCTTTCTAGCTATCACGCTTTATGAGATACAGCCTCGTGACAGACAGACAGACGGACAGACAGCGGAGGCTTAGTAATAGGGTCCCGTTTTTTTACCTTTAAGGTACGGAACCCTAAAAAGACTAGTAGCTACTGTGCATTACTCTAGCGCGGTACAAGTACAATGTACTCAAACCGTGTTAGAAGTTAAACATATTACAGCAAATACTCAAGAACAGACTTCAAACAGAACAGAATAATATATTATTCTGTACCTATATAAAAACAACATAATTAGGTATGTATTTTAGAAAAAACGTATACCAACGCGAGCACCATCTAAAATTGCTATAGAGATTCCTTATGATAAGAAATGTTGTTTGTTATAATAAGTGTCGTTTAAAATGGACATAGTATTCCAAGATGTCATTATTTATCATTTCTAAATGGTCTTCAATATGACTAACGACTGTAGCTAAACTTTCGAATGTCGGCACAAACCTGTCACATCAATCAAATCTCTTTGTTTATTAATAGGTATTAATGTTGTAATTGTGTACTCACATCTAAACTTAAGGCAAATATATGTTCATCAAAAGTCACTTCATGGATAATTCATGCCATTCATAAATATGAATGGGAGTAGACACAGGTGCAACACAACTTCTTCAAAGTTATTATGTACATAGAGCCTTCGAGGTGTGAACTATCTAAGTTAGGCGTACAATGCATACGAATTATAGGCAGTCTGTGAGCTTTTACGTATTGAAATACGCGCTTGTATTCATGTTTACTCGTAGCAAAAAATATATACGAAAGTTTAAATTCTATTTAAATATTATATTTATTGTTGAAGAGTAAATCGATGCAAACATATTGAATATCATACTATTTTTGTTTATCAAATAATACGATAAAAATTTCAATTGAAATGAGATATTTCATTGTGTGACAAACAACGTTTTAAATAAACAACATAAAGGCGAGTTACTTTGTTTTGTGTGCGCTAGATTCAACAAATAAAAATTATAGAATTACCTACAATATCTTTATTTCGTGGAGGTATCTACTCAATAACGAGTCCACAGATATGTACAATAATAATCAATTTATAAGTGCATAGATTTTATAATTTATAAGAGGAATTCCCCAATATATTGGAACATTTGATTGCACTACAACTACATACTTACATGTACATTAAAATGTAACTAAGGGTTTTATGAAGTAATACTCGACTATACTATTATTTAAAATGTGACTAGATATTATGCCAATGCACTTTAAAATTTGTCCAAACTATTGCCATGTCTATTTTTATTTCTGTTACTCTTTGACATCGACACCTCTGTCACGGTAAACTGGCGCAGGTAATCTGGGCGCTTCAAAATATGCATACAATACAATACATTTTTGTTTGTCATACCTACCCGAGAAAGCTAGCGTTGGTTAACATGACGTGCATGTGTGTTACTAAATACGAGCAACGGTTTTAGATCAAGAGATAGATCATCTCAGTCACAATTCACAATTAAACGCCCTCACGATGTAAGTCTTCATTCGGTACTAAACGCGGAATGGTGAGTTATCAACGCTCCTGATCGTCGAGACGGTCACGATTTTACTATTGTGGGAACTAAACAACGCCGGCCCTAACAGCTCAAAGAACACTATTCGTTACCTACTAAATATGGAAATTGTTTAGAGCAGGTACTCTTTAGGTCAGATAACAAAACAATCTTACGGGAACTTCAACTTTGAATGCTCTTTTGAAGGCTTGCCAATAGTGGCCAATACTATCAGGATCTGTGATGAATAAGTTTGATATAATTATTCGCTGAGGCGTATCATACAGCTAAGTACAAAAATATTGGGCAATAATTTTATTCTGCAATAAATATTTAATGCCGCTAAAACGGAAACGTCCTTTCAATTATATTTCATTCATTCTATACTATTGTGCAATCCGCAATATTGCACAATATTGTTGTATGTGTATGGGGGCGCCTAAACTGCGGCAAGGGATGAAATAGTAATATTTTAAATAAAATATTTTAACAGTAGCATGATAATTTACTACCAATGCAAATATTACTACCGCTAGCAAACAAATGCATACAAATCGACAACTCCAATTGGAGAGCGAATTGAAACTAAATTCCATGCGTGCGTCAGAATTAGAACAGTTGATAGTTCATGGTAGTACACAGATACCTAATTATAAAGTTGTAATAGCAAATTCGCAACTAGTAGATCAGGAATACGAACAGTTACAATGAGTATCGATCGCATTGAGTTTCCATGTGACCACACAGTTACACACGGCCGGCCGCGCGCGGTAATTGAGCCGCTCACTTCCTTCCGGAGACCTGCCCGCTCATGTCCATTGATATACACAAAACGGGAATTTATAAACAACACGGTTTTTCTCTTGCAATTTTATGAATATGTTACTTTTTTGAATCGGTAATTTGAGCTATGTGTGTCACCCGCAGATCAATTTCATAATACTTCGTTGAATGTGCTAAATGAAATAGATAAAATAAATATTGCATTACAATTTATTTGTAGCTTAAATTATGATTAACAATACGAACCTTAATACAAGCATTCCTTCATTATATAAAAAAAAATATTTATAAGCGAAAGCTTTTTTGAGAACAACAATAAAACAGGTTTTAAGGCAAATACTGCATTAATACGTATAATAGTACATTTTGAGGGCATTAATTGTGATAATGTCAATTCTAACATAATGGAATTAGCGGTTCAAATATCATCAGTACCTGAAGGTTGACATGCAATAAGCCGAAAATCGTGGGTCAGAAAATGCTAGCACATAAATACTTTAATTAACAAGGCCAGTTTGGCAATATTTGCTTGATCTGATATGATGGAGAATTTAAATTACATACATTAATATTCCGAGTGTAAGAGATATTCTGCGAGCGAATGGGGAAAACTAATAGACGAAGCCGCTTAGTGGGGCTACTATTTCTACGCACAAGGTTCAAGTAACCTAAAACGAAGGGCAAGGCTCCGTATGATGTAGATCACTTTCAAACCCTTGTCCCTTCGTACCTTTTTATGTTTTAACACATGTTATATATAATATGTATGTGTATTCGGCAACCTACTAGGTGCGGGTCAATAATCGGATGAGATGAATGTGTCCAATGTTCGTTATATCAAAACTCATTAGCTATCTAATTATTATATTTTGTGTTATTGTATTAGAGTCGGACTCCCTCGTGCCAAAACATTGCCTAAACAAAACCTGTTTTGGTGTCATACAAATCGAAAATTCTGAATCGATTACCAGGCAAAGATAACACCTTTTATATATTTAAGTAATTTTCTGGACTTTCTTCGAAGGGTTCAAGAGTGCATAATATCGATGGGACTGCACGAATTTAACTTATTTGTGGAGTGAATCCGTCTCTAATGAATCTACAGGCTTACCCCTCGCGAACCGATAGATTCGTGTCGAATCCCCATCTGTCAGGAAGATCTATTACAGTCGTTATGGGTGCTCAAAGGCAGTCAAATATCCTGACACTGGTCTAAACCATAATAAGGATAGCCCCTTTGAATAGCAGCGGTCATACGGTGGTATTCTGTCAAATTTGGTCAGTTTAGAAGAAAACAGGAATGTAATAGGTATTGCAACAGTAGGTATAAGCACAGACATTTTTTTAGAGACAGACACGATTCACTTAAATTGGCACTACAGCTTTCAACGAACTGACAGATTAACAAGCCTAGTCAGTGAGCTATGCAGACGATAATTATAATAAGAACTCTTCAGACGCTTCAAGGAATTCGCGCAATGTTTAAAATTAAGCATTGCTGGAATACATAGTAAGGACTTGCAATATTTAGTACTTAATTATTAATTTGAACGGTTTTAACTGAATACCGTTTATAAAAACTATAAACTACTAGAATATTATAATTTGTGTATAATGCATAGGTTAGAAGTAAAAGTAAGTTAGTAGTAAAGTAAGATAAATAGGGAAAGGTTAGAAGTACCCTGAACAGAAGAGCATGCATGAGGAATTTGATAGGAGTGAATGAAGCAAGAGAGATATGTCGTGATCGTTGCAAATGGCGTTCCGTAGTCTCTGCCTACCCCTCCGGGAAACAGGCGTGAGTCTCTGTATGTATGTATGCATAGGTGAGGCACATTAGCATTTAACTACAAGTGATGAAGACTTTAACGTTTCTAATCGCCAAAGATGTCTTGCAACCAATGCGCAAAATTTCAAAAGACAACCAATGCGCAAAATTTCAAAAGACATGAAGTTCGTCAACCTTAGCAGCTCGTAAAAGCATAACAACCATGTTCAATTATACTATCGGAGTCGCTATACGCCGTTTCGCATAGCATCGATGATATCCATTTGTTATGGACGTTTCTCAGTGAACGTGTCTACAGTGTACACTACACTGCAGTGGGTACGCGTTCTGCCCGTACAAAAGTGGCGTCGAGTTCTAACAATTGTCCTCCAGTGCCTACATATCACATGTGCCGCCGCGCCACCCGCCCCGATCGATGTCTGACCCCGTGCAATGTCGCACTCGCCTTTTAGTACCGCCTCTTTTGACGGGTCACAGGATACTCCACTTATTCTTTAATATTACAAATGAAAACGCTTTTATTTTATTTATTTATTTAAGTACACTCGTGAGAAGTATATTGACAGGACCTGTTTCGTAATGGTTTTACATAGGTAGCAACAAAATCAATACAGCTTCGCTTAGAGGCAAGCATCTCAAAAGAATGTACATTACCATATTGAAGCTATCATAGACACATTGTACAATTCAATTTATTCAAGTTCCATTTCCGTTTTACGCCTACTAACACAGCCGCTCATCCATCTACAAGTTCACTTAGAAAAAATAAACGAAACTCATAGCTCGATGAATACGTAATAGGCTTGTGCTTGCTCTCACGGTATTGTTCGAACGGATAATATATTGTACTAGAAATAAATTCGACATGGGCATATCATTGTGTGACAAGTGACAAAGAATTTGTACGTTTATTTTTTTATAGACTCACGCCTGTATCCCAGAAGGGGTAGGCAGAGGTGTAATTTTACACCCACATTTCGCCATATATTTTTAAGGTCCCACGTAATAGAGGGCGAGCCTATCGCCGTTACCGGGCACATCACCAGACTCCGTGCTGCTACTGAGAATTTGGGAAAACCCAGTAACACTTTGCCCGACCCGGGAATCGAACCCGGGACCTCCGATCAGCAGTCGCATACGCTATCCACTGGACCACGTAGGCAGTCTATTATTACGGCTAAAACAACAATTAAAATTATGTTAAATTGTAAGTAAGTAGGTAAGTATATTTGTTCTATTTTACAACTTAATTATTTTATAAGTGTAAAAATTTAGATTGATCATAATAAATATCACACCCGTAATTTTTTGGGTACGATTCCACTTAGGGCTAGTGCCCTCATGCCCTGTATATTCGGTATAAATTACCTACTTGTTAGATAACATTACCCAATTAATGTCTTGTTTGAATATAACCAGATTACAATGTCTACCCAAAGTTCTGACTTCTGACTAAATATCGTGTCTTATTTTATGTGGCCGTAGTATTGATGACATACCTAATTAAACAGTTCCATAAACATCAAACTTATTAAATCACATAACGCGCTTTACGTCTCTATTTGGTGAAAAATTAAACAATGAAGTAATAATTTATTATACCTTGTAAGGCAATAAACGTCTCATAAAAATTTTACCGAACGCATATAAACTATGTTGCAGCAACGTGTCAGTTCTGTTTATTGAACGCGTTTTATAATTATAATCTATGGCGCACACGCCGCACGTGTGGCGGGAGATTGTAAGCGGGTCCGATGCATGGCGGGCGCGCGCGGCGATCTCATTGTTAGGAATTTTACGTACAATATGGCGCGTAAATATTTCGACAAAGCTTTAAAGGGAACGTCTATAAAAAAATACCTACTAAGAACGGCTCGATATCCTTAGGGTGAAGCAAACAAATCGATTTGTATAGTATGACATCAAAATGACCATCAATAGTTCATTAACATTCAGTTTATTTCTTTTCAATTTCTTTTTTTTTTTAATATTAAACAAATAAGATTCGTATTCTTAATAACATTAGTTACGGATCCGTGAGTCAGCAATGTAATATTATGTTTAAGAGCTAAAACAAAGATAACTATTTATTTTGAGCAGTAGATAGGCATTCCATCAGTTATTTAGATAAGTAGGTACTTACCTACTTCGAAGTTTAAGAAAAGTTTATTAACAACCTAGCTAGTCGGTAACTAAATAATTAATATCGATGATTGATGGATGTTTTCCTCCAGCAAAGATGTATGATATATACCTACCTCAGATTATAGAATTCTTGTTCTATAATGTGATATATATACCTATCACGTAAGTACCTACCTACTACGCTTATAAAGGATTCTTCAAAAGAAAGGCAACTGCACAGTATAGTAGAGCCGTTAGTGTTTTTTTTTATAGTTAGAAAAGATTAATAGCCAAGAAGTACTTCTAACGCTCGGGCTACACTACCGGGATATGCCAACAATTATTGCCATAATTTCAACAACGCCTAGGTGTAACCGCGATTTATGGCCATAATTTTACAATGCCAATCAATATGGCATATGCCGGTAGGCAATAGCTCCGGCGGCGGTCTTTTTCGCACATCAAAGAAAATTACCGCAGTAATTATTGCGTTTGTGGCCACACTACCGTTTGTTCAGTGTGCAACACGAGTTCGACGACGACGCACGTATCTACACTATCTACCGATATGGAGTGGTCAAATGAAAAAGCGCTCAAATTTTTGGAGTTATTGCAATCCGAACCGTCTCTCTGGGATACCCGACAGAAAGCTAAAAATTTAAAAGATTCATGTTAAAATAATTGGCACTCATAAAATACCAAACAGCTGCAGCTTCATCCGCCATCTTGAAAAATGATATTTTTACCGCCTAGTTTATTGGCATATCTCGGTAAACTCTAGTGTAACCACACGACTTCACGCAGTAATTTAACGGTAATTTATTGCCATAATTATGGCGGTAACAGCCCGGTAGACGGTAAGGTAGTGTGGCCCGAGCATAACTCACTGACAAAGCAGCTCGGAACTGTGAGATATTTTGCGCACAATAAAGAAGTGTAAATAGCAAAAGGAAGAGAACGAGGAAGCTGTGTTCATTACTTAATGAAATCTGCGGGTGCGCGGGTGTGCGGGGAGAGAGGGGCCGATGGAAGGGACGTCAGAAAGCAAAACGCAATAAAAAGCAACCGAATGCATGTCGCGCACGTGCATCCGTTCGCCAACCGCCACTGTGCTAAGTTATTTATAATAAATCCATAAACACAACCTACGAAGATTCCTTACACCCGAAGATTAAGCTAAGCTTCGCACACTTCGTAAACGAACTAAACGATGCTATTTTTGAATCACGGTTTGCTTTGTACATGTGCACAAAGTTAGCTTTGTGATTCGTGGCTCAGCTAAAATAAAAAAGCTTACTTTCACGCACGTTAAGCTTTAGAGCAGACAAGTTTTGAACGACTAGTTTGCGTAGTTTGAGTGATTGGTCAGCAGATGTGTCGCTGGTTTACGAGAATCAGAAACATTTGGTTGCTTTGTTTCTACTGCCATACTGTTGAACAAAGAAACATTCTTATTTTAAACTTAATACAAAGTTCTTCAATACTTAAATTCGACGACCGGTTGGCGCAGCGGGAGTGTAAGCGACTGCCACGCTGAAGGTCACGGGTTCGATTCCCGCTCAAGTCAAACATTTGTGAGCATGAACATGGATGTTTGTCTGGGTGTTTCTATGTATAATATGTATGTATTTACAAAAAAAAGTATATAATAATGTATGTTTATCTATTATCTAGTACCCACAGTACAAGCTCTGCTTAGTTTGGGACTAGATAGTGATGTGTATAAGAGGAAAAAAAAAATACCTAGTTAATTAGGGGTGACCTTTATAAAAAAGGCTGCGTGTCTAGTATCTAGCTCAATCCAGGTAAATTAGTTAAATATAAATTCGGCTTAAGAGTTTCGATATTTCAAGTCGCTCTTTGAATAAGTCAAAAGTTAGGCACTGGCAGAAACCACGCTTCGTCCCCAACAATTTATTGATTTATTATTTTTAGCTCATGATTTTCTTCTATCCTTATTTTATTTTTCTTTGGTAGATAATATTCAATTGCAATTCTATTAATTAATGCACGCAATGTGACAACTACGGGGTATATAGACATACAAAGGTTTAAAAGTAGGTTACATCTAGTACCAGTCTCATTTCTCTATTTTATAAGAACCAATAATTAATTTAAAAGAGCTCATTTTCATTTGCATTTGCTCATGAGCTCACATCTAAGAAGAGCAGGTTATGTGTCCATCTTATAGCAGTAAATTTTTTTACTACTTCGTTACTTGGCTAATCAAACAGCGATCATTTTGATTAATGAGAATTATGGTCGAATCATGTTCGCAACATAAGCCAGAAAATAATATTATCTAACTAGGTACTTAATCAATAACATCTTACTTAGTTCTCACATAGTTAATCAAAAGTTCGATGGCACCTCGTCACGTGTGCCCGGTGGGACCGTAACTAAATGACCTCAACGCCGCCGCTTCTCAACTTAATGACCAAACGTGTCGAGTTATTAAAAATCATCTTCATTTGAGCTTATAAGATAAACATTTTTTATTTACACGCCGCCGGTCGTCCCCGGCTTAATTATGATATCAAAAGTTGCATCGTCAGCTTTTTCTATCACGTGCACACGGTGTATCTCGTTCTCGCTCTAAACGCAGGATAAGCCCGTCCCACATTGCATCGCCAGCATTGTCGATTAAACACGTTTCTATGCACAGTCTCGTATTTTTATGTTCCGACTATATTGTACCAGATCCGTTGTGAACAACAGCACACTAAACGAGCGTCGGTATCAAAGCCGCGTGAGAGCTGAATAGGATGATGCGGCGAAACACCTTTCAATGTGATTCAAAAATATGTAATTACATAACACGGACTTCTAAATAATGTACACGAGTATGTCAGCGCTTTATTAGTAGGGTCGGTAACGTTCGGAATGCACGTGATGATGCGTCCACAATATCTTCGAATGTTCGGTTCAGTCGGAGGGCGTGGGAACGTCGGATGGGTTTGTAGGAGCGTGCACGCAAATGAAGTGCAATTTCGCCTGAGGGATTGCGGCGAAGATCTCGCGGACGCTGAGTGGGCCCCAACCAGCGATGAGTCGCTGCCGAGTGCGCTGCGCCGGTCACGACACGAATTGTATTGTTGCAGATAATTTCATTAGGTGCTCCATTGCGCTCCCAGAATTTCTCACTAGAATTAGTGCTCGGAACGGATACGTCGGACGGAAAGCTGCTTAGTTTCCACTTTCCAGTAAGATACTTACAGATACGCGCTATAAACAATCTTGAACAATACCCAGTAGTTTTCTCTTCTTCGATTTAGTACTATTTGAATCTGACCCAATTAATCAGCACTCGCACCATTGCAGCCGCAATAAGAGGAGTAAATATAGACAATCTAATTTTTTACTGTTAAGTCGAACTAGAAAGCGTTGAAATTAACTATTCCGTGCATTACCTTCGAAAGCAAAGTATCATCAATCGAGAATAACACAGGGACGTGTCGGGTTAAAAGGTCGCCGGTGCTATACTTATCATTTGTAACATATGGTATAACGTATAGGCATGTATGTATTAATAGTATGCTTGCCTATAATCAGATATACAGCCATAAATCATATTTGGATCTTGACGAAATAGCGATGGCCGATTTAGTACACAAATCCTAAGTTTATAGTATGATACATTAGGCATTACTCTATGCATTTTACATTTACTGAGCTAGAAATTATGACAATTCGCGTGCTCTAAAGTAAGAAAATACCTATGGTGATAGAGATTAAATAAATTGTTAAAAAATGTGATAAAACAATAACGTTCACTGGAACTCAATTAACGGATTTATTTTCTTTAGATCTCTTACGAATAGAAAATATACAATAGTGATTTAATTAATCTACTAATAGTTGCGTAATCACAACTGTCATCTGATCTGATACTGTTCGGCGCACCCGTAATGAATGGGACCGTGAAGATAAGTAATCGTTAATAGGCAATAAACATTCTAAGATATTACGTCAGATACCATAAACCAACACAGAGCAATATTTAATATCTACGCGCCAGTAAGGCATTCCCGTAACAGTAGGTGTCAGGACCCCTGCGGATTCTAACTGCGATCGATCGCGTGGCCGACTTGTTTCTATATGCGTTTAGACAAATAAAATAGTAATACTCAACACAAAATTTATAAATATTTATTAAGTATTCAAATACGATAGAACCGGCCCGTGCAACGGCATGCGGCGCATATACCCGAAACAAATTTGAGAACGTTCGTAATGTTTCGTGACAACCACAACCCGTGTCCACCCGCTCACACCGGCTTAGCAATTGAGGTTTATTATAATCGCGTACGAATCGGCTAAATAGTGTGTGCACGACAACACCAGAGACCCGTTAATTTAAGCATCAACATTCACCGACTCAGAGCAGGCGATAAACGTCATAAATGACAAAGCAACGTGCATTAAAACAAATTGGTCCAATTAAGCAACCACAGTAATCTCAAAAACCAATGAAAGCAGCAATTTTGCACCAACAATAAATAATTAATTGAGTGGGTTATTGTGAGCAGTTATTAAGCTAGTGAACTTAAACAAGTTTGATTCTCAGCACTAATAATTACAAAATTAAATAAGTAAACGGTTTTTCAATTGCAGCTTTCTACACAAATTCTGGGACAATAAAATGATATGAGATTATTTGCCTCCAAGCTTTTCTGAGTAATTTGTAATTACCAATTACGTAGAACCAGATGATGTTATCGCTTAATTTATGACTTAGAACACGCACATAATTACACACAACGGTCAAATCTAACACGCTGGCAATTAATTGGCAATAATCTCAAAGGCAATCTTTGGTATCCAAGTAAGATGATATTTTTGGGTACCACAGGAGAGTAACGTATTCTAATAAAACCTATAAGTAGTATTTATGAATACCATCACGTCTAGATCTATTTCTACGTTATTTTTATTGGTGTTTATCGTACAGATTGCAAGTAGCCGCGCTCGGCAAGAAAAGTCAACCAATGCCGATTGGTAGTCCTGAAATACAGGCAGGGCTGGCGACTGATATACTAACTTACTGTATCAAAAATCAATAGTAAGTAGGTATTATACTTACTATTGATTATTTATACAGTAAAAATCCACATTATCAACTTTCAGAAAAACAAAAGATAAATATAAATCGTCGATCTTGTTTTTCGTTGTCGGTTTATTGTTTCTCTATCTTTTATTTTTACAACGGTACAGTCGTAATGTTGGATGGACCCCTAGAATTTGTTTTGTGAAACGCAAACACAACACAATTCGTTATTAAAACTATTCGTGAAATGTTTTAAGTATAGGGTATTAAGAACAGCGATGCACTGTTATTAACCGCAAAAAGATTAAATTGATAGTAATTAGACGTGGACATTTGTTAGAACGGATAGCGGTTATTATTTTTTTACACATTGCTATGCAAGTAGCGTATAGTAGGTAGTCGGTAAACACCTTTCTCACGGTAACGTTTCCGACAATAATTGCCAGATTCTTTAAGCCGTTTGTAAAGCTAATGGGCGAGACAGCTAATTTAATATAGCTGCGTTTTATAGAGCGGCGTCTACGAGGGCCAGTGCGCGTTATGCCCCTGCGATATTTCCCATGGGCGTCAAAGTCTGCTGATAATTGCAGCCGGACCCCAAAGGTGTTGTAAATCTTAATAAAGCCACCGAACGAAGACCCCATCCATCCTTAATAAATTAAACACACGCTCTACCATGCCTTCGTATTCCATGGAACAACAGCAGCGTACTACTAAAGAGAATCTATGAATTACTTTAACCTACTTACATTATACACACAAAACCCCAAATCGCTGGGTAATGTGTTTACACGATAGTATGAAAAATATCCATAATTTAGGTGAAATATCTATTCCATTTTAGGTGTACGAGTATGTACGTGTATTGTTATTTGAGGAAACTGGAGGAGCGTTGTAGTGGAAATAATGTAGGTATATTGGATATTAAGGTATGGACAGCGTGGGTTATAATTAGACGCAGCTGAAGTACATGAGACGGTGAACTCTCGCCCTCCGTGAAGCGACCACAGCTCACGGTGGCGCCGCGCCATGGGCGAGAGGTGTCGTACTTGACGCTCACTTGATACTCGACCACACAAATGACATGACAACGTTCACAGATAACTTATTTTTATGTCAAGTGCTTGAAAAACCGCAGCCGTTTCCGTGCCCACAAATATTAGAACGAACTACTCGAATTACATCGCTCGAAGTAATAAATATTGTGACATAATTTGACAGAATTATAATTTTCGTGCTTAATTTACATAGATAATAACTTGAAAGTGATTTCTACTTGATTTTACTTAATTCCCAGCCGTAACTACTTGGTGCTTTGTGAATATACGAGGAACCTTATTAGTTACAAGAGGACACCAGCAGCTACGCCTGCATTTTTTAAATTTACCCGTTTTGTCCGATCCCGTGGTAATTTCGGGAAATCCTTTCTTAGTGCACCCCTACGGTCCCCAAGGAACATACATGCCAAATTTCAGCTTCCTGCGCCCAATAGTTTCTAATTATACGCAAGGATTTTATATATAAGATTATGCAGGAATCGATCAACGCAATTTAAGTAGCTGTTAGTAAAATGCCTAAGTCACCACGTACGTCCTTATTCCAATCGGCACACAGCGCAGCGTTGCCAACTCTACGTCTTTTTACGTAGATCTACGTATTTCGGACCCTTCCCGCGAACGTACGTACTTCAGGCTCAGAATCTACGTATTTTGCAACAGATAACCAAATTAGCAAAATAACGAGATTTTACTAAGAAGGAAGCATTATTAAACACAAACTCCACGTAAAAATGGACCTATGTGATATTTCGGTCCATGTTTATTCCTACCGAATTAGTTAAACAAGTACTAACTAAAAATATTTCGACCAATATAAGTCAATAATATTTGCATAAACACTCGGATCAACGTTGGAAACACTTGTTTTACTCATTTTTACTCTCTTCATCTTAGATATAATTAAAAGTACGTAGATCTACGTACTTTCTCATTTAAAAAGTATGTAAATCTACGTACTTTTTAACTCCGATCTACGTATTTTTGAAAATCAGAGTTGGCAACACTGACACAGCGCACATAAGTTGTAGCATGTCTTGTAAGGCCACCCCTCTGAAGGGGGCTGAACTTTAAGCCGTCTGGTACAAACTGTGAATGTCAATCGCGGATGTGGCTGGAGAGCTCTCGAGTACGGCCATTGCGAAACCGAACAATGCAGAATGAAGTGCATGGCACAACCGCATTGCACACGGCTGGCAGCACGATACACGCGGCTTCGCCCCGCCACACCCTGATTACCTATAGAGTTTAATTTATATAGGTACAAGCGTATTTTAAACGTTAACTAAAAAATAAGCCTCAAAGAGCTTTTGCTTAAACAGCATGATTCTCTAATCAGGCGAACCACGCGAGTATACCTCTAATATGCGGTTTTGCTTATAAATGTTACAAGCCACGCTAGTGTGTAATTTAAATTCAAAAAATATTCTGGAGCGCTAAGAGCCGAAGGAATAAGTCTGGATAAGACAATTGAATTTTAGTAAGAGCTACTCCTGTTACAGTAGCACAATACTGTCTGTCTGCCCACACAAAGAGAAAACACATTAGTTTACTTAGTGCTCTTATCGCGAGTATCCCTCTATACAGCTTTGTCTCGAACTGATTCAAAAAGAAAAAGGTTGAATAAACATAATACGTGTCCATAAGTACGACATTGGAGAGTCGAGGTCATGTGAACATACATCGCACAAGCACAGGCATCGTAGTCATCATACATTGTTGAAATTACACGCCTATTAATGTCTTTACGCTTGCGTGTTAAGCAAGGTACCGCGATATGTTCCCCTACAATTGATTGCCGAACATCATACCACAGCGATCCGATTGACGGAGATCTATTGCGACATTAATCAACTATAATCGTCAATTGGTACTTGGTAGAGATGCTCAGAAGTCTGAACGTCTGAGGAGAGCAACGAACGCTTTGGCGTTCGTTACTACATATAAGTTCTGATTTACGAGCACGATTTTACCTTAAATCGATATCACGAGACGAATTTGACGTCGATGTGAGCGGAGGACAAATTAGGGGTCGTTTAGTGATAAGATTTCAAAAAACTGTCTGTATAAGGTCGACTTATTCATTTTCATTGATCTATATTACAATAATAGCTATTCTATCTATATTACCTATTCTATTCTATATATTGCAAGGTTGTAGATAGAGCCTTGCTGATTTCAACTTGAATAGGCCGGCTCCACCGGAGAAGTACTAACCTCTCACAGAAAATCGACGTAAAGTAACAGTACCTAAACTGTTGCGTTTCGTTCGGTGAGTGAGAATGCCGGTGGCCCCATCCCCTATTCCTTCTCCCTCATCCCACTGCTCCTCCTATTTCTTTTCCCAACCCCAAGGGGCGACAACGCATTTGTTACTTCTCTGGTGTTGCTTGTGTCCATGGGCGGCGGTAATTGCTTACCATCAGGCGATTCGTCTGCTCGTTTGCCGCCTATTATAAAAAAAAAAACAAATGTAACGATATGGGGCTGCTAAAGTATGCAGTCCGTAAGTTTTCAAAATGAGTGAGCAATTTATTATGCTGCAAACAAATCATGATAATCTAACATTGGTTAAGTGTGTAAACGCGTCGCGGTCACTCGGCGTTTAGGTAGACGAGCAAACGACCGCAATCAAATCACAATCAGAGTGAAAGCCTATAAATGGACGGCTCGAGATCGCAGCACTCTCGCGCCGACGACTCTGCTGTTTACCAATGCGTTAGGTGTAATTATAGGAGAGATGTGTGCTCTGCGCTCACGATCACGATCCGAGGAACGCGTTGTTTCAACAACAAACTATTGATGATGATGTGTTAAAAATTAGAACAAAAAATTGGGCAAGTGCGAGTCTGACTCGCGCACCGAGGGTTCCGTACGCATTTTACCTTATTTGAGGTTGGTGCTAATTACGCTAGTCTTCTAAATCTGAGGGTCTAGTACCAGTTTGCACTCAATCGTCACGGTGGACGATAGCCTAGACGACAGGAACAATTTCCATACATTTTCTAAATGCGCCCCCTAGCGGTCTCTATCGATCGCTTCTCCCCATTAGGGGCGCTTTAACAAGTACGAAAATTAACCTTAATTTTCAACTTTTTTAAATTTTCAGAATTTTTCCTTTATTTGTGCTGTAGGACCCTGCTTTTGGCCAAATTTCGTGATTCTAGTTCAACGGGAACTACCATATAGGTTTTCGACCCAAAACCTATAGGGTACTTACGGTTGACCTAGAATTGTCAATTTTTGTCAAAACCAAGGTCTTACAGCACAAGTAAAGGAAAAATTCCGAAAATTAAAAAAAGTTGAAAATTAAGGTTTATTTTGGTGCTTACAAGTTTTCGCAAAAACCTAATTTTGACCATATCTTTTTATAGGGTCGACCCAGGACCCTGATTTTTACACACCTTATAGGAACCATAGACCTCAGTATCTGGTATAAATTTCAATTTGCTAGGTTCTCCCATTCCTGAGAAAATCGTTGGTGACACACGGACAGACAGACAGACAGACAGACAGACAGACAGACAGACAGACAGACAGACGGACAAGAAAGTGATCTTATAAGGGTTCCTTTTTTACCTTGTGAGGTACGGAACCCTAAAAAGTGCTGAGTGCTTACAAGAATCACACGCTCACAAAGAGAAACCCTTACAATAAGAAAACAATAAATAAAACATAATATTATGTTATGAAAACATATTCTATGGTATAGAAGAATTCCGGTCCAATTCAAACAGTTCGTAATACGTTCCCTACCCTCGTTCAATGACTCAAGCCTAGCTTCAACAATAATAAATATGGGACCCCAGAAATAATCAAGGACGACCACAACACAACAATACACAACTGAGACGTCTTTTGATTAAAATTAATGAGGGGGTGAGCAAATTTAATGCACAGCCATATGGTCAGAGTCAGACCCCTTAGAAAGAACAAAAATGCACGCCTATAGCATTTGATTGAGATCTTCGATATTTACAAGGTACAGTTATGCTATGCAATATTGGGTGTTGCTACTACACATATTCTGAACATTTACCACACAAACATCTGTTGGAAAGGAATGCTAGGTACATATGTACGTGCGTACAAAAAGTTCCTATTTCACATGACCTGAACAAACATTTGCATTGTACCAATTAAAGCTATTAACATTTATTAACTGCCAAGATGCATCCTCATAAAAGAGGCGTAAAAGCAAAAAGATTTGAGAGCAGATGTGGTGATTATGGTTTTAGGGTCAACTGGCCGAGCATAGGAAGTGCGCATACGTAATTGCGGCGAGTGGACACAATGGGGGGAATTGGCCAGTGCCTCGATTGTTGTGCGAGCGAAGCCCGCACCCATCACCATTGATTGAATGAGCGACTGAATTTAACAAACAACGCGCCACAAGCGGCCCGTAACCGCTCCGCAGAGCAAAACTTTATTACCACTCATTCATTGCGCACCATCAAAATAAAAGCCAAGATAAATAAACGTTACATTCTGCAATACACCTAGATGATAATATATTTTAGTATAACCGTTTGTAGCTCAGCTGACCGGCTCAAACGACTGGACATAACTAAAACCAAACTAGACTGGTCTAAAATCGTCTCCCGGCCAGACCCCTGTCCGGATGTGCCAATTTCTATCCGACGGCGACTTGACGTACGTCACACCAGCTATCGTATTCAATTATCGATTCGACTTGACACACTATTGCACCGCCAACTTCGGGCATCTACTCGATATCCGATACTTCAATTGCATAAACCATTCATGGAAACCTAAATTCTACCTAATATTGATTTAGAGCTCTATAATTTTATTAATTTTCTATCTAACGATCGAATAACCCATTAAGATTTATCATGATCTAGGCTGTTTCTTTGGATATATCCTGGATTTTTTAACAATTTGTTGAGATGAACCCTATAAAAATATACAAATCGCTTCAGCAATTTTTAAAGTTTTGCTAATTATCACCAATCCACTTTAAGATAGATGCAGAAGACATTATCTGTATCCAAGCGATTTCAATCTTTATAAAAATGGACAAACTTAGATATCCTCGTCATAGTCACCATGAAGGCTGGCCATACACTAACGATTAAATTTATAAGTTGCGTAGTTAATTTTGATAACAATGGTAGAAGAACGATTGTTACTTGAGTAGTAACAGTCACTGACAATAGTAAAATTACCACATTCGACAAAGAATGAAGTATCTGGTCTGTGATTCCGCGAAAGTTATTCAGGTCGGACATTTTTAATACGAACAAGAAGAAAAAAGACATACATGAAGAAGAATTATCCAGCCTCTAGGCTTTTTGTGTGTTACTTAACATTTACTCTATACCTCAATCGTCCTTATTTAATTTGGATTTGATTTATAATGGCAAAGCAAAATGAATGCGTCCCAGTGGTCCTAGTGCAAGATTATAATTGATAACTCCCGAGATTGAATGTTCCTTCTCCGTTGCATTGCGCCATCTTTCTTGCAGGATTAAAATGCCATCCCGCTTCGCAGCGCACCTGTTCCATTTTATTACTTGAAAAATATACGTACCACGGTGCGGAACGTCTTGCTATATTTACATATCGAAATGCGGTAGCAATAAATAACAACGATATTAAACTATTTGCCCACAAAATCAATGCGACGCTCTCCAAGGTAAAAGTGAATGAGGCTTTCGAAAACACTTCAAAGCGTTTGTCGATTGTCGGCTCAAAGAGAAACGTTGCTGTTCGAAGAGAGTAGGGAATTAATTTGCCAATAGAGCACGCTTTTCAGTAGACAAAGGTGCTTTGACGAGCCTCCCTCGAGTACTTCGCCGCAAAGCTACTTGTGATCTGCTGCATGAAATTGTTTCACGGGCGCAATGTGCTTAGTTTAACGCGTTACTTCGAAATACTTGAGACAACTATAATAGGCCTTACTATATAATATAAGAGTATATATAGGTTATGATATGATAAAACAACCAATAATTACTTTTAGCTTGGGTTTAGTATAGAGACTAAACGATAATACTGATACCAAATTAGTTTATAAAAATAAAAAGATATATCACGTAATAGGTAAGGATAACCTGCATACTCACGATTATATAATTGGAACAACTATCCACAAAATAATGATAATGATTAGATTCCTGGCAGAGGTCCGGGGTGCTTCGGCGCCCGAGGCCCGTTGGCCACCCACCTTGGACGCGTCTCGTAATTAAGCAAGAAATTCGATTTATTTTGATAATGTCCGATAACACGTCAATCCACTAGTTTTAGAAGCCAATGTTCTGCGTTGGTTTACGATAAACTATTTTAGATTGTTTTGTATCAGTTTTATTTTTTTAATTGAGCCTTGTGATTACAATTACTACTAAATTGTTTTGCTTCCACCGATGTCTCAATATTTTACGATTTTTAGTGAAGCAAACTTTAGCCCTACCTTTTTAATTGCGCTGGATTCTTTTGATCGAAGTATTTTGGTATTTGAAGGTCGTGCTTAACTTTTATTTTAAATAAGTATGATTAAAAAAATTTGAATATGTACGTAAAACTAAGCTTCACAGTGGGTACCTAAGCTATTGTCAAGACACAACTAAATCCTTGCATAATATAAATCAGATTTAATTGCGTGTATGACACACATTAGAACGTTTGTTTTGGAGTATCATAATGCAAGAAGCCGTAATCTCAAAGTAAGTTTCAACATATTATTTTAGAATGCAAAGTTTATACGTTTTTGAACAATTAAATGATCTAAACATACTGAGCATTATAAAGTGCCAGATGATATTGTAGTTAAAATAACGAAGTCCCAAAATAATTGCATTTTTATGCAATTGTAAAATAAACAGCAAATGGAACAATAAAAAGGCCGGCACCGCTTTACAGAAAACCCATAAAAGTGCAAAAGTCTTACATAATTGTATGAAAATTATCTTGTTGACGTCTAGAAATCCATGGATGACCATTGTGTAGACTTGTATAGTGTCTCCAACCTACGCAGTCTCCTTAATTTTTTAATTTATATCTTCGTAGCAGCGTAGTTTGCAGCTGCCAAACGTAGATAGAATACTTTTCAGAAATGGTTTAATAATGAAGATACAGATTTCTACTAAATCGATGCTGTCAGTAAGGTATTAAATTGCATTTTATCGGAGTTTCCAATATTTTGCTGCAGAAATGCTAGTATATATAAATCTTGAGTAATTTTTAACTCATTTTATTATTACTTATGTGCAAGTGGCCAGGCCTAGACATCATAGTATAACGCTATACCTACTAAGAATATTAAAGTGAGGTTTAAAATTCATTTTCATTTCTGGTTTAAGAACATTTAAGCCAGCATATAAAATGATTTAGCATTTATTTATCTTACAAAATAGAATACGTATCTGTTTTGTAAGTTAGATTGCAAGGTTTCAATGCGTAATTATTTTCAGATAAAGTCCACCGTTGTGAATGTGTACCATCAATGTTGGTATAATATCTCCGTTCATGTGCAAAGATTAACGGTCTCACCAAACGGAAGCGAATTGATCGAGTTCCGTTGTCATTTCTTATAAAAGCTGTTATTTCTTGGAGACATGAGTAATTTAGTTTAGTACTGCAAGTAGGAAATACGATGCTGCAGGGCAAGTAAGGGGAGCACCCTCACCCTCATATGTACATGTCTATTACGTTGCCGGTGACATACAGAATTATCGAAATTCAACGTCAAATTAAACAGACGCGATTCTAAGACATTTTGCAAATGCTTAATTTTGTTTTTGTTTACAAATTCACTCTGTATTATATCTCGATGGATACCTGAAAATATTAACGACGAAATTACTATGATTTCTTACTAGGGATCATCTCAACCACATCCACCTGCCTCGTATTAGTAGTAAACACACTGTACTTTTTACTGCCCTCGATGTTTTGTTGTAAAACGGATAAATGGAAAATAAAACGATCAATAGGAAAGATTCCACACCACGAGTAATTGTCACGAATTACAACGCGTGGAATCGGAAGGCGAGACCAGAGGCGAACGGGCCGTGCGACAGGTCCCCGATTATCAACGCATTCTGCACGGTGGTCGCAACCTGCCGCCACCATTCCACTTGACAACTACGTGTCTACCTAATGGGAATTCCACGCGCACCGAGACACACTCGTGCCAAAGCTAATCTATGAAGAATGAGCTTTTATAATGTTAATACTTTAGACACTTTCATTGAGATTCGAATTCGTATCCAACAATAAATATCTAAGATTTGTTGAATAAAATTGTAATATTCAGGCGAGCTTCTAATCGTTTCTTAAGGACACTTACGCCTTTCAGTTCGCTAGCTTGTATCTGTAGAACAATATAATGAAAGTGCAACACGACAATATTTGAATTCGTCTTTTTATATTTTATGTCAGTATGTAGTCCACAACAAAAACATATTTAAATAATTTGTCATTAAGATAGCATAATCCTCGATTTCGAAAACAAAAATGTTTGTAGGAGCGCGCCTGAATACAAATCGGTTAGCACAATAATTAGGTAAAAAGGGGATTCCTGAGGCTAGACACGTTCCGGCAGAGTAAACAATTAGACAGTCGTGATGGGAGCGACGGAGGCTGTTGGCTCGTGATCGGGTGGCGATGGCGCGGTGCGGGACCTGACTACAGGGCGTCATGCTCCACTGCGCCATTCGATTCGACAGGTGCATGCGACACGTTCAACCTACACCATATTTACAACGCTGCCTCACTTTTAATTCAAAAATCACTCATGTTATTACAACTGAAGGCGTTCGTGAACACATTAAGATATCGCGGCGTTATCATTCATTCAATCAAATTATATTCGTATTGATTCAACATTTAACGATATTCATTTTGTATTCTAAAGATGAATTCAGCTTCCAAATGTAGCAGATACTCATTTTCAATTTTATAGCTACAGGCTACAGCAATAAAGCGAATTTGAAACTGTTAAAACTAATTAGATAAACAATAACACGCAATTTAACATCATTAGTGGCTTAAATTATGATCATTAATACATTTTAAAGTCGACGCTCTATATTGACGATATAATACAACAGATTCCACCCCAACGCATTCTTCCCTATCATTATCTCAATTTGCCCTTGATAGAGACATTGAGAATTGAAGATGAATAAAAACCGGAACGGCTTTAGATAAAAAATGTAAAATTGTGTTGCTTACATCTTTTCTGTAGGATGTTATGGATTACGTCGAATATTAACGTTTTTATAACAGTTTTTTGTCAAACTCAATCTGCTCGATTTTATTTGTTGATTTTGCAGCACCAAATATTACTTAGACGCGTGGATTGGAAAACGTGGCAGTTTTTTTATCAACTTACACAAAGTATCTAGACATATAACGTGTAACTCAATAAAACGAAATAAAAAGCAGATCAATTTAGTAGTAGCATAGTAGTAGGTACACTGAATTGATCTACTTTTTACTCTCGTGAGTAGGTAATTAAGAAAGCTCTCAAGTCTAAAGGTCGAGTAGTCTTGTCGCAGTTTAAGGAAAAAGCGTAAACTAATTGGCGATAATTGTGTCTCCTTACTATTCTGGGATTTAAAAAACGGTAAAGGACACTAAAATAACCATTTTACTTTTCGGTACACTTACCTCCATTTCCCGCGTTGGTAATTGTAACCCAAAAGTCAATGGTCTTTTCTGGTCCCAACTCCTCATAGTCCCACTTCTTTTTAACTTTCACTACACCACTTGGTTCAACGGTAACCCACGGATTTTCATCCCGAATTTTAAAAGTTTCACGATCAGTTTCTTTTTCTAATGTAAACACCGCGCGTCCTTCTACTTCACCGTCAGCTTCAGTAAATTCGATTCTTTTCGTTGGTCTAACAGCACGCGTAACACGACGTTTCTCACGGTGGAGAATTGGTAATTCCTTGAGGTCACGTACAACAAACTCTAAGAAAACTCGAGCAGGTTGGCTTTTACGTGGTGGAAAGCCGGTGTCATGTGCAAGAACCCTCAATTCAGTCGCATGACCGTCTGGCTCACCCGCTAATATCAACTCGCCAGTCTGAGGCACTATAACAGCCAGGTTGGTCGGTGTCTGGAGAGAGTAATAAACTCGATCTCCATCAGCATCATATGCGTGAACCTGGCCGATGTTGGAAAACCTTTGCCAGTGCACAGTGCCATTTGGGCCATTTTCGTCAGTTGTTCCATTTACAGCAAAATAGTAAACGTCTTGATCAAATCTCGGCTCGTGGTCATTTTCATTGGCTACATCAATCCGAATATTTAAATTCGCTTTATTGGCTCCATGAATATCTGTCGCTTGAACAACTAGTTCGTATAGATTCTTTTCTTCAGCATCCAAAGATTTTAGTGCAACCATTTCAACATCACCTTCTGTAATAACTGATTTGATTTCAGGGTTATTTACGCCTTTTCCCTTCTCTTGTAGAGCGAAAACTGAATCTTCATTGCCCTTGATGATCTTATACGCAAGTGGACCGACGTCAAGGAGGGCCGTAGCTTTAATAGGTAACATGTCTACGACGGTTCCAGGAGGTGCATTCTCTGGTATTTCGCCAATCAAGCCATTGGCTGCAGAGAAATGTAGCATCCGCCGGCGATCCATTACCAGAAGATGAATGGAATGCGCAGAACTACTGTAAGGAGTCTGCTCTAGCACGGCTAGATTGATGGGCTGATTGAGTAAGGGTGTTAAATCAGCGGTAGTCATGAGGAGTCCATCGTCGAGCAAGGTGAAATATGAGGTGAAATCTGGATCGAGGAGTGTGTAACGTGAGTGGTTGCCGACGAAGTGTTGCACTGCGTGTCCAGGTCGCACGTCGTGCGGCAGCAAGGTGAAGGCGCGCGCCTGCAGTGCTACGCTGAGGGCACAGAGCAGCGCTCCGCCCGCCAGCACTGTGTGCGCCATTGGTAACAGCTACTCGCTTACTTAGCCCAACATTTCAAACCTACAACAAAACGCGTGTTGTCAATTTACGATTATTACACAATATTGTAATATTTTAAAACCAAAATCGGGAATGAAATAATTCCAGTGCGGTGAACAACATTTCTATAACTCAGTAAAATTGCATAGGCAAAAATAAGACAACCATAGCGCACTGCACATATTTTTTCTTTTAAATTTCTTTTAAAAAAGACAACTCCCGCACTATAGGAACTAGGAATAAATCCTGTGTCGCGGGGGACTTTACAAACATACAACCAACGGATACAATGAACACCCAGACTCGAAACAACAATTAATGAATCACACAAAGTGTTGTCTCGTGTGGGAATCGAACCCACCACACTCGGTGCAGTGTCAAGCGGCGAGGCGGCCGCTTGACACTGCCTGTACTTATAGGTACCACTACGCCAACCGTGCAGTCAATATAAAATTTAAGCATTGGTTAAATTATTCAAAGATTTTGCTTTGCTGTATTGTTTGAGTTATACCTACTAGAAGCGTATTGAATGGCATTTAACATGATCATATTATAAATTCAGTCCAGATCATAGACGGAATCCCGACCTAACAATTTATAAATAGGTACATTTGAATACTAAACCACCTCTACATTTCACCTGAATATTTGAACTGAGATCTGACAGACATGCTTATCAGATGAGATCAGATATACGTTAGGTTAGTACTACGTTAGGTTTATTTATTGAACTCTAACCTATTACTATAATGTACACTTGAACACAGTATCGCTAATGGCATTTTGGAAAGTGTTCAATTAGTTAAGAATGGAGTTGAAGTGCATCATGTGTGTGTAATAGTTTGATGGTACGCTGTGGAAGACGTCGGCGGCGGCGGCGGCGGGCGGCATCGAGTAGGGCGGCGAGGCGGGGCGCACACATGCGGAGCTTTATTTAGGCGGCAGGCGAACGCCGGCGTCTCGCGACCCGCCGCCGCCGCCGATCAATACCCCCATTGCGCCGTCGCGCGACGCTCACCGAGCGAATCTCAACTCTACACGCGCTCTCGTTCACGACACACCATCAAAAATTCACACACTCATTTTACTGAATAAAAGCGCGATCTATTTTCACGAAACTGCACAGATATCCAAGCGATATGAGAACAGAACATTTACCACACTACACATCGAATGCACGTTACTAGGTGCAGACAACTTTTGGCCAAATTACTATGGATACTGCATTTAGAAAATGTTGCAAATTATTTTCGGTAGCTGTAAAAGGCACTGCACTTTTCTAACTGTACAAATGAATGCAATATTTATTGCTTATCAGATACAAACGTACTCGTAAACATGTGGTTAGAATGTAAACAATTTTATAAAATACAACAGAACTCAATTATTTCACTCCCGAAATGAATTAAAATATATGTTAATTAATAATTTATGGTTATTTATTGAATTATATACGTACTTAGATAAAACGTAACAGTTTAGTATCGATATCGTAGCGTTTGACAGATGCGCGCCGATAAATGTACTACAGACCGAACGCAACGATGTCGAAACGCGACTGGCTGACTGGCAGAGCGCGGCGCGCGCGCGTATCGAGCGCACTCCGCCCGACCCCCGCCACCCTCGCCGCTACAACCCCTGATTGTCCCGCCCGGCTACTGAAGCTTTTTGGTTCTTAGCTTTTACCCCTACGCGTGCTTCTACTATTACAGCATGCTAACGCGATTACTTCCCCTCGCACTCTACAATAATTATTATTAAGAAATTCGCATTATTATTCTTTAGTAATGTGCAATTTGTTCACGCAGCAGGTACCTACCTAGTACTCTACGCCTTGTGTCTAATGTGTAACTTTAAACACTTTGATTATATTCTTGTACTTGATTGAATTTTTACATTTTGTTTTCCTTATTGGTGTTATTTTTTATTTAGGTACATGAACAGGCACAATTACATAGGACGGTATTTCTTTGAAGGTCTTACGACGGTAGGTAAGTAGGTAGGTAGATATTGTAGGTATGAATTATAGTAGGTAGGTACTAGGCAGCTACCTACCTACTTATAAATGTTCTATACAGATAGAATGCATTTTACAACTCAAAAAATATTATTAATATGAAATGCCTAGGTACCTACTTACGTACCTGCCTAGGTACCTATATATACGTTTTGTATTTGGTATGAACGCATCGTTAGACACTAAAATTAACGTATAAAGCACATTAGGCTCTCATCTACTAACAAATTCTTAAAATGGTGATAAAATATTGCACTGTGCTCGCCTAAGACTATAGAACAATTCTTGTTAATAAATCTATGGTGCTCGCATTAAATATTGTAATTTATTTTTCAGGTCTCGGCTGTTTGCGCCGTTTATCGATTGTGTCTCGCCCTCTATTCCATAGGTCATAAGGTCGAAATCACTTTGATCTTCAAATCGTGTTACCATTTACGCAACATAATCTTGTGTATTTACTGACCCCGGGTAAATTTTAAGCTGTAATCGTAGGCTAATGGCGAGGTGGTAGACAGTTCTTGAGCTCTACATACCATTCTTCCTGCGCTGTTCAGTTATTTGAAATACCTATGATGTTATTGTTGTAGGTCATTGTTATTAGCTGAATATCTCGATTATTACCTAGGTATGTAGGTATCTACTATTTATGTTATTTGTGTTACTGAGTTGATGCTTATAGCTAAGATGTAAGTCGTGTGCACGCTGGCTGGCATCGTAAAATACCAGTGCTTCCAAGTTTTATTGACCGATCGACATAAGTCGTCAAAACTCCTAGTAAAAAGGTAGTTTTATAAGAGTCCGATAAACCGAATCACAGATATAAGATGTACCTGCAGTTCGACTTACCTGATACCTATTCTGATGAACAGCTATGCGGCTATCAACTACACAGAATTAACGGCTATTATTATAGAGCTTAAGCAAAACGTCAGACGTTCCTATCTATCTGCAATATCCATATCCATCCATGCAAATTGCAGGCAATAGCATCTTGAAAATTTGTATCTCTTTTCTAGCCATTTTAGTATGTTATATAAGTATGTGCTTTTCAAAACTCCATCTAAATAGTTAAAATGTTGGAAAGTCCGTATGGATATTATAAGTAACCTGTGTAGGTACTTTTTAGCTTACCATATAGGTACGGTCTCTGCGGGTCTGTTTATCGCAACCCAAAAGGATAGCGTTATTCCTTAGTTTCTTTGATTATTATGACAATATATTTTTTATAATCAAAGCTTTTCAAAGTATCAAAGCTTAGTTTAGACCAGAGACAGTATATAATTCAAGAGTACTGAGTAATACAAAACTGACTCCCCATAACGACTGTCAAAGATCTTCATCACCGGCGGGACCGACGGCTTAACGTGCTCTCCAAGACAAGGAGCAAACGATAATTGGCAATTTCATACGTAATGGACTAATGGTAATTTCATTCTGAAAGGTAATGGTGCGCGCCGTGGCGTGGGTTGAACCGAGACCCACGGCATGGCAGCCTGTTAGTAGGTATCTCCACTAGGCCAGCTCTAACACTAGATATAGTGTGTAGTGCAAATAGTAACAAAATTAGAAATGGCTACATTGATATCGCTGTAATGGCATTTAAGAGTGAGGAGAGATCCCTACACGATAATAATTAAGGAAAACACCGTGTGGTTTAATATCCTACCCTTCCTCAGCAATTTATATAGCGTAATGTTCGAAGTTCGAACAGCAAACTCTAAATTACCTAGATAATTATGCTGGCTGATTATTATAATCATAATTATTGGAAAATAATGCTCTATTAAATTAGCTGTGCTACCGTTTATGATAAATATGATAATAAATAGAACGATAACTAAGAAATATTTAGCTTTCTATACTATAAAATTAAGTAGGTACCTATTCATTATTCGTTGCAATAAAAGCGATTATTAGTTTATTACACAATTAAAAAGACCAGTCATTTATTTTATTTAATTGCCTCGTATGACGTGCTTTTGTGTCATAATCATAACTTTGCGATGCCATTATGGTTGTGGTCAATTGACAAAAACGGAATATGATGACTGATGACCGCGTGTATTCAACAATTTTATTTATTTTGTGTCTTAAAAACGGTAGCGAGGGCCTTAAGACTCCAACAGACTGCCATGCATGGGTATCGGGTTCAAATCCACGGTGCGAACCAATTACTTTTCGGAGTTATGTGCGTATTGAATTGTAAATTATCGCTTGCCCCGTGCCTCGGAGAGCCCGGCTGTCGTGAAGATCTTTGACAGTCGATAAAGGGAGTCAGAACCTATAATGAGTATGTGACACTAGTCTAAACCATGGAATATAGCTACCCCTTTGGGTTGCAGAGATCGGACAGGCAGTCGCTCTGGTTAAAACAATGCTATAAATGCTATAATTGAATAACATAATAATTATCAGTATCGGTAGGTGACAGCGTAACTCATAAACTGGTTTTGATTCAAGTTTGTCACTTTTTATGTGCTTTGATTATATTATTAATGTAGAAGTAATTATACGGATCTGATTGGTCGAAATTGTTATTTCAAACTTATGTATACAATAAAAAAGATCCAGTGCGCATTGTTGGGCTCTACACACTGTAGAATAGCGTAGTTGCCCTTACCGCATGTTAGGAGCTGAAGTTTAATTTTGCATAAGTACTTTTAATCGTTGGCTAGTCAAGGGTTAGGTAGGCACTGGTAGCAATGATCTGTTATCAGGAGATGAAGGAATAAATTTACAAAGTAACACTCTGTAGCAGGACTCAAAATGTAAGTCTCGCTACCTCGATAAACCGTGTCTTTCCAAATATCTTAGACCATCTTCGATCAAATATAGGTACCTACCATTATATCAAATATGGTATATTTGATCGAAGTAGACGATGCTTATGCCTCACGTAACGCATTTTAGAGAACTTTCTGATCAGCATGAATTGCATGGTACAAGTAGCTACAGTCAGAGACGAGTAATTCTTACTCGTCTCTGCTACAGTGTGTTTATCAAAGTTAGACGCGGACTTAGTATTACATTTTGAGCGTTGCCCATCCTAAGGTACCTATATTGTATAGGAATTGATACCTGTTGATGAAGTAAAAGTTTTCCTCGCAACTCAAATTGAAATTCATTTAGGTTGGTAACACGCCCAGTAATACTTCTTCTTTCTCTTAGCGTTATCCCAGTTTCAATCTGGGGTCCGCTTACTAGTCTAACCGGATTTGGCTGAATATTAGCTTTTCCACATAGCGACTGCCTGTCTGACCTCCGCAACCCGAAGGGATAGCGATATTCCATGGTTTAGACTAGTGTCAGTTTATTTAGAAGGTACTGACGCCCTGTAACGACTGTCAAAGATCTTCATGACAACCGGGACCGACGGCTTAACGTGCTCTCCGAGGCACGGGACAAGCAATAATTAACAATAACGCCCAGTTATTTGACTGTGGTAATACTTATGTTTACTTAATCTATTACCTACTGCGGCCGGACTGACTAGAAGGTACCTAAGTTTTGGCCAATAAAGCATTTTAATCTAAGAAGTAACGATTATGAGCAAGCAATGACACTGCTCTCCACTTAGATCTCGTTTTTAGGGTTCCGTAGCCAAAAATTTCAAAAATCGGAACTCTTATAACTTATAAATTCGCCATAATAATATGTCTGTCTGTCTATTATTGAAGTATTTAATAAGCATACAAAAACAGTAGAAGCATTTACATCAGATTTCGATGATGTTATACCTACTTGGTATGCCCCAAGGCAGCATATTGGGTCCCCTTTTATTCCTTGTACCTACTATACATTAATGAACTTCCAAACATAATCAACCACCTATGCGTCATGTATGCTGATGATGCAACAATATTTATTTCCAATGATGATCAAAATAATATTAACTTTCCAGACGAAATAAATAAAACACCAACAGTAACTGATTGGTTAGATTCAATAAACTTGAAAGTAAATCTCTCTAAAACAAAAATTATACAATTTAGGAATTATAAAAGTAAACTCACTCCATTTAAATATATCTGTTTCCAATACTAAGGCCTCCCTCACATTGGTCATGGTCATGAGCGTTCCTCGAGCGTACGCGGTCAAGTGCGAGTCGGACTCGCGCACCAAGGGTTCCGTACAAACCTGTACTTAGGTATAATTATATAATTATTTAAAAAATATGTGATGTACCTAACAAAAAATTTTATGCCAAATTTCAAGATTCTAGATCGACTGGAAGTACCCTTTACTTTTGACTTGAGCATTTGATATGAATTTCAATTTTATACCTCTACGGGTTCATGAGGAAAGAGGTAGCACCTTTTAAATTAATAAAAACTAGATGCGCCCGCGGTTACACCCGCGTTATTTAAGGCTACTACTCCGCTCCCGTGGCTTATAGCGTGATGTTGTGTAGCCTATAGCCTTTCTCAATAAATGGGCTATCTAACACTGAAAGAATTTTTCAAATCGGACCGTTAGTTCCTGAGATTAGCGCGATCAACCAAACAAACAAACTCTTCAGCTTTAATTAGTATAAGATATTGTTTATAATATGATGTAACTAATCATTTACGGTTTTCGCATTTTTTCCTTTATGTGTGCTATAAGAATTAAGAACTAAGATGCTACCTCGTACAGAATTTCAAGATTCTAAGTTCACGGGAAGTACCCCGTAGGTTTTGATTCCCTTGTGAGTTTCGAAAATTTGCAAGAGTTTGCGGCATAAACAGCTGTATCTTTTGATTGCGTTGGCTTAGAATTTTGATTTTGTTACAGCTTAAAGATTAAACTTGAGTGTTTAGTATGAATTTCAATTTAATAACTTTACGCGTTCATGAGGAAAGGGGTAGTAACTTTAAAATTTATACAAATATCTTTTTATATGATGTAACTAAAAATTTACGGTTTTCGCAATTTTTCTTTATCTGTGCTATAAGAAATTGCTTCGTACCAAATTTCAAGATTCTGAGTTTACGGAAGTACCCTGTAGGTTTTGATATCCTTGTTGCGAGTTGATTTTCTTACAGGTTAAACGTATTAGGTATAGACCTGAGTATTTGATATGAATTTCAATTTAATACCTCTACGCATTCATGAGAAAATGGTAATAACCTTGCGAGTTTCGAAAATTTGCGGATGTTTGCAGCATAAACGGCTGTATTTTTTATTGCGTTGGCTTAGAAGTTTGATTTTTTCACAGCTTCAAGGGACAGTAGACTTGACTATTTAATATAAATTTCAGTTTGATACCTCCACGCGTTTCTGAGAAAGAGGGTCTTGAAAGACGGACGGACAACAAAGTCATCCTATAAGAGTTCCGTTTTTTCATTTCGAGGTACGGAACCCTAAAAATGCTACTAAGAGCCAATACATGGTCTTTCCAACCGGCGGCCAGTGCCCACAAATTGTTCCACCTGTACGGCTTAATGGGGTTAACATAGACAGAGTTAATCAATTTAAATACTTAGGACACTGGATCACAGAGGATTTGAGAGACCTTGTAGATATTGAGCGTGCACGGAGAGCGTTATCTAAACGAGCCAACATGATAGCCCGTAGATTTGCACGATGCTCAATACCAATTAAAATAACGCTTTTTAAAGCATACTGCACATCTTTATACACGTGCAGTCTATGGGCTGATTACACGCGTGGTAGCTATAACGCTCTCCGAGTGCAATACAATAACGCATTCAGAGCTGTGGTGGGGCTGCCTCGCTTCTGCAGCGCCTCGGGCATGTTTGCGTGGGCGCGCACCGACTGTTTTCACAGCACCATGCGCAAGCGGTGCGCGTCCCTGGTGCGCGATTCAGATTCTGGCGGGAACCTTAAAAAAGCGCGGATCAGAATTTTTTTCAATTTTAATTTCTGATTAAATATTCGGTGGTTTTTACTTATAAGTTAATAAAAAACCATAGTGATAGGTGTGCAAACCCGTGGAAATGGTGGGAAATGAGGGGGGCGGGGATAACCCGCCCACCTCACATAAACGTCCTCGGCCTGAGGCTGGAGACGGAGGAAGTGAAAAGGACTATGGTAATGGCGGCGGCGGTGAGCATTTTGACTATTCACCGTATCTAAAACCAGAATACAAAATAATTTATCCTGAAAATGCCACTTGTGTGGACTTTAAAGTGTTTATAGAAGCTTCCAACAGTAAAGATAGAATAGGCAATAAGAGCCCTATCTATCTGAATCATATATTTTCTAGCGAGATAAAAGGGGTGACGGCTATTCAAAGAATTAACGCCAATAAAATTGCAATAATATTTAAACAATATAATACGGCCAATAACTTTATTAATAACAGCGCTTTTCTCAACAAACATGGCTTGAAAGCATTTATTCCGGCTGCGCAAATAGAAAAAACAGGCATAATTAGATTTGTACCAGCAAACATTTCGAACAAAGAACTATACACAAAACTATCATCAATTTATGAAATAATAGCTATAAGAAGATTCACAAAGAAGGTAGGACAAGAGCGAATACCACTACAAACAGTTAGCATTACTTTTCTATCGAATATTCTTCCAGACAATGTACAATATGATTTGTTTTCATACCGAGTTTTTGAATATATACCCCCATTACAGCAATGTTTCCGTTGCTTTAAATTTAACCACTCCGCTAGGATATGTAATGGCAAACAAAGATGTTCCATTTGTGGAGGTGAGCATTTATATAAAGAATGTGATAGACCAACAGAGATCTGCTGTTGCAATTGCAGCGGGCCTCATCTTGCAATTTCGAGATTATGTCCAATTAAGTTAAATAAAATTGTAGAAAAGAAAAATAAGATAACATATGCAAATGCTACAATTACAAAACAACACTCAAGTAATAACATTGAATTTCCACCCTTGCCACCTCCAAAAATGAAACCAATTAACAATGTAAATAAATCTGTAAATAAGTCTGTACATACATCTGTAAATAAGTCTGTAAATACATCTGTAAATAATACTGTACATAGTGTAAATAACTCTAGAGATGTCTCTCCTAAAGTAGACATCAAAGCCCAAATAGTTGCCAACAACGATGTACTTAAGGCCCTGGTACAGACGTTGGTGGAACTGGGTAATAAGGGCGATAATACGCCTACCACTGTAAATACCATTAGAGAAACACTTATTAAAAACCTCAAGTAATGGATCCAAGTCATACAATGTCTAAGCTACGTATTGCTCAATATAACATTCAAAGTGCTAAAAATAAAAAACCCTTACTGATTCAATTCTTACAAAAACAAAATATTGACATTTGCTTACTTAACGAAACATGGTTTAAAGACAATAGTTTTAGAATACCTGGATATAATATTTATAATAAAAATTCTAAAAATACTCATAATGGTGTAGCAATACTAATTAAGCCATATTTAAAGTACAAAGTTTTAAACACTAGATTTTATGAAGAAATTCAAACTGTAGCTCTGTCCTTATCTACGGTGCATGGTAGCTTGACTATTCTTTGTGTATACTGTCCTCCTTCTAGTAGACATATACGGATCAATAGATTACGTAATATTATCAATGATCTTCCAAAGCCTAAATTTGTCAGTGGTGACTTTAATGCACACCACATCGCTTTTGGTTGTCTATCCACTAAGAGCAGAGGTCAGGATTTATTTAATATCATTGATGACTTGGATTTATGTATATTAAATGATGGTAGTTTTACAACTATTAACAACCCGAGACGAAATCCGTCTGCAATTGATGTAAGCTTTATTAGTGCTAACCTCGCATCAATATGCGAGTGGTCTGTACATGATGATGCCATGGGCAGCTATCACTACCCAACAATAACAGAGATTTCACTGCATATAGATAAATATTATATTAATCCTCCTGTTGATAGGTTTATATATAACAAAGCAGATTGGAAAAAGTTTAAAACTATTTCTAAAACAATATTTAATGATTTAGTTCTAAAATTATATGATCCTATTTCAACCTATAATGATTTTTGTTCTCGATTGGATAATTTAAAAGTTATGACAATTCCTAAACTTAATAAACCAAATAATTTCAAAAGTAGACCTCCAGCTCCTTGGTGGAATGACATTTGTGAAAAAAGTGTTATTGCCTCTTACAATGCATTGAAACTATATAGAAGTGATCCTACTATGGAGAACTATTTAGATTATAAAAGAAAGGATGCACTTAAAAAAAGAACCATATCAGAACAAAAGAGAATATGTTGGAATAGCTTATGTAACACTTTTAATAGAACTACTCCTATAAGTAAGATTTGGAATCTTCTAAAAATGTTCAAAGGTATAAGAGCTGGTAATAAATCATATAAAGATGAGTTTATTTCTCAATTTCTAGATAAATTATCTGACAATAGCAATCTAAATAATATTAATAGTTTAGGCAATATTTTCGAATTAAATAATGATAATCCAAATTCAAAATTTTTGCTAGATGCTTTTACATGGTCTGAATTTAAAATGAGTTTGTTATCTCGGAAAGACACTACACCTGGTTTAGATGATTTCCCCTATTGTACTATTAAAAATTTAGATGAATCAGCACAAAAAATATTTCTTAATATTCTTAATTTACTTTGGCATTGTAAATGTATTCCACAATCATGGAAAACACAATGTGTCATTCCGATACTCAAACCAGATAAACCTCTCGAGCTTGCCAGCTCTTATAGACCGATAACACTGTCTTCATGTCTAGGTAAACTATTTGAAAACATGATTAAACATCGTTTGGATTGGTATATGGAATCTAACGGCATCATTCCGCATGTACAATATGGATTTCGTCGAGGGCGAAGTTGTGCAGACAGCTTCACTTCCTTAATTTCAGACCTGAAACATGCAAAAGATAATAAGTTACACACTGTTTGTGTATTTTTAGATGTTCAGGGTGCTTTTGACAGTCTAGATCCGGCTATACTTGTACAAGTTATGTCTAGGTTAGGTGTGCCTGGTCAACTATGTAAATGGATATATAATTTTTTGGACAGTAGAACACTTTATGTAAGGCATAATAATACATTGCATGGTCCAAAATGTGCATCTAAAGGTACAATGCAGGGTGCTACACTATCTCCTTTGTTGTACAATATATATACAAGTGAAATCTGTAAATTTGTAAATAGTAATGTAGATATTTTGCAGTTTGCTGATGATATTGTTTTGTACAGTAGTAATTATAATGTAGAAATTGCAATAGACAATATTAACAGAGCATTGTCCCAAATATTTCACTATTACAATGATGTGTTACATTTAAAAATTAATCCCTCCAAAAGTAGTGCCATGATATTTGGAAATGAGAACACATATTCAAAAGTAATATATAACGGAGAATTTATAAATCCAGTGAATGTTAAGAAATTTTTAGGCATAGTATTAGATAAGAAATTAACCTTTGAGGAACATATTAAAACCATATCAAAAAATGCTCTTAAAGGATTAAATATAATAAAATGTCTTGCAGGCGTTACATGGGGAGCTGACCCGAAAATATTGTCAACTTTGTATAAAAGTATAGTTAGAAGCCATTTTGATTATAGCTCATTAGTGTATATAAATAGTACTCATGTAAATAAACTAGATCTATTGCAGAACAGGGCTTTGAGAACAATTTCTGGTGCAATGTGCTCTACTCCCATAAGGGCCATGGAAGTGGAGACTAAAATAATGCCCCTAATTTTGAGACGCATTCTACTTGCAGAGAGATTCTGTCTTAAATTAATTGCTGCAGATAACAAGAAAATAATAAACAAAATAGTACCTTCTGTATGTAGAAATCCTGGACCTCTAACAACAGGCGAGATTCTCTTAAATGGTAAATCCCCAACATTGTCCAAAATATTGCTGGAAACAGAAAACAGTTTTACTGGTATTAGAAAACAATGCCCATGGCCATGTTACTCCTTCTCTTATCAGTGTATCACACATCCCGTCAAAGAATTGCAAAATCCCATCAATAACAATTTAGATATGATACAGTTTATGGCAGATAATAAGAATTATTATGTTATTTACACTGATGGCAGTAAAGGAAGTGATCATGTGCGTGCTGCTATATATGATCCACAAATTCAATTCTCTCAAAGCTTTGTTCTACACAATACATGCACCATATTCACTGCAGAGGCATATGCGGTTTATCAGGCATTAAAACATATTCGCCAAATTAAAAAACTATTTGATTGTTTCTGATTCACTGAGTTTGATTAAAGCCTTAACTAACCTTACAGTTTCTTTTAAGACAAATTATATTCTATATTTCATCAAAGAAATAATTTATCAATATTACCTCAAGCACAAAAGCATTGCTTTTCTGTGGGTACCTTCACACCGGGGTATCTATGGCAATGAAATAGTTGATAAAACCGCATATGAAGGTAGTAATGCTATTGATGTTAGAAATGCAATGGACATTCCTATGACTGACTTCTTGCAATGTATTAATGAAAATGTTTGTAACTTATGGTTAGAATTGTGGAAGAAAGACCAAGACACTAAAGGAAAATTTTACGGCCGTATACAAGAAGAATTACCTGTTAGACCCTGGTACAATAGATTGAAGGAAGCCAGCCGAGACTTTATCACTACGATAAATAGATTGCGCTTTGGCCATAATACTGCTCCGTCACACCTTGCTAGACTTGGCATTATTACAAGCAATACATGCCCACATTGTGAATCCCAGGAGGGAGCTCAGGGAGCCGTTGCAACCGTTCCGTTGATCATATTATTTTTGACTGTCAAAACTTCCTGCTTGACAGATTAGTGTTGGCTAGTGAACTCAGTGATGTGAACATTAATTGCGATTCTTTCTCCCGCCCGCCGCCACTCGAAGAGTTATTGAAAGACAAAAATACTTACAAACCGATATATAAATACATTAAAAATACTGTTAAAACAATTTAAAAATTAAGTGAATGTGCAGTGTCCGTTAAAATAAAATAAGATTTGACCTAAAGGTCCAGTTACCAGGTCATAAAATCCCAAAAAAAAAAAAATCCCTGGTGCGCAGGGTGCGGGCCAGCTCCAATACCGTGCTAGCAATGATTGCAGCCAGACTCGACTGTTTTTATATAAGACACTGCATAAACAGGCATCTAAAACGTTAAATGAAAGAACTGTAATATCGTATAATGTACAAAAATAAATTTAGTTTCATTAGAATTATAATAAAATATAATTTAGTTTCATTAGAATTAGAATAAAAATATAAATACCTCATTGGTTCTATAACATTTTAGATACCTATAAAATGTTTATAAATAAAATGTTTTAAACTTAATAAATTTTGTAATTGAATTAAAATGCATGACATAATATTATGACATTAAAATAGATATTATAATTATAATAAACTTTGTATTTTTATATTGACGTTTTTAAAATTTATTATGAAATCTGAATTATAATTATTTAATATATTATTAAAAAGAATAGAATTATAAAATTTAAATAGATATAGAATAAAATTAAATGTACCTAGTATGAATGTCTAATTATGTGTACTTGTACTGCAAATTGTATGGGCCGATATTGCCTGAAATAAAGATATATATATATTTTTTTTTTAAACACAAATTAAGGGAGGCCTAACCTATATTTGAAAATATAGGTCAAATACCTTAAATTTCCCTCGACGTTTCGAAACTGTTTTGTCGTCAGAAAACTGATTCTCCAAGTAGAAGAGATGCTCGCTGGCATGCCAATTTTGAGTACATACGGTTACAAATAGTCAATACGAACTTAGAGTTCCTTGTATCTACTTAATTTAGTACAGCACACTAAAATAGTGATGTTGAGAACTGCTACGAACACATTGTTATGTAAATAATCGGTCGTGTCTCTCCACAACCTAAAAAGTAAAAATATATTCCATGGCTACGATCAGTGTCAGGATATCCAGGATATGCTGACTCCTCCTAACGACCGTCAAAGTTTTCATGCCCACCGGTATCGACGACTATAACTCTCTAACTATAAGCACGAGCAAGCGCTTTAGTACCTATTTAAAAACACAACTATTGCAATCGATAATGTTAATGTTATTTATGCCACATTACGCTCTTAATTTCAGCAAATATTATTTTACATTGAATTTTATTATATTTAATGTGTTAAGCTTATATTTAGCTCTTCTTATCTTGTACCAAAAACTTTGTCACGGTGGTGCCAGGATACAGGCTTAGCCTAGTTTGGGACCATAAATACCTACTCCAACTGTTGTTTTTTGGAAATAAATACTTACTTACTAGATGCCCACGCTCATAAATTCAAAAAGTCGCGCTGAGTGTTTGATACGTATGGCTATCTTTTGGTATCTCCACTAGGCCATCGCTGCCAACAACTAAAGCCTGACATGAATCCATCGAGTCCGATATTGATCCGTAGGGCAAGGCAGATAACCCATTCATAAATAGCTTGATAATAAAAGTACTTACCTTAGAGCGATATGGTCACGTTCTGTTGGGTATGATTCTAGCCACCATTCCGATACCTACTGGTTTATGGCTTGGGTAGGTACCTACTACTTACATAACCGTCGGTATGACGGGGCCCGCCATCATCAAACCATCAAAAGGCGGGCCAAACACTGGCATGTTAAAGTATGTGGTTTTAGTGTGTAGGCCTCGAACCTCAATGGCCAGCCCCCACCTCGGTCGCTTACACTCGAAAAGAGTTTTCACCGACCTCCTCGGCCGTTTTAGTATCGGCAGTAAGAGTTTCCTCTTTCTGCCTGTGGCAAATTGACGTGGGCGTGCGGCTGACAGAAGACAGAACTCCTTATTTTTTCGGGTTAGGGTACAACTCGCCCGGTCGAAAACTCGCCCGCAGGCGAGTTGTCTTGTTTGAAAAAATGTTGGGGCCGCTCTCGCCCGAACGTATTTTTATGACTGGGCCAGTTATACCCCTGAAAAATAACTAGGTGTCAAGTGGCCCACTGATGTACATTCTTATATAGATCTGATAGATGCGTAATTTTTCGTTGTTTCAAATTATCAGGAGTAAAAAAAACTAGTTTTTGTCTCCTAGTATGTAAAACATGTATACATATATGTTGCAGTCAAAACTCTTAAGCAGTCAAAAGTACTATTGACTAGCAAAATCAGTCAAAAGTACTTTTGACCGTATGCTTAAGTCAATAATACTTTAGCATACGGTCAAAAGTAGGTACTTTTGACTGATTTTGCTAGTCAATATACATGTATGCATACATGTTTTACATACGAGAAGTATAGTATAGAATTTGTGACAAAAACTAGTTTTTTTTTACTCCTGATAATTTGAAACAACGAAAAATTACGCATCTATCAGATCTATATAAGAATGTACATCAGTGGGCCACTTGACACCTAGTTATTTTTCAGGGGTATAACTGGCCCAGTCATAAAAATACGTTCGGGCGAGAGCGGCCCCAACATTTTTTCAAACAAGACAACTCGCCTGCGGGCGAGTTTTCGACCGGGCGAGTTGTACCCTAACCCATCGCAAGCGCCTAAATTGTCAGCAGAGGTGAGTGGCCTGGGTGTCTGCTTGGACAGACCAGCTTTTCTTGACCAGTACCTAAGTTTAGTAACTTAGGTGGCATATCGCGCTGCCCACTTACAGGTGCTCAGCAAAAGCTAACCGCAGCTCAGCGCTGGGCACAGAAGCACGAGCAATTGATGAGGATGAACGGACTGAATATGTTTAATTGGTTTGTAATACGGCCTAAGAGGTTTCGTATTTTCATTCAACCCGGCAATAGAACGCAAAAGATCCATGATATACAGTAGCTAACACTACTACAGTGACTATGGACCTGTAGACCACTACTCACTACTGCAGGTCTCTTCGTTCGGGTATAGTTAGGGAAATGCTGCCTTAGACTTTACATAACTTCACTCTTTTATCTCCGAAAGGGTAGGCAAAGGCGTATTATACACACACTTCGCCAGTTATGTTTCGGTCCCAATGTAATAGGGGGCGAGCCTATTGTCATCTACCGGGCACATTGTTAAGTAAGCGATAATTAACATTTTAATACACACATAACTTTGAAGTCAGAGGTGTGTGCCTGGGGCCCGAGACCATCGTTTCGGCAGTCCGTTACGTACACGATCAATCGCTGTTATTAGACTTTACACAATCATGGTACTTTAATATTATGTAAATACTTATTGCACACATACTGACAACTGGCTAGTTTTTTTTTCGATACATTTATATACAACATACATATATACATATACTCACGCCTTTTTCCCGTCGGGGTAGGCAGAGACAACGGAACGCCACTTAGGTACTTCTATCCTTACAAACCTCATCCGTTTCCTCTTCATTCATTACTCTTTTCATACATGCTCGCCGGTTTCGGGTGCTTCGGACCTTATACAGCAACTACTTATGCTATTAAAACTAATAGCTACATATAGGTAGCTATTAGAATAACATAAAACAAAATGAAACAAACCGTGAATGAAGTCTGGTCTGGGTACCCACTTTTATTTTGTTATATTCGATTTGACAGGTACAAAGTTTGACATTTTAGTTGTATAATTGACTACTAAAACGTCAACAACATCAATGGCGAACGCACTGTGTGACGTAATCCGCTCTGATTGGTGTTCACTGTCACAAGAATAAATATATTAATTTTTAGTTTTAGAATTCTAAAAATAACATTTATCTTACCTTTTTATAATATACTAGGGGACGCCAGCAGCTACGCCTGCATTTTTTTTTAATTTATCCTGGCTTTGGCTGATCCCGTGGGAATTTCGGGAAATCCCTTCTTAGTGCACCCTTACGGTCCCCAAAGAACATACATGCCAAATTTCAGCTTCCTGCGCTTAATAGTTTCGGCTGTAGCGTGTCTGTCAGTCACGCAAGGATTTTATCTATTAAGATAATAGACTTTATTGACATCTACAAATAATATTGAATCTATAGATCCTACAATCAAATCGATTTATTCCTAGTGGACACAGGCCTATTTAAGAGGAGGATTGTAAGGGTGCTGCATGCTGATTGTCCTTCTCTGTTTTATGTACAAGTCCTGTGTATGCAGAGAATATAACAAATATAAAGCTTAAACACAAAGAAGAATTCAATTTGTAAAAATAATCCTCATTATTCACAGTGTTGCTTGTGTGGGGTTTGCTAAACTGGCAAAATAGCACTTTATGAACCATTACGTCAATCACATACATGACAGTACAACATCAGGACTGATGAATTAATAATACAATAAATAATGGAAACAAGTATTATATTAAAACAGTATTATTATAGACTAGTATAAAAATAGCCAAAGCTACAGCACTGAGCAATATCATTTGTGACATTTAAAAATAGTAAATAAAATATATTATAAGAATTCATAGCTGATATTATTGTTATGTATAAGTCTATGCATTTGCACTATGTGCTAAATAAATGGTAACACAAGTTACCAACAAGCCATAACTAAATATTATGTGTGAATTGTTTTGGTGCAAGATTGTCACTTGTATTCTTATATCTGATCTCTTTGATTGTCAGTTGTTTTCCCTGGTGTATCCTCTGTAAATGGCTTCTCATGTCATATGATCGTGAAAATGATCGGTGACACACAGGACATTGAGTTTTGCCAGCATGTGAATCCTTATGTAATGTTAGTGATGTTGGATGTTTGAAACCTTTGGGACACAGTTGACAGCGAAATTTTGCCAACTCTGATTCTGAAACAATACAAACATTTGAACATGAAGAATATAACTAATGTTAGAATAATAATATAGAATTTGAACACTACATGAGAAATTATTAAGACCCATTTGTCTAGTTATCATTATTGGTTAGTTCTTAAATTAACAATATGAATTATAATGCTGATAATTTTCATCAAACTAATGTTTCTGCATGACATAGGTATGAAATATTAAAACAGCTTAATAATTATATACATACCAGTACTGCTTTTTTCTGATAAGTCTTCAACAGATGTAGATTGTGTATCAATTTGCATGTCTTCACTAGATGAAGCTGTTTTTAATTTTGAATTATCATCAACTTTTGTTGTTTCTGGTTGGATTTCTATGCCATTGCCATTTTCATGTTCTGTCGTAGTTTTAGTCGTGTTTACTTGTGGAATGTACTCTTCCCTTGCAGATTGCATAGTTGCTAAATTAATAGGCTCATCAGAAAGTATAGGCACAATGTCTTCAGTAGATCTACTTGATTTGGCGCTTAAATCTAAAGACATATTGTCACTGATTCTCAGTTGGCCCTTAGATGATTCATCCTCCACATTATCTGTCAAACCCTTAACCTCTAAAAGCTCAGCAGTTATAAGGAATGATTCCAATTGCTCTTGGAAAATGTTTACCTCACCATGATACATAAAGTTGATGATAGCATTTAGGTCTTCAAACTTGAAGTTCCTGAATATAATCACTGGGTGCTGGCAAGGATTCTCTTTGAATATTTGCTTGAAGTAAGTACTGCAGGCTGACAGCAACATTTTATGTGCTTTAATTTTACCTCCATCGCAACACAGCGTAACATCCACTAGATCGTTTTCAAACCGGAGCACATTGAACGCTTCTGTTACGTGAGATACGTAATTATTCCACCGTAAAGAAAACTGCGGTGCATTATTCATTCTACTTCTTGTATCTTTTAAATACTACAGCTGATATATGAAAACACTGGATTTTTGTGCCGCTTATCAATTTCTTGAGATAATCGTTAACTTTTGATAACACTTGGGATATTTTTCCAATCTTGTAAGTAAAACAATCGCGTTTCTCTTTCATTTACACATAAAGTTAGTGGTTAAACTGTCAAACGAGATAGTTGTCAATTTCAACCAACAGGCAAAGAGGTCAGATATTTACATAGAGGCGCGTTTCTTATGGGCGCTCTGAAGACAAACTTTCTGTAACCCAAATTGCCGCTTGGTGGCGTGGCAGTCGCGCTGTGTGACAGATATCTCTACGAGAGCAAGAGAGACGAACGTTCCTCCGGTGTATCTTAACTACGAGAGCAAGAGAGACGGAGAACGACGCCAGCGCCTCGAACGGTGCCAACTACGAACTAAACTGGAGACAGTCTCCACTTGGAATCGGCAATTCGGCACACGAAATCCTTAAGAACTTCGCTTCTATGTAATTCTGTATTCATTGCAACAGGCAACCAACAAGTTACGATTGTCAAACTTTTTTAAACTGTCACGAATTCCTTGACGAACGATTTTTGCTTGTAACGGAACGTAGTAATTATGTTGGGCTTACTTCAGCTGACCCCACATTAGGCTTGCGCGATGCTCGGGCGTGTGAGTAGCGCGAGCGCCATAGATTAATATGTATTATACGGGTAGCGAGCGCCGCGCGCTCGTCGCGAGCGCGCTGCGTGAGCGGCGCGTTTTCTTGCCCTGCGGCGTGTGTGAAGAGTGCAAGCGGCGTGCACGCGGCGCTCGAGTCGCGTATACACTCCCGAGGATCGCGCACGCCTCATGTGGGGTCAGCCTTCTCTCAAACGTATGTCTGTGAGCTTAGGCCTATTAGGGCTTAGATGAATGGTTACTATACTCAAACCTCAAACTCAGAATGACTGTAATGAATGTTTATATGTTTATGAATAATAATAATAATAATAATAATATTCTACCACATTCACACAACACCATCTAGTCCCAAACTAAGCAGAAGCTTGTACGATGGGTACTAGATAATGGATAAACATACATAATAAAATTATATACTTTTTTTTTGTAAATACATACATATTATACATAGAAACACCCAGACCAAGACAAACATCCATGTTCATGCACACAAATGTTTGACTTGAGCGGGAATCGAACCCGCGACCTTCGGCGTAGCAGTCGCTTACACTCCCGCGGCGCCAACCTGTACAAATGTACAACTAATACAAAGTATTAGTAGGTACCCCATTTATTTTTAGCCGTGGGTCTCTTGTAAGAGGCGATCACATGTAAGAGGCGATCACAGATAATAATATGTTTCTACATTTATAGAAATGTCCTAGCTAGCTTTCTAGCTAGAGGCAGTTAAGGAAAATACACGAAGCTAATAGAATCTTTGCGAACTAATGAAAAATTAAACTGACGAACTAATGAATAATTAAAACGAACGCGTCTGGCCAGCATGGCCATGATCCGTAACACATGAATATATTACTAAATCGATATTCCTATCGAAGCCAAATTCACACCTCTAGTTCCTCCTTATCACGTCAAATTGACAAATCTGGATCTGACATTTCTGACTAGTACCTAAAGTCCGTTCACAGTTATTTTACCTCTAGCTGTTAGATTGGCCAACCTGGGCGTTGTGTTGCTATATTTGGTATATAATACTCCCATTTTAAATATACATTATTGCTAAAAATGTACTTATTTTTTATTGCCTAAGCGATCGTATTAAATATTTGGAAGTAATGTTTGTAACAAAACCTCTTGATATTGGCATGGCTATATGCATGTACATTTATTTACTTACGAAATAACTAATTTCCTATGAAGATAAGTAGTTATAATAAAAATATTGTCTATTTAATATACGAAGGTAAACGCATCATAATTACGCCAACGTGAGGATCTAATTATCAAATACAAAAACTGCAAATTTAATTTTCATATTTATTTTGAATAAGAATGATGTGGGTGTAATTTTACACCTCTGCCTACCCCTGGAAACAGGCGTGAGTCTATAAGAATGATTCATGTGGACTGCCAATGTTATGATGATTCGTAACTGCTGTCATATTCTGTATCAGACTCAGAATTTAATTCTATTATGAACCTGTCCATTTCAGCATCCGTAGACCCATCTGTTTCACGAAGCTTGTCTTCAATGTGGCGCTCATGTTTGCATTGTTTTTGTCAGTCTTCTGCAGTGATAGATTGAAAAGCTTCTTCAGCTAAATTCACAGTGTTGGTTGCCTCTTGTCCTAAATTTTTGCTTGTGACTCGCCTTTTAATGAGACTCCACATAACTTCACTTGCGTTTAGCTCGCAGTGGTATGGCGGTAATCTAACCACTTTGCGGCCATGAGCTTCAAGCGTTTGAATTTTTGAAGCATTTTCACTAATATTGGGTAAAATGTTATGCACGGGTAACCCTATTTTACATTTCTGTCATCACAGAGTACAATTCCAACGATTCCAACATAAAGAAATTAAACACCGACATCTGTCAGAGGTAAAATAACTGTGAACGGACAGTACCTAATTACTACCTATTCAATTTATTGTGACTAAAAGTTATAAAAATATCAAGGAACAAGTACAAGTAAATAAGAAATAAGGCTTTATTTTTAAAATATATATTTGGAGTTACACGTATAGCACATAGGAAATAAGGCTTTTATAAAATGGTAAGATATACTTAAGCCATTCAATGGTCTGAAAAGATATGCCCCTATACTCTTACGATGCACTTTTAATTTTTAATTCACAGCACGGTAGAGTAAAGGTTCGTACTACGGCAGAAGAAAAGGCGAGAAAAGAGAAAGAGCGCCAAGAAAAACTTAAGGTTTTTAAACATGCCATGCAAAAGATTCAAAACAAGGTATGTTTGCACCATCATGTTCCGTAGTAGTCTTCGTGACTAGATAAAGTTTATACCACGTTATTATTCCTTACAGAGAAAAGAGTCAGAATTTGATAAGGAATTATTGGAGCTTACAGGCAAGGTATTGTCTTCCAACCCTGATATTTACACCTTGTGGAACATAAGGAGGGAAATATTAACTATTTTCCAGTGAGTATACATATTTTTATTATTAATTTTGCGTAGTCTATGTGTTGATTCCATAGAATTAAGTCTAGTATTGTTATACGGGGGTAATGTTAGACTAAAAGCAAACTTATGGAATGAAAATATTTGCCAGTGTATAGTATACATTTAGAGTCTGCTGGCCTTCCTCGAAGAGCTGGGGTGGCTCGAATGACGACACTATTCTCACCCGCACACAAAATACATGCCAAGACATGGAGTTGCGGAAACAGCCCGTGCCATCAAGTATAATATACATTTGAGATTTGTGTGATTGTTTAACATACTTACTGCATAACAGCCTGCAATCTTGGTACACTTCAACATTGTAATCCAGATAAATTTACACTAATATATGTATAGATGTACTGTACATCCATACAAAATGCCTTTATCATGTAAAGAAAATTTCAATATTCTCAGAAGAAAATTCAGACTAAGGTTAGGCTAGACCTAGGATCACAACATTTCCAAAGAATATATTCTACTGTGTAAGTTTCACAATTTTATTTGGGTATGGTGATTATAACACAGAAAAATAAATTATAATAACTTATTCACCAAAAACATGCATATTTTTCATTTTCTTTTGTAACCCCCCTGCAAAGCTGCCTAATGCCAGCTTTGCAGGGGGTAGTGTATAGATTATGCAAACATTTTAAGGCAAAAGCGGAAAAGTTATTATTTATCTTTCACCCATTTTTTTTACATACTAACCTCTCGATAAAAAAAAAAGAGGCATATCTAATTTGGTGCAGTTGGTCTGAATAGTATATTATCTATGGTTATACATACATTTTTGTCATTGCTTTTTATTTACATAGATACATCTTTATTTATGCAGGAAAAACATTGACTCAGAGGAAGAACTACCACAGCTATATGATGCTGAACTGCATTTGACTGAATATTGCTTGAAAGCAAACCCAAAGTCTTATGGTGCCTGGTATCAGAGAGAATGGGTGCTGACTACTAGGTCCGATCCAGATTGGGAGAAGGAACTGGCATTGTGTAATACATACTTGAAGTTGGATGAAAGAAATTGTAAGTTCACAAACAATATCTCATGGTTTATTGAATTATTTATACATGCATGAAATATTAGAGCTAAATGCATAAAAATAAACTTCCTAATTAATTAAAGCTTATTATTTTCCGAGTGACTAATAACATGAAATATTACTAAATGTTTGCAACTAATAAAATAAGTTGCTAGCGATTAAATATTTTCGCGACTATTATATTAAATAAGATTTAAAACTAAGGGTGTTATAAAAACTTAAAACTAGCAGCTGCATTTAGGTAGCAAATAACTCAAGTCAATTGAAATAATAGCCAAGGAGCTATAAATAATGACTCGGCGACTAATAATGTTAGTAGGTAGGTTATGTTAGGTTTTCTTGTGACCCTGTAGCCAAAAATAGGAGCCCTGGCTTAAAAGACTGAAGCGTCTTATTTACTTATACAAAACACTTCAGTTAAGACAAAATCATTTGCCAAATATTGAAATTTGTATTATTTATGAATGTCCATTTTCTATTTTTTATTCATCATCAAGTTGCCCTTTAGATACTAATTCAGTTCCCAAAAATAAAGAGATGCTGCTAGTTTAAATTAAAACGAAGCTTATTACTGACATATTAATATGCTACATTTTACTTATTACGATACTCCTTATTAGCTGCCAACCCATTATATATGGTACCCACTCTAATTATTTTTGAAACTTGTATTAGCTTTACTTAGTCGCGGCATTAAATACATGCCATTAATTAATGAAGATTAATATAAAGACATTATTACATATTTCAAACTGAAGTTATCCATAATTATTTTAAATGATGTCACTTTGTTATTACTTTACTTTTGGCTTTACAATGAACAACATTTAAAGATGCTTTTTATATTGCATGTAATGTGTTTATGGTCATCTATTGCCTCTTAAAATATGTTGTTTAAACTTTAAAGCAGTAAAATATAAGAAGCCCTTTCCTACAGCAGTTCAAATATAAGTAAATAATAACAATTTGGTTCTCCCCATTTTAGTGAATCTATTAAAGTCACTTGCAAAGGCATTCCATTTCTTTTTATTCAAAATCATAAAATATAGTCATCCCTTTGTGTTGAGCTAAGATGGCAGTTGTCCAGTGAAGAATGATTTTTATGTGAAGTTGGTTAGAGTAAAAAGCAGACCTTTGCTCCAAGGTGAAAGTTAAGCCTGTAACTATTAGTGTTAACAGAATGGTGCTGATAAGATTACTTAGGTTCCATCTATCCCCAAATCAGTTATGCTAAAACTACAGTCCTGAGTCTCTCACACTCTTGGTGTCTTTTTATGTATATGAACTTTTCTGTAATTTTCTTTCCAGTTCACACATGGGATTATAGGAGATTTGTTGTCAGTAATTGTAATCCATCTTTAAAAGATGAATTTGATTTCACAACAGAAAAGATATATGACAACTTTTCTAATTATTCAGCATGGCATTACAGGAGTAAGATATTGGTGCAGCTTCATCCTGATTTAGAAGGTAAATAATATCCTGTATATTTCGTATTATTTATCTATTTTTTTTTCCTTTAAAAAGACAACTCCCGCACTAGGATTAAATCCTGTGTCGCGGGGGCCTTGACCAACATACAACCAACGGACACAATGAACACCCAGTCTCGAAACAACAATTTATGAATCACACAAAGTGTTGTTTCGTGTGGGAATCGAACACTCGGCGCAGTGTCAAGCGGCCGCTACGCCCATAGATAAGTATATTGTGGGTATAGATAGCATCTCTCGATTTTGATCGACTAGAGCTGCCATCTAGTTACCAAACTCAGTACTACTAGCGAGTAAGATTCTCGGTTCTTGGCACTTCCTTTTCCGGTTTGACGTTGTTTTATTTAAAAGGAATTAAAGGTCAAAAACGTACTTAGTTTCAATTTCACTTCATTCAATACAATTATGTATTATAATAACAAACCTGTTAACAAAAATGTAGAAATTAAAACCAAATACTTTTTATTGGCATATTTAGGCAGAGTAAATAAAATAAACTAATGAATAAATATTAGTTTTATTTATTTATTCCTGGTTTTATATTTTATGTAATGGCTATGTGCTGATTCTTTAATAGGATCACTTTTATCAAAATCAATAGCTTTTCCAATTGGAATATCCATCTAATCCAATCCGCCCTGGGGAAAGGCTGAAAGGGACTGTCAGACTCTTAAGATGATTGATTTCTCTGCACCAGTCATTAAGGCATATTATATGAGGCATTTTAGAGTCAACATCTCACTATTTCACAAAGTAAAACTTCCAAAATTCCACTGATGTACAGTAGCGCGTGTCGACGAGAAGTCGCAGGTGATTTTTCTCATTTCGACGTATTTCGACGACGGAGAAAACACAATCGTAACCACAACGTACCAAATAAAGCAACAAAAAACAGAAAATGAAAATAACAACAAGAATCGGGCGCTTGCGCAGGATTCAACAACTACCCACAATATACATTTTATGACACCAACAGCCTTGATTCTAGAAATGTTGCCATATATTTTACAACAAATAACTACTAAATTCAAAATAAACGATCATTACATTATAAATTGTATTTGTGTACCTATGTATTTATATTATAATTATTTATATTAATTTGAAATGTCTGTACCTATATGCTCTGTATTTGAAATTCAATTACATAGTGCAAATTTATAATTGAATTACAATATTATATCTTAAATGTATTTATTTAAGCAACAAATTTAACACTACAATAATGTAGAAAAACTATCTAATAAATAACCCTCTTTAAGATAAGAAAATATTTTAACCTACTATTCCTATTCACTTAGTAGATTGGGGCAACACATTAACCTGGCGCAACTTTAATGGTTGCGTTCTGGTGTAATAAAATTATATCATATTTAAAATGTAATACATAGGTCGAGAAAATACTAAAAAAATATTGTTACTAAAACGTGAGTAAATTCGAAAAAATAATGCGCTATTGAAAAGTTTAGTAATTTAATGCAATATACTGAACGCATATTATAAGCCAAATAGTACTGAGTTTAAGAAACAGATAGCGCTAGTCACTAAAGAATTTAAGGTCACTATGGAAGATAAACAAGCATGGCTACGCCAACAGTGCAGTCTATTCAAATATTCAACATATTTCGTTTCCTGTAACATTTTATTTCAATCTATTATGAATACAACATAGAAATTTGACTATTTCTTGTGCAAGTGCAAGCCAGCCCTCAAATAAGGTTGTGGGCATGGTCACTCAAATATAGGGCCAAAGGATGTGTGGCACATTAACTAGAAAATAATGTTTTATTAGCCTATCTGCTCAATTCGGCTTGTGAGCACGTCCACCGTGCCCATTACGATGGATTCGCGCATGATATTAGAAAAGATCAATTTTATATCACAATGATGTATTAAAAAGATATGGAGCAAATGTCGGAGTCATCGTAGGTATATTGTATAGTCATTTCATCACACTTTAATCCATCTATAATTGCTGATATTGTAACTGGTTCAAGTCGCGGTTTCGCCGCTTAACACTTGTTCGATCCCATATCACACTTTGTATGACACACACAAAAAATTGTTGTTTTGACTTATAGCGCTAGTTGTCCTTAAAAGCCAATTGTAATTTTCAGGTGGCAGACCTATAGAAGACAGTCATCATAAGCAAGAGTTGAAAATAGTCCAAAGTGCAGCATTTACCGATCCTGATGACACAAGTGCATGGTTCTATCAGAGATGGTTATTAGGTGAGATTTTATAAATCTAGTATTGGTGATTGGGTCTAAGTGCTCGGCCAGGCTCGAACTTAAACATATGAAACCTTATTGGAGTGTCCGCAGTGGGCAAGCGGGCGATATAGCGCGGGGACTACCGGCCTGGCCACGGACAATTCGCTCCAGCGAAAATTCGCGCGACGCGACCGGCGACGCGACTTGCGACTGAATCAAATGTATAGAAATGTTCTAACGGCCCTGTCACGACCTTGCCGCTCTGAGCGGCGGCTTAGCGCGGGGCGGCGAGCGGTAAGATCAAATGTATGAAGACGTTCGAAACACGCCACGAGCCGCCGCGCACAGCGATAACGCGCGCGTTTTTTTTGGCGCGAATGGCTGCGCGGCGAGCGGCGCGGCGGGCGGTGCGGCGAGCGGCGGGAACAAATGTACTGCGACCGAGTCCGACGCCACGACTCCGAGCGGCACAGACAGCGTTACGCGAGGGACGAACTAGGCGGTTAAACTATTTATTAAATATTTTGTGGCGGTAATGAATACGGAGACATTTAAAGTCGAAATGTATGGATAGCAACACATCCGTGTATGGATAGCAACACATCCGCTGTATAAATACAAAAATGTTAATAAAACGTTGCGAGATGTAATGAAACAATGTTTTACAGAATGTAATGGTAGGTTTTAATATAAATCGCAAACATTAAAACATTGTGTAATGTACATATGTACCTATTTAGGTACAGACACAGCTACTATGAAAGTTGAAAGGTGATTTACCTACCTACTTAACGTAATCTACGTTGTGTAGGTACCTATTCAACGCCTCATTAATTGCGAATATGCATTATTCCTTTGATATAAAATACTTGTAAGTAATAAAGATCCAATGTCGACAATTTTGTAGGTAAGTATACCGTATAGGTACACAAAAATATTTTGATTATCGCCATATTTATGGGTAACTCCGTCGGCCCAAATACGTCCACATTTGCCGCTGCGTTTACCGCTGCTGTAGGGTCGTGGCGTGCACAACGCTCTGCCGCGCCGCCCGCCGCGACGCGCGCCGCTTAGACCGATCTCGTGAACAGGCCCTAAGCATGCCAGGCGCAGCGGCAACCGGCGACGCGACCGGCGAATAGCATCGAGCGGTACAGCGGCGTGTCGCGCGACACGTCGCGCGACCAAAAGAAATGTATGAAGTAGTGCGGCGCACGCCACGGCGTCGAGCGGTAGTCGCGGCGACTAGCGCCGGACTGAGTCAGTATACATTTTTTTGTTTATTTCTCCGCGAGCATGATATTATTCTTAGAATTTTTAGTTAGGCTAGCTATTTGGAACGTCTGGATGTTATCTATATCTACATAAATGTATACAATATAAATAAAGTTGAAGTGTCTGTCTGTGATTTCAAAATACCTAAGTAAGTTTTTAGAAGGTGTAACGCATCGATTTTATCTCGCATTACAGTACGCCTATGCGCATTCCTTTTTCGCGTGTTCGGTTAGTATTAGTCGATTTTCTGTCGATACATATGGTATTTTGTTAATGGGCTTCCCTATTATTAATTTTTTTTACCTTGTCTATGGCAAAACTGTCATGGTCACTTTTCTCTCTGAGTTGCGTCGAACTACATGTCGACACTGGAATAATCCAAAAATTATGGATTAATCGCATTCAAATGTGGTACTAAAAGCCACTTTATTATTTAGAAGCCGTGGATCGGCCTATATATTGTTGTATTTCGCCAATATGGTAAGAGTTGTTTATTTGTTTGGTTTTCTTCTAGTCGTTAGATTTTGTCCGGATCATTTGTACAATTTCGATGTATCCTATTTGTTACAGACACATTGATACTTTTAAGAATACTTCCGGCGCATGTTTTCATTCGCCTGAAGGAATTATTATTCTGGAATAACGGTGAGTTTTTCGAATGTTTTTGGCGTTAGCGGAACGCGTCATTTGAGTAGAACATGGCGTCCTAAACCTTGTATTTCTGTTTGTTTTTAGCCTATGGCGTTTTTTTTTCTGGATATAGTTTAAAATCCGCCGTGCTATCTGGATTCGGCACGCCGTGATGCTGTTTTCGTCGTGGACATGAAGTGGGCAAAGTATACCACGTGGTCACGACGGTGCACATTCTTTCTTTTCGTATTTTAATTACCTAAGTATATCTCAAACAGGTAACTTTTTTATTATTTTTCCACCTCAACGCAATTTCAAGTAATTCTAAATAACCACAAATTAACTTAAATTAGACTAAATTCCTTTACAACAACTTTAAATCTATAAAGCCTCAATTTCAATTTGTATGCTAATTTATAAGTTGTAATGCCATCGACCATACAAAATTATTGTATCTACCATCTCGGCTAGGTCGCCCTGACTTGAGATCAAATGTCCATATTGTACTCTATCACTGACTTATCTGGCAAATTTTGTATTTTCTGGGATTGTATCTGGCGCCCGATATAACTTATATTATTTAAAATTCTGTATTTTCTTTATGATACAACCCATAGTTATAAAAATAAATGTTTATGAATTCCATAACATGTTTTAATTTCAACTTTGAACCTTACAGGATAGGTTATGTCTTATATTCATAACAAACCCACATTTACATTTACATCTCTTTATTTCCAAAATCTTTTAAATAGTTTTTCACCACCACTTATAATTATATTTATTTTTTAATTATTACAATTGGCGCTAGCTCACAGGGACCTGAAATAGGCATTTTATCATTTAATTACTTGAGGTTGCGTTCAAAACTTGTTGATGGTTATGTAAACAACATAGGTAACTATCTTATTTTATCATTGTGTCATATTATTTTGGTGTCTTATTTGACTCATTTTGTTATTAAATATGTTTAACGTTCTTGGGTAAACATATCTTAATGTTTTATAAATATGTTTAACGCTTTTGAGTAAACATATCTTAATGTTTTATATTTTCTATGTTTTGGTTTCACATATAAGCTTAGATATGTGTTATACCAGTTATTTACTTTGACAAACATAACATAATGGGTGTTATAGTTGAAATTCTCTTATGATAACCTGTATACATTGTGTGTAAATCTTTTTACAGCTTAAACTATTACTGAATTCCTTTTGTAAACTTGCTTGATAAGACTTTAGTACATTACTTAAACATAGGTTATATTTAGACATAAATTGTTTGATACTAAAACATAGGTGAATAGTGATGTGTAACAGTTAACTTGAACTCTGTAATGAAATCGAGGCTTTTTTCAGTGGTTTAAAAACTTAATATTGAAACTTATAACTTAAAATTTTGACAACATAACCTTAAAAACTTTGAAACATTTTAATTTGTTTTGACAGTTCATTAACCTAACTTTTCTTTTGAAACTTTCCTTCATAGCTTATCTTAGCCTGGAAGTGCATAAATTTACTTGCTTATTAGCATCCTTTGGGTTCTATTCTTTTCATTTTGATTCTCAACCGCTTCACAGCTTTGTTTACTTTTCATTAGGTGTTATAACTAGATTCCATGATGATTGTTATGCGGAGAGGAGAACTTCACCCATTTCAAGAAACTAGTTTTGTTGTGACAAGCTTCAGTTTTGTGATAACTGAGATTGCCTGGATGTCTCAATTTGCTAATTTTAGGCATTGTGTGCACCTGATGTTGCAGCTTGTGAATAGGAACTTTCGGATTGGTTGGATCATTTAAGGGTATTTATTAGTTCAAATACTTAGTTCATCTTAGATTTATTAAAACATTAGTGAAATTAAATCAACACTTTTTATAGAATGTTTATTGTTATTCAAAATCACATTTAGTTTGTTGAAACTTGTTCTTCATAGCTCACTCCTTATCTGAAACAAAAATTAGATGTTTACTTTCTTTGGTTAAAGCGTTAACTTAGTCAATCTGTAAAATTAACGAAGGATAAGTATTTCTTGTATTTGGCTATCTTAAGATTGTAGTTTGTGTTAATAGGACTCAATTATTTTCAAACATTTGTAGATTTTTTGAAAGGTTTATTATTATTAGGATATTTTACAACACTTTGCATACATCTCAGAACTTTCATATATAGAGAAGTATAACAACATTTTAGAAACCTGTGTATCTTGTTTTGTTGAAGATTATTTGGTCTAAATTTTGGTTCATATTCTTTACATTAACTTTTTGGTTTTATTAACTAACTTTGAATATTAGTGAAACTTTTTGAGTGCGATTGAACTCTTTTATTTCTTTTTCATTTGTTAAGCGCTTATTATAATTCAGGGTAATGCGCGTTATTATATTCAGGGAGGAAAGTCATTTCTTTTGATGTTGGTGACGTGTATGGAGAATTAATTTTGTTCTTTCAATACTACTGCATACCATTCGGTTAAATTAACACCTAAGTCTTTAAAGTGTCAATTATTAGAGAGATTTTAGATAACATTTTCTTCTTAAAAGATATTTAAAAATATTAACTTTTAGATTCTTAACTTCGACTTAGATTTAGCTCGCTGTTGGAAGATGGGGATCTTGTTTGTTGAAGAATGAGATTGAAGCATGTTAGGAATGGATCCGTGTTTGTGTGATGATGAATGTTAGGTAAACTTCTTAACGGTTTGTGAACTTTGAGTTGAAGTTCAAAAGTTTGCTTAGGTACTTTTCGGTTTTAGATTTTTTCAAATTCCATAGCTTCCGTTTCTCAACATCAATAAATCTTATGTACATTTTTATTTTGTTTTTGTTAAAAGGTTTTATACCTTATTTGTATTTTGTGTTTATCGTTCGGTTTGTTTGTATTGAACGACTTTTTTTGTGTTTTTGTGTCTTATTCCTGTGTAGTATTTAGGTACTTGTTTATTCTTAAGTCTACCGGATTTGACAATTTTTTTTTAGGGATCCCTGCAACTGGATTTGACGTTTGGGGTAACCAACTTTTCACTTGGTCCCCGGATATTTTTTTGCCGGTTACTGACGCTTTTGGGCGGTAACCAGTTTTTTTTTGCGTTCTTGGAACTTTCCATTCCTCGAATGTATTTGTTTTTTTGCTTGTTCCATTGTGCACGGTAAGTCGGTGGTGTTGTGCCGGTCACAATAGACAAGTTCTTTTTTTGTTTTTGTCCTGTTGTGCACGGTAGGTCGGTTGTGTTGCGCCGGTCACAACAGACAAAATTTTTGTATTTTTTGAATGCAACTGTGCCCGGAAAGTTGGTGGAGTTATGCCGATCACAGTTCCATTTCTTTTGTGTTCACACCGCTTTGTTGTGTTGAACCTACCCTTCCATTTTTGTGTTCTCACCGCCTTGTTGTGATGGACCACCATTTGGCGTCCGCGCCTGACGCGTCCTGTAGCGGCGTTGTCATTTGCATGCAACCTTATTGGTTACTTTAAGAGTTTTGATGTTCTCTACAGAGTCGGTGGCGAGGGTGCCTAACCGCACTTTCTAAAAACAATCATTAGACAAGAGTTTAGATGATCTCTTATAGAGTCGGTGGCGAGGGTGCCTAACCGCACTTTCAATAAAACATCCAAGTTAGGAGTTGTGCTCTTACAGAGTCGGTGGCGAGGGTGCCTAACCGCACTTTCAATCGAGCAACTCTAGCAACTTAGTGTATTTATTTTGTTTGATTTTGTTATTAGTTTTGAGTTTTAAATTGTGTTTATCTTTATTTTTGAAAATTTTTGTAGAGTCTTGAAGTTTTGGAAGTTGGAAGAGTCTAGAACTTTGGTAGAGACTTGTAGTTTAGGTAGAGTCTTTTTGAATTTACATAGAGTTTTATGTAGAGTTTTTTTTTGGAATTATAGCATTTGTTAATTGAACGTTTTTATTTGGTCTTCTTTTCGGCATAAAAGAAAGAGTCCTTTCTTTTATTTTTTTTGGGTTGGTATGTATTGTAACGCATCGATTTTATCTCGCATTACAGTACGCCTATGCGCATTCCTTTTTCGCGTGTTCGGTTAGTATTAGTCGATTTTCTGTCGATACATATGGTATTTTGTTAATGGGCTTCCCTATTATTAATTTTTTTTACCTTGTCTATGGCAAAACTGTCATGGTCACTTTTCTCTCTGAGTTGCGTCGAACTACATGTCGACACTGGAATAATCCAAAAATTATGGATTAATCGCATTCAAATGTGGTACTAAAAGCCACTTTATTATTTAGAAGCCGTGGATCGGCCTATATATTGTTGTATTTCGCCAATATGGTAAGAGTTGTTTATTTGTTTGGTTTTCTTCTAGTCGTTAGATTTTGTCCGGATCATTTGTACAATTTCGATGTATCCTATTTGTTACAGACACATTGATACTTTTAAGAATACTTCCGGCGCATGTTTTCATTCGCCTGAAGGAATTATTATTCTGGAATAACGGTGAGTTTTTCGAATGTTTTTGGCGTTAGCGGAACGCGTCATTTGAGTAGAACATGGCGTCCTAAACCTTGTATTTCTGTTTGTTTTTAGCCTATGGCGTTTTTTTTTCTGGATATAGTTTAAAATCCGCCGTGCTATCTGGATTCGGCACGCCGTGATGCTGTTTTCGTCGTGGACATGAAGTGGGCAAAGTATACCACGTGGTCACGACGGTGCACATTCTTTCTTTTCGTATTTTAATTACCTAAGTATATCTCAAACAGGTAACTTTTTTATTATTTTTCCACCTCAACGCAATTTCAAGTAATTCTAAATAACCACAAATTAACTTAAATTAGACTAAATTCCTTTACAACAACTTTAAATCTATAAAGCCTCAATTTCAATTTGTATGCTAATTTATAAGTTGTAATGCCATCGACCATACAAAATTATTGTATCTACCATCTCGGCTAGGTCGCCCTGACTTGAGATCAAATGTCCATATTGTACTCTATCACTGACTTATCTGGCAAATTTTGTATTTTCTGGGATTGTATCTGGCGCCCGATATAACTTATATTATTTAAAATTCTGTATTTTCTTTATGATACAACCCATAGTTATAAAAATAAATGTTTATGAATTCCATAACATGTTTTAATTTCAACTTTGAACCTTACAGGATAGGTTATGTCTTATATTCATAACAAACCCACATTTACATTTACATCTCTTTATTTCCAAAATCTTTTAAATAGTTTTTCACCACCACTTACAATTATATTTATTTTTTAATTATTACAAAGGGCATATACCTAGTTAGTTATCACACTTACCTACATAAGCTTTTCCGTATTTTAACTCAAAACTCGAGTTACAATACCTACAAGCGTCGGCTCAGTACGCATTCAGTAGGTACCTACAGAATGTATACCGAAGCGCCTTGAGTTTGGTATGCAGTAGGTTAGGTGGGTACCGAGCCTGACGCTCGTAGGTATAAATCGCGTTCCGACCGTTTGTATAAAGATAAAATACAGTACCTATAGTTTTCAATACCGTGGTTAGGTACACAATATCAAGTCTGCCTCTGTGATCTTGCGGTAGTGTAAGCGGATCATGAGGTCTCGGGTTCGATTGCCGGGTTGAAACAAATGTGATATTGCCACCAAAGTCCGTACAATGTCGAGCTAAATTTCATAAAAAGATCTCAGCTAATGTCGTCTCGCTCCTGGTCTACACTGGTCGCGACGGCGAGCGCGTGTGCCCGAGGCATGTTTTTCGCGTCGCGCGAATTGTCGCGTCGCCGGTCGTGTCGCAGGTCGCGTCGCCGGTCCCCGTGGCCAAGCCGTTCGTTGGCAACTCAAAGCATAGGACTTTCATACAAGTGTCCGCAGTGGATGGGCCGGCGGCAAGCGGGAAACATCGCGGCGCGTGGGGATCTCAAACTTTTCTGAGCTTACTGCGCGCGTTTGCATTATGGCGCCTTCTGATTTGAAATGAATTTGAATGTTGAAGAATTTATAAGCGTAATTCATCACGACCTTCACCATGGATGTCAAAACATTTTAAGCAATATAAAAGTAAAATTACAATTTTATGGTCATGGAGTTATTTTTATATAAGGAAACGTAGGAACTTTTACAATGTAGGATTAAACATTATGTTGTATTTCTAGTAAGCATTTTCTAGTAACAATAATTATTCTTCATCCTTATTGTATTTGACAAAAACTGTAGGTACACTGCACCCGTGGACGGGCCGCGCGCTTCACTGCGGTCACGTAAAGACGCGCGCAACGTCTAAAAAGCACCTCTCGTGACCCGTAGATCACGCAAGGTTGTCGATCTCGTTGTCATAAAGACATCTTTCACAGTCCTTATTGATGTCAGTAGGTACCATCATCCTCTTAGCGTTATCCCAGTTTCAATCTCGGGTCCGCTTACTAGTCTATCCGGGTTTGGCTGAATATTAGCTTTTTCCACGGAGCGACTACCTGTCTGACGTCCGCAACCCGAAGGGATAGCGATATTCCATGGTTTAGACTTAGACGCCCTATAACGACTGTCAAAGATATTCATGACAACCGTGCTTACGTGTTGCGGCTTAACGTGTTGTCCGAGGCACGGGACAAGCGATAATTAACAATTCAATACGCACATAACTCCGAAAAGTTATTGGTGCGCGCCGTAGATTCGAACCCGATACCCTCTGCATGGCAGTTTGTTGGTATCTCCACAAGGCGATCGCTGCCTATTTTGATGTCAGTACCATCAAACATAATATTGTAATCCATTTGCATTGCAGAGATGAAAGGGTAGTTGCCCTTCGGCTCTAAATTGAGGATTGTAAACTAAATTTTAATTCCAGGTGCAGTAAAAACTACAGTTAAACCTGTGGTCTATGTAGTGTCCCCAGCGAAGACAACTCTGGCATTTAATAAACATGTAGAGAAAAGCTTTATTACCTCAAAAGTTCGAGTATTGTGTAATGACGAGGTATTAACTGGTGAATGGCAGTCTTGTACTGGAAACCAATACGATGTTTTGTGGATGTTCAAGCAAAATACTACAATCACTGATGGATTAGTTATTAAGGTATGAAGAAAAACTGTTTCTTTTTTTTTGAACCCCCTTTATATTCGCCAAAGATTGCACTATGATGCTGTTGTTGAAGCGGCCGCCTTGCCTCTTATTACTGTGCAGAATATAATGCCTACTAAGGTACCTTGCAATGCGAAATATTATTTTAATGCAGACATGTCCTATTTTTCAATAATAATAAATCGTAGATAATAGGGTATTATAAAATAAAAGAAGATTTAGTTGTTTCATATTAAAAATATTTATTAACTAGAGGACGCCAGCAGCTACGCCTGCATTTTTTTAAATTAACCCGTTTTGGCCGATCCCGTGGGAATTTCAGGAAATCCCTTCTTAGTGCACCCTTACGGTCCCCAAGAAACATACATGCCAAATTTCAGCTTCCTGCGCCCAATAGGTTCGGCTGTAGCGTGTCTGTCAGTCAGTCAGTAACGCAAGGTTTTATATAATAAGATAACATTATGGAGTAACAGTACTTTTCATAAATTACCAGATCGAGTATGAAACAGAAGATGGTAATATAGAAATTATTCCAAGTGTAAAGCTGAATACAAATACTTACATTGGAAAAAGAGAAGTAAGCTTTGAAAGAAATTATTCTAAGCCAGTTGTCGAGGAGTTGATTGCACAACTTGAGGCATGTCGTCAGTTGCTTGCAATGGAGCCGGACAATAAATGTAAGTATTCTTTTGCTATTGATATGCACACATCCACACACAACACACTCGCACGTATAGGAATTTAAACTTTCGTGGTCATTTAAATTTAAATTGTCTTTCGGGATATATACCACGTACCTTTGGAGTAACCGATTTCTCGGTACTGTTGCAAGCGCCATGTTCACGGATGTACTAAGTGTATTGCAGGTATTATAGTAGTATTCCAGCTTCGTTTTGCGACCTCTAATTTTGCAAATTCAGGGGTCGAAAGTCCTCACGAAGATACTGAGTGAGAGTCATCTGACAATGCTGATTATCTCGAAAAGTGCCTTGCATGAACCGACGCCTCAACCCGACCAGCGATCCTGGAGCAGCAGCGAGCAGCGTTCACTCGCCGTTCATCAGAAGATTTCCAAGATGTAAATTTCAACGAAATTAGAACGCTTCTGTGCAAATGTCGTTTATAAAAAAAAGAGTTTTTTGAAACCTGCCGGGGTAGATGTAGTAGCCGTCTCGTTTGGCTTTTGTGGACTACGAAAAAGCCTTTGACTCGATCGAAACCTGGGCTGCTCTGGAAGCTTTACAGCGCTGCCAAGTGGATTGACTATATATGGAGTTATTGAGAGGTCTCTAGGAACGAAATGGCGACGAAGTCTGTTCAAGCCCTGATCCACCAAATAGCTCATCCTGTTGATTCAGGGTATAAGAGAGAGTCCAGCGCTAAAACTCTTTAGCAACGCTCAGTGCGTTAGTAAAGAGGATGTATTTAATGCTCTTCAATGAGATGTAATGAACTTCAATGTCAATATCACATAGATCTGCCATTAAAACTATGGTATCGGCATACCATAGTTTTAATGGCAGAATCACTGCAAGACTTGCAGAAAATTCTGTCCAGTTATTATCAAAAGTGCGGCCCGCCTTTGCATCATTTTGCCACCTTGCGGCCCTTGCCTACAAAAAGGTTGCCGACCGCTTACATACATACATACATACATACATAGACTCACGCCTGTTTCCCCGAAGGGGTAGGCAGAGGCATATTAAACGCCCACTTTTCGACAGTGTTTTGATCCCACGTAATAGGTGGCGAGCCTATTGCCGCTTATCGGGATATTTTGTTTACCAGAGCCTCGTCCGTTGATCGGCAGGTGCACCACTTGCAGGTGAGGTTGGCTTGGGACCCTAAGTTCTTGGTGGGAACCCTATGAACCCTTATGTATGCCGACCGCTTATGTAGAGAGATTACCATAAGCTTAAGAGAGGGCAGGTCATTTCGAGGTGGTGCAGAAGATAAATTAAACTGAGAATTCCCAAACCAAATGCTAGATCTGCCACTGTAGACTATGTAGTGTTTTTTTATGCAATTCTCATGGTTGTAATTTTTTTAATCTAAACTAGCTAATTTTGTATTAACATGTTGATTACAGGGACGCTGTTGACTACAACTGTTTTTCTTCATTGTATTGATGCCAAAGGGAATTACAAAGAAGTTATCGAAAATTTGCGCACTTTGAAAACTATCGATAAATTGAGAGCTGGATATTATGACGATTTAATAGCAAAGTGGAGTATTGAAGATAAACTTACTACTGACTACGGAAACAACCATAAAGAGTTTAAAATTATGTTTGAAGACAAAATAAGAAGTTTGCCACATTTGCAGTATTACAGTTACTGTGAAACTGTTGATCTTTCTAATCAGAGTTTAACTTCAAATGTGTTACCTTCCTTAGTCATGCTTCAGCACTGTAAGGTATGTTCTTTTTGAAATAGCAATCTAAATAATTTAAGCTTTTTATTTTGTATTTCATAGGGGAACCCTATGAAATACAAAATATAATCTTTTAAGTAATTCTGTAGTTTGTTTTACTATCGTAGATAATATAGCTCTCCCAAATAGATATAAGTAATTATTCAAAGGGTTACAGTAGGGGTGCATAGGGTTCCCACCAAGAACTTAGGGTCCCAAGCCAACCTCACCTGCAAGTGGTGCACCTGCCGATCAACGGACGAGGCTCTGGCAAACAAAATATCCCGATAAGCGGCAATAGGCTCGCCACCTATTACGTGGGATCAAAACACTGGCGAAAAGTGGGCGTTTAATATGCCTCTGCCTACCCCTTCGGGGAAGCAAGTCTATGTATATATGTATGTATGTTATTATTTTGCCGGTTTGTATAGTTGTAATATAGTGACTCTTATCTGTACCAAGATTAAAAATCTGAGGAGTTTGTTTGGTTGAACGCACTAATCTTAGAATCTGATGTTTTCATTTGAATTAAATTTTGTTTTAGATGTTTAATTTATCTAGGAAGGTTATAGGCTGTATAATATCACGATATGATACGTGGGTGTAGCAATATACCTCTGCCTACCTCTTCGGGGATATGGGCGTGAGACTATGTATGTATGTATGATAAACGGGTGGAAACAGTAGTCCTAAATAACGCGGTGTAACCGCGGCCTCAGCTAGTAATCATATGTGTCTGCTACATGCATTGTTGTAAGTTGTAATGGAACCTAAAATATCTGGGTTTTGGGGTTTGGGCGTTAGATGCATTGGCTAGTTATATTGTTTCAATAAAAGTGTAACAATGTTTTATTTGTTTCAGAAATTAAATCTAGAAAACAACAAGCTGACAACTTTGCGAAACTTTCCAAACCTGGAATTAGAAGTTTTGAATTTAAAGGGCAATACCGAACTAGCCAAAGAAGAAGTGGATCTATTTAGGGCAAAGTGCAATTATACTGTTATTTATTAATTATTTAAAGAAAATGGTTCCAATTGATTTAAGATGAAGTGATAATTCTATGAATATTAGAGTACGTTTGAGATGTACATTTTTAATATACTTTTCTGTTACGATCAATGAATGAGCTGATTTCTGTTTCAATATCGTACTGGGTCGTAGCAGACTGCAAACCGCAACCGCAGAAGACATGTACCTAGTTATCTTATGTAGCGGTGACACGCCGTCGCGACGTGTCGCTGTATAGTCCGTTCACAGTTATTTTACCTCTAGCTGTTAGATTGGCCAACCTGGACGTTGTGTTGCTGTATTTGGTATATAATACTCCCATTTTTAATATACAGTATTACTAAAATGTACTTATTTTTTTATTGACTACGCGATCGTATTAAATATTTGGAAGTAATGTTTGTAACAAAACCTCTTGATATCGGCATGGCTATATGCATGTACAATTATTTTCTTACGAAATTTCCTATGAAGACAAGTAGTTATAATAAAAATTTTGTCTATTTAATATACAAAGGTAATCGCATCATAATTACGTCAATGTGAGGTGTTAATTATCAAATACAAAAACTGTAAATTTAATTTTCATATTTATTTTGAATAAGAATGATGTGGGTGGGTGTAATATTACACCTCTGCCTACCTCTTCAGACAGGCGTGACTCGTGAGTTTATAAGAATGACCCGTGTGGATTGTCAATGTTGTGATGATTCGTAAGTGCTGCCAGATTCTGTATTAGACTCAGAATTTAATTCTATTATGAACCTGTCCATTTCAGCATCCGTAGACCCATCTGTTTCAAGAAGCTTGTCTTCAATGTGGCGCACATGTTTGCATTGTTTTTGCCATTCTTCTGCAGTGATAGATTTAAAAGCTTCTTGAGCTAAATTCACAATGTTGGTTGCCTCTTGTCCTACATTTTTGCTTGTGACTCGCCTTTTAATGAGACTCCACATAAATTCAATTGCGTTTAGCTCGCAGTGGTATGGCGGTAATCTAACCACTTTGTGGCCATGAGCTTCAAGCATTTGAATTTTTGAAGCATTTCCACTAATATTGGGTAAAATGTTATGCACAGGTAACACTATTTTACATACCTGTCATCACAGAGTACAATTCCAACATTAAGAAAACAAACACCGACATTTGTCAGAGGTAAAATAACTGTGAATGGACTGTAGTCATGATTTCGCAACAACGCTCTCAACGGAGTATTTCTACGAAATATCGTAGAAATACTTAGAAACCAGCAGGCAGCGATAGCCTTGTGGAGATATCAACAGACTGTCATGCTGGTTAGATTTATCGCTTGCCCCGTTTCTCGTCGAACATGTTAAACCGTCTGTCCCGGCTATCATGAAAATTTTTGCCAGTCGTTACGGAGTCAGTACACTCCAATATACTGGTCTAATTCGTACAATATCGATCGGTGTTCAGACGGCAGTCGCTCTGTCGAAAAGCTGATATTCTGATATATCAGGATACACTAGTAAGAGCCGGCGCTAACTGACAGCACGGCACGGCGCAGCACAGCATGTTTCGGTAGCCCGAAAAACAAGATTTACTAACGGCGAATTCAGCAACTTATTTAATGATACGGACAGGGATTGTCGGACTCTTACTGACTAAAAACCAACCCGTGTTCCTCATGTACCCGTGTGTCGGAGGGTCGGGTATCGCCGAAGCATTCCACGCTACCCCCCGAGGGTATTGGCCCGCCAGATGGTCAGGCAGGCCCCGAGCAAAACCCCCTTGACGACGGATGAAGGTGTTGGGCCCCGCCGCCAAAACACCCAGCGGCCGCAGAGGATAGGGAGGACGGCAATGCAACACCGCATCTCCTCTTCCTCTGCGGCCCCACCGCGACGCAACGATGCGCCCCCATTTGGTCGCGGGAGATAGGGCGCGCGGCAATGCAACACCGACACGCCTCTACTCCCGCGACCGCGCCCGACTGCGAGGGACAGAAGAACTGTCCTTCGCACCCGCACCATTGGACGCGTCCTGCGCAGGCCTCCGTCAAGCCCACGCGGAGCATCTACTCCTGGGATCTCGCTTAGCTTCACCGTGGGTGACCTAACCACGGTTACTGAGCCCCTCCAGCACGACAAGGTGGAGATCCAACGGGAGGGATCAGTAATGAAATCCTTTGCCGTGCCATGTCGTGCCGCGACGTCACACAGGACCACGGGCTCCAAGGCGTATATGTCTTGGATGCAACCGGGATAACGCTGGGATGATGACATGGAAACCAGTAGTGTTGCGGCGACACGTCGCGTGCATCAGCGGTTTGCGGTTGACTATGAACTTGAACGTTTAGCCTGAACTTTCGACTTGTATTCCTGTAACCCCTAGATGGGACAGAGGGCGTCTACATGGCGCTTGAACGCTTTTGGCTTATTTAGCTTTAAATATAAGTAAGTGTCTAAACACACTATGCCGAAGTTACGCGACCGAAGTTCTGCGACCGAATTTACGTTCCTACGTATTCGGCTGATATGACACCATTAGTGCCGACCTTACGCTCGTCCTACGAACTACGCTTGTTGCCGCCGAACTTAATCGGTTACCTACGCCCGACCGAAGTTACGCTATACTCTATAACGCAACGTAATTTCGGTATAGTGTGTCGTCAGTAATTCAAATAGCATTGCAGGCGTAAACGTGCCGAATTTCGATCGCGTAAGTTCGGCATACTGTGTTTAGACACTTCACACAAATTCGTAGACGTATTTTCCGATTTTCTATCAGTATTTTTATGGAATTAGGACACTAAATCATAAAAACAGCGGGGAGATTTCATAGGAATTAGGTTTAAATTCTAAAGTTGCGTTTTTATTCTTATCTTAGCAGTTTTTATTTCATAATTTTTTGAGGATAATATTAATGAAATCAACAAGTGTGAACAAATTGTATATAAATACTGTGCAGAAAAGAAATATTAATGTTATAATTTAAAACTTATTTGGTAGTAAGTCGAGGTGAGATGGCCATAGTTTTTTTAAGTTTGAATAACAAATGAACCAGGTTTAATAAAAATACCAATTAAATCGAATCATAAACTTTAGTAGTCATTTAAACATAAATCCAACAAAAATCACAGATAAAATTAATAGCACATATTAATATTATTATTTTAAGAAAATACTTGATTGGCTATCTCTCCTAGACCCTATAGGAGAGATGGCCATACATGTATAGGAAAGATGGCCTATGTTTTATTTGAGGTATTTCTTCCGATTTTTCTGAGCTCTTTTTTATTATTCCTACAAATTGAGCACATAGCCTCGAATTCCGTGCAATTTTCATGTACCCATAAGTCACATAATAGGCACTGGAGTCAATCTTCGATTAATTTTGTACTTTCATAATTTTCCCCGGATCCACGACAAATATTTTCTTGTTTCTTATTGGCATCTGAAATCAGTTCTTCTCCACCACTGCTATTCTCTGAGTCAGAAATTCTTACAATGATATGCAATTCTTCTTACGTCATCAATCGTCCCAAGAAAGCCACTGTGTTGCATTTCTTCAATATGACGAGTAATTTTTCTTCATTTTCAAGCCCAAATGCAGTTGATGGTGACATGGGCCCTTTTCTGTCATTTTTATTTTTTATCCTTCTCTCCTATGTTTTTCGGAGTATATCACACAAATTGGCCGCAGTGTTAACAGACATTCCATTCATTTTGCACAGCACGAATCGCTTTTTGCAAGGCTTGCTCAGACCAATTGCCACGGGAACTTACTATTTTCCTTTTATAAACATTCGGCATCTAAAACAAAATCTTGAAACTATTTAAAATCGTTAAATTGATACACAACGGTTTGGCCATCTATCCTCTAAAAAAAGCGGCCATCTCTCCTAATCGTCTAGGACAGATGGCCATATGAGTACATTCAACAAAGTTTTTGTTTACACCAGCAATTTCGAGGTAAAAATAAAGCTTCACTCATAAACTTTCCATTACACATGAAATAATACACTCCCATAACTAAATAACAACTTTACCATATGCATTGTCAATAAAGTCACAAAATAAACTAGTAAGTATCTCAAAGCAAATATCTATCTATCTAAAAAATATCGTAATTTTACTTACTTTTTTTATTTTTCTATCGTAAAATAACCATCTAACAGATGATTGCTTTCGAACCGCGAAACGAATCAACGCAACACTAACACCATCTATCAATTCTATGCCGATTTTTTTTAACTTGGCCATCACTCCTATATGGCCATCTCTCCTGGACTTACCCTAATTAATATGTTGAATACTAATTTGTAAAAATATAATATTTTGATATTTCAGTTATTGTACGTAATGTTTTATTTTTACTTTAAGATTATGTACATATTGTATGTAACTACCTAAGTGTCAGCTTTTATTAAAAGTGCCTTAGTAATCTTCAGTTAATGTTTACAATAACATAATCCCAAAGCATATTTATGATTCCATTCCAACCATATCTAAAGGTGTTCTACATACTAATATTTTGTGTAATACAACGTTTTTATTTCAATATATTTAAATCACCTGCCATTTTAAAATAAGCTGATAGGCTATGATATTTAATTCACGTTACCAGTAGAACAATTTAAATTGCCTGTCATCTCTTGTTATTACTATTACTACTAACCAACTAGATGCTTGCTTAAATAGTGGTCTAGTCCGAATTTGCTCGAGTCGCGCGTCGTTTCTCGACGGGATCATAGAGCTCAGATATTTACATAGAGGCGTATTTCCTATGGCGCTCTGAAGACAAACATTCTGTGACCCAAATTGCCGCTTGGCGGCGTGCATTCGCGCTGTGACAGCTCTCTACGAGAGCAAGAGAGACGAACGTTCGTCTTGTGTATCTTAATAAAATTAATAGAATTATCTCACTGTATAAACTAAATAATTATGATATGAAAAAGAAATTGATCGATTGGTTAAAGACTATAGAATACAATACAACAGAAGAACTAATAAGAGTTTTAGATTAAGTATGATGCATGCAATTTACAAGTCTGAGTTTTTTATATACTTAATTTCACTGATTATGCTGATACTTCTTGTCCACAATTATGATGTAGTTTATGGCTAAATTACTAGAGTGGAGAGCCGCAGTGTTTCAAAATACGAGCTTGACTCAGTTTGAGATACTGTGAGCAAATTGCATATTGTAACCGTACATCATCTTTTGCAACTATGTATATTTCAGTGTGGTATTGTATACATGTACCTACTATTTAAAGCAATAAACTTAACTACGAGTGCAAGAGAAACTGAGAACGACGCCAGCGCCGCCACGGCGTCAACTACGTACTAAACTGGAGACAGTCTCCACTTGCAATCGGCACACGAAATGGCGAAATCCTTAAGAACTGCGCTTCTATGTAAATCTGTATTCATTGACGGGATCAATATTCATACATTTTTTAAAAGCGCCCCTAGCGGATAGTGACTGTCGTAGTAAGGACCGTTGGGCGTATTTAGAAAATGAAAACGCAAGCCTATCAAACTCGGACTAGATCCAGATCCTAGTGATACTGTTAAATAAAGTTTGTTTATATTCTATTCAATTCCATATTTTATAATTTTGTACAACAAATTAAAATACATACTGATTTTTATTTGGATGTACACATGAGACATGACTTATCAAGACTCCACTGCGAACATAATCACAATTGAATCAATATTCACTGACCAATGTTTTATGAATAGGTACTTGAAATGTGTTAAATGATCTCTTGGTAAAAAGTAAAATGATTACTTACAAATAACTCTGATAAACTATAGTTCAACCTTGTATTACTGGTAGCCGATATAAAATAACAGCTATAATTTATAACAGATATTTGGAGCTGTTATTTCTATATAACAATAACAGAGGTATATAATAGGTGTCTCAATCTACTTCATACGTAGGCTACTTAAGATTCCCTAAGTGTAAACATGTTTGGGACTGGCAAACGCCTTCGATACGTTACGTGGTCGATGAAGAACGAATAGATTAAAACTTATGTTAATATTCAAATGATTAGAAATGAGGAGCGAATACCACAAGTCTAGGCCCTCAGACGTGACAAAATATTAGCTTCTTTATTACTACAGAGCCACTGCCATTACCTCTGCAATCTAAAGGGTTCTGATATTCCGTGGCTTAGACCACTTTCATATCAGTTTAATCCAAGGCATCCTGAGTACAGTACTCGCCGATCTTTATGGCCGCTCTGAATATAGCCATCGGTACGAACTTGCGCATGGTACAGTCGGGTGGACATTTCATAACCAAAAAAAATATTTGTAATTATTGAAAATTAAAATCTTCAGTTACGTTGTTAGATTAGCTATATTATAATATTATTTAATTACATATTCAATCAAATTCGTATAATGTAAATTCAGTTAGGTGAAGGGACTTTTAAGCTTAGACTTCTTTCCTTCTTCATAAACGTTAGTACGTCAAACACCATTTTCCGTGTTTGGCGACGTAAAACATTAAAACGATCGCGAGGCATGATCAATGAAAATGGAAATAATAACGACAAGAAACAACGATAGCAACGAGAAACAACAAAGAAGTAGTAAGTAAGTACTATGAAACTAATCTGAACGCGACGATACTGTCAGAGCTCAGCGAATATGTGAGTCGTGTACGAACGTAGCACTCACACTAACGCGCGGGAGGCGAGGACGCTAGCGGGTGGAAGACAGCGCGCGCGGGTGTGCCCTGCCTCCACGCCCCGCGTACGTCCCGCTGATACCTGATTTTGTGTTCTGCGCAGCGCAATGCGGCTAGGTTCGGAGCGGCCATAAAGTTTGGCGAGTACTGTACCTACCTATTTCTGCTGGTTAATCTTCATGAGTCATGACACTTAACAGCCATAAACCAACGACTGAACGTGCACTCCGTGACACGGGGGCAAGGAATCATACACGATTTCATAGAAATATTCAAGTTTGTGACTTGTGAAAAATAAACGTAGGTAAAAAGTGTATCAGGTCACTGCTTGGGATTGCTATATTTTGACATTTGATTCAACTATAGTATTTTCGCTGTATGATGATTTGCATGACAGGTCTCATTTTACATATCACGCATACTACTTTCAACTTATGAAAATAAATTGGCAAAAAAAATAACAATTATTTACAAAATATATATTAATAATTACAAAGTAAATTGATACTAGTATGTCTCTCTCTATTTTTTTTATAATTATTATTAACTGTAAATAAATTATTTAAATTTATTAGTAAAATAATATAAAATCCTCAAAATGTCAGATGCATGAAACGAACCCTGTGTCAGTAGAGATTGACACCATTGAATCGACATGAAATCGATTAATAGCAGCGGCCATCTTGTGATCGAATACGTCAGTACGAGCGCCTTGTATGCGATTTGTGATTCTGCCTGTTTGGCGTGTTTGTTTTTAATTTTTTTGTTGTGTTTTATTTGGTACGTACAAACAATGCCTAAAACAACAAAAAAGATAGTTCTAAACTCTCAAAGCCGTGAGTAAGTGCTTCGTTTAAGGACCTTCTTTGAACGAGAGCCTACAAACGGGGGCCCGGTAATACCGATCGACAGAGTTGCGGCAGCTCTGGATATCGGCAAGGCTTCAGTTTCTCGAATAACCAAAGAAAATTTTGGGGAAACTAGTTTTGAAGACAAAGCTGTCCACTCCGAAGAAACACGGATACATTGATAAAATTAATCAGTCGTAGTCTCGTAGAAATAACACAATCGACAATATTTACAGACTGGGATAAATATGTCCACCTCGACCGAATTTGAGATCAGCTATTAATTATCTCAGTCGGAGAACATTCCGATTCAGATATGAGGTTTTATTTCGAGTGACAGTGACGTATAATATTTTTTTTATTTTTTATTTACTGCGTTTTATTTGTGAATTGTTTTGCCAAAACACTTTTAATATGAATTTATTTCGAAGATGTAAAATCGGTAACAGCGTACGATTGCATGTCGTTTGCCAATTAAATCGATACAAACATACATACATAGACTCACGCCTGTTTCCCCGAAGTGGTAGGCAGAGGCATATTAAACGCCCACTTTTCGCCAGTGTTTTGATCCCACGTAATAGGTGGCGAGCCTATTGCCGCTTATCGGGATATTTTGGATATTAAATCGATATTTATAAATAATCGCTTAAATTTCCTTAGGTTACATCACTATAATTGTCAGTCATGAACTGTCATGCCTATCATTATACAGCGAAAATACTATAGTCACACTGTGCCACGTTGCAGTGTTACTCATTGGGAACTAACGGTAATAGCTACGGTATGTATCATGTCGTCATAGTGTGACTGGGTGAGATTGCTTCTTACAATTTTATTATTCGCAACAAGTCGCACTGTGACATGTTATAGTGTGATAATTTGCCAGCTTTTTTAAATCTTGAAATGCTTGTCTCATCTAAAGGCCGTTTCATTGATGTGTCGCTCTTTTCTTGAAAAGCCTCGCTACCGCACAAACTTAGCACAAGTCATTACATTAGAATAAATAAATAAAAATAGTTTATTTCGTTACCACTTTACAATATTTTTTTTCTGTGGCCAGAGCCACCCAGGAAGCATATAGTAAAGCTTGTGTTGGGTGGATCTGCTTTTCCCTGGTTTCATAAAGTACCTAAGTACTAGGTAAATAATGATTTTACATTATTTAATAAGAAAAGAAAAAAAGTTAAGAGTGTGTATGTGTGTGTGTCTGTGCTTGTGTGTGCGCGTATGTGTGTGTGTGTGTGTGTGTGTGTGTGTGTGTGTGTGTGTGTGAGTGACTTAACGATACTTCGAACATACTATTCTCCATTTCACCAATAAGAGTTTTGTTACTTCTAACCCTTCGATGTGCTATCTTGGGATCGGTAAGTACCACTAGGGGATCGGTAAGTACCACTAGAAGATCTAACATGCATTATCTGTAGTTCATATTTAAATAGAAAGTTCTCTACAGCACAGTACCCATGCGTCTCAAGTCCCAACAATGAAGTTTGTTATAAAGGTAGGCAGAGTACCTGGGCTTGAAATTGACGTCTGGCAAAAAGAGTTCTACAGGGAGGAGTAGGGGCCACTTTACATGTTCTTCTACCTGTTTGAGCTTTATATACCTACGTAAAGTAAGGTTTTATGTAGTTTAAGTATCAGTAGGTACCTACTTAAACTTAGAAAACTTTATATTGTCAACTCAGGTTGACAATATAAAGTTTTCTAAGTCTAAGTGATAATATTTTATGATTAGTCAGTAGGAAATCTAAATGGCTTAAAGAATCATCGTCTTTAGCAAGCATCTCTGCGCTCTTTCTGTTTCGAGAAATTTAATTTTAGTGGCACCACCCCAAATCGTAACACAATAACTCATAACTGATTGTGCTAATGCAATGTAAGTTAGAAGAGGTCTTGAGAAGTAACACGTTTTAAGTTTTTAAAGATCCATATGGGTTTACGGATCCCTTCATTTAAAGCTTCGATTTGAGGGTGCCAAGGGTGGTCCATAATAGTGATGTTCCGGATATCCGTATCCGCGGATATACGAGGAAGAAGCAAGATCGGTATCCGTATCCGTTAGGTACTTTTCTCGCGGATCTTTAACCATATTAATTTTCAATTGATAGGATGGAATGCCATAGGTGGCTAGGTAGAGTTTAATAATTATAATAATAATGTAGGTATTTATTTCTCACCATATAAATAACTAGTACATAGATAAGTTATTGTGTTACAATGAAGCAAATATGGTGGGTTGATACCTGAACTAGGATAATTCCTGTGTCTCAGGTTATCAACCCTCCACCCCACAAAGTGGTCTTATAACAATTAACAACAAAAAAAAAAGCGGGAAAGTGAGAAGTTGCTATTTTTTCATCGCAATATATTTTTCGGTGTTTAATATATAATAAGTTGTTTACAATAATAATTTATTTGCGCGCGAGATTCGAAATCCGGCCGTTGTACTAGAGACCCGTTTTTACCTGCGCGCGCGGCTAATGGATAACTAAATATTAGAACAGTACCTATTTGAATAGTAATCACTCAATGTATGCAAGCATAAATGACTCAGAATCAGATTAATTAGAAGAAAGGAGAATAGAAGTTGAACTCACACAAATAGAAAAAATGGATGAAAGCGCTCCTGAAAAATCGGTCAATAAAAGACTACGTGAGGAAGAGGATTGGGTTGATGTAGGAGGGAAGGATAAGAAGTTGAAAGAAAATATCACACAGGTGTACATATCTAGCAACGACAAGCTACCGAAACAGTTCGCGTTAGCGAAACTATTGAATGAATGCAATATTCTAGATGTGACTAAAGTAAAATATGTAAGTTCATATAAGATCAGATTAGATTTTAACAACGAAACAAGCGCAGACAAATTAATAACATGTGAACGTTTACTGACAAAAGGCTGGAGAATACAGAAAGCCTTGGAGAGAAATACGTCGTATGGCGTAATCAGAGGCATCGAGCTTGAGATATCACAGGAAGATATAATGAAGAATATTATGTGTCCCAGCCCCGCCAAACTGCTAGCTGTTAAACGCTTAATGCGACGTAATACCGATAAAGAGGGCTGGAGTAACTGTGAGTCCGTTCGTCTGTGTTTTGCTGGCGCATTCTTACCGGCGTATGTAAGCGTTGATAACTTACGGATTAAGGTTGAACCGTATATCTTTCCGGTTTCGCATTGCTCGCGGTGCTGGAAGTTTGGTCATACGCTGAAGTTCTGCCCCTCATTAAAAGTAGTGTGCCCCAAGTGCGGCGGTGGACATCAGAACTGTGATGCACGGTATTATAAATGTGCGAATTGTTCAGGTGACCATATGACCCTCGACAGAGCATGTCCTGCCTACATAAAGGAAAAGAAAATTCGAGATTTGATGGCCGAGTTTAACTGCACCTACAAGTAGTAATGGTCGTTATTACAATAACAGTTATGGTAATGCATTATTTGAGCGTAATGAATAATGAGTTATTGCATACTGAGTTATCCTGTTATCGTTATAAACTGTTATCGTGCTAAAATGGCAACAGGATAGGTAAGAGTAGGCATGCAATATGCACACCACGAGTGTGTGAGAGAGATGACGATAGGCGCACGTGCTGTTATCGTGCTAAAATGACAACAGGATAGGTAAGAGTAGGCATGCAATATGCACACCACGAGTGTGTGAGGGGGATGACGATAGGCGCACGTGCGCTCGAGTTTCGCCGAGTCGCCGCTCCCGAGCCTCGCGAGCGACTATCCCAGCGCCAACCTTACGGCATTATAATCTTTCACGAAACGTAATAAAGGTCATACTAGCTTAGTAGCTGTAGTTAGTATTTGTGGATTACATGTATTTGGCAGCAGAGTTATATATACCATTAATTAAAATTAGTAATAGCCCTAGTAATATATTTACACTTAAACCATACTGGTCGCCTGAGCTTTCCAAAGCTGTAGCTGAACGTCGTTTGGCTTTAAAAAAATTTAGACGTAATCCTATTTCACAAAATTTAGAGATTCTACAAAAAAAAATTCGCGTTGCTCAGAGACTAATACGCAACGCAAAAACAAAAAGTTGGCAGCAGTTTTGTACGTCTATTGACCAAACAACTTCATCTACAGTGATGTGGAATAGGATGAAATGGTTCAAGGGCAACAGATCCTATAGGCAACATGTGGACATTAAGAGAGCGACTGATCTTTTGAACACCCTAGCACCCGATTTTGTATGCCCAAACAAGCCGTATTTACGTTCTTTTAACCACACTCTAGAATCCCCAATAGCATTACACGAACTTAATAAATGTATACCTACCGGCCAAAAATACATCACCAGCTGCGATAATAATTATATCTTATTCGATGATAAAGTATCTTCCGGTAATTGGTAAACAAATACTAACAGATTTGTACAACAGCTTTTTTTCTAACGGATTTGTCCCTAGACAATGGAGAGATAATTATAACGATTGTACCGATACCTAAACCTGGCAGAGATCCTAATAATGTATCGTCGTTACGACCTATCAATGATCTCTTGTTTGTGCAAAGTATTTCATGGCATTCTACGCATAGAATGGTACATAGAAAAAAATAGGTTGTTATCCAATAATACCACAGGTTTTCGTAAGTGTCGTTCTACTATGGATAACCTCACAACCTTAGCAACGAGAATTCAGTTAGGTTTTACAAAAAAACTAAGTACAGTCGGGTGCTTCATCGACATCAACAATGCATACAATAATGTAGACGTAACTAGTTTGATTTAAATTTTGGATAGTATTGGGGTTGGATCAAAGCTTTGTAATTATTTATGGAACTTTCTTATTAATCGTAATCTGCGAATAAACATAGATGATACTTTATTATGCCGAAATACTAGTCTGGGTTTAGCTCAGGGGGGTCCTCTATCTCCTTTACTATTCAACATTTCCACTATGCACATAAGCGCTTCAATTGGTTCAGATAGCATATTTATTTCGCAATTTGCAGATGACTTCGTTGTATATTGTTTGGGTAACGAAATTAGGGATATTTCTTGTATTCTACAATTAGCACTTGACAAAATGTTTTATTTGCTCCTTGATATAAGTAGGTCTTGAAATTTCAGCTACTAAAAGTAAAGTTTGTGTTTTCCAATCAAGTTTTTATAGGCAGTCGCCAAGACTTAAAATTAATAATTGTTCCTTAGAAGTTGTTGACAGTATTAAATATCTAGGATTGTGGCTCGACCGCGGTCTTAGATGGAGCAAACATATTAACGAGATTAAGAGTAAAACCGCGTCTTATGTAAACATATTTAAGGTCTTGTCAGGCAGTGGGTGGGGGATACACCCAATTCATTTGAGAACATTATATATAAGTCTGGTGCGAAGCAGACTAGACTACGGCAGTCACTTATATAGTGCGAGTGCTAACACACATCTATCTAAATTAGATGTATTACAAAATCAGTATCTGCGACTCATTGGAGGATTTATTAGGAGTACACCCGTGCATGCCATGGAAAGTGAGCTACATATTCAACCGTTGCGTGCACGGAGATATTTCTTGGCTGCAAAATTCTGGCTGAAACAGAGGTCGATCTGCGATAGTGAGACTGTTGCCTTGATTGATAAGCTCTCTGATCAAATACCTAGTTCTCACTGGAGACGTCGGAACAAACCTATATTGCTTCTGTCCTCTGAACACTTTAAATCAGTACCTGTCTATATCAGCAGACAGCTGGAGTTATTTAGCCTCGAGACGTGGATGAGCAATTTGAATTTAACTCGGTCGGTAAGTCCTTTCATCGAAGTGCTCGACAAAAGTAAACATAGTTACAACAAATGTTTCCTACATAATATCTGTTTAGAGTTCCTTAATAGTAATTATGTAAATTTTTACCGAATTTTTACTGATGGGTCCAAGGTCAATAACCTTGCGGGTGCCGCCTTTTTCGACCCCCAAGCAAACATTTACGCTAGATTTAAAATTGAAACTCCATATAAGTATGTGCATTATGAACATTGAATTAATAGCTATTTTAGAAGCGATTTCCTATACAGAGTCTCTTCAAACCGGTAACTATGTCATATTTACGGACTCCAGGAGCGCGCTCCAACATCTGATTCGATGTACCTCACACATTCGAGGTTTGTCAATAGCATACGATATTATAAACTCCATTAGAAAGCTACAAAGCTCTGGTACCAAAATAATCCTTCAGTGGATTCCTTTACATATCGGTTTGAAGGGAAATGTAGTGGTAGACCGTTAAGCAAAGGAGGCAATATGTGATGGGGTTACACTTTCACGATTGCCTTATTTCACAGATATTTTACAAATAGCTAAAGATAATAGTCTTAGATTGTGGAAAGAATATTTCGATGAAAGGTCTCGAACCGTAGGAATATGGTACAAAACCATACAATTAAACCAGTCCCTTAGGATATATTTGGTTTGCGAATTCCAACCTTTCTAGGCAAAATGTTGTAACAGCTCTTCGACTTCGTTCTGGACACATCCCATAGAATAGTTTTATGTTTATGATGAAAATGGCTCCTTCACCTAACTGCTCCTTGTGTAATATGAGAGAAGATGTATATCACATCTTGGTGGAGAGAAAACAATTTGAATTCAAGGAGAAGCTTTTTTTGAGATCTTTAGGAGTCTGTAACAACATTTTGGCTAATCCTTTGTCAGAAAAGGCAAAGTGCTTGTATAAAATAGTTAACTGTGCACTTAAATGTAGACCTTAGTTTGTAATATGAGTATATTTTAATAACTTGTAATCTCTTATGGAGGCGACATGATCACTGAGTGATCAAGCCTCTTTAAATAAAGAAAAAAAAAAAACAATTAACAACATTTAAGATTCGAAGTTCGTACCTACAGTAAAAATTAAGAAGGGTAGATGCAAAATTACAATTGTGCCAGCAACCGCGCATCGGATAAGAATCTTATACTAATATATAAAGCTGAAGAGTTTGTTTGTTTATTTGTTTGGTTGAACGCGCTAATCTCAGGAACTACTGGTCCGATTTGAAAAATTATTTCAGTGTTAGATAGCCCATTTATCGAGGAAGGCTATAGGCTATATACATAGCTGGGCATCGTTAATAAAATAATTAACTTCGTTAATCGCTAATCCGTTACTAAAAAAGTTAACTTCGTTAAACGTTAAATCGCTACCTTTGGGACGCTTTAACGCAAGTTAACGTTAATCGTTAATCCGTTAACCCGTGGTAAAAATATTATTTTCATGAGAATTTTATAAGAACTGGTGGTTTAGGTTTTAAGAATTAACAGGATAGGACCAAAAAAAAACGACGTGTATATATAGAGTGTGTAATTTAGTCATCCAGTATAGTGTGAGTATTGCCTTCATGAACATTAATATGCTGCAGTTCTCGTCTGAAAGCGATGCTCGTTTTGGCGTTAAAATATCTTTACCCGTGGAAAAAAGACGTTCAACTGCAGAGCTTGAGGGTATAGCAGTGTTAGATATATTTAATAAACAGATTTATGAATATCTGTTCCCCGAGAAATACCGTATCGTTGAACGAGTCTTTTGATTTCATGTCTCTCAATCTGGATACAAAATTAACATAATCACTCAAGTGTGGCCACGGATTTTTGTCTGTAGTGGATCTGGAATAACTGCATGTTGTGGTTTTATTTGCACAATACACTATTTAATATACACACTGCACAGACGTAAACTATAACGGACTATAAAATCTAAAAACTACGCAGTATTTGTTATTATTTGTATACTTAACAAACACTCGTTACCTACTCTAAACGCCGAACGCTAAACAAACGAATTACACACAAGTGTCTTGAAACTCATAAATCAAATTTCTTCGCAGTATTCTTTCTCAGTTACACGCGCCGGTAAGGCATATAGTTTCATTTCACTTGCGGCACGCGCCGTACTACACTTGTCGACCGACCCGAACAAACTTGTCAGAACACGTTTTGCACGACGGCGCGGCACGGTGCGGTAAATAGTAGGTAGGTAACGGATTAACGGACTTGGAAAAATTTAATGGAAGTTAACAAGTCGGTTAACACTTTTTTAAGTTAACTTAAAAGTTAATCCGTTAGTGGAAATGTTAACTTCGTTAATTAACGATTAACGAGTTAACGGCCAGCTATGGCTATATAATATCACGCTATGAGCAACGGGAGCAGAGCAGTAGCCTTAAATAACGCTGGTGTAACCGCGGGCGGCCTCTAGTTGAACGTTACTATGAGAAATTACAAATTAGGTACAGGCTAACACATAATTGATTTCGGACATTTTTAATAGTACCTATTTGTTATACATATTTAACGATATAATATAATTAATACTTAATAAAGATTTATAGAAATAATGTGTGTTTGTTTGTTGTGAAGTTAAGTTTTATGTTGTATGAGGGGTGATGTATATACATGTGTGTGAGTGTGTGTTTGTGTGTGTGCGCGTATGTGTGTGCGCGTGCGCGCATTTGTGTGTGTGTGCGTGTTGGTGTGTGGATGTGTGTGCAAGTCTCTTAAATATAAATTTTTAGTATATTTTCGGTTACCTGGTAACCAAAAGCTTTTAACTTGTTTTGCAATGTAGTTTTTAAGGTTCATCTATTCATTTTAAAGATGTCATTTAAGGCATTGAAGTGTCTATAAAGAAATGGTCCGGTATACGACAATTGCCGTCGCGCGAAAATAGAGTTAAAGGTAGACACATTTGCGCGTAGAGTCATTCGGGGTAACCGTACGCAGTGGGTAAGTGAGCGCACTGTGGATATCACCGGAACGGGTTGCGGGAGAGAGGTGGTTCATTCGCGTGAAACAAGGACCCCGAAGTGGCAAACTAGTTGCGACACGACATTACGCCGCGTGAGCTTTCGTTTACTTTTTATTCTCAAATAATTACGTTTCCTAGTTTAATTGGTAATTTTTAGCATTTTGGCAAATCCTGTCACGTCCACGTTTGTGATCCAGTAATGGTAAGTAATATTTCTTTTTATAATTAGCATATCCTTGTAAATCTGTGAGAAGTTATTTTGAAGTTATGTTTGGTTCCAAACTCATAAAAATAATTATTTGTATTTTGGCTTCCTTGGCTGGCTTGAAAGTGTGCGCGGGTAAGTATGCGCACGCGTACACCCATGAGCAATATTTTAGAACGATACAGAAAATCTAAATTAATTTACTGAGTAAAGTAAGATTTTTATATAAAACTTCAAGGTACTTAATACTAATAATTTTTTCACCACAGCAGCTCAAACATGCCGCTTTTGCTGCGAGACAACAGTGAACAAAACGCGATTTTGATTCGAGCGTGAGTAAAAGTAACTTTTTAATTTTTCAATCTTCAGTGTCACGTGACACTGAAGATTGAAAAATTAAAAAGTTAGTTAAAAACGAATTGACATTGTTGCCATAAATTTGAAACATTCGAATTTTACTGTGCTCTGTCTCTTTCACATGCATGTAAAAAGTGAGTGAAAAAGCAAACCCCTTCGAATTCGAAATTCGATTTTGGAATTCGACCTCAAAGAAAACACCTTCGGAAACGCAAATAAAAAAATATATTTGTAAAAAAGAAATTACTTTTTTTTATATGTTATTGTTTATATGTTTAATTTATTATTGGATTTTAATAAAAATAAGTCTAATTAATACTATAAAATTAGTATTTAACCAATACATTTTTATTTGGAATTACAACAATGATACATTTGAAAAATAAACATCAAGGACGGACGCGGTATAAAAACGCGATTTAAAAAAGTAGTGGGAATAAAAATTTCGCTGATGCTGATACAGTATAACGTACTTAACGTGTTAAATTATATCAATATATAAAATATTCTAAAAAGATGAGTGAAACTAGCGATGATGACTGTACTTAACACCAGAAGAGTTAAATCAAAAAGTGATTAATGCAGAATTCAATCTATTCCTGTTAATTTCTATGTCTCCTAAGTAATATGTGTTCTCACTGCTGTGGTGAAAAGTTATGTGTGCCACACGAGAGCAAAGCTTTTTGTATATCGTGCTGTTGAGTCCCTCACTACGCTCAGGATTCTAACTTTGATTCACTCGCTACGCTCGTGAATCAATCATAGAATCCTTCGCTTGCTCGGGACTCAAAATCAGCACTCGAAACAAAAAACAACTTTGCTCTCTTGTTGCACAAATAACTATTTGTTTATATGTTGATCATCATGCCGCGAACATATATTAGGAAAAAACCTGAACTACCACCAGTGACAGATAACCAAATTGCTAAGGCTAAAGAGCATAATACATCTGAAATCGAAAAAGTAAGAGAGCTGCTGCAGCTGCCAATGCCATTGATATCAGAGAATCCTGTCTGCGCAAAAGACTTAAACTGGTTAGAGCTGCAGATTCAATGGGTCGCTGAATTGGTCGCCAAAGTAAACTGACTGAACTTTGTGATTAAGAAAATTGAGATTGACCTCAAATATATAAGTTAACTCAATACTTTTGTGACTGAAAATTAAGACCAAGTTAACAGTAGGAGCTTCGAGAAAATGTTGACAAAAAATATTATTTTCTAATTGTTTTTGTATTATACTAAGGAATGCGTTTACTTACCCCACAGGAGTGCGCACGGTTACCCGCAATAAGGGACAAGTGAACGCATTCCGATGAACATACATACATATCGTCACGCCTTTTATCCCCGAAGGGGTAGGCAGAGGTGTATTTCTACACCCACTTTTCGCCAGATATACTTTAGTCCCACGTAATAAGGGGCGAGCCTATTGCCGTACCGGGCACATTTCCAGACTCCGCGCTGCTACTGAGAATTTCGTGACAGAAAAACCCAATAACACTGCCCGACCCAGGAATCGAACCCGGGACCTCCCGATCCCACGCGCACATTTATACCGCGAGACCAACGAGGCAGTCGTATAGGGTTTGATGTCGAGTTTTCCGTCTCTACGCAAAGATGGTATTTGCATCGTGTTATCCCTTAGTCGCCTCTTACGACACCCACGGGCAGATAGGGGGTGGTGATACTTGTATTCTATGCCGTCAACCACACGGCATTCCGATGTTTTCTCTATAATTCCTTATTACAAAAATATATACTTTTAATTTGTTTAATTTTCTATTTTTATTTACAGGTGAATAAATGCTCTATTCAAAGATTATATGTTTATTTATCTTGCGTTAATATTTAAAGCACAGTAAGATCTGAAAGGCAAAAGTGCGCACAGTTGCCCCGAATGACTCTACTCTTCTTTTATGTTGGGGTATGTTGTAGGGTTATGGTAATGTTTTGTGATGGCTAAGAACTGAGTTTAATATTCATATTAAAGAAGCCAACTTTTTGGCTAGTTGGCTTCTTCATACAATACATCCGTTGAGTGTCTCTTGGGTTTGCCAAGCATCACTTTGATAACAGCCCTTTGCGCTCACTCCAGCTCTAGGAGGTGTGTTGCAGCGGCGCCACCCCACACGGGTGTACAGTATGTTATGATGGATTGCGCAAGAGCTAGATAAATCTTTGTAATGAGGTTGGTGTCAGCAGATTCCCTGAGATTTTTTAAAATATGGAGAAGCCTACGCACACGTTTACTGAGTGCTGAAATGTGCGGTTTCCAGTTTAGGTTTTTATCTATTATAACCCCTAGATATTTGTGGGTTTCTGTTTGCATGAGATTCGGACATTCGCAAGATGTGCACAAATCATTATCTTTTATACATTCGTGGGTGTGGACTTTAATATCGAAATCAATAGGTGGTTTCTTGGTGTCCGATGCCAAGAAACCACCTATTGATTTCAATATTTCAGAAACAAATGTATTTTGTTTTTGGGACTTTGATAGTTAACAACTTAACAGACTATGATCAAGCTATTTTATAACTGTTGTTAGGCCGGTTTCAGCTGATTTCTTGACCTGCAACCACGATTTACCCCAGAAAATGAGTGCAGTGTCGTCGGCGAAAGCTAAGATACTGCTATTATCCGTTTTAAGATTGCACAAACTATTAACAGTGTGGGGCCTAGCGTACTTCCCTGAGGAATGCCAAACGTGACAGGTAGGCTTGAACTAATTACGTTGGAAACTTTCACAACTTGACTTCTATTAGAAAGGTAGTCTCGGAACCAGTCAAGTCTGTTACCTCGTATCCCTAGGCCTTCCAATCTATGCAAGAGTAGTGGGATGGAGACGGTGTCAAACGCTTTTTTGAGATCTAAGAAGACAGCTATAAATCTCTCACCTCTGTCTAGAGCCTTTGTGATTGTCTGCGAAAGATTGGCCACAGCATCCTCTGAGTTGCGACCCAAACGAAATCCATATTGATTATCGGATATTGGTTGCTTTTTTTCCAAGAAGCTAGTTAGCCGGATGTTTAAAACCGTAATCCAGGGTTTGATGAGTCTTACTCGTTTGATTAAGGTGGTAGTGGTCGTGTGTATTGCTATGAGATGTTGAAGCGTTTCGATAAGTAATGTTGCGGCTTTTTCTGGGTCGCCAGTTTGAAGGTATGGATGCCAATCAAATGTTTCAATTGAGTTTTGCAGTGTTTCGTAGTTAATTTTGGTTCTGGTCCGTGGAGAGGTAACAGCAGAGGTTTGTACAAGGGAGGTAGAAATGGATAGAAATAGTGGATAGTGGTCTGTGATATCGGATAAGAGGACATAACTTTTGAATTTGCCTATGAGTTTGCACATAAAATGGTCTAAACAAGTATTCCAATGAGTTGGGATGTCAATGACATTTTGAAGGCCGTGTGAGCCAACAATTTTAAGATAGTCTCTTACATATAAATAAATAAAATAAATAATAAATTTATTTATTGTTTCACAAGTTACTACAATTATGAGACACATTTATATTATCAACACATGAAGTTGCTACTATTTATGTGCGGCTGGTAGGTACTTAAAATAGGAAAACCTGAGCCTTAAGTACCAGCATCCTTCCGATGACACGGTCAAACAACTTACATAATTACTGAGACACTACAATATACAACAATAGTAAAGAGTTAAATTTAACAAATAAAAAGTAATAAACTAATTTAAGCATAATATTTGCCTTTAGCACATTTAAATTTAAATTAACCTTGCATTTTGAGTGTGTGTGGGTGTGCGTGTGTGTGCGTATGTGTGTGTGTGTGTGTGTGTGTGCGCGTCTATGTGTTAAATGGTGAGGTGGAGTAGATTCTCCGTCTCGTCATATGATAGTTTTTGAAGCCATTCACTTATGATGGTTTTGCAGTCATGTTTGTTATAGTAAACTATTGTTAGTACTTTATTTAATTTATTGTAAAGAAAACGTCCAAGAAAGCAGAAAAACCGTTGGCTGAATGAAGTTCTACGGGTCGCATCAAGTGGGAATTGATGGCTGCGAGTATTTGGCTGTTGAGAAGAAGATGAGGTAGAATGGCCGGATTTAGAGAGGTATGAGTGTTGTCTTAATACAATTTGTTGAATAAAAAGTAAGTCTTACTGTTAGAACCTGACAGTATTCATATAGTTCCCTGGTAGGGTGTCGGTATGGTTTAAAAGTATATATGTATAACTTTCAACAGTGGCGGCACTAGGCGTCGGCGACGTCGGCGACCGCCGACGGCCTCGCGCCTGAGGGGGCCTCGCAGAAAGTTTTACAAGTTACATACCTACTTAATTTCGTTTCGCCAATCATCATCAGGCTTAGGTAGCCGACACCGAACAATTCGGGAAAAAGCTAAGCAGATGATGGTGACTTTAATTATTTTCGAACACGTGCGTGACAAGATCTGTGTTGGGTGAAAATGTTTGAATTGTCATTTATTTACCTATTCATACATTATTTTATAATTTGGTTCACTTAATGTTAACGGATTTTTTACAACGAACTAAACGGGGCCTCGCCATCGATTTAAAGAGCCTCGCGAACTTGATGTCGCCGACGTCCACATGTGGTCTAGCGCCGCCACTGACTTTCAATACTGCTCTCTGTGCTCGTTCCACTCGTAATAGATGGCTTTTGGGTGCCCCACCCCAAGAGGAAATACAATAGCCTATCAAAGATTGGCAAAGAGCATAGTAAACCGTCTTGAGGATATCAGCCTCTGCCACATGTCTTAGGTGTTTAAATACAAAGATAAGTTTACGAATTCTGCCCGTCAATAAGTCAATGTGTTGTACGAAACTCAATCGATCATCCAAAATTACACCCAAATATCTTAGGCTGTAGCGTTTTTTAATTTCGGGCACTCACATGTGGAATGGTTATTCAATGTGTGTTTGTGTGCAATAATAGAGTTGTTGTTGTCCAATGGTACCGATGAATTGCTAGTGTCTAATGTATTGATATTTATGTCGCCTGTAAGTATAATATTTCGAGATCTGGTATTAAGTAGTGCTGTATCTAAAGAATCAAGAAATATACTTGGGTTTTTAAATGTGTAGGGGCGATAGACACCAAAGATCGTCAGATTGCCTATTTTAGCGGTAAACAGTTCGCTTCCTTCAACTCAATTTCTTTAACGTTAACCGAGATAGCATCTGAAATGTACATCAATACACCATCGTTGTGATTGTAGCTTACTTTAGTATAATAAGTTTGCATTTACTTCTCGTCGCGACAGTATCGAGATCTGCTACAAGATTGTTAAGATCTTCTATGTACGTACAGGAAGGGGAACCAGCCGTGTCTATTTCTTCAAATAGGTCGGGACAATTCATTATTGAGACATTTGGAAGTAATGTATCTTGTGTGCAGGATTCCAGGTAAGAAAATAAATGTGGCTAGTGAGATTGTGTACGTTACCCTAGCAGGAAAGTATCTCCTGGAGAGACATGAGTGGTACGTATAATTAGAGCACAATCTGCTGATGATGTGCGCGAAATAAAAAATTAGTGCGTGTTATAGTTTTGGAAAAAAATGAAAAAAATCTTTCCTGCTGGGGTAACGTTCTTCCAGCAGGAAGATTCTAAACGAATTATCGGAGAGAGAAACATTGTACATGGGCAGATAGCTTATATTAGTGGGGCAATGTGCGCCGAAAATAAAATTAGTGCGGCTTCAGGTTTTCGAGATATTGGAATTCCTGCTAGGGTAACGTTTTGCAGAATCGTGTATCTCTAAAACGGTTGCATGTGCGGTTATAAAATAAACATACACGAGTTGCTCTTAATTTGTGCGAATTGGTGAAATAATAAAATTTAAGAAAATACATGTAATTTTCAAGTAATTGGCCTTCTTTGAAAACCCAAAAAAACATCGCAGCGTCAAAATAAGAAAACGTATAGGCTCACTGAAAACTGTTTTCGGTTCTTCTTGACACATAGATTAACCATAAAAAGTTTCAAAAGTATTCATACATGCGTTAATGAGATATATTACTAAAAGTCATAACGACGAAGTCGTAACTTTGAGGACAACGCACAAGAAACCGGCTCAACCCAAGGTGTGTAGGAGTAAACTAGCAATTAGAGCGATACTCCAGTAATATATAGTGAAATTATCCAGCTTGGAATGTCTCGCATGTAATAAATAATTAACAAAAACTAAAACATCAAACAACGATTGGTTATCCGACCAAATTCGAATGACTACAAAAAAGCGACGGATTCATACATATCAATGACCATCTTAACTTGACCCTCTAATCGGTTAAAACGTGTTGTGTTCGAGTACACTGAAGCAGAAAAGTAACAAAATAAACTTGTTCTATTAGCCATTTTCGTGAATTATTGAGATATGATTTTTAAACAAATAAAATCCTTGAATTTTACTTTAGGTATTAAAATAATACATAAATTATTAAATATTTGTGTGTACACAGTGACTTTTTAGTCGTCTTACAACGGCAATCAACTTCATGTACCTATGTGGTATATAATAATTTGCATACAAATAATAGGTATTTATGAGATAAGAATAATTTAAAAATAAAAATATTATGGAGTAGTAAGAAGAAACATCCCGTTGCGAGTGCGGTGCCAGTTAAGATATTCATTGAGCGGATGAAAGGCGTCGCACGCCACGCTATATTATACTGTCATTGGATGACTATTTATGTTTCTTTGTGCAATAGGTTTGTAAAAAAAATCTCTACCACATATATTTTATGTTGGATACATATACCTACTTAGTAGACTAGCCGTTACCCGCGTCCTGAGGGAACTACCTCGCGTACCCGTAAAACTCAAATATCTTACGGACCACTATTTTTTCTAAAATAAAATAAAGCCTATGTTACTCGCAGATAATGTAGCTTTTTAATGGTGAAAGAATTTTAAAATCGGTCTAGTAGTTTTTGAGTTTTCATTACAAACAAACAAAAATACAAATATTTCCTCTTTATAATATTAGTGTAGACAACCTTTCTAAGACTGCTAAAAAGTTACAGACTTAGGTTTAATTACTCTGTGATTATGCGATTTTACTGTTTGTATTTTAGTAATGAAAAACTGATCTGTGATTTTGATGCCATTATATTTTAAGAGTCGAAATGAAGAGAATAAAAATAATAATTTACACGTCAACAAGTTCTTTTATTTCAAATAGTAAAAAAAAAACATTATAGTTGCCGACAAACGCTTTTTGCGCGACTGTACGAACAACAGCATGGGTATAATACGATTAAAAAAGTAGGACGTCGGTATGTATAAGTCCGTCGCTTTTTTGTAGTCATTCGAATTTGGTCGGATAACCAATCGTTGTTTGATGTTTTAGTTTTTGTTAATTATTAATTACATGCGAGACATTCCAAGCTGGATAATTTCACTATATATTACTGGGCTATCGCTCTAATTGCTAGTTTACTCCTACACACCTTGGGTTGAGCCGGTTTCTTGTGCGTTGTCCTCAAAGTTACGACTTCGTCGTTATGACTTTTAGTAATATATCTCATTAACGCATGTAGGTATAGTTTTGAAACTTTTTATGGTTAATCTGTGTGTCAAGAAGAACCGAAAACAGTTTTCAGTGAGCCTATACGTTTTCTTATTTTGACGCTGCGATGTTTTTTTGGGTTTTCAAAGAAGGCCAATTACTTGAAAATTACATGTATTTTCTTAAATTTTATTATTTCACCAATTCGCACAAATTAAGAGCAACTCGTGTATGTTTATTTTATAACCGCACATGCAACCGTTTTAGAGATACACGATTCTGCAAAACGTTACCCTAGCAGGAATTCCAATATCTCGAAAACCTGAAGCCGCACTAATTTTATTTTCGGCGCACATTGCCCCACTAATATAAGCTATCTGCCCATGTACAATGTTTCTCTCTCCGATAATTCGTTTAGAATCTTCCTGCTGGAAGAACGTTACCCCAGCAGGAATGAATTTTTTCATTTTTTTCCAAAACTATAACCCGCACTAATTTTTTATTTCGCGCACATCATCAGCAGATTGTGCTCTAATTATACGTACCACTCATGTCTCTCCAGGAGATACTTTCCTACTAGGGTAACGTACACAGTGAGATTTCATAAATGCTTGGTATTTGTTTTCTATCATGATATTTTGAGGCAAGTTTAGAGCTTGGCTTAGTTTTTGTGTATGTGTTGGTGTATGATATGTTGATGTGTGTGGTTGTTTAGTGGTACCTAGTGTAACGCTACGGCCACACTACCGTGATATGCCAATAATTATTGCCATAATTTCAACAACGCCTAGGTGTAACCACGATTTATGGCCATAATTTTACAATGCCAATCAATATGGCATATGGCGGTAGGCAATAGCTCCGGCGGCGGTCTTTTGTCGCACATCAAAGAAGATTACCGCAGTAATTAATGCGTTTGTGGCCAGACTACCGTTTGTTTAGTGTGCAACACGAGTTCGACGACGATGCGCGTATCTACCGATATGGAGTGGTCAAATAAAAAAGCGCTCGAATTTTTGGAATTATTCCAATCCGAACCGTCTCTCTGGCATACCCGACAGAAAGCTAAAAATTTAAAAGATTAAAATAATTGGCACTCATAACATACCAAACAGCTGCAGCTTCAACCGCCATCTTGAAAAATGATATTTTACCGGCTAGTTTATTGGCATATCTCTGTAAACTCTAGTGTAACCACACGACTTCGCGCAGTAATATAAACGGTAATTTATTGCCATAATTATGGCGGTAACAGCCCGGTAGACGGTAAGGTAGTGTGGCCGTAACATAAATGATTCGTGGATTGGTGTGTTTAGGTTTGAGTTCGTAACTATAAATAAATCGATAGACATTTAAAAAACTATTAAATCCCATTCAGAGTATTTTTAATATAATTTCAATACAAGTCGAAAAATTCTCTGTTTATTGTGCCGCCGAGCGTGACTGACGTCAACTATCGTTTCAAGGTCGCGCGCACCTACATCGATTCAGTAAGAAAATAAAGATCCGTATCCGTATCCGCTGATCTTGACACCAAATATCCGTATTCCGATCCGTATCCGCGGATATACATTTTTAACGATCCGGCACATCACTAGTCCATAATTACTCCAAGGTATTTGGTGGATTTTTACATAAGTAATCTCTTCGCACCCACATTGCGTAGTATTTGTGAGGTCACAAGTATGAATCCATATTATAAAGTTTGGGGGAGGAAGTGTAGATACCTACGCTTATTTATAGCAAAGCAAATATAATTTGTTTTGGCAATATTTAATGTAAGAAGGACGGATTTGAGCCAACTCGCAACCTTGTGGAGACCGAGCTCGGCAGCTTCAATAAAAGAGTTCCAAGAACTACCATAAAATACAATGGCTGTGTCATCCGCGTATGAGAATACTTGCCCTCTCTCAATCTCAAGATCAGTTAGTTCGTCGAGGTATATCAGAAATAATGTGGGGCCTAAGACGCTACCCTGGGGCACACAGTAATCAATTTTAGCATCAGAACTAGTGAAGCTGTCAATTTTTACTCTTTGGTTCCAGTCTTTCAGGTAATCTGTTAAGAGTTTAAGTGGCATACCCCTAATGTCGATATACTCCATCTTTTTTACAAGGGTGGGAATTGAAACACTTTTTTACAATTTATTTGATAGATTTCCATAGAGCTTTAAAGTTAGAATATTGATAATCTTAATGCCGCAAGGTCGCAAGGAGTTATACTTAGTGGTTTTCTTATTTTATGTTACGTCCTTTTGCGTCAGCCGCTTAGGCATGTAGGTTGTTGAATTACTTTTTTACATATCTATGTCTACCTGTGATTACAAAATAAGTTTTTTGCCTTACTGAATGGCTGAACCGGTTTAAATGGGACTTTCATTTCAATATAAAGGACTTATAGGTAGGCTATAAATTGACCCGATAGGTACCGCTGTTGTCGAGATATCGAAAAGAACCCGGCTAAAACCGCGGGCAACAGCTAGTAGTTTTCCAAATGTTATAGTTGCATATTTACATGGTAACAAAGCAGTAGCCGGCACTGAATTTCGTTCTGATTAGAGCTTTTGTTTTGAATTTGCTTTTTTTTTGCTTAAGCTGCACTCAGGCCTCCCTTCCTTCTGGATCCGCCCCTAATGCCAATGCTAAGCAATAAACTGCCTTTCGCAAAATGTTGTCGAGGCGTTTTTTAAAGAACGTGTAACTGATTTGATTGGAACTTTCACTGAAACATAGAGCAGTTTGTAGGGCAACATATAGGCTATAATTGATCCTAGGAGCATTTAGGATTAAAGCGCTAGAACTTAAAAATCCATAAAACGAACAACTGCCTCGGTAGATGGCGCTGTAGTTGAGGTATAAAAAATAACCCGAACCATATATAACAGCTAGTCATAGTACTTACATTACTAAAACACTTAAGGAAAAGTGAAAACAATGAAACACTGGGCCATGGATGGTCAATTAACCATAGTAATTTTTATTAAGCATAAGTGTATGTTCAGTAATTAGAATTACAAACATGTATGTATATTTATTTTCATTCTGAAAAGAATACTGTTTAACACAAAGACTATAAAATAATTCATGTATCATTAGGTTTGTATCATATGAATTATTGTTAAATTTTGCTTATTTTTACTATTTATTCCTAAAAATTGTGGTTGTAAACAAGTTTGGTGCCAGTTCCATAAATATTTTGGTATCATTTCTACCCTTATTTTAGAGAGAAAGCTAAAAGCTATAAGATCTACTTCTTTGCCATATTTACAAGCACAATTTTAGATTATTATCACCAAAGATTTGAGGGGATTTTGTTATAATTTTACAGATTACAAACAGTAAGTAGTATATAAAACTATAGTTTACACTCTCTGTCTCCATATAATATAATAATTTATTATTACAATGGTTTACTTCTTTACAAAAATATAACATTTCTTTTCTTCATAACATTTAGAATATTGCCTATGTTTGTCACTAGTTATCAGAGTTAAGTGCACTGAAACACTTCAAATGAGAACTGGATTTAAGTTATACTCTAATGTAAAATATTATTTTAAGTTTTAATTATATGGAAATAAATTGTTTGGAAATGTAATTAATATTTTATTTTGTACAGATTTGTACCCATTTTAAAAAGCCTTCAGGGACCTTAGATTAAATACTACTTCACTGACTGGCTTTAACATTAAATCTTCATCCCAGAACAGGTTCCCACATGCTTCACATAAAGTTGCTGGTTTTTGGGAAGCCGATAACTCACTAGGATTATATATTTCAATTGGCACACCCATGCTAGTTTTTAATGATTGTTTTTTGTATACATCTGGTTGATACAAGTCTTCATCACCTTCTGAATCACTTAGAAAATTATCATTATATCCAAGTTCTTCATCATCATATGGATTATACCTCACTGAATTATCATTCAGAGCAGTTACAGCTTCATAATCACTACAAATCTTTGCAACATCATCTGTATTTAGTTTTGTTAAATTCTTACTGTTGCAATTAATACAAATACTCAACAAACAATCTTGATCTACTTTTATATTATAACTTAACAACACTTTTCTTAACTGCTTATGAAGGGTATTTTTATTTACTTCTAATATAGAACTCTGTGGAAAGTTTGTATTGGGTGTATATTTTACTTTGCCTAATAATATGAAGCGATCCTCTGAAATGGCTAGGTTTATCACATCATGCCATAACATTTGAGGTGGAAACAGCATTGAGTCCATACCACAGTATCTGAGATACGGCACTAAACTAGACAAAACATGTTCAACTAAAAATTTGCATTCACTTGCAGCTCTGGCCTCCACAACAGGTGCAGCTGGTTGTAATCTGTCTATAACTTTAGGTTTCTTTGGACATTTCTTTTTACTTTCTAACATAACATCATTACATATTTCTTCAAAATTTATTTGTTGTTCTATACAATGTTTTTGAAGAAAGTCATATATTTGTACTAATACATGAGCATCTAAAGCTGCATACATGATCTGTGTTCTTCTCAGAGGCCTTAATTCCCAATTAGAACATTGTTCAGATTTCTCAAGTGGCAATCCAAAACAGGATTGCACCAAGGAGCTGAGACTGTTGCCTCCATTGTCACTGTTACCAGGTAAAGTAAGGCCATTGCTAAGTAGACTCTTCCATAAAGTACCCAGATCCAATAATCCTTCTCCTTGTACTTTAATATTTCCTAGGCCAACCACTGTTGATTTCATTTCCTTCAAGTCTTGTTCAATACCGAAACCCACTTTAATAATTTCTGCATTATCTAAGAATGACTTATAAAATGTACACCAAAAGCTGGAATATTCAGGTTTATTAAGTATTAGAGCATCAATTAAATATACTCTATCAATTGTAGCAATCTGAATCAAAGCAACATGAGATTGTGTGGCTCCAAAAGAAGGCTTCCATTCACAGTCAATACTCGCAACACTAGATTTGACCACATCTGACATCAAAAGATGATAAAACTTTTCTCCTGTATCAATTATAGTAATATGATCTTCTGGTAAAGAAAATTTATAGTATTCCTGAAATGTATTTATTTCAATATCCCAATTCTCCTGTTCAGGTACATCATTTAGTGAAATTTCTTTCAAAGCCAATGGTAAAAGACTTTCAGGCATGTTCAAATAAGACGCCCACTTGAGAGCTTCATTTGGATCATATTCAACAAGCATATCTATAAATTCTTGACCAGAGCCAGCATTTTGTTTTAATGAGTCTTTTACCAAATCTTCCCACACAGATGAACTGACATTGTGTTCCTGATATTTTTGATGTATCAGATACCTCAAACCACCGGTTGTCCGGTTTTTACTCAGATTCTTACATGTCTCAATTGGAATGTTAAATTTGTTGCATAAGCGAGCAACTAATTTTCCCAATGGTTTATGGTGAACTTTATCATACTTAACATGGGAAATTTTGTGTTCTTCTATATAATTCTGCACAAATTCACGAATGCTGATAGTTTTATCTAATAATGTATCTAAAAACAGAAGGAGTGGTCTCACTTGGTCAGGACATTCAGTTAAATAATCATCAATAAGGCTTGACTTGTCTTGTAGTATTAATGGAAACAGTAAATCTTCAACAGGTATCTCATCAAACAGTTGCATTGCTATCACAATTTGAGATGCTTGCTTACAGTTGTCATTTCTAATCATGTCTTTGACAAGGGGCAATATTTTATCTTTAGCAGTCATAAGGTGATATGTTTTCACAATGAGACTCAGGAAGTAATGATTCCTCTGTTGAGTAGCTATGTGGAAAGCAGGCAATTTTAGATGGTCTTCTGGTGGTAGCACACATGATTGTGACCATTTTTGTAATATTTCTACAATAAGGTAAGGTAATGATTTGGGTTTGCAGTCTTTATAATCATCACATTTAATAATAAAAACGAGAGCTAATCTGTATGGCTCTGCTGCAGACTGGAAAAATGCTTCTATATGATTTTCAATAGCGGGACTTTTCTTCCAAGTTTTCCAGGTAACTTTCAACTGCTCCAACCATGCTTTGGAAAAATCGTCAAGGTCTACATTCAGTCCAATAGACTGCAACGCATCTTCCATTGATGGTACTATTTTTATGGATTGGTTATTATGGACTAAATTATTGATATCCATTTTGTTATTTTGTTACTTACTATATGTTCTTCTTCTTGAAACGTTTGGTCTTTAAACCTGACGTGCATAAACTTAGGACATTGTTATTATTTTGCACTGAATAGGTTATTATTAATCATAGTAATCTATGAACTATTCTTAAACCGTGAAGCGATTAAAACACTGTACGATTGTAACCACAAAACATATGTAAATCAACACAGAACACTGTACTCAGCGAATTAAAAATTCTGTCTGTTTTTATGTACTTATGTCAAGTTTGACAATTGTCAACGCCTACAGTGATACCAGCCTTACAGTACAGTAACAGCATACCATACCAGAGTTGGCAGAGTACCTTTTTGGTAATTTAATACATTTCATATTTTATTTTACAATGCATAATATTCAATTACTAAAATAAAAACTATGTAGGCGGGTAACTAGATTATTGGCTGATATAATCACTTCAGAGTTCCTACTAAGTGGGCGCAGCTGGGTTCTTGTGCATTGAATACACACGAACTAAAATACACTATCTACTTTAAAACACGAAAGGCCCTACTTATCTTAATTATAGTCTAACACTTTTCACTTGAAAGTCTTTTAACGAACCGAAGACGGATTCATGGTGTACCGTCAACCAGGCGACCCGACGAAATGTCCCTCAGTCCGCCAGACAAGTCCACATGAACACCGTCAGTGTCCCCCGCCACTGGACCGCAATTCGTCACAACCGGCCGGTAGCACTTTCGATTCGTTTAGAGACTGTACTAATGACGTGATGACGTTTCATAAACATCTGCAATTTCCGTTCCGACGTGAAATAATAAAGAGGCGCCGGGAATACGCCGTCACGGCCAGACTGACCTGCGACCGTCCTCAGGCGCTTCATTTTGCAATTTTGTATCAATCACACAATTATCTATAGCTAACCTTGACAAGCAGTCCGCTCGTCCATCCTGACAACCAGACTCTCCAAACCGTAAGCCTGGACCGGACGAGTGCGCCCTTCGACCAACCCTTTCACACGGATCTGGACCGGACGACACTGTCCTCTCAACCGATTTCCAAACATAAGTCTGGACCGGACGAGTGCGCCCTTTCGACTAACCCTTCCACATGGGTCTGGACCGGGCAACACTGTCCTCATAACCACTTTCCAAACATAAGTCTGGACCGGACGAGTGCGCCCTTTCGACCATCCTCCGAACGAGGCATGGACCGGACAACACTGTCCTCCTACCTAACCACTTTCCAAACATAAATCTGGACCGGACCAGTGCGCCCTTTCAACCATCCTCAAAACGAGGCATGGACCGGACGGCACTGGCCCTTTCGTCCAGCTTATCTATTTCAGATCTATGCAACAGTTACAGACTACAGTTAAATTTAAATACCCAAGTAATCTTTTAAATGTAATGTGAATGTGTGTAATATGATCAAGGAAGTAATAATGTAGCATGCCGCAGGTGAGGTCAAACCTACGCCTAGCTAAACTAAACCTATGCTACGTCAAGCCTAACCTCACCTATCAGTTATGAACTGTCTTATTCAGTGTGAATTTGAACTTCGTGGTCAATTGGCTCATGGTCTGAGTTGATGCAAAGGTTATCTGATCCTGCTGTGCTTGTATCAAATGCTACTGAAATAGTATAGGAGCCTGCCGATGTGTTACGCATCTACCGAGTCTATGAGGATAATCCTCATCGAGTTCTACATCAATCACCGCCGTCTCGGCCTTCTCTTCGTTCAATAAGCTAGTACTAATTTCGACTAACCCATCATGAGCCTGACATTTCAAAGAACATAGTGATGTCATGTCTTTTTTTCTGATCGATTGATCGTTAATCAATTTATGGTCCAGTCATCCTTCTTCCATCATAAAACCATTTCACTCAACCATTAACAAAACGCCCTTAATAAACTACGTTATATTTCATTGCTAGAAAGCGATATAGGCTGTAACTATACCGATTACGAGGCACCTCAAAGCCGCGCACAGGATGCGCGCCACTCACGGTCCGCGTCACACACGCGAACTTATCAACCAACTGAATTTTACAAGGATTCTTCGCATGGTATACCCACTGAATGGAGTCCCTGTTCCTTTCAGACTAATTCAATATCCGTACATCGAAATCTTAAGTGATTATCAAATTCTTTTACAACTTCACTGGGTGCTTGGCTCTCTGCTCAAAATAAAGATGTTAATAACGAAACTTTCAATTCTTTATTGTTTATCTTTTCTACCAGAACATCCAAACCTGAATTTGAAACCAACTGCCACCAACATAAGCTGAAACTGCTTAAATATATACCGCGCATGGACTGATACTAGTAAGTTACAGTTGAACAAATTGATTTACTTTTGTCTACGCGAACGCAACCACTGATTCTTGCAAACCGCTTCTGTTATACAACAGAGAAGCCAGGTCGAGCACCACTGACAGACAATTTTAGCGATTAATATAGAATCAATGAACATAAATGAAATTAGAGCCATTTAAGTGGCAGTGTATCCATGATTACGTCCAACCACCACATCTTTATGCACTCCCCCCTAGCAATGCCAGGCCACGCTATGGTCCTCGCTACAAGGCTAGATCCGACTATATCACCCAGAGCTATCGCTCTAAGAGCAGATGCCGCTTTCTAGGGGCTACAGCTACAATACTCCGGTACAGTTTCCAATATTGCTTGCGACCCGCATCATGAAGAAAATACCACTTCACTCTTATGTCATTGCTTTACTATGTCAGCATCATTGGTACTTGAAACTCGGAAATATTCCTAAGATCATAAGTGTACTTTAGGTACGCATATTTGACAGCGACTTTAACACGTTTGATAATAATAATTTTCAAATTCTCAACAGCAGAATCATCATAACATCAATGCCTTTTAAAATAGCTTTGCCTGATTCGTTCTCATAGCATTGTTTGTAAGAGGGGCTCTACTTTTACTTCAAATCTAGCGGGTATGCTAATAAGCAAAATAAAATAAAGCTTTAATGACAACCTTTGTACCTCTATACTTACATACCCGCTTTCCATAAGGTATGGTTTATAACAAACTTCTGACCTGCTCATAACTAAGGCGTACACTATCGTGGTGTCAACTAAACTCATGGTGAATTCATCAATACGTAGGTACTTACTCGCTATTACAGAAAGTACACCAGAACGCGGCGTTCAGACAAAGCCCGTAGTAGCTAGTTTAAACTTAATGTTTGATTCTAAATACGAAATACTTATCCTAATCCAATCATTAGTGATAGGTACTATGACAGCGCAACAAGGGCTTGTCTTGTTTACGCACCAATGGAAACTATGCATAACATAAAAGCTTGTCGCCGCACAGACAGCTCATTCCGTTTCTGCAAATCTGCACCAACGGAAACGAGGGTAATTATGTAGTACAAGACCATCACAACAACGACTTAGAAGGTTCGCAACTCAATTGGGAATAAGGTTAAGCAAACAATCATTACTAATATGACCACTGACCTGGTCCTACCTACAATGAAAAAGAACACTCAAAATGATTATCATAACACTACAATGATAACAATTATTTTCTTCTACATCTGATAATCGAGTTTAACAGCTTCTACTAGATACCTTGTACTGAAGGTATCTTCCTTACTGTATCACCCCTAAACGTCCTAAACGTAACTTGGAATTGGATAGAGAATCGGGGGCACTTGGTAAAGATTCCCAGCGTATCACATGAATTTTTAAAAACACAATAGATAATTTTTACAAGTACAATCTTAAGATCGAATTAAATTTTACTAGCGGTGCCATCTATTAACCACAGTATGGTTGCACCAAACATTTTTAGTACCATCTATTGATATGCATGAAGGTATGGTTCTAATAATTTCACCACCCCACATCATCCCATGGGTGTCGTAAGAGCCGACAGAGGGAGCATATTATGCAGAGAACAGCACTGTAAGAGAAGGAAAACTTGATACAAACCCTATACCAACCCGTTTGGCCAGCGTGGTATAGTAGGCTGATTCCTCCTTTCAAAGGAGAGGCATAGTCCGCCGAGCAGTGGACTTTTAAAGGCTGATGATGATGAAGGTATGGTCTGTACAAAACAGAATTACAAGGAGTAAAACTGCCTCGTTTTGCTTAACCCTTTACCGCAGTAGTGCCATATTTGGTACATTTCATAATTGTGATAAAATGTTTATTATAGAGACATCTGTTCAACGCGACTAAAAGTATAGTTGTAGACTAGTGTGTTTCCAAACGCAAAAAGTCTCTGGTAAACCTCTATGCTCTCAATCGTTTATATTTCAGTGTCAGAACTCGTCTGTTAGCCATTTTGTCGGAAATGTCTAATTGAGTTGTTTGTTTCACCGATTTTTATGAGTTATTGTGCAAATAAAAATATAAGACAAGTTTTAATCGCAAGAAAAATATATCAGAAGAAGTTTTATGGCATAACACTTAAGTTAAATTAACTGCATTCCAGCAAAAAACATCCATATACTTTGTTCCTGATTTGGAACACGATGCGGTAACGGTAGATTCATTCGGACATATTTGGAACTCTATGAAGTAAGGGATGTATTTACCGTTGGCCAAATATGGAACAGTATGTATACAGTACATCATAAATTCATAATACAATTAACTTTTCAGTTCTATTTAGCTATGTTACTATTTTTATTTTTCACTTTGTATTTCAATTTATTACAGGTACAACAATTTGCATAGATCGATAGATCTCGAGAAGTCGCTGAAGACGGGATTGGGCATTGGCCTAGCTGGGCAAATGATCGTCAGCGTTGTAAAAACTGTGGACAAAAGTCTCACGTATGCTGCATTAAATGTGGTTGCTACTTTTCGCTTTAGCAAAGACCGAAATTGTTTTAAGAGTTTTCATGTTTCTACAAATGAATAAACCTTTTAATGTACTATAAATGTTTCATTGTAAATCCTTATTCTTATCCTTATCTAAAATATACACAGTACCTGAAAACTATTTATATATTTATTTATTAAACCCATTAACTTTACCGTACCTGCATGTTGTTCCAAATGTGGAACGTCTTTCAAAATAACCATGAACGCATGTTGTTCCAAATATGGAACATGGGGTTTTTTCTCGATTTTTATACAATTTTATATGCATATATTTTTTTATTTTTTTTCTAGGGTGTTTTCTGGGGTAGGAAATATCATAAATTAATTTGAGCGAATTTTAAAAATCCATGCGGTAAAGGGTTAAGCCGTAATCACGTTTAAATAAAACCATTAGGTATTTAAAACGCCTCGAGTCGGTAAAATAATCGCGCTAATAACATCTACCAAAACTAATTTCGACTACGGTGGTTAGGTTCCACACCAACCAACCAACTACACGTCTAAAGTTCTAAACAGCACTACACGTCCATTTAAGAAACAAACGTTACAATCCGTTCCACATAAAATCGCTTTGCAATAGCTCAGCACAGTCTAACACTATGAACTTAGTATGTACGATTCGATCAGTCGAACGCGAATCTACCATTTAGCGCCGCTACCCTGCGAAGGACAGTCTAGACCGGAGTTATTGTTCTAGATTTAGCAGAATACCAGCCGAAGCTGGGTGTTGGTTCTAAAACCAATATTACAACTGCACTACAACAATAACTAGCACGCTTCACTCAAAACGCACTTGCATGGAATAATGCAAGTCGGCCTGTACGCTCAGTCTTGTTACTGTTACATACTATGTTCACAAACGGCTGCACGCCGACCAGAGAGGCCATTTGCGTTCACAAGGTTTGTGATCGCAAGCCACCCTCATGTTTTATTAAGAAAAGGAAATAAAATCAATCGTTTTCTTTTTAAGACAAGTATCGAACCCAAAACGTCATTTCGATATCTGTGCTATAGCTAGGTCCCAGTAGTAGTCAGGCATCCATACGTTAGCATAAAATACAGCAATGGGGTCGCTATTTAATCAGTCAGTACTACCCACAAATTTCTTTTTCTTTCTTTCTTCTTTAAGCTATTAAAAAGAAGCTTATCCAAGAGATCATGACATGGGAAACACGATACCGTAAAGTTCAACCGGTTTCACAGTAAACGCCTGTTTTAACCACAATTTCGTGTCTCGCGAGGGAATCGAACCAATAACGCTGTAGCGGCTGCTGACACTACATGTCATCAGTGTGATGTGACGGCGACCTCACCACCACAATCCTAAGGTTACCGTGAAAGTTGCTTACTTTGCCACTTTTTCATGTGTCAAAAAGTTTGAATCGCTTTAAAAAAATATAATTATATGAAAACGAAATGGTATCTACACCTAGACGTAGTAAATTTCATGAAAATTTATATTATTGCCAAATATCTATTTCATTTTTGGAAATGAAAATATTTTAAGCATAAAAACAAATATGGCAAAGTCAGCTGACACTTCTGGTAAATTTGCCATATGGAAATAAAAATATTTTTTTTGGAGTTTATGAGGTTAAAAAGAAATATATTTGCACTCTTCCTGTAACCCCTAAATTAAAAGTGAAAACTTTATATTATTTAGCACTGGTAACTGAACTCCCTAAGAAGGTGGCAAATTCACCAACATTTCCAAAATATTTCATAGTAAAATGAATATAGGGTTAGGGTTGTCAAATAAAAATGTTTTCATTGTGGGAAATATTTAATAAAAGTAAAAAAAACATACCCATTTTTAGTGAGATCAACACGCACTGTTATTCGTTGTGACTAGGTATTATTTAATATAGGTTGTTAAGTAGATAGGTACCTGCCTACCATTATATTTAGCTTATAAATTGCGCAAATAAGTAAATAACTTCAAAAAAATACATTTTAAATTACCCACCATCCTGTGTACGTTTTGTAAAACAACCTTCACTTCAGCACATGCACTGTGTATTTCATATCTGGGTACCTACCTACTTATATTATAAGTAGGTACTTACAACGACAGTTTAATTAAAATATTCAATAAGAAATTTTGTGGCAGCCCTAACCTCCAACAAAACATGGCAAAGTCACCACCACGGACGTTGTGATTGGGGTTGTTGAATTTGCCAACACCAATTGCGAACTACAGGTAGCTTGTAGCACAGTAAATCAGCTTTTATTTAGATAAAGACCATAATATCAAAAATGTACTTTCGTAGGCAATGCCTTTCCCGTTTGTTTTCGTAAAAGTTCCGGAGCACTAAGTTTTACGCCACCAACATTCGAAAAAAGTAAACGGCGAAAATGACAGTCATCCCAAAAACAAGCTGGGTTGCCACATCTCACTCGGTGCTGCCAATTAACTCATAAATTTTACCATAAAGGCATGTATACATGACAAAAAACTGTTATTAAGATGTTACTACACTTTTTCCCTCAAAAGTTGGCTATGACAAACTCGGCAACCGTTGGCAAAGCTAGCAGGTTTTACGGTTCTAAATGTGTAGCAGTATTCTGCCAACCAAGAACGTTTTACAACTACCGTCACTAAAATTACGTAAATAAAATTTGCAGGGCTAGTAAAAAAAATATGATAAAATTCGCTCACCACGGTTGCAGTTGAAAAATCAACTGATTCGCCAGTACGGCAGCAGCACAATCACCCGCACTCGCGTCTTGTGTGTACGTTTCATTGCACAATTTTATCCCACAAATGATGTAGGCGAGATTATTGGCCGATATAATCACTTCAGAGCAGGGTTGACAATCTCAATAGAAGCAAACGAGAAATTGTTCTGATATTAAGCAACAAAATAAAGTTGGAGTCCAAAGATGTTGCCATTCTATACATTATAACTAACATTTTCATTTGGTGTCATTATATCAAGATGAATTTACTAAATCACTTCACAGATGGCAGTTTCCTCAATTTTGTGACGTTGTATGCCCACGTAGTTCACTACAACACGCTAGATGGCGTGACTATTGCTAAGTTTATTTTGCTTCATATTTGGCTTTCTTTTATTAGTTAAATAAGTTGGTTAATATCAAAAATAAATAATGATGTGTAGATTATTCTTATAAAAGAAGAAAAAAATAATTGTAAATAAATATCATAGAGCAATGCGGCCAGGAGTGTGTTGCTCAATCATAAATATACAACACAGTGTTAAATTTTCTGTCATAAATGTCAAATATTTCCAATAAACAAACCAAACGGCGTCCGGTTTGAATGCAATTTATTTAATTAATTTATTTATTTTAGGTCCACTAACAATCGCTTCTACTATTACACTGATAATATTTACAAGCACTTTTATATAACTTAAATCTAAGTACAGCGATCACTTATAAGTAAACACAGCATTTAAAAACAGAAGAATGTGGGTAATGACAGTTACGTATGCAATTTTACTTAAAAATAATTACCTTCATGGCAATATACTAAACAGGTTATGTAAATTATGAATTAAAATTACCAATTATATAAATTAGTAGCTGACCCGGCAAACGTTTTTTTTTTTTTTTTGAAAAATAGATGTTGACCGATTCTCATAGATACCGGATAAGCACAAAAAATTTCATCAAAATCGGTCAAGCCGTTTCGGAGGAGTATGGGAACGAAAACTGTGACACGAGAATTCTATATATTAGATGAATTTAGAGATTAAGCATAACTGACACTAATTATAATTTTATTAAAACATTCGTATGCCTCAGACGGCGAGATATGATGTACCACAATTAATTTGTAACATCCAATTAACCATGTCTTACACGAATAAATTATCTTTGTCTTTGTCTTTAGTACTGTTCTACGAAAGGGGGGACACATTGGAGTAATAGGGTGCCTAGGTTGTCTACGAGGAACTCTAATGTTAAACTTGGTTAGAAGTGACGAACAATCAATTTTATTATTAAATAGTTTGAATAGAAACATTAAATCTAAAATATCTCTACGTTTCTCTAAGGATGTCATATGAAAAAAAGAAAGTCTTTCTTTATAAGAAAAACTTCTTTTAGCCCTACCAACACAACGGGCGAGATGCCAGACAAATCTTTTTTGTATGCGTTCTAACCTTAAGCAATGTGTAGCATAGTGTGGTCGCCAAACTGTTGAACAGTATTCAAGGGTACTTCTTACAAGACTATAATAAATAATTTTCTTAGTTTTTAAATCTTTGAATTGCTTGAATTTAATTCGGTGTGTCGTTTCTTTTGATCCGTTTTTTTCTAGATTTTTATCGTGCACAGTGCTTTTTTCTACAACGGTTCGTTGTGTTGAGCATCTGTTCCTCCGGCCGTGTCGATTTTGTGCTTGTCTTGATAAAAATCGAAGTATTTGAGATAGGACTCTGAATAACTGTTTGGTCTATGATAACATCATTATTTTATCATGTCTAAGAAAGTGTTGTGTCCTAGGATGCTTAAATAGCTTCATAATTATTGTAAAGAGATTAAAAATAAGAGAGAGTGTGATGACGATACGGATGTTTTAAATGGATGTTTTAAAAGAAAGAAAGATATAATTAAATTGATAAATAACATTGTTTTATTTTTGTGAGCTTATTATAATATAGCATCAAAATGATATAACTATACCCAGCGTAAAAAAGCTAGCGATACCTAGTTATAGTTATGTCCAAAGAGTATACAAATACTACGTAAGCAGAGGCGGATGTGCCATAGATCATGCGAGACTCTCAGCTTTGTATGAAACGTGCAGGGAGAACTCGTACCAACATAAAGATACTAATTGACATCGTTTTTATGTTGTCAGCATTGTCATATTTGTCCATACAGGGATGTACCCTCTAGTGATTTACGAAATATCGATATCGATAATATTCGGTAAGAAATAATTATAATTATGTTTCGACTAGAATTATACATTTCCAACACAAATAAAAGATGTATTTAATATTTATGTGTTTATTCAAACAAATTTGCCTATTCTATAAATCTATTCTAGATTAGCGAAGAAAAATACACAGAACTAAAAGATATATGTATGTACATGTAATGAAAAGGTTTTCAACATTTCTTCTGTAATAGGATTTAAAGAAATGTCTATAGATACAAGGCACAGCTGTTTTTCTGACTTGAGTTCCCTTTTTTTTTTAAGTCTTTCGGTTTAAAATGCTTGCCACACACATAGTTCAACTGATGTAAAGTTTTAATGGGCACATAAATCAAGTCTTGGTTTCCAGTTGCAGCTACCCATTTTTACATCTAAAAAGAAAAAAGAATAGAATTTTTAGTCCTTGTGCCAATTTCTAATAACGGATTATCGATAACTGACAGGCAGCACTATTGTTTACCTACAAAGTACTAGGATATGAAACTTTAGAATATTTCCTTATTTTTTATGTTTCATTGAAATATATCACATTATATAACATTATAAATATTCATTGATCTTTATATAGGGACATTTTGCCATAAATACCTACCCTTTTTCATTGCTTGACCGGCATGTTGTTGTATGCCATATTTTGCACGTTATTTTGCATATTTTCATTGCGCTCCTTTCAATGCTAATCAAATAAATATAGTAATACTAACACTAGAAGTGTAAAATCACATTTATTTGGTATACACAAAGCACTTTTGCATTATGTTTTTTTCGTTTTTTTAAACAAACTACATAACGCGGCAAAGTTCAATCTGGATAATAATGTGACAGTTGTGACATTTGACACTATTGACAGCCAAGGCGGTGATGTACGTATAACCCGTCTAACTTTGTAAGAATACTGTTCCAAGGGTACATAGTGAAGGATGCTATCTTCACGTTTTATACATATAATAGTAGCCATTAAAAAGATAGCACGTTTCTAGTGTTGGGTAGGACATAACATTGAAATGAGTTTGTAAGAGGTGCCTCTTTTTTGTACTGAGCCAGTACAATGTACCACTTCAAATGAGGCGAGGCATCTCGACGCGCAGAGGTATAATATACCTCTGTACACATTTATATTATATGAGGATAGGGATGATGCGTATATACATACTGATACAGGTATAAATACCCAGTATGAACATGGCAGTACGCATACCGGGTATGTACGGTAGAGACCCGGACCGTACCCGATAGGTATTGTACGAACTGCGCGCCGAACGAAGTCGCACATCGCATGACAGTACCGCCGGTCCGTACGTACCTATACCTGATCATAAGTTGTACCCGGTCTACGTTCGACACCGCGCCGCGCCCCGAACCGCTAGCGCCCGCCTCGTCGGGTACGGCGCGGCGGCGGGGCGACGCCGACGGCGGGTGCGGCAGTTTATTCATGATGAAGAAGTTAATTGCGTAAATAATGTTAGAGAGCAGTGTTTCAATGACTTTTGACGAAAAAGGATTGTTCGCTTAAGAAGAAAGAGGTGATTTTAGAGTGGATGAAAATATAAGATGATATTAGGTGTTTTTACTGTACTTAGGTCGACAATTTTATTTTGAACTGTTTTGATGTTTTTTAAAGTTCTTACAATTTAAGAAATTATCATTTTTTGTGGCGTTTTCCCGGGCAATCTAACTATGTAGATAAACTTACCAAGCCAAACTCTATCTAAATATATAGGTATGTATTTCTCGTCTAAAGTAATAAAGTATAGACTGAAAACCTAAATAACTGGAAAGAGCGGGTCCCCCATGTCAATTAGACCTGGGTGAGCCAAAAGAGTCATCAAATTGATGAAAAAGTCTGTAAGAGCCTCCAAAAGGAAGCCGTCAAAGACCTGCCCTGAAAATACCTATAGGTATTTTAATACGGGGTTTCTGTACTGGGTGCATGGCCATACCCGTACCCGTGAGGCCGGGTATAAAATGTAGCAGGTATATCTCATGGCTATATGAGGGTATCATATAAACACCTTCAATTGTACCGCTGCGCTTAACGACGCCTCGCCTCTGTTGAAGTTGTTGAGATATGTACAGCACTAGCTGCGTGTCTCCACACTAGTAATGTTGACTGGTAACTATGGTTACATTTTCTTCTTATGTAGATTGTGTCGTGGTAATATTTTATGAATATATTTAATATGATTTGTGATAAATAACAGAGTTTGCTTATTCTTCCACCTAAAACCTCAACATGGTAGCAGAGCGTGGTTAATTGAGGCATGTGACGCGTTCCTTCTCACTTACTCAACGCTCGCGTCGTACTTGACGAACGTGACATAAAATTTGAAGTGGTACGTGTAAAAATAAAAAGAGGTGCTGAGGAGTGGAGCGTGTGCGGCGTTCTCCCTCATTGGCCTCACCGTCTCATTTATTCTACGGTCATATCATACACGACGTAAACGTAGTGGTTACATACTCTTTGACACGACGACCGGGACAACAAAATTGAAGTACAAGTAAACATTTTGAGCCGCTCTTACATTTGTGAGTTTTGTACGGGACAAATGTACTGCCTCTTGTAAGTCCTACCCAACCATCATCCTAGTACCCAACACTACACGTTTCATACATTCGGTTTTTTCTTAGGAACTTGCGCCAGGCTGGTGCGGGCCTTAAGTCCTACCCAAATACAATACCCAACACTAAGCCAAACGTTACAGTGTCAATAGCCAATAACATTGATTTTTAGTCAGTTAATGTCAGGTTGAATAAAAAAGCAATAGCGATATTCCTCATGCGTGAAAGAGACGCCTGGTTTATGACATGCTAGGAAATGTAGTGAAGTTGTATTTACAGAACGAACATGTACTTGATGTACTTTTTATTGTATCTGTGAAGCATTACAGTGACTTTTGTTTTTGCAAGAACAAGAACCGAGAATTAGATTTCTAAAATAATCACTGGAAATTTGTTGTGCTCATTGTTTTCCATTCACCTGAGTTTTGTATTGTTATTAGTTAGCCCTTGTAAGAGTAAATAAACTACGATGGAGCTTTCTGCTGAGGGCACAACACCTGAATATATGGCTTTGGCCGGAATCAAGTTCAAACTTAGTTTACCACATCTAAAAGATGATCAACAGCTAAAGGATCAGCTTATGCAAGGAATCAAGAGTGGACACATGGCCCCGTATTATAAAGAGGTGTGTAATGACCTTGGATGGACCTTTGATCAGAAGTTGTATGATGAGATGGCAAAAGAGAACCAAGACAGGTTATCTAAGTTTCAAGAGGATGATTCCGAGACACCTGTGTGGCAAGACAGGTAAGACAATTTTGTTAACGGCGTTTCTTCCTTCTTTTGAAATAGCTGAGTATTTGATTTTTTTCTAGTGTTCTTAAAGTCATGACAAGGCTTTGTTAGTTGTACTTAAATGTTTATGATATATTGATAAGTTTATGATATATTGATTCAGATTGGACTACATGTGTTCTATTGGTGACAAAGAAGCAGCCACTGCCTTGGCCACAACAAAATATGAAGATTCCACACTGACTACTAATAGAAGATTGGATGCTGTGTTTGCCATGTTCAGGATTGCTTACTTTCATGGTTGCAATGTAAAAGATATGGGGAAAGCTATAAATAAGGTAAAATATGTCCTGTGAGCTTAGTCTTTAGTCTTTGTATGTAAAGAGATTTGTAAATATTGATCCCTGTATAGCAAAAATATTTGTGACTTAATTGATCAGTCTTGTAAATTTTTGTATCAATACATTTGCTCTCATAGTTTACATTAAAAGGGATAAAAAAAAAATTTACATAATTCTTTGCCCATACATAGGAAATAATTTCTTGTTAAAATATATAATGCCATAGTGCCAATAAATAGGCAATTTCAAACATTAATGTGAATTGTTTTTACTAAATTGATTAACATTGTTTTTAATCAAGTTTATCAATAGTTTGTATCAAACTGAATACTCTTTATGAATATTTGTTACTGCAGCTTTGCTTTGTCTAGTCATAAGTATGACTCAATTCCAAGATATTTTAAGGTTTTCATATAAAAAATGAAACCGATATAGGATCACTTGAGTGTCTGTCTGTCCTACTGTTACAGCCAGTTTGCTTCATAACTTCACGCCTTTTATCCCGAAGGGGTAGGCAGAGGTGTATTACACAGTAAACACCCACATTATTAGTGCCATAATTAATAAATTATGGCACTAATATTAGTTTTTTAAGGGAAGGATCTGATAGATTTTATGCTGTTTCAGGCTCATGAACTAGTTGACAAAGGTGGAGACTGGCGCTCCAGGAACAAGCTAAAGGCATATGAAGCTATCTACTGTCTTGCAGTGAGAGATTACAGCAAAGCTGCCGATTTGTTTATAGATTGTGTCTCAACATTTGAGTCATATGAACTTGTTGATTTTGGTTAGTATTTACACTGTATGGCAAGATATACTAGCATTTTGCTAAATACACCAAGAAATTAGTAAGAAATTCATCATCATCACATCATCATATCAGCATGCCATAGTCCACTGTTGGATATAGACCATTCCAAGAAGAAATTAGGAATTAGCCCTAATTAATTTCCTAATTTACTAGTCCCTAATCCAGTAGTGTCTGTGTGGTGATGGATTGAGACTACGGATTGTCACCACCCCATATCTTCCCATGGGTGTCGTAAGAGCCGACAGAGGGAGCATATTATGCATAGAACAGCACTGTAAGAGAAGGAAAACTTGATACAAACCCTATACCAACCCGTTTGACCAGCGTGGTATAGTAGGCCAATTCCTCCATTCAAAGGAGAGGCCTAGTCCAGCAGTGGACTGTTTAAGGCTGATTCCAAAAATCCAGTAGAACTCTATTTAATAAAATTACAATAACACAAATCCTGGGATTGATTATTATATACTATTGTCTCAAAATAATTGACTTTGTTCCTACTATATGAATCAAAACTGATCTCACAATCATTCATCTAAAAACTCTCATGCATCACACTAACATCTGTCATCTTTCAAAGCATCTTAGGAGGGGGCACCAGGACACTACGCCGCCTCCTCGTGTTTTGGCGGATGGGGAGGGCTCAGCCTAGGCAGAGTGTGGTGGCTCGTTGATGAGAGGCGCCGGGACTACCCACTAAAACCACCATAGTGTTCCTCTATCCAATCTCATCTAATGGCGGGGTAACGGAAACTGCGTTACAGTATTACTTCCACGGCGGGCCAGCAAAGGCGAGGTGCCTTTGCTGGCCCGCCTAGACGGGCCCAGTCCGTCACATGCATCCATCATACTTGCCCTCATACAGCCTCTTTCATACTACGAGCGGAAAAGAACGACGTAGTCGCCTAACGTTACGAGAGGCGCACGCGGAACACGTGCGCCGCTCGGACCTCGCGGACGGCGGGCGGTCCAACAGGCCCGCCGAGCTGTCACATAGCCCTTTATTTTTTTTTGTTCACTATGGTGGAAACTCTCCTTATGAGCCATCTCAACTCGACGCCAACCCGGCCAGAGTGTGATCGACCGGGCTTGGGACTGGCGGAGGAGGTGTGTGGAAGCTCTCCCCTAAAGGCGGGGTATACCCACTAAAACCACCGCGGTGTCCCTACGGGTCCCGTGTAGTGGCGGGGTCTCGCGATTCGCGGATAGCTAATTTTTCCGTGACCCGCCCGGGATTGGCCCGCCGTTGGTGTTGGCGGGCCCCGTCTCGTTATAACTTGGGAGGCGGCGCGGACACTACGCCGCCTCCTTGCCTTTTAGCGGACGGGGAGCACTCCCAGCGCTCGCCGTCCGCAGGCTTTAAAACGGCCGCAGAGGATAGGAAGGACGGCAACCCGACAACACCGCATCTCCTCTTCCTCTGCGGCCCCAACAAACACAAGCAATGGTGCGCCCCCATTTAGTCGCGGGAGATAGTGCGCGCGGCAACGCAACACCGACACCCCTCTCCTCCCGCGACTGCGCCCGACTGCGAGGGACAGACAGAACTGTCCCCCGCACCCGCACCTTGGGACGCATCCTACGCAGGCCTCACGCAAGCCCACGTGGAGCGTCCCCTCCCGGGATTCCGCTTAGCTTCACCGTGGGTTTCCTAGCCACGATTACTGAGCCCCCCCCACTACGACAAAGTGGAGATCCCACTGGGGGGATGTCACATAGCTCTAACAAGAATATTCTTGGAAGCGCAACTTAGAAACACCATAACCTTTTTATTTTTAAAGACGTAATAATGAACACATATTTTTATTTCTTTACACTTTTAAAATATATTTTTTTGAAAATATAAAACTTCCTCATTCACAAAAAAGTAAAGAATATTATTGATTACAGGCCTCACCCAAGCCCACATGGAGCGTCCACTCCCGGGATAACGCTTAGCTTCACCGTGGGTGTCCTAGCCACGGTTACTGCGCCCTCCCACCACGACAAGGTGGAGATCCCACGGGGGGGGTGTCACATAGCCATTTTTTTTTTTTTAAATGCTCCTCATGTACCCATGTGTCGGAGGGTAGGGTTTCACCGAAGCATTCCTCGCTACCCCTCGACGGGTATTGGCCCGCCTGATGGTCAGGCGGGCCCCGAACGAAACCCCCTTGGCGGCGGATGAAGGTGTTGGGCTCCGCCGCCAAAACACCCAGCGGCCGCAGAGGATAGGGAGGACGGCAACGCAACACCGCATCTCCTCTTCCTCTGCGGCCCCACCGCGACGCAACGATGGTGCGCCCCCATTTGGTCGCGGGAGATAGGGCGCGTGGCAACGCAACACCGACACGTCTCTCCTCCCGCGACCCCACCCGACTGCGAGGGACAGACAGAACTGTCCCCCGCACCCGCACCTTGGGACGCATCCTACGCAGGCCTCACGCAAGCCCACGTGGAGCGTCCCCTCCCGGGATTCCGCTTAGCTTCACCGTGGGTTTCCTAGCCACGATTACTGAGCCCCCCCCACCACGACAAAGTGGAGATCCCACTGGAGGGATGTCACATAGCCCTAACAAGAATATTCTTGGAAGCGCAACTTAGAAACACCATAACCTTTTTATTTTTAAAGACGTAATAATGAACACATATTTTTATTTCTTTACACTTTTAAAATATATTTTTTTGAAAATATAAAGCTTCCTCATTCACAAAAAAGTAAAGAATATGATTGATTAATTCCAGGTACTATAATTCAGTACTGCGTATTGGCGTGTGCGCTGGCTCTCGAACGTCACGCGTTGCAGTCAGCTCTGCGTCGCCAGGGCGCCGCCGTGCAAGCTCTCCGCTCCCGCTTCCCTGAGCTGCGGGAATTGGTTGAATCATTGCACGAATGCCGTTATGCAGACTTCTTGAAGAGTCTTGCTTGGGTAAAACTTGTATTTATTTAATCATTTCTTGTACAGAGCAATGTACAAAAGATGCTACTAATAGTTTGCAAGATAAATTGATTGCTAATTAACTATTATATAAGTTAATTAAGAATTAAGACACCAGATAGACTGTACAACCAAATTACGTTTTGAAGGCAACAACAGAAATTTTATCCATTTGGCAAAACTGTAGGAGTGTAGGGTTATGATGATTATAGATGTAGATACTATTATTATAGACTTAAATCAGCACACTAAATAAAATTTACTGTAGAAAGCTTTCACAGATTCACTTTATACATATAACTATGTATGTGACAGTTGCAAACTCCAACTAATATTAATATTCAATGCAAACCATGAGAACTATGCCAACATCCTTCAGTGTTATTGTGTCCAAGTATTTTTATAGATGTTTCAAATACGATTTATCGTTTGGTCAGGTGGAGACCCAGATTTGCGTGGACCCGGTGTTCCGGCCGCATTACCAGCATTACGTACGCGAGGCGCGTATCAAGGCGTACGTGCAGTTATTACGCGCCTACCGCTCGCTCAGCCTCGACAATATCGCTGATACTTTCGGCGTCACCCGGGAGTTCGTCGAAGAAGAAATTTCTACGTGAGTATACTGTCTCATAAATAATAGCACTTTTGATTTTCTCATATAAAAGGTTAGATTGTTTCTAGATATTGGTACACAAGTAAAATAAATATATCACTATTTTTTGTGATGATAGCTAGAAAATCTATAACAGCGCCATCTAGTATCAGTTTTACTACAAAATATAATCTTAAATTGTTAACATAAAATGCTACAGTTTTTATTTAGTTTACTATAATTTTTATATCAAGATTCGTACTGTGGTCTAGACTCTAGCCATGCAAAAGTAACAATCCACTTGCTTTCGCATCGCATCTACAATATTATTGTGTATTTACAATGCTCATTAACATTAGTTAGCTCTCTTATTAGAGAGCCATCTAATGATACGATTGTATTTGTAACAAACTCTGATGAACTTTGATACGAAAATTAGGTGGTACCGTCAGAAAAAAAAGCCAAAACCAGTGAGCTAAAAATAATTGGTACATTACTTTTCACTATGATGACGGAAAGGTTTCAGGAGAAGAAGTCTTGGCCGACTATGGCTTTACCCCTTGTGTGAGAAAGAGGCCCATGTTCAACAGTGGGTCAGTATATACTTACACAGGGCTGATGATGATATTTGGTCAGGTTCACGGCGGCGGGTCGTCTGAAGTGCCGCATCGACGCGGTGGCGGGGTGCGTGGTGACGGGCGCGGGCCGCGGCGCCGACGCCGACCGCTCGCAGCTGTACCAGGCGACCATCCGCGAAGGAGACCTGCTCCTCAACCGCGTCAAGAAACTCGCCAGCGTCATCAACTTCTAACCTCTTCACTACTTATGTTTGCTTGGTAACAATATAATCTTTTAAGTAATTATGTAGTTTGTTTTATTATCGTAGATAATATAGCTCTCCCAAATAGATATTAGTAATTATTCAAAGGGTTACAGTAGGGGTGCATAGGGTTCCCACCAAGAACTTAGGGTCCCAAGCCAACCTCACCTGCAAGTGGTGCACCTGCTGATCAACGGACGAGGCTCTGGCAAACAAAATATCCCGATAAGCGGCAATAGGCTCGCCACCTATGACGTGGGATCAAAACACTGGCGAAAAGTGGGCGTTTAATATGCTTCTGCCTACCCCTTCGGTGAAACAGGCGTGAGTCTATGTATGTATGATAACAGTAGTTCCCGAGATTGGTTCGTTTCACCAATATTATAAAGCTGATGAATTTGTTTAGTTCAAAGCGTCAATCTTAGGAACTATTGGTACGATTTGATAATTATTTTTGTAGCTATAAACATGCTATTATGTGCCAGAGGTGCGACGCAGTAGCCTTAAATAGAGCACGTGTAACATCGGGCTCAGCTAGCATATGATACACAACACATATTTTGATAGTTGTAAACGATAGAATGTATTTGCGGTCAGTTTGACGACATAAACTGACACTACTTAGGTATATGTCCATGACGGTAGCTATTTGAAGAAGGTTTACTGTTTGATTAACTACAATATTAGTTGCGCTTTCATAGTATAGGCAGGATGATTAGGTAATCATACGAACGAAATAAATGACGTTTCGTCTGTCTACATTAGAAATTGTCGAGGAAGCGAAAGAGGTGTGTTTGAACCGGAGCATTTGGCGTTCCATAGTCTCTGCCTACCCCAATGGGAGACAGGCGCGACGATAGATAGACTTTAGAAAGGGTCATGACTTGTTAAGGTAAAAGAACAAAGCAATAAAAGGTAAAAATAACTATGGCTAGCACCTCTTTAAAAAATCATCTTAATATATAAAATCCTTGCGTTACTGACTGACAGACACGCTACAGCCGAAACTATTGGGCGCAGGAAGCTGAAATTTGGCATGTATGTTCCTTGGGGACCGTAGGGGTGCACTAAGAAGGGATTTCCCGAAATTCCCACGGGATCGGCCAAAACGGGTAATTTAAAAAAAATGCAGATGTAGCTGCTGGCGTCCTCTAGTTTATTTATAATGTAAAGGATCAAGTAATAAATAGGTGCGTTTTTCATAATGTCTTATTATTATGCTGCAAGAACCATTGCTTAATTAGCCAAGTAACGTAAATTGATAGAGCCCTGCCATAAAAACCTGCTATAACCTATCACTAGGCAGTAGAGAACAAATTACCGACAGATAAAAACTGTTACCCCGGTAAATATTGGTAGACAAGTAACAGATCTTGTGTTCGAGAGCATTAGTTACTTAAGTTATGATGACAAATATCGCACGGCGTAGCAGCGACTCTACATTCATGCAGCGTCTTCTCTTTCTTAGCGTTCATTGGCGAATACTTATATTTTGCGGCTCAGCAAGTAGCCATACTGATTGCGTTGTCGGAAGCAATCAGAAAAAATGACGTTTTACAGATGAAACCACAGACAATTAAAACAATATTTGTGTAGACATAGGCGGGCATCCTTTAGTTTATTATAAGTATGCGTAAGTGGAAGCGGGCCCTGGTATCGAAGTGACTCCTGCTTTAGGCTGTGTATAGTCGAAATCCTACATTCTTATGTCCGTGTTTGGACACAAAGTTCTCAGACTAGATACTTACAACATTAAAATTTACTCATGTATATCACAGAGGTTTCTTCCGCGTAGAGATCGAACCCACAACAATCGGTGCAGTGTTAGTCAGCAACGAAACTGCTTTAATCACTGTGCCATCTGTGCAGTCAAATCGTGATTATAAGCTCCTTTCTTCTTTTAAAAGACAACTCCTGTACTATAAATAAATGCTGTGTCGCGGTTGACTTTCAAAACATTCGATCAACTGACAAATTTTATCAGTCGCCTAGTGATCGAAGTCATCAATTTATAACTAATTGATGCTTGAGGAGTAAATAAACGGCATCAAAAGTAAAACGGAAGGAGGAAGGGTATAACAAAAAAGAAAATAATTATTAGTATAATAATTGATTTTTTAAATAATTTGAATACTTTTTGGACATTTACATAAACATTTAATAATTTACAATGATTATTTATACTGACATGACATGACACATCATATTCATGACTAATACTACTGTCTAATATCTATTTGCAACTTGATATAATTAATAGCTCGTAGGTGCTATGAGAATTTACTCTAGACAACTAAACTGTCGCGCGAGCCCTATCGACTCGCAAGCGTCATATAATACTAAGAGTGTATGCATGATTTATAATTTATAAATAATTTAGTAGGACATTTATACACTGATAACTAGTCTCCAAAGTATAAAATACATACATCATTCTTTAAAAAATAATTATTTTAGTTTAATTAGCAACTGGACTACGGCGTCTACAAAGCATTGAGAAAATGCATATTTGGAAAGAAATGTAATAATAATTATAATAGAGTGTACATTGTAGTGGTCAGTCTGCGTACAGTGCCGGTGAACTACGGTAAGTACAGTACTCGCTAAGTGTCAGTACTAGTCAACATCTCGATACTCAATACTCAATACAGTCGCTCACATTTTTACAAAGATATGTTGAAGTATTCTAAAGCAATATTATAGCTATGACTCTAAATACTTATATCTATAGACCTCAAATGCAAATACTTTTAATTTACATGATATGAATATGTCATTAACCTCTGTTACAATTATATGTATTGTAATACAATATTGAATACCTACAGACAATAGATGCATAAGTAATAGGATTTTAAAGAGTTACTTTTGGTATTCCTTACAGTGTGCAATATATGTATCAATAGGTATAATGGATTACTTAGCTGTAGTTAATTCTCAGGCAGTCATTTTACTCGTTATCAAATGAAAATATTAGTACAAATCTGTTTTCCCAGTAATATCAATCATTTGGAATGTGGCTTAAGACAAAATCATGCATATTGCACTCCAGGTGTAATCGTACAATATAATAAAGTACTTTATAAATTCAAGTATTTATATCTACTCGCTCGTTACAATACTATTATACAGTTTATTTACATTTAATTTAAAAAGATATAGTTTTATGAAAATTATTTAATTTTTGGGATAATTTATATTTAATTTATATGATGTCATAGCACATTAGACTGCATCAGCGGGTGGGACGTCGCGAGCGGACGTCCCTCGCCCCCATCACAACCCCCCTTCTCCCCGTCGCCCCGGTACCTACGTGGACACAGCCTCGGAACGTGCACTATCACAGAGTAATGACATAAACGTGGAGCTCGCGACGAGCCCCCATTGCCCCCGGCCCGTACTCGTGCATAATAAGTTACTTACAGTAATACTAGGCGTAATAACACGCGGAATAACAACGGCACATAGCGCTACACCTCGCAATAATTACGCTACTGGAGACGACGCCGCCAACGATCGGTCCGCACTCTCACACTAGACCCTATCCTCTTTGTACAAATATACGCGACGTGGTGGCCGCGCGCCGGCCGAGCCCTGGAATGTAGTGGCGCCGCTTACACGGTGAGCCCCTCGGTGCGCGCGGGCGGCGGCAGCGAGGCGAGCCCGTGCGCGTGCGCGTGCGCATGCGCGTGGTGCGGGGCCGGCGGCGACGCGCCGGGCGCGGGCGGCGCGTGCAGCGGCGCGGGCGGCGAGCGGTACTCGCCCTCCTCGCGCAGCTGCCGGCTGCGCTCCGCCAGCTCGCGGCCGCGCTCCGCCAACTCGCGCATGGCGGCCTGCCGCTCGTCGCCGCCCTCCAGCGACGGCGGCCGCTCCAGCGGCGATGCGGCGCCCGGCCGCGCGCCCGCGAACGCGCCGAACCCGAGCAGACCCGGGAACTTGCCGGCCACGCCGTTTTGACCCGCGCTCTGTTGTATTACTGATATTTCATTCAGCTGTTGGACAAAAGAAGAGAGAATTTAGATACATATTGTCAGAGAAATTATTACTATACAAGAGAACGAGTGAAAGCATTCCGCTACCTTTTGCTGCATGCCGTTGAGGAATGGCGCGGGGAGGTACGGGTAGAAGAGGTCCGGGCGCCGCAGCAGGTCGTGCGGCTCGTGCAGGGGGCGCGGCGGCAGCTCCAGCGACATGCGCCGCCCGCGCCTCGACGCGCCGCCGCTCCACATGTGCGTGCCCATGTGCACCTGACCAAAACAAACATAAGTTTATTTATTTATTTATTTATATATAAAAACGGTCCCAACAGAATACCAGCGCCATCTTGTGTTGTAAGATGGCATTATGCTGAGTTGGGATCCGATTCTGTTTATGTTAGGTTAAGTTAGTACATAATTAAGTTAGTTCCGGTGGTTCCGGTACTAATCCCGCTATATGTTGTATGTGCCTTCATAAATAGAATAAATGTGTTTTTCTTTTTTTTTTTTCATTACGTACCTAATACGGGTAAGTATCTTCATAATCATATAAAAAAAAATCTCTTTCAATGGGACTCTTAAGGCCTTTATTGAATACTTAGCAGTCAAAAAGCTCACCTTTAGGTTCCCCTTGGTAGTGAATGCCTTCTGGCAGACAGCGCACCGGAAGGGTTTGTCTCCCGTGTGCGTACGCATGTGGATCTGTAACGCGGAGGACGAAGAGAAGTTCTTGCGGCAGACACCGCAGAGATGCTTCGATGACTGCGGCGGAGGTGGGTGCGTCGGTCCGGACGGTACTGTGACAAAAAATATAATTAATATTATATGATCAATCAATTATAGTACATAATCGTACTACAATTAGTAATTACTTATTCAAATGGCATATGAAAAAAAACTCGTTTTCGGTTAACAAATTTTTGTCGTGAACAATATTCAGCGAATTAATTGACTACTGACTTATGACAAGTTTCTTGTTCGGGCATCTTGCTAATGAATGTGTTTTTGTCTCACCGGTGGGTCGTTTGGGTAGTGGCGGCATGTCGATGGGTGATGCATGCGAGATGGGCGGCGGTGGATGCGCGGGAGGGGACCGCTTGAGGTCGAGCTTGTCGGGCGACGAACGCCTCTCCGGGCTCGACTCGCGCTCATCTTGGCTCTTGTCCCCGAAGCCCGGGGGCACATCCCTTATCTTGTGCGTCAGCATATGCTGCTTCATGTTGCCCTGAGGAACAAACAAACAAATTAGCCTTTATTACTTAAATCACACATGTTAAACTCACAGGGGCAATTATTTTGTAACTATTGCGTTGCTGCCAGCTAAATGTCCTTTAGCTGCTCAATTTTGAATTTTGAATTTATTTGCTTATTTTATATGATTATGCATAACTGATTAAATTTAATAAAGATCTCAATGTCATGTATGCAAACTACTTACGAAAAATAAAATAAAAAATGTTAATAGGAAGATACTAAAGATAGGTTAATAATCTAAACTACTGAACAAAAGAACGGAGTCTGTATCAGGAGCGTTAAATCATATTCAAAATGAATTTGGGAGTATAAAGTTTTATTAAAATTATTCTTTGAAGTGTGAAGGTTTAGCTATGGGGTGGGTAAAATAACGCTCATGATATAGTTCCACGCTCCTCGGCCAGGCGTCACTCTCCCATACCGGGTATACGAAGGCGTTCCAGAGGTCCAAAGCAGTGGCGTGCGGGGGGCGGGATGCGCGCGCGCGCCTACCACACCGGCAACCGCCGCCACTGCTCTGGAACCACAAATATACACAACGTTACACACGCACACCACCACGCACGCATGCATGCACGCATACACGCACACACGCACGCACGCACGCACGGCACAATGCGGACATAAAACACACAGGTATAGTTTAGAACACACAGAGGTACCAACAGACAAATTTATTATAGGTACTAATACGCCATGGGGTACAAAAGGGCAAAATTAAGGTATCAGGCGATGTTGCTTTACACTTAGAATGCAATGACAAAGATACCGATCTTAAACTAGACAATGATTAGATACCTACGTAGGTAATACCTACTAGGAATGTACTTAAATTTGTTACATTAATATATTTAACAAATACCTACGCAAATACTGTCAAACATATTTTATTGTATGACATTCGGATTAAAAAAATGGGGTACCTATTCCTGAAAGCGCAACTATTTTTGAGCGCAACTAAAAAGCGCAACTACTTTATTCCACAAAGCGCAACTAAATATTAAGATGCAATAGTGCTGGTTATTAACAAACGGAAAATATCGATAGTTGATAAGACAGTACATTTTAGCATAGTTTAGCTGTTGCTGTGCGCCTGAGTTTTATCTATACCATCCAGTGCTTTATTTCTGATTCATGACCCTAAAACCAGGTTTTTATTAGGATACTAACTTCTGTTCATTTATGTTACCCTGGTACTTTTCAAAACATTTTACTGATTGATATTTGTTACCAGATTCTATAAACACTTCTAACCTTTGTTCATTTCTGTTATCCTGGTAGTCCTGGTACTTTTAAAAACGATCACCATAATATAATAAATAAAAAATGGGCAGACGATTTACAAATCCTATCGATAGTAAATAGTCCTTTAAGAATCTGTTGTGCACCTTCACTATTTTTCGACGCGGTTGCGCTTTGTGGAATAAAGTAATTGCGCTTTTTTAGTTGCGCTCAAAAATAGTTGCGCTTTCAGGAATACCCCAAAAAAATGTTTGGAGCTCGTAAAGTAACGAAGATTAGTAATTTTGTAATAGTTGTGATATAGGTAGTTATAAATAGTAAAAAACACATAATTGGGTGTAGGTAAGTTATGTAAAAAGGTAAATTGGCATTTGTTATTATCAGTATTAATTAACAGGACTAATAAATTTTATCTCATTTTGTCATCACGTTTTATCTATTGGGTATAAATTCTTTCTTTTGACAAAGACGTGAACGGTGAAACTATGAAAGTTACAACCTCAATGACTTTTGAGCTGTACAATTAGGACATGTAGGAACATAGGTGCCCTCCATATGATATAATAATTTGTAAGCATTTTAATAACGCACCTACTATCAAAATATTTTTGCACCAACATACTTAGGTTGACTGGTAAAGAATGAGCGCCTGCGTGCCAAATTTTTATAGTGCAAAATATTAAATAACAAAAAATATATATAATAGTTTCATCTAATAATACCTACTGATATTTTAAAAGAAATAAATTACAATAAATATCGACGGTACCACTAATTGATTTGCCGTTCGTTCTATCGTATTGGAACGGTTTTTTTTAATATGAGTCTACGCCCGATCTATTAAAATATTATTCAAAATGTTTAAATAGGTAATACATATTCACCGATGATATGATTCTAATTTACCTTATTATAGCGATCATTATATGATGACATTTTAATAAATTATTACTTTATGTTTAATGTAGTTGGTTATATTTGTTTTATTTGACAAGTTTATTTATACTATACTTAGCTTTGTGTCATTAAATATACAGTAGGAATATACAGTAGGTTAGTATTTCTTCGGTGAATTATAAGAAAATCATGTGCTACGAATTCTATAGGTAGTAATTAGTATTGCTTTTTTGAATGGTTTATTCCCACTTGCCGACCTCTGCCTATCCACCCTGACGTCCCTGACACACTCGATGGGCAGTGGTACCTAAAACAATTAAAATTTGTCTCCGGGGCGACAGATTTTAGATGGCCAGTAAGAATAATTATTAAACTAATTCACTGAAGACCTATTAAGTTACCCGATATTTTTTTTTATTTTGTACCTATGCCTCTTAAGGAGTAAGTTTTAGCATTAAGTTTCATTGTGACCGTCTACATAAAATAGGATATTTGATGCCCTATGTTTTAAATTTCAAGTTTAATTACATAAGCTTTCGGATTACGTAACATCCGGATGGTAATAGAAATGTTTGAATAATATAGCAAATATGATGTGTGCTAACCATAAAAATACATAATATTCTACCTACACGTTTAACTATAGATTTTATTATTAATTATTGTTAAATAGGAAATAATATTTAATTTAAAATAATATACCATGTAACAATAACATCACACATGACATAGTTATAAATTAAATTATTAAATATAAAAACGTCAATTAGTTTAAATGTCAACTACTAATAAATTTATAATATTTAAATAATAAAATGTCGAAATCAAAATAAATAAATAAATTTGAAAATTAATAAATTAGTTTACCAACAAGAATTTTAAAAGCAAGAGGCCGTAATAAAGATAGGTAAATCACGGGTAGTCGGCTAGATATTATTAAAAAAAGGCTTTTGCTTACTGTTTTGATATTAGACACATCATTATAAACCTATTTTTTTTATAAAGAAAGCCTATTTAATTAACGTACATTAGACGAACCCCGGCACCCACAAAAATACATTGCTAAAAGTAGAGTCTATTGACTCTCGATACCAAGAACGCCATATTTAAATGCTATTAATTATTTCCAACCCTGTTGGCGGCCCTGTTGTAGAGAATTACCATATCATATCCATACCATATCGCATCCGTAGGTACCATATAGGTTACATTTCAAATTTAAGTCATTGTTCCTGTAATACTTATTTTATTTCATCTCGTCCATTCATAGTACCTACATAGTATGACTGTGACTTGCAACACATGGCCACACACGTACTATACAATTTCGCACAATAGCTTTACAAATGTTATGATTCACATTTCTAGGTATACCTACATCATATTTATTTTGAACTTTACCTTATTGGATTTTGTTTAACAATTCAAAATTGCAATTAGTTAGTTCGGTTTGTAGGTAGGTAGGTACTTATTGCATTTCGGTACGGTGCGAATATCGACTTGATTTTGACGAAAGGTTAAATACTCTTGTAATGATCTAAGGATTTTTTTTCAGAGTAATTTACAATGCCTATAGTTACTTGTTATGTATAATCTTTTGCTAGTAGTTATAGTCCCTGAAATTCCACCCGATTTATTCCGCAACGATTATCGCCATATTTAAAAAAGTTATTTTTACAATCTGTGGAATTTAATCACTCTCTGTTAAAGAGTCTACTTAAACGAAATATATATTTTTATTATGGCATACTACTTGAACATTCTCAGCATTAAAATGTAATGTTTCTATTGGGCTTCGAACACCCGCCGTTTTATTTTTCTATTAGGAATCTTTACAATGTTTATGCTCGTTACAATATGGATAAGCGCATATTTATATTGTAAGTAAAACATTAAACGGTAATACAATTGTCTCGTAACTCAGGAATATTATTAAAATTTCGAATTTAACAGTGGGTATCGGTTGTAAATCGTATTTTAATGTACAGGAGTACAATCGGGTATGAGATATGGGTATTTTTATGTATGATTTAAACATAAATGGCCGGTAGGTTCTAAATATGAACATTAAAAAACGTTAGTTAGAACTTTTTCCGTTAGAAATCTGTACTGAAGGTTTTTACACTAAATAAATATGGAGAAAATTGGCACTTAAATGTGCGATACCCGTAACTTCTATCCGCAAAGAGCGTGTAGGTACCTATAGTAAAATGCCTAATGGGTAGTAGGTACTAAAAGTAAACTATAATCCAGGCAACTACTGTTAACAATAAAACCGTTACTTTTCAAATAGTAGAGTAGGGTATTGAGGTGAAGCGAATAACCCCAGTAGGTACGATTGTACTAACGTGTGTAGTACAAGAAGATTGGAATAATCGATAAATAGTTTGGCGTGAACTTTCGTCGGTGCAGTGTCGCCGACACTTATTGTAATTTCAAATGTGCTTGTAAGCAGTTGGTTCAGCTACTAGCGGTTAACGCCTAGAGCCGCCATCTTTAAAATCACTAAACCAGCGCAATGAGATCTGCACCTCGGATTTAAATTGAAAACTAAACGTTTATATTAATATTTATATGAACTTCACATGCTTAGAGGATTATCTAGATTTCTTTTCAGTCGACCGTACCTACTTACGATCTTTGTTTTACCAATTTATTTAAATCTGGCTGTTAATTGAATAGGTACCTGCTTTGCATCCCCACTTTAAGTAGGCCTATGGTAATTTGAGACTTTGTACTCAATACACTGAGCTCAATTTGAAGTAGCGAATATTTTTTACAATTATTAGCATTGCGAATTGCCCATTTCTAGTATTCTTGTTAACCTCTCCTACTAGCACTGAATGTTTGTATTAGGAGCGAGTTCGCCTTAATAGTGCGAGCATGTAATCATTCAAAAGTGCGACGGCTCAGCTGTCGTCGCCAGTATAAAATACTCAAGATTTCTTTGCCACATTTGTGAAATGCTCTACATCGGCTATGCAATATAGTTGTGTTGGTAGTACATGTAGATTCACGAGTACGTTGTATGGTTTTGTTTAATACGTTGTTCTGAGTATGGCAACACAGTGGAACAACACGCCTAAGATCGCAACAGCGCGTAGGATGTGACAGGTTGCTAGCCTGTCCCTCACTAGCATCACAGTAACCCGTTTGGTTCACTTCATTCTTGCCGCATACCGACATATACATACGGCGTATATGCGTAGTTTCACAACGACATATTCATATGCATTTCTTTCTTGTAGGTAAATTCCTCTACCTTTATTAAAGTTCAATTTGGAAGGTTAATTTTCTTATCAACTATAAATAAATGTTAAGTGGATCGTTCGGCGGTTAACCGTCTTGCCTGTTGTTGCTGACAACTACAGATTGCTTTCGCCTCATAATTCAATATTTATGGATACCGGTTATTTGTTTATACTTATTAGACAAATTTTGCGACACGCGAGTCGAGGGCCAACCGAAAAAGTATAATTTAGGTTTATTCAAAGCAGTAGATAAAATTTTATTATCCAAAAGTTATTACTACTGTACGAGTGTATTTTATTTTGGCAATATTGCTAGTTTATGCGTTAGCTACTTTTACTACATTTTACTAATACTTTGTACATTTAGTTATGGGAAATATTGTTTTTACGTTGCTCTACCAAATAAGTAGCGTAAAAATCTTAATATATAAAATCCTTGCGTTACTGACTGACTGACAGACACGCTGCAGCCGAAACTATTGGACGCAGGAAGCTGAAATTTTGCATGTATGTTCCTTGGGGACCGTAGGCCGTAGGGGTGCACTAAGAAAGGATTTCTCGAAATTCCCACGGGATCGGCCAAAACAGGTAAATTAAAAATAATGCAGGCGTAGCTGCTGGCGTTCTCTAGTAAGATAATAATTATTATGCATTTAAAGAAAAAATCTGGTAGTAAGTTAAACGATTCTGTCCTCGCTTGCATTATTTTAAAGTATTAAACTCGATTGTGAACAAAAAAACAAAAATACAAAAGTTTCAACCGTCCGATCTAGCCAAAGTTAGTACCTACTTACATAGGCGTAAATATTTGTAGATGATACAAACATGGTCTTCTATAGATTTATAATGTATATAAGTATTTTGACAAACACATCATAAAAATATGCTCGATGCCGATTCACAAGTAGTGGTAAGACAACGACGTAAACCTAAGCTATCAAAGTGCCTACTGTCACGCTGATGATATTGGTGATTTACCTTCGCGTTGGTGGTAGGTACTATTATGAAAAAAAAACAATGAGCTGATTTTTACTGAAAGCGAATGCGCGGTAAAGTTATCGGCAGCAAATAAGTATACCTAAGCTCGAGCTTTGTATTACCCTAATAAGGCGTAAAAAGATTTTGTCAATCAATTGTCCAAGCCATAAAATTACTATTAAGTACATTAAATACTGATTTATTATATGTGAATGGAGCCCTCCACATAATATCAAGCCACTAGCGACACAGCGTCCAGTAGCGGAACTAATAATGAGAGCGCCTGAATTACGTTAACGTAATTCACATAAGAAAATCACTTCTCCTGAGTAAGAAAGTTCTAGCCATAGCAATTTATGTAATAGATTGTAATTTTACTGTCAATTATAAATTATCAGGGTTCGAAAATATCCGATATTTATTATAAATATCTAAATATCGGATATTTACGATATATATCGGATATATATCAAGTTTGATATATACATATATCAATTTTGTATGAAAGTCATATTATTATTTCATTGTATTATTTATGAATACTACATACATACATACATTCATACATATCGTCACGCCTTTTATCCCCGAAGGGGTAGGCAGAGGTGTATTTCTACACCCACTTTTCGCCAGATATACATTAGTCCCACGTAATAAGGGGCGAGCCTATTGCCGTACCGGGCACATTTCCAGACTCCGTGCTGCTACTGAGAATTTCGTGACAGAAAAACCCAATAACACTGCCCGACCCAGGAATCGAACCCGGGACCTCCCGATCCCACGCGCACATTTATGCCGCGAGACCAACGAGGCAGTCGTATAGGGTTTGATGTCGAGTTTTCCGTCTCTACGCAAAGATGGTATTTGCATCGTGTTATCCCTTAGTCGCCTCTTACGACACCCACGGGAAGATAGGGGGTGGTGACACTTGTATTTTATGCCGTCAACCACACGGCAGAATACTATTATATAAATAATAAAATAATCAATAAACACAAAAAAAAATCTTTCTTTTTCGTAACGATTTTTTTCTGACACCACTGACGGACTGATGCCATTAGTAACGGCAGAAGTGTTTCCATTTTTAGATTAGAACTTACCATTCGTGTGCATGTTTTAACTCTACTAAGTAGAAATACAGTAACAAACGCAAAAAGAATATTCTTTTTAAACCATTTTTGTATTGCAATATATCACAAAAAACATTTGATATATATCGTCGAATCGAGGTTGATATATATCGGATATATATCGAATATATATCCATTGATATATATCCTCGAACCCTGTAAATTATAAATTTATCCTTCAGCTAGGACTTGCTTTTCAGCATTTTTATTGGCACTTTGTTATTTAATTAATCATGTTTAGATGACAACTTATTAGTATAAATTGTATACGTAAACAAGCGTATTCTAAGTAGGTAAATCGTTCGTTCTTAGCTGTAAGAGAAACTTCAAGTGTCTCGAAGACTACACATTAGAACATTTATATATAATCTCAATTGAACTTAGGTTAAGTTAGGTTCTGGGCATAATATAACATGGCACTTTGATAGCTTAGGACTGAACTTTGACACCACTTATATTACGACAGATTAGCGTAGGTACCTATTCATTTACGTGGCAAGTATACCTACGGAATCTAAGTTACGCTAAGGTACAGAGAGTGTAAAGAGTTATAAAGATAGACAATAAATAATTTGAGATGTAGAGCACAACGGTCTTTCAAAGCAGATAGAGTCTTTCGAGGCCAGAAAATTAATTCCTTATTGGTTAGGATGTAAATGGTTTTCTAAAGGCTCCTACTATCACGTTGAATGCCAGCCCGCACTTGGTCAGTATGATGGACTATGGCCTTTATGTTCTCAGAGTGAGAAGAGGCCCGTACCCAACAGTGCGATAGTTTACATACAGGCCTGATGGTGACAATCAAGTTGAATTAAATTTCTTCTTTTAAGTAGGAAAATTGATACCTTGCACTGCCAACAGAGATTACTTTTCTAAAGTTGGTACCAGAAAAGCACTTGTGCTTCCACGGCTACAAGGTATATCAAAGAGTTCTCATGAGTAATTGCTGACTAGTGACTACGTACGAAAGACATTCCCTTGTTAGAAGAATTAAGCTGAAGTTTTCTTATTAGATGTTAAATTATAACAGCCGACTAAATATGCTATAGCTTATTTAAAACATTAAAGGTTTATGGTACGTGTGTATACAAAAAACCTTTTATTATGTTATATTATCGCTACATTATTAGTATTAGCATTAGCCTTAGCCTTCGCCTTCTTAGCATTATTAATAAAAAAATATTCTTAGCATTAGCCTTCTCAGCATTGTTGGCAAATTGTATGCGAAGGTACTGATTGAAAGAGTTATGGGAGTAACCGACAAGAAAATATGGGATGTACAAGCAGGATTCCGAAAGGGTATGGGGTGCACGGATCAAGTCTTTTCCTTGCGGTGCATAGCCGAAAAATTCTTGGCCAAAGGTCAAAAGGTCTATTACGCATTCGTGGATTTGGAAAAGGCTTACGTTAAAGTGGTGAGGAATGAAATGTGGTCGGTACTGTCGATGTATGGGGTGAACAGCAGCCTCATACGAGCTCTGAAATCCCTTTATGAAGATTCTAGAGCTTGTGTGAGGATAAATGGGTCGTACACGGATTGTTTTACCATCGAGACAGGTGTAAGACAGGGATGCCGTGGCTGTTCAACCTCTTCATGGACAGTTGTTTGTAAGATTTGAAAAATAGTGACTGTGGATTAAGGATGAATGAGTTACTTGTCAAATGCCTCCTTTATGCTGATGATCAGGTTATACTTGCGTCTTCAGCGGAGGAGTTGCAGGAGATGGTAACAATCATGCATGGTGCGTTAGAGAGGAAAGGAATGAAAGTGAATGTAAGTAAAACGGAAGTTATGGTTTTTGAAAAGGAGGAATGCGTTACGGCTTGTAATGTTATGAATGTTATGATCGATGAAGAGCGAGTGGAGCAAGTGAATGAGTTTGTATATTTAGGTACGCTGTTTACAAGATATGGTAAGAATATAGAAGATATTGAAAGAAGAGTTAATGCAGGTAATAAAGTGAATGGAGCTCTGAAGGCGTTTATGAATAGCCAAAACATGTCCAAAAAGGCACGTTTGGCTGTGCATAGAGGGGTGTTAGTACCTACTCTTATGTATGGTAGTGATAGTTGGGTAAGGCAGAAGGTCATGAAAGTAGAATAAATAAAGTATGTGTGGTTTTTATTTGACTGACAGAGTAAAGAATTGTGTGATAAGAGAGTGTTGTGGGTAGAAGAAGATGTAGTGACAAGCATCGAGAAAGGTATGCTGAGATGGTTTGGGCACGTGGAGAAGATGGATGACGAAAGACTGACCAAGCAGATATATAAGGCAAGTGTGGAAGGGACAGGACGAAGGGGAAGATCTAGGCGGACGTTCTCTGACCAGATTGGAGATATCCTAAAAACAGGACAGGTTAGAAGTACCCTGAATAGAAGAGCATGCATGAGGAATCTGATGGGAGTGAATGAAGCAAGAGAGATATGTCAGGATCGTTGCAAATGGCGTTCCCACGTTCCGTAGTCTCTGCTTACCCCGGGAAACAGGCGTGAGTCTATGTATGTATGTATGTATCGCTACATTCTTTACGCACATTATTATAATGTATCAATATAATTTATAACATTCACTTAATAAGTAATCGGAACCTTCTTATTCGATTTTCTATTCTATGTTATAAAGATATTAAATTGTTAATACTGACATCTATTTTTGGTAAATTGTCAATTAAGTATACAGGTAATTTATTATATCGGTCGCTAATAGGTAATGGCGATCTGTCATCGGTATTATATAAAGTATTTATGAGTCAGTATTAAGGAGTGGTCACGTCGTTTGTATTTCAGATATATAATGGAACTTGGAACCAATGAGAGCTGTTAGGTATTGGATGCTGCTATCTAGTACATAGGAGATATAACCGTTTGATTTTAAATATCCATCTACCCCGTCCGCTGTCACTCAAGTTTTATGAAATACCTAAATAACTATAGTATTTCAAAATATACAAATACAGATATTATGATCACATTTTTATAGCTCTATCTTTTGGAATCTGAATGTAATATGGATTGACTTTATAAGTTACTTTGTGACCTACATGAAATACACATTTATTATGATTGAGACTAAGCAGATAGCGTTGGAGAAGCAGAAGTGTAATTTGACTTACTATTCAATAAATCAGGCAAATAGATTTTTAGATTTTTCTCACTGACCTGTTGATGTCTGTGCGTTCGGATTATAGTGTAGAGCAAGCATCTGAAGATTATGGGTTAGCAGGTGTGGAACCGTTATGTAGCTATTATGTTGAGAAATTGAATTCTGACTTTGCTGTATGTATGTATAGGTAACGTAAATCTTTAAGCTATGTTTACTTATAGGCATAATTTGAATTTTGTATCAGACAAACGATAACGGTTTGAAACAATCCGTTTTAATATATGGCAGATGTATTTATTTGATATAAACTGGGTTTTTCGTTTCCCTATTTTGATAATAGCAAGTGGAGCGTATGTTCAGCTATATGGAATACTGCAGCCGAGTAGGACACTAAACTTTGTTTAACTAGGAATGTTTCATTGTGATTGGGAATGCTATTTAGGATATTTGGATCACTGTGAATATAAATCATAGGTACTTATAACTGTTACATTTATTTGAATAACATAATTAAAACGCAGGCAACGCGAGTACCTTTTTAGGGCTCTAAACTTTTAACCTGGGCGCCATCGTAAATAATGTATATTTTATTGATAAGACCCCTGGTCACTTTCGGTAACATACGAAAAATGTTACTTTGTCAAGCATAAATAATCTTTTTATGACGAGAAGCGTAGGTAAAGGCTCAAGGATTTATAAGCAATAAATATTTTACGACATGAATTAATATTCCGATCGTTTTCCGTGACGTTGTTTTTATGACTTATCATTTTTGTGGCGCGACGCGCTGGACCGTCGACCGGCGCGTCGTCGCGTCGCTCGCAAGCACAGCTTTACACTACACGCTTGAAATATTGGCCGAACCGAGTATAAAACTTGTATCATCATAAAAATGCTTTTAACAGCGCTTATTTACTGTCTAAAATATTGAATTAATTCGTTTTGTTCGTATCTACTTAATAATAAATGTTTAACATTATTATTTAGCTGCTTGAATATATCTATGTGCGAAATAGTCTCACCTCAGATGTTCATCAGTAAGACAGAAGTGCGAAAAAGCATATTCAGTTATATGTTGGTAATTAAACATCTTTACAATAACGATATATTAGGGTGATAAGCCTTTGAAATTTTAACATTTATAAATTGATAACATTTAAGTTGTATGTTAAATGAGATAAAAACTTACAATAATCATAAATACATACATAATCATAAAATACAATCACTACGCTCGCAAATTTTCCGGTTTTTAAATTTGGCTTTATTTAAGAGTTTTTAACACTGGCCGTATCATATCTGAGATATCAAATAATTTTAAAGTTTATGTCACGGCTAGTGTAGATATCTCTGTTCCGGTACGGTTACTTTAGATCGAGTTGGTGTCTTATTGTTTTTATTATTTCACTTACGCGGTTTGAGGCGGAAGCCTATTCACAAAGGTTCTGCGGTTAACACGAACTTACGCAGGTTTCTTTTGCACAAAGCAAGTTAATTGAGCTTTTCTTAGCCGTACACTTAAGAATTGAGATGTCACCGTACCCAAGGCTTTGTTAGCACAGTAAAGCTTTGCTAAATGAGCTTCATGCTAGGAACGAGTATCTCCTTTACACATATTAAATCGTATATTACGGTTTAGTGCTCTATAATATGGAGGAACATCTTATCTTCTTATAATAAACTAGCTGACCCGGCAAACGTTGTTTTGCAAATTTTTTTTTATTTTTGAAAAATAGATGTTGGCCGATTCTCATAGATACCGGATAAGCACAAAAAAATTCATCAAAATCGGTCAAGCCGTTTCGGAGGAGTATGGGAACGAAAACTGTGACACGAGAATTTTATATATTAGATTAATGACATGGCATACAGTTTAATTTGCGATTATCCATAAGTCAGCGAAGTTGGATAATAAACAAAGTTTAATTATCTGTAATGGAAACGATGGTAAATGTAGTCGGCCGTACGACAAGCAAGTGTTCGCCATATAAGTAGATATAAGCCAGCTAGAGTCTCTGATACATCGGTGATCGGACACTAGTTCGTTGAGAACGAATGGGTTTTTATTTCCGAACGCTGATAAAATTGTGAGTGTGATCAATGGCTTGTACATAGTTTTGATTAAATCGGAACAAACGAGCCTACAAGTTTGCGCAGTCAGTCGTCAATTACTTGGCGAGCCGGCTACAGCTCAGATGCGACGGAGGCAGACAACAGCTAAAACTAATGCGAACTAGGGGCGCCGACTAGCAACTTGTAATTACTGCCTGCAAAATTAATGCACTGAAACTTGGATGAAATGAAACCGGCGCATGAAGTTAGTCGCGTACAGCACTCGCTTGTCGAAGTCTCGGGTTAAACTTGGAATCTGATGCCCCGTTTACTTGCGTCGTGTTATTTATCAAACGCGCACTAAATACGAGTGCACGTCTGACGCTTGCGCGACTCTACCTCTCATTTACTCAAGTTATAAGTATTTTTACTCGCATCCACGTTATAAGTATTTTTACTGTAGGCTCCTATCTACATATTATGACACTTAGGTACGTAAAGTTTATCGTATATGAAATTCATAAAACAGGAAACTAAACGAATAGTGACTATAACGTTGATGCATATTGTAGAGCTTTTGGCAATACTGCACTGTTATGTAACTTGAATATTGTTTTAATCCATCTTTCGAGAGGAGCTTAGTTAGATTCGAAACAACTTTGAATACGTATGTGTTCAAGTGAGGTAAGAGTAAAACAGTGCTTATCTTAGATACTATATTCCTACATCGTACGCGGATAAAGTCTTAGAACGTGCGGAACAAAGCGAATAGTTTTGATTGTAACAATGGGACACAGAACTTTTTTTTAGAAACTAATTGCTGCTGACTTTGCTACTTCAATAAAAGCGTAATTTTATAATGGTATTTCATACTACTACAACAAAAGGCAAGAGAGAAAATAAAAAAAAAATACCTACTTCTAATATGTAAATTATATGATAGAGCCTAGAATGAAGTTAGTATTTTATATTTTAAAAGATTTTATTATCAATGAATTTCTTTAGATGTAGTGAAAATTAGTGGAAACGTCGTAAACACGTAGGTACGTCTCGCTATTTGTGTAACAATAAAGTATAAACTGGCTGCAAGCCAAAGATGCTCAATCTGAGCTACGAGTATGTATGTACGTGACTATTACATGATAGTCATATCATGAGATTGTGCTCAACAGATTCATCACTGTAAACTATGTGCTAATTTGCTGTTGGTACCTAAGCCTGAACAGGACATAAAACTTTTAAACCAAAACATAGGTAAGTATACAGGGGATCAACAAATGATAAATAGTATAATACCAAACAGTAACGCACCTTTGTGGAGAAGCCGCGATCACAGACAGTGCACTTAAACGGTCGCTCCTTGGTGTGACTGCGGTAATGTATCTCCAGAGCGGAGTTGCAGGCGAACGTCTTGTAGCAGAGGTTACAGGTCGTGTTGCCGCGCACTGCACACAAATAAACCCATCGTTCAATGCGGTTTCGTTGTCACTAATTGTACTACACTCGGAACGCACGATTACACTCTATTATGAATGATGTTTACTTGGTCCACATATAGTTTTAGTTGCTATTTTTGTTGTGTATTCGAGCGCCCGGTGATTTAAGTATTAGTCGGTGGGCAAGGATCAATATAAGGAAATGGAAATGCGGGCGACCGGGGCGGACGAAAATACAAGGTCCCGCTAGCGCATACCTGCGGGAGGGAACGCGAGTCCGAGCGGGCTGAAGGGCGATCCTCCGAGAGCGCCGAGCGCGGCGATAGGCGTAGGCGGCGACGGCAGCGGCGAGTGCAGCGGCAGCCGCGGCGGCGTCGACAGCGTCGACATCGTGGGCGACGGCGGCGAGGCCCGCGCGCTCCGCCCGCTCTCCGAACCTGTCGCCGATGGGAGGGAAGCCGTTGTGGTGATGGTTTTTAATTCGCTTTCGGACGCCGAGGCGCAGACGGAGAGCGGCGAAGTTCGACGATCCTTCATATCTAAGTCGTCGTCGAACTCCCGAATAGCGGGCTCGCGCTCGTCCCGGCCGCTCTCATCGTCGGTCCCGTGGGAGTCCGCCCGTCGGTCGCCGGGAGTAGTCGGAGTGGGAAACAACGGGGGCGGGAAGGGGCGCTGAGCTTGATAGTCACTGACGTCTGACCCGTTACTTAGTGATGGAAAACCTTCAATATCGAGGTTTCTCATTTGATCGAAAGGGATGTTGGTTCGCTCGCCCGTGTGAAGTCGTATATGTTGATGTAAGATAGTGGGATCCGAAAATTTCTTATGACAGACTGGACACTGGTGTAACATTTGAACAGGAGGTTTAATGCGATGGACACCCATATGTGTTTTCAAATTACCTTTGGTCGTGAACGCGCGACCACACAATTTACATCGGAAAGGTCTCTCGCCCGTGTGTGTGCGGTAGTGCATTTGTAAGGCACTTTTGCAAGAGAGAACTCGGTGGCATACTATACATTCATTAGGATCAGATACTTTGTTATCGATGTTATCGACTAACTGTTGAAGTTTTGATGTCTCTGAAGTTTTAGTTATTTCTATAAGACTTTCCCAAGAATTGTCGTTGCTGCCAGGACGAGGCAGTATTGCATTATAGAACACGGGGTCGCGTGCCAGATCAACGTCGCCGACGTTATGAACTGTGTTGGGGAACGGAGTTAAACTACCGGATGAGATACTGCTAGGCGGTGATTGAGGGAATAGGGGATATGAAGGAAAAGTACGCAGACCCGTTGCTATTGAAATAGGCCCGGATATCGGTGAATTCTTACTTGAGAGGTTTTCCGGTTGATCTGGATCTGGCTTGACGTGAGGACTCTCTCTGTCGATTTGTTCTTCATTGCTATATTTCGAGTCCATGCTGTCATCGTAAGGCGATGTTGAAGGATATCTATCTTGTTCTGGATCTGGCGCAGTATCGTTTTCTTCGGGTTCTCGTTTAGGAGATACACGATCAGTGTCCTCAAAACTGGAGTCTCGTTGGCTCTCTTCATCTTGTGGTTCAGACTTAACCTCAGGTCCTGATCGACAAGGGCTCGGCGCGGATGGTTTACTGAGATCAGCCGGAGCTTCTTGTTCCTCTCGCATTGCAAACAGTGGATGAGGCGGTAAAGGTTTGTCTCCGAGTGGACGAGGTGGCATTAAGTCGTGGTGTGGGGGTCTGTACAACGGCAAGCTTGGCGGAAAAGGAGCTGGCGCACCCGGAGGGAATTGAAGTGGATGTGGTGGCATGCCCGGAATCGGTCCTGGCGACAACTGCGCTAGCAGTGGGGGGTGGTATTTGTCCAAGTGTTCTGGTACTGGGTTGGGATTCATCTTGACATGCGGAAACTTTGCTGTATGTCTTTGGAAATGTACTTTTAAATTTCCTTTGGTTGTAAATCGTGATCCACATACATTACATTTAAAAGGTCTTTCACCTGTGTGTGATCTAATGTGGATTTGCAGCGCAGAATCACTTCCAAATACTTTTCCACAGTAACGGCAGCGGTGCTTGAAAAAGGGTTCGTTTCTTCCTCCGGATTTTCCATCATATGGTGACACCTTTCCAGATTTTCGGAAGGCGAGTTCATCGGCAAGATTATTCGCTAATAGGCCTTGTGACGCATTGTCTAATACTTCTTGTGCTCGCTTTTGTAGCATTTCTAGCGTATTTGGTTCGTTGAGGGATGGTGGTGGGTCGTTGTTTGTAATAATTGAAGACGCTAACGACGAGGAAATGGAGCTGTAAGGTGGATGGGTCATCATCGGTGGAGACGAGGTCGGAAGTTTAGGAACGGATATTGGTTCCGTCTTAGGCGTGAGATGCGAATGGGTTGACGGCAAGCTTTGACTAGTAGGGGGAGTGGGTGCGACAGGAGTGGGCTCCCGTGGCGGACGAGGCGGCGACGGTGATCGAACGGGAGGCGCCGGTAGACTTGCATCTGGTTCGCTCGGCGGCGGGCTCTGGATCGGATCGTCTTTCCGTCGCGTTAACGATAATTGGTTTTGTAATTGGCGTATTAATTGTAGTTGAAACACTTGTTGGTGTTGCAGCGTAAATAACGTGCTCTGTAATACGGCTAGTTCATGTAACGCGGCTTCGTTATCTGCGTTGTTCGCCATGGTGGTCGCGGCAAATTGTGCTACGGCGACTTTAGTGTTTTGTAGAGCTTCGAGCGTGACGTGGCCGGCCACCGGGAAGGGGAGTCCGACCGGCGGCACGTCGGCTTCGGGCACTTCGGCCTCGCCGTCTTCGAGGCTGTTGTTATTTTCCGCATCTTGTCGATGCCGTCGGACTTGCTCTAATCGTTTGTTAGGACCGTCCATTTCTTCGTCGCCTGATACGACCATCTCTTCAGGATCGGAGTGCATTCTCTCCTCGCCCATTTGCAACGCCTTCTCATCGCACAGTCGTTTGTGGTATAGGAACTCATGGAGGTTCTCGAACTGCTCCTGACAGCGCGGGCACATGTGCGCTTCAGGCCTCTCTCTCGTTTCGTCAACATTGTTTATATCTTCCTCCGAACACGATCCCGAACTTTCACCTAGAACAAAACAGTTAGTCGTTAACAGCAAATCTTTACGTTCCATTATTTTGTAGATGGTAATTATGAATGAGAGTGAAAAGGTACATTATTAAAGAGATGATAGTTTGTTACGTTAAAGAGATGATAATTTGATTGAAATTTATATGAAGAGTGTATTATGAGCTGCTGAATTTAATATTACGCGAATGGCTACCACACCGCGGCAATATTAAACAATATTAAGTTCTTTTTGTCGAGGACGTTTTACCTTAGGTATATAGAGAAACGTTAGGCCTAATTGATGAACTTTGAATACCTGAATGTTAATAAGAAACTATCAATGTTGACGTCGATATTTTATTTTTTATTTCTAGTTCACATTAACATTTTTTATAACCAAGTTTTCTAAAATTAAGATAGTGACATAAAACATTGTACCTAACATTGCATAAAAATACATACGTTGTTGACACTAAAGAGCCTGGTTGAAATTAATAATAGGCCTGTATATAACAATATCTTACGGACCTCTATTTTTTTCTAAAATAAAATATAGCCTATGTTACTCGCAGATAATGTAGCTTTCTAATGGCGAAAGAATTTTTAAAATCGGTCCAATAGTTTTTGAGTTTATCCATTACAAACAAAAAAAAAAAAAATCCTCTTTATAATATTAGGTATAGTGTAGAAATGCAGTCGCTGAGTGGAGATACCGACAGACTGCTACGCAGAGGGTCTCGGGTTCGAATCCAAGGCCAATGACTTTTCGAAGTTGAGTGCGTATTAAATTGTTAATTATCGCTTGCTAAACGGTGAAGGAAAACATCATGATGAAACCTGCATGTCTGAGAGTTCTCCATAATGTTCTGGAAGACATGTGAAGTCTGCCAACCCGCACTTGGCCAGCGTGTTGGACTATGGCCTTATCCTTCTCATATTGAGAAGACGCCCATGCCTAGCAGTGGGACAGTATAAAGAGCTGATGATGATGTATATAACATAATAACGGCCTGTCACGATCGTCTACTTATGTAGGTAGAAGGATTAAACACTTGCGAAGGAAGGTATTTGCACAGTCAACTCTGAAATTTATCTTGAACTAGCGGTTCTCTCCGGATCTTTCTAGCTCTATAATCATACTCATTTTCGACTAATTATTGAATAGTTGTGTACCTACATGTGTCTGCTGTAACTCTCTGCCATATATTTTTATTTTATTTCTATGATTATTGATAATTATTTGAATGTTACACTAAACTGCGACGTGCCATCTGTAACATGAAATGGTTCATAACTCGTTATGTTTTTGCATACACGATCATCCATCCAATCTTTTACCGCAACAATTTAGCTGAACTCCGATAATTATACGTTTTGAGAGCTCGGCAGACAAAATCTATAGACTTAAACCACTGTCTGTTGGTGACGCATAGTAGTATACACGTATCATTCAGGGAATACCACATACCCTAATGCTTGGAATATTGGCATATGAATTAATGACGTTTCAATTGTATTCCAATGAAATCCGCGGTTAGCTGTATTAAAACCAATAATCAGTTAATTTAAAGCACGAAACATTACAATACAACAGCGCATGCCTAAACTGAGAATAATTTTATCACCAGTTACATTTCTAATACCTGCTACTCGATAATAGATGTCGCTAGTAGTAGCGCGTTACGCTTTCCGTGCTACGAAACTCCAAACTTTGACAATAGAATGAGAATGGTACAAATCTAAAAATAAAGTGACACTTATATTCAAACATCTGGTTTTATTTTCGTTTTTCGTTTGTATGTAAGAAAATATGTCAGATGTTAATTGCTTTGTTCATACTGACAATATTTGTTAAGTTTTTAAAATTATGTTAATTTGAATGGTAGAGTGGCTCGTAGAGCACTGTGTTAATACAATAACAATAGGATATGTCCGTCTATATTTATCATCATCTATACACATATATAAAATTGGAGTGTCTGTTTGTAATATTAGAATGAACGCTTTTTACTAAATGCATATGGATGTATACACGGTAGGCACATATACCGAAATGACAATTTTTAAAATTTTTGTCTGTCTGTTGGTCTGTCTGTCTGTTTGTTCTCGCTAATCTCTGGAACGGCTTGACTGATTTTGATAGGACTTTCACTGGCGGATAGCTGATATACCAAGGAGTAACTTAGGCTATAAATTAACCGAGTACCTACGCGATGTAGGTCCCTCAGGGCGAGGGTGAAACCGCGGGAAACAGCTAGTCATAGGTATATAAATTTCGATAGTTGGTTCTTTGTGCAACGTAGACTTAGGATGTAGGAATTGACATTATATAGGTACATACTATAGACAGACTGCCACCGTGCTCCAGTGAATACCGTATGCGTCTGTTGATCGAAGGTTTGATTCCCGGGTCGGGCCAAAGTGTTACTAGGCTTTTCCGAATTCTCAGTAGAAGCACGGAGTCTGGTTATGTGCCCGGTAACGGCAATAGGTTCGCCCCCTATTACCTGGGAACTAAAAAATCACGGCGAAATGTGGGTGTAATATTACACCTCTGCCTACCCCTTCGGGGATATAGGCGTGGGTATATAGAAAAAAATACATAATAATCTTCTAGGATAAAGTAAGGTTCGAATGAGTGCTTGCAAATGTTGCTGAGTGAATGAATGCCTTTATGATAAAATGTAATCAACAGCTAGTGATACAAAGGTACTTCACCTCGCGCTTCCACTTTTCTTCATACCTACACTTTATCAATGAAAATCCTCGTGTTTCACTTCAAACTGAAAACTATTTTCATGAAGTGTCTTATTTCAATATTTATAAGGTAAACTTAAGAATATTAATAGGTACCTATTTTATAATTATTATCCGTTTCCCAAAAGATTGCTAATTAGTCATTTGTCTCGTTTGTTTAATTATCTCAGCAGTTAACAATTCAATACAAGTTTAGTACTATAAAAGTATTAACATTTCTAACGCAAATTCAGATATTATAGTTATTCAATATTACCTGGTAAGTAATAAAATAAGACCTGGTTTATTAGGTATTATCTAATAGTACCTACGCAATTCAATACGTTATCTATTAAATACTGCCTATAAATTAACCTATAGGCAGGATGATACCTACTGGTGCAGATTAATCATCATACCTACAGCTTTTATAGAGTAAGATCCCAGGGCCGCCAGACCTTATTTTCGTATTTTCTCAGAAACGAAATATATAGAATAATGTAGTATTAGTATGTGTCGTCAGTGTATACCTACTTGTTAGCTTGGATCGTGGGCCAATTTTTAGGTACGAGGCGCTAAAGTTAGTTATTTCTTTCTTTCTTTTTTAACTTTTTTTTCTAAGAAATTAATTAAGGCCTGGCGGCCCTGGGATTTTGGACTATTAATAGTCTACTGCAGGACGTAGACTTCTAAGAATTTGAGTTTCCTTAACATTGTAAGTCAATAGAACAATACTAAGTATAGGTACCTACATACTATGCTGGCCAGACAAATTGATATAAGGTTTGATGTAGAGTTAGCCGGCTCGTTATAAAGATATTATTTGCTTCAAGTACTTATTTCCATGGTGATGTGCCCGGTAACGGCAATAAGCTCGCCCTCTATTACGTGGGACCTAAAAATTCATGGTGAAATTTGGGTGTAATATTTACACCTCTGCCTACCCCTTCGGGGATACAGGCGTGAGACTATAAATAAAAATAAATAAAATAAAAGTATTTCCATTCATCGCATATGAAATGGGGTAGTGGCACATTGTATTCATAATTCATCACTCACTTAATTTGCAGTCTGCATGGACTGCAAATTAATAGGTAGATATGTGAACTAAAATAATATAATGAAAATGCATTAAGTAAATTTGCATTTATTATTTCTGTACTTTAATCCGGGAAAAGAAAGTAACAGTTCTAAAATATAGCTTTGTTGTATTAATATATTCTAACTGTATATCGCTCTGTATATGTAAACTGAATACAATAGAATACATAAACTAAGTGTGCACATTGTTGATTATTTTCATGAAACTAATCCACAGACAGTACGTTCAAATACCTAATATATTATAGTAATTTATTTATATATTTTATTTTTCGATTTTGTTATATGTAAAATATTTTGATAAACTTTTATTATTCTATACCAAGACTGGTACTATTCGTTTTTATACAAATAATAGTTAAGTGAATAAACTTAAAAACTGAGGAATTCAAAACGAGACTAATTACATATGTAGGTAAGTATTTATAATAAATTAATAATATATTACTATTGGCGACGGATATACCTCAGTGACTTCGTTATGTAGATCTACGGTATACCTAGTTGGTACAATAGAATTGAAACAGAATTGATAATAATAAATAAGTATGAACTTTATTCAGTAGTTCTTTAAACCTTTGAAAAAAGAAGTAGAGCAGCTTTCTTTTCTTTTATATTTACGAACTGACTGTCGTCCGCTTTTTCACAGTGCCAGCTTCAAAATCGGCGGTTTTGAACAAATTTTACCCCTATTTCTCCCCTTCAGGCGTAGAATATAAAAAGTCAGTGAGGGTCTACGTCATAAAAGAAAGCCACAATCCAAATTACATGTGTCTAGCTTCAGTCGTTAGGCTCTACGATTACCTATATGTTACTTAGGATAAGTTCTTTAATGTTATTCTATGAAGCTGTCGTAGATTAAAATAGTACCTAGGTAATTCATTGAATAGAAATAGACTAAATACATTCAATCAATACATGATAATGTTAAAGTATATTTGCTTAAAATATGTTATGAGTATAAGCAACTATAACGAGAAGTGGGAGTTACAATTCCGTACGCAGGGCGTTAAAAACGAAGTTATGATAACAATTAGGTGTATAGTTATCGGTAGAGTCGGTATAGGCGGGTATCCTTATCGTAATGACGATTACAATGCAAGGTGATTATGACAACTCTCCGACTGGTCGCGTCGCTCGACGAGGGAGGTCCGTGTAATGCACGCACAATGATAAAATCGTACAGTTTGTGTCAAACTTTATGATCTGAGAGAAGTAGGCGAGAATTATGCGTGTACATAGTTTTATTGCGTATTAAAATAGGTTTCGTTAATTATATCAAAATATTACATTTAGACGAGTAGGACTTAGGATTACAATATGCCTAATATTGTCATGTGTGAAAATTTGTTAATGATTGTATGCACTATCAAATCGTGATTAATTGTAGTATAACATCTTAAGTAGGTATATATCTATAACTCTGTACTACATTAGTGAATGCTACCTGTACGTAGTCGAGTATTAACGATATCTACGTATTTCTTATAATATAGAACACAAGATAAGTTCAATGACTATCGGCCGACTTAGACTAAAAGTTTAATAATTCGAGCAAAGCTATTAGCAATTGATTATAAAGTATCCTATATATCTTTAAGTACCTTTCGTATAAAACTCTATTTTTTTATATCTAAAACGGCATGCCTATTTAAAAATATTTTTATTTAAATTGGCATAACAAATTTCTCACCTTCACGAAATCTTGAATGTAGTGCAGCATTTTATATATATAGCCTCATAGCCAGATTATAACAATTCTTCTCTATTGGTCCCGATATAATAAGTTGGGACTAAAGTAATGAACAATAGCGCACTAATAGGTGCAGACTTCTTATTATAAGGCGCTAAGTGCGCAAGTTCCAAGACAAATATTTATGTGAATCACAGATGGACTCACCGAGGCTCAGTTCTAGCATTCCTTATTTTAATGTCCTTTCTCAGAAAAGGAGGCTTTGCTAAGTATGCGTTAAAAAAGAAATCAGTTACCAATACTGATCTAAAATTTTAATTTTAAGTATGTCCAATTTTATGATATTTATTGTTTTACAAACGGTAGATATTTATTTATCTTTTAATAAAATAAAATTTATCATAATTGAAATTCCATCTTAACTTGCGGGTCAAGGTTACCAAATTGAACGCTATTTTGAGCGTTAATGGCAGTCTTGTTGACTTATAAATTGTTCCGTAAATGTTAATCACTCTCCATCATAATCAGCTTCATATTAAGGTCATGCATAAGTACTCTTAAAAGTCCCATAACTCAGAGATATCATACGGAAGTAAAATCCAGTTCAGAACGTTATTAATTAGGCACACAGGTGCTGCACATTTACAAAATATACCAATAAAAATATAATAAAGTATGTAGATACACAAGTACCTACCTCCCTGCATATTAATTCATCGAGATTCCAAAAAGCCGACCCAACCCACCACTTACTGGCCCTACTAGGTATATTATTAAATGAAACATTTCGAATAAGCATATTCCGGTGCATACATTTGCTTATCGGACACATTATACTTTCACCGATTTCATATTTAAAATATATCTTTTTTATAGATTTACCTGCCTTGTCATTTTGTGTGTCGACTTTTGAAAGCCGAGTTTTGAATATGCCAACCTGATAATACGAATTTTTTTGTGGAAGTTTGGTGATGTTTTGAAGAGACGGTGAAGTGAACACCGACACAAAACATTTGATATAATCCGGGATAATATTGCGGCGGGGGATTAAATAACTCATTTGTAGCGAGATGCCGGTGCGTTTAATACATATTTGTAAGGAGAAGGATTAGTGGTGTCTGTTTGTTGGTATTCACAGTAGAACAGGTCGGTGGCAGGGTGCCGGTGCGGTGGACTCAAAGTGGCTATGTTGCGGTGACGCGCGCCGCACGCCCGCGCCGCTGTGTTACGCAGAAATTATCACAAAAAAAGGTTTTCGGATAGCCGTTGCGGAAATTCATCGCCCATTGTAGTTTAAATCGTTGCTCAAACTGTTTTAGTACATCTCTTTCTAATAACCATTATACGAAAAGAGACATTTGAAAATTGTCTTCTTGTTTATGTCATTAGAAGATTTCGCCGGCAAGGGCATTACATTGCTATTCTTTTTCGTTCTTTTACTTAATGTGTTTGTTAGTAAGAGCTTAAGTGGGATTAAAATTGTTTACTGAGATGAGCATCAGATTGAACATCATTAATGTTTATATAACTACTTATGAATATTGAAATCGCTCTGGTTGTCCGTGATGATTTATGTTCATGTTTATTTATTTATATATAGTCGGAACAATAAACAAGGCGAGTAATCTATATCAGTCGGTAGGTAAGAAATGTGTTTATGGGTAGATGTTGTTAGTGTTATAATAATCGCCATTAAAATATTTGGATTTATAGTTGGGCACCGATGCTAATTAATCTACTGACAGAAAGTCTATAATTTATACATCAACAGTAATTATTATTCATCATTCAAGGTAAATGAACGCCGATATGCATAATCGATCTTTCATTTTAGTTCGAAATAGAACCGGCTTAGATATTTAACGAGTTTTGTTTTTTAATTTATTAGTCGAGCAAACAAATAGAGAATATAAGTATTTCATAAGAATATGAATAGGTTATTTCAATCGTTAACAGATAAAATGTGTATAATAAATATTTTATAGAGCAATCGTAAAACTAGCAATGAGATAAGTCGACATAAACGGTGTGCCGGGGTACCGGTGTACCGCGTAGATACCGCCCGCCCGCTCTACAAACATTTGACAACTCGTCATTCCATACAATAAAGACATTTCTTTTTAATCAGTAATGGTCGATTAAAATTATATCAAAGCATTTACAACGCTTTTTTTCAAACGTTACCGTGAAAGTGGGTAGTCACACATAAAATCGGAGCATGTAATTTACAATATTTCATTAGTATCTACAACACGGTGTGTTATTAAGTTTCTAAAATAGAACTCAGTTTGATGTTTACTCTATTTGTTAATTGTGTGTGTATGTGTAGCGAAAAGGTCCATGTGTTAACTACTAGCTGTGACTAAGAAGAGTCCAAACAATTTGTATAAAATATATTTTTAAAGAAAGAGCTGTGGTAAAAAACTATTTTAATGTTAGCTCTATCTTTAAAAAAAATAGGTATATAATTTATGCTATTATCTATAAGATGATAGCGAGTTTGTAGCCATTTTGAATAGAGCGTGTTGATTACATATAAATTAATTTGCAGTGATCAAGTAGTCAGAGAGCAACATGTAGAGATGTATCAGTAGCAATTAATAATCTCTAGTGGGTCATTAAAATTATTTAAATAACTTTAATATCACCTACAACGAAGCTTTCATTACCTACTTGTTTTACCGAGTGTGCATTTGTTTATAGATACATAATTAATGCCATAGATAAACCCAATAGCTGAACTCTATCAAAATATAAAATGACAAAAATTGTACAGGTAGGTAAGTACAAAGGTCGAATAAGGAAGTTAAACCGGAAGAGACATCCTGAAATATTTTTTATGAATTTTATTTCTGAAAAGAAAGGGTTGTCTCAAGGCACGTATTCCGCCAAATGTCCAAGAAGAATGGTTGCAAAATACATTAAAGTATTCACTAGCGCGAAATACGTGACTGTGTAGCAGGTACGACGCTGTTAGAATATATATTAGGTGAAATTATAAGCTAATAATAATTTATAACGTTTGTTGGACCGATGTCGCGTCTTAAAACACAATGCGATATTTAAAGCACTGTTTACAAGATTATTATTTAAAGAACGTCACGGATTGGATAATGATGAAGTGTGAAATCATCATAACTAACGAAATCGCAGCGGGAAACTGCCGTAATGTGCTATCAAATTATACTTAACGTTGAACACTCCAATATTTATCTATCAAAAAAGCATTGATGAGATATCATTAAATTGTATCTAAACATATTATTTTTTATCCTGCATAAAATGTTTCTGTCTCCATTTTATAATAATATTAAATTATTTGTATAAACATCAACATGATTTTATCAAACATGATTATACAATATAAAATCTACTTTGCTTTACAACCATTAATTTTATAAATAATTAAAAATAATATCTAAATATCTAAATGAGGTTATCAAAACTTTTATGTAAATTAATGAATATTTTTGGGCTTCGACATTCTAAATATTTATTTTTTGAAGGGTATATGTTGAATAAATAATATTGAAACAAAAATGTTGATATAATGTCTGTAGGTAAGTATCGCGATGCAAGTGTGTGTGACAGTCAAGTGTACCTAAACTCGTTGCCGTCGCCAAAAGCGAACACACAAATGTTTTATTTATATAACGTTTTGACAAAATTCTACATTTCAAATAAAATTTCAAATTTATGATGCATCAATCTGTCATGGTAAAAAATGTAGAATAATTTATTTATAGTCACTAAATAATATATAAAAACACCAGCCCTATAAATCTGTCTTCTTGTAAACATTGCTATCAAATATAATATGTGTACAGAAATATGACTCCATAAATTATATTATAAATAAATTTTGAATGATATTTGTCCAATTTTTATTGGTGGTTGTAGCCATAAACTTAGCCTCGGCACCGGTGGCTAACAGCTTAACTCAAGAGAATAGCCTACAAATAAATGCAAAGCTTCAGTTAGCTTTCTATTTATATCAGTGCTAATAAACATTTTGAAATTCGACCTATTGGTGGCTCGTAACCGTTTTTTAATTGGACCATTTAAGATATGTAGCGCGCGGTGTGCCACAGCCAAGTTTGCAACTATGTAGCCGGCACGCACAGACACAAAATTATGTATAATTTTTACGTCTTGTTTTTATGCATTGACAGATAAATTATATTTATTTATGCTGTTCTGGCTGTTTTGCTCATATTTATACAAAACAACTATGAATGGCACTGGATAGGTGAGGTGAGAACAGACAAGTTTACTTTTAGAATACTTTAAGTTAATTTCGATGAGACTATAACACTGAATTGGAAGCTTTCAAGGATATCCTAGGAGCGTTCGTTGAACTAAATATTGACAGGCGTTTACATACCTCCCTAAATCATGTTTCCTCTCGGAATCTAAATTACGGTCAAGGGTGAATATTCACTGCACTGTTTACTCACCCCGTTGGTGACGATTTTTAGTGCTCACTTTCTGATGTATGCCGAATTTAATCGTCGCTAACTGAATCATTGTATCGGTACGATAGGTAACCGTGGTGGAACATAAACGTATCGACAATAACACAGTATTCCTCGGCACTGTTCCGTGGGCGCGGTGGTGGTCGCGGTGTGGTAGCGTCGTGTGTCGTGTGCTGTGATGATGGATGTTGGGTGGACAGTTAAGTACCGATGGAGACGCGGCGGACGCAAGCTGGCTTGACGCGCGGCATGGTGTCGCGCTGGCTGGCGCTCAGAGCGGGCGCATGGCAGGGGCGGCGTCGCGTCACTCGGCGGGCTCGGCACACCACGCGTACTGTCGGGGCACTCGCGCGCGGCGCCGCTACTCGGCTCGGACGAAGTACACAGTGCGGAGCGGACACGGCGTGTGACCGAGCGCACCACTCGCCATCTGAAGCGGGACTGAGCGCTCGGCGGCGGCGGGCGGCGGGCGGCAGCGCGCGCGCGCACCAGGTATACGGTTATGACAGGGGGCGGGGCCGCGCTCCGCTCATAAATCAAACTTCGCCCATTCGCACGCGCTTCGCGGACCCCCTCCTCCATATTCCATATTCGGGGCGGGGCATATTTTCATAATCATAACGCCTCATATTCATAAGCGACATGTGGTCGCGAGCGTGGCGAGGCGCGAGCCGCGAGGCGGCCGCCGGCCGGTGGGCGGCGCTGACGCCCGCTAGATGGCGGCGACGTGCGCCCCGCGAAGCCTCCCACACTACAGCCACTAATTGAACTTGCACGTCATAACTTTTTGTTTGACCAATAATTATTAAATGGCTTTTTTAATTGTTCACAGATAAGTTCTTAGTAGGTACGTTACGACTCACAACCTTGTTGTAAAACTTTTCGATTACTTGCTGATAGGTTTGAATTCCAAAACCCATTTGTTTATTTTTAAAATTAATTAAGTTTTCAGGATGGTTGCTTTGTTTACCTTCCTATTAAAATAATTTACATACCTACTACTATGCATTTATATGTACCTATATCAATAATGTGCGCTTGGTCGGATATTTTTTTTTTCAATTTAGTTACCTATCATGCATAATAAGTAGGCAGATTAGAATTGAAATTGCCTAACATTGGTCTAAAAACTTCGTAAAAATATGTGTGGGAACTGAAGACTGGTAGGTAACCACTTTTTGATCTAACTTAATTTATTTACAATATCAAATTGAAGTTTGTTTAGATAATAGATAGATACCTAGAAGTAGGCACATAGGCAATTGAAGTTTTTTGTTAAATGGACTTGAGATGATACTCTACTTACCTACCTACTTAGTTACCCATTCATATCATAAATTAATTTTGATTGTGTAAGCGAAGATAACAGTTGAAGCCTCTACAACTGGCACATAGTGTGTCAGCATCTTATTATCAGATGCAACACCTTTGTACAAAAATAAGTTATTTAAATTATTACAAAAAGGTGTAGGTATATGGATGTAGAGTCTCAGCAGGCCACAAATATTTAGTGGGCATCATTGTGGCCGTATGTAGACGGTAAGCGTGTAAAATCTTTGGTTAGACATCCGTAACTAGATGCATTGATATCGAACCGTTTTAATTTCTGAAACAAATTGACGAGGAGTCGTTATGAAAAAGCGGATGCCGGGAGCCATGTCAATCGCTTTGTGTGCTTTAAATTAAATATAAGCTATACGTGTGACCGCCGTAACCCGCTTCGGGATCCAATAATAATGTGATAGAAGCAATTTAGTCGATTCCGCCAGTCATCCGACCGACTATTCGACTAAGCACAACCGATACTATTTCTTTCATGTCATTTGCCTTGGATGTTGGAGGGTGGATGTTTTTTTTTTAATTAACGAAACTAGTAGGGCGTGTTAGTGATTATTGTTGGTATGCTACTGTTAGCTGCCACTGATTTTATTTATACATGCGTGCATTCACGGATGTTACTATAACTAGGGTAAGCAGAAACAATGGCTTTTCACCTCTGTAACGTCTGTTACCATCTTGAGATGCACAATATTAAGTAGGTGCTGTACTGTACTGTACTTTGGCGTTACCAAGATAGCTTGTTTAAGCAATTCTATTTTCCTTATCTTTTCACACAGTTTTTTTGAGTCTGTCATTTAATGGTCGATTTTAGACGAAGTAAGTAGATTACCAATTCGTTATCAATTTTAAACTAAATTTGTCTACTTATTAAGTTTATAAACGTACCTTGTAAAGTGGCTTCTCCTTGCGAATATATTTACTTAAGTACAGGTACCTACCTACTTAAAAACCAATTCATAGGTACCTAAGTACCTACAGGCATCATAGGAAGATATCTCAGATTTACTAAGAGAAATATCAACAGGAATGTGTTTATGACAAAACTACCAAATTATTACCTAATGAACAAATTCATTACTCCACCTTCAATAAAATGGTTTAGAGGGCATAGCGATTGTGTCTTCGGGCATAATCCCATTACATCTGACGGAAACGAAATAATACTGGCGCGCTAGATGGCGTGGGGTGTCTTAAATGTATTGTTCTTGTACTAAGTAAGCCAAACTCCATGTGACATCACAAACCAACACTGAAAAAGTAATACTTATCAAGTTCAGTAAAATCTTCTTTGCACAACTTTTGTACATGGTAATAGAAGAGTTATCATGTAGGTACACTTTACTTTTTTATAGATATGACTAGCTTATTGGTATAAGCGGCCGTCTTGCCTTTTACCTAATACTGCATCGGGAGTTGTGGGTTCGTTACCGTATGGGACAATATACTGATACACAAATTGTTGTTATGAGTCTGGGTGCTCTAGCTTGAGTATTTTTAAAGTTTCATTCCTTGTTCCATTGACCATTCCATACCTGAAGCCTAATGTCCAATCTATAAGGTCTTAGGTAGGTATAAGGTTAATGAATTACTTAAGTAATACACATTATAGGTACTACCTTACTGTCCTAGTGACTATGATAGCATTTGATTGAATATGAAACTTATGATTAATTTCTGAATTAGGTAGAGCAATTGCAGTTATGCAATTACTATTCAAAACCTTATTTATTTCAATAGGTCAAGGAGATTAAAATTATGTATATGGCACGATTTTACGGTGATAGGGGTAGGCGTTAATATTTTTATTTTTGGAACCATCGCTCTCGTGCTATTCATAAATCCTGTGTCGCGGGCGACTCTACAAACATTAAATTAACGTACACTCAGACAAACATTCAATCAACCTAACCAAAGTACACCTAGACTCGAAATGACAATTTGAGGATCACACAAAGTGACTGCCTTGTTGGTCTCGCGGCATAAATGTGCGCGTGGGATTGCGAGGTCTCGGATTCAATTCCCGGGTCGGGCAAAGTGTTATTGGGTTTTTCTGTTAGGAAATTCTCAGTAGCAGTACGGAGTCTGGTAATGTGCCCGGTATGGCAATAGGCTCGCTCCCTATTACGTGGGACCTAAAAATTCATGGCGAAAAGTGGGTGTCATATTACACCTCTGCCTACACCTGCGGGGATACAGGCGTGAGTCTATAAAAAAAAAGTGTTGTCTCGTATAGGGATAAAACCCACAACGCTCTGTGCAGTTGTAATCGGCGAGGCGACTGCTTATGCTACTACGCCATCCGTGTTTTAAGTAAGTATTCCCATTCGTTGTGAAACAAGCAAATCTTTTCTACCCTAAATTCGACAACTAAACCCGGGAAGAATTTTATTGCGCAATATTTGCAATTAGATTGATTAGATAATTGCTTAGCGATAATACGAAAGCCATGCACCAACAACATTTTTAATACCAAGATACCCACACCAAAACAATACCATTAACTTCTTAGTGATCAACACCATTCTATGAAGTGTGTGTCTTCTTTATAAAATTTTAATACCAGCACAAAATGTAGGCTGATCCTTGTGACCAAAGCACTATCTATGGATAAATCTCATGTAATAAAGCAAAGTTTTATAGACGATTGGTCGTTGTTGGCTTCACCCGCCCTATGTTTAAAGTAGCTCATATCAATCTCCAGCCCTACAACTATCTTAAGGCCAAAAATCATATCATTGCATTGTTTCGTTTTGACGTGGAAGAACAAACAAACTTTCGCATTTATAAAATTTATTACCACCGATTTGGAGAACTCTACATATTAATTTTACAGGTGTGGTGGTTAGCATGCTACAATAACACCTATAGATAATCTTTTCTTTTAGGAAAAGTAAGTGAAACCTAGGAGACCTAGGTGAGACCTAGAGTAACTAACCTAGGAAAACGATGCAACGGTAACTTCGCCTCTACATCCTGTCAAGTGTCGTTGATTCGATTCCCGCATAATATAAAAAATGTGCGATCATTCCCTATTGTTGGTGTACCTACATATACTCGTATATCCATTGTTTAATATTTGTAAAGTTCTTCAAGACATAGAAAATACGAGGATGTTATAAAAAAGAAAAGGAGTAGGCATGTATGTACAATTGTGCAATATTATCGACCGTTTTGTGGTAAGATTTATGGCTCTATGTTACCGTAGTAACACTCAATTTATTGATAGTATTTACTATTTAGTATGGTAGAGCGTGAATAGATTGGTCATGATTTTGAAGTTGACATTTACTCCTTTATCGTGCTAAACTGTAGAAACTTGTAAACAAGTCGTTTGAATGTAGAGTGAACACCCATATTCTGAAAAAATCTTAATGATCGTCATCAGTTTTGGTCGCTTGTGGAGATCGAACACATAACACTCAACGCAGTCGAACATATCACACTCAACGCCAAACGGCTCGGCGAAGCGGCTACTTTATCTACTACGCCATTCGTCAACTCTCTCATTGTAGAGTTTCGTGCCTCCATTATCTTTTTAACCCTTCTTTATTCACGGTTAGCAAAAAAATGTGCGTCCAGCTATGCTATGCTAGCTATGTGTCAAGGTTACTAAATTGAACGTATAAATGTAGAGTTATATCACAAGGCTCTTAATCATAATATAGAGTCCATTACGTCGTTTGATTGAGCACCAAAGTTATACTAATTGTTTTTTAGTCATGGCGAAATTGGTCATTATATGTAGTTCAGTGTAGCAACTCGGAGCATGGTAAAGCATATTCCAATTTGCCACTGAGGATTTCTTAGAAGTCTTAAGTAGTTCTAACTAATGTTAAAAATGAACAAGCAAGTTTTATAACTATATAATTATATGAAGGCTTATCATGATAAGTAGCCACCGCGAAGACTAGGCATCTAAGTGAGATTATTCGGATTCTTCTGAAACTATAAAAGACGACTTGTCGATGTATTACTTGCATGTATTTTACCTGACAGACCCAATACTAGTAGTACTACTAGTGTTCAGTTATAACATTCGCGTGTAGTACGTAGATTACTTCGGCGAATAGAACTATATAAGCACCACTTTTATGACGCGCGCATTATTCAAACGATATCCTAGCTTCTTAGAACAGAAGCTGGAATGTAAAGAGCTGTCTATCTAATCTGAAGATCACTCAATATGTATAAAGAGCAATGGGATACCATTGTATTCGTCTTGGGAGATGTATTTTGGTGATTTCTGGCCGAAGTATTAGGTATCTTACCTCTTACGTCATATGTGTCTGCGTCCATTCATCATCCGAAAAACTACCTAAATAAGTATCATCTTCAATTTTACATAAGTGATATACATTGAAGAGTGCATCAAAGGACCATGCCTTTGAGGGAAAAGAGAAGTCCCTTATAACATTTTGACTTGAGCTAACAAGATCCCTATCTGTAGTTTGCTATCTGTAGTTTTTTATTGCAACTTTCTCGTTGCCCATAGGAAACATATTTAGGTAGGTACTATAGCCTATTCGGTGCCTATGTAAAACCAAAATATCAATAACTGTTTTATCATAAAGTTATTATATGTTGTCATCATTGTTCAACAATCACTTTTCTAAATCTTATGAATCTATACATCTTAGATAGCGAGAGGTAAAGTTATCTTCCATTTCAAGTCCATTGGAGAAGTAAGAGTAAATTTAATAGCTATAATTGATAATGATAATGAAAAAGTAAGAACCTCGGTAACCTTTTAACTTATAGTGTTGCAGACATACGGCATCTTATAATGACACGTCGTTAACACTTCTGTAATAAAACTCAAAAGTCAATTACAATATTATTGCTGTATTGAAATGGCGGCAGTTTTGTTGCCTGTACGAAATGACCAGCGCAGGTACAATGGTCAAGCAGCCATTTTATAACTCTTACATTATACAGTTTTGAAGACTATGAATCTATACATATATCCTGCTAAGTAATAGGCAACATTAAAACACTGGGATCGATATTTTCATCACAATAGGCAGTGTTATCAAGAGATATTCACGTAATAGGTATGCACATTGACAGGTGCTCAGTATCATATATTTTCGTGTGATCCCCTTTGTTTCAAGCTCATAAAATCAGCGACATTGGTATTTCCCCTTTTGACTTACGAAAAGCCACATTATAATAAACCGAACGTATAAGATATTTCAGTTTCAGTGAGGAGCACATTAACCGCACTATAATTGCCATTAAAAATAATTAGCCGGCAGCTATGTTGTTGTTTTTAACCTCAGTCGACTAAATAATTCCTGTTTATGATGACACCTAATCCCTTATGAATTTAATGTGAGTTCCCTGAACGGCACTATGGCGAGGTGTTATTTCAGATCCATCAGTGCGGCAGTTAAACAGAAATAGCACCAGTAACACAAGTCACATACGATTTAAATACACAAATTTTTGAAAACTTCTGTTTATTTAAGCTAAAGCACGCGTCAGCCCTCGCTCCCCGCGCCCGCGTCCGCTCCGCCCTCCGCTCACCCGCTCTCTGCTCTTACGTTTATTTACTTTGTTACTCTTACAACATGTTACATATTACTATAAATTAATAAAAATAGAACTTAACTTATACCTGTTAATTATCGCGCATGTTTATTTTATCGCCAACAGGTGCCCGAACTGCGTAGGGCTTAGTTAAAAAGGTACAACATATATGTTATGTTAGTATTATGTCAAAGGAGGGTGAAATTTTAAATTGACCGTCAAAATGACGGCGTCCGCTTTGGGCCAGCATAAATGAGGTGTGGGTGGCGTGGACTCGGAGTGTTGGAGTGGCAGCGGCTGTGGCGAGCGGCGAGTGGCGCGGCGTGGCGGCGACCGATGCGGCGCGGACGCGTTCATAAATTTGAATATGGAAGTGAGTTCTAATGGCGTCGCTGTTTATTTTTACTGCACCCCCAGAGCCGTACGCCCGAATGCGACGCCGAATTTATTTCCATGCATTTTAATATCTCCCTCTGAATAGCTATTGCCATTTTCACGCGGTTTTATTGCGAACTCTATAGTCGTGTTATGCTCTTTGTTTTGTTAGGCCCGCTTTACGATCGAGTGCGATGGACAGTATCGGTCGATGAAGCCTCGTAAGGTTTCGAGGGAGCACCGAGTGTAGGTAATTAACGCTCCGCCGGAACGCTCATTGAGGCGATAATAAGAGTGTGCCGTAATCATGTAAATTTCCTCGTTTATGAAGCGAATTCTGAAGGAATACCGAGCCAGTGTATGTCAGTATTAAGTCATTAAAAGTGGACATTGATTGATTGGAGCTTGTGCAAAGGGCACGCATCGCGGAAGCGCACGCAACTCTCTTACAGAACAAACCACTACATTTTGTTCGCTCGCTTGTTTACAAATCTGAGAAGCTTCGCTCATATAACAATTATCGTTTGAAACGAGATGATAAAAATGTATAGAAGCCTAGACAGTCACCTATGATAGCAGTCTGGTACATGAAACTTTTCCGAGGGCGATTTAGGAGCTTCTCTCTAACGCTATATCACTTTTGGCTGGTTCGAATGTTCTAAGTTCAGAGTGCCTAGTTCTTGATAAGCATCGTAATGTTGTTTACGTCGTAAGTATTTGTATAAAGGTAGTGCAATATTTTTTACGGCTGAAATATATATTTTATTAAAATTTCTTCATAAAGATACGAATATGCCAACCAGCTAACGTATAATATTAGTTGATATATTTCAATACCGTTATTGGTAAAAGTAGATGTGAGAACTCTGTTAAGTTGATGTGCGTGTCAAGTGATTATTACGTCCGTACTCTGACGTTGAGATGAAATTTTTAATACAGAAAATTATACGGCGAAATATTGTCGACATAGCTCGTTTACATTCGGCACTTAGGCTGTCAGGACGACGACTGTATAAAGAGAACACGGCTGCTGAATGTGCTCTGGTATACTTTACTTAATACTATAATTATGGTTTGGTAACTGGTATGGTAGGTACTCATCTTTATCAGTTATTTTACTTACTCGTTGGCCTTCAGCTATTACAATGTAATGAAATAACTTGCGTGCTAGATATTTTATTTTATGAAGCACCTAGTTGAGTATATATTTAATATGTAAGAGTGCGAGTTGGCGTTTGTTCGTGTAACCGGTTTGTAATGATTACACGGTCGTTTATTATGTTAGAGTTATGGTGTCAATGCTAGTTACTTTGTTAACTTTACACCTTTGTATTAAGTTGTTACATGCGGTCATGTCACATTCGTGTGTACTCTACCGACAAGTGTAAATCAGTAGTCATTACACATATCTTATTGTATTTTCTTAACTTAAACCTGCTTTACGACTGATAGAGTAGAGTTGATATATTTTGATTAAAGTATTGACTTAGATATGGGAGTCCAATAAAAGACAATAGTTATTTGTGCAACAAGAGAGCAAAGTTGTTTTTTGTTTCGAGTGCTTATTTTGAGCCCCGAGCAAGCGAAGGATTCTATGATTGATTCACGAGCGTAGCGAGTGAATCAATGTTAGAATCCTGAGCGTGGTGAGGGACTCAACAGCACGAGATACAAAAAACTTTGCTCTCGTGTAGCACACATAGCTTTTCACCACAGCAGTGAGAACACATATTACTTAGGAGACATAGAAATGAACAGGAATAGATTGAATTCTGCATAATCACTTGTTGATTTAACTCTTCTGGTGTTAAAGTACAGTCATCATCGCTAGTTTCACTCATCTTTTTAGATTATTTTATATATTATTATAATTTAACACGTTACGCTATAGGTACCTACTGTATCAGCATCAGCGAAATTTTTATTCCCGCTACTTTTAAAACGCGTTTTAATACCGCGTCCCTGATGTTTATTTTTCAAATGTATCATTGTTGTAATTCTAAATAAAAATGTATTGGTTACCTAAATACTAATTTTATACTATTAATTAGACTTATTTTTATTAAAATCCAATAATAAATTAAACATGTAAACAATAACATATAAAAAAAAAACAAATATCTTTTTTTTTTGCGTTGCCGTAGGTGTTTTCTTTGAGGTCGAATTCCAAAATCGAATTTCGAATTCGAAGGGGTTTGTTTTTTCACTCACTTTTTATATGCATGTGAAAGAGACAGAGCACAGTAAAATTCGAATGTTTCAAATTTGTGGCTGAACAATGTCAATTCGTGGCACTGAAGATTGAAAAATTAAAAAGCTACTTTGCCTCACGCTCGAATCAAAATCGCGTTTTGTTCACTGTTATCTCGCAGCAAAAGCGGCATGTTTGAGCTGCTGTGGTGAAAAAGTATTTATTAATGCTATCAAAATGAATACCAATTTTTTAATTTTGCAAGATGTAGTCTTTAGCAATACGATAGTCCCAAAAATTGGGCTAAGCGTGAACCAAGTAGAAAAAAAACGGAGCATCAAGCTCGGTTTTTCTAATAAAATACTTTCCTTAGTCCAAAAAAAAAATCAAGTGCGCTCCGGCAAATATAGGGTTACCCCAAACATAGGCGTTAATTCGTAGTATCGAACTATTGAGCCAAACGAGATTTAGGATTTCAATACATACGTATTTTAATTTGAATAACCACCATTTGAATCTTATTTTAGATCATTACATTGCAATTGGTTGTGACATGTAAGTATAACTTACCCATCTACGATAATGATTAAAACTGAAATGCAAAGTATACTTATTAGATCACCGAGTAACAACAAAACAGGCAAAAGAACGAGCAACATACCTACGTAAATAACTATTTACGATTCGTCATATAATTATGTTGTATGTGTAGTCTTAAAAGGATAAGTACGTACGGGCGAACCAGTCAAAATATAAATCTTGCGTAGGTGGGGGAGGTAGGGGGTGGTTGGCGAGTCCTCTTGAAATATAAAACTGTCCAGGGGCACTCAGCGGCCGGACGCTCATATTTTGTTATTTTATTTATATTAAAAGTAATGGTTCTCCGCGAAGCATAATGCTCTAGATGGTTTTTGCGCATTTTTCTCTTTTCTGTGTCTCGTATATTTTCACTTAAATGACAAAGGTACGTGGCCTCTCTCATCTTTGTTAGTTTATATTACTCTGCTTTATACGCTTAACGACTTTAATGTAGTGTGTAGTAAACCATCTGACAATGAGATTTAGAAACCAGAGCCGACTTTTAACTCTATTATTTACGTAGTACGTTCTATTGAGGTGAGACGGATAAGTTTGAGACGAACTCTCTGTTTTGAATGAGATGTATGTAGGTGAATGTGTTTTTTAGCAGACGTTGTGAATATGATTGTAACATATTCTGGAGGGATTCGCTAGTCATTAAGGTATGAAAATAACTTGAGAAATAAGTTAGTTAGGCTAATGGCATTACTACCATTGCTGCTCCGTTTGCATTTTTAGTATGGTGAAAGTCAATTTCCCTTACTGGATTACTTAATACCAACACTGCCTGTGTTGGTATCAAGTAATTCAGTAAGAGAAACTAGACTGGCGGACATCATCTATAGTAAAATATCTTCTTTGATGACTAACTACTAGCACTTAACTTATACCTGAAAGCATATGTCTTGATTAGATGTTGAAAAAAAATTAATGTAAAGGAAAGTCTATAATTCTATGTTATTACCTATATTGTGAAGATCCTGCTTGAGGATATGTGCAGTAAGTTATACATAGTTAAAACGGATTGGTTCTATCTGTACAGTTAATACAATTTCTATTCATACTGTTGGTAGCTACATGAAGTTTTTCGGTTGTCTCTACAGATTTGAAAATCACATCTGGCGGCCATTATGTCATATGTTCCAATGTCCACTTAAGGGGTCTGAATAGCGGGATTCTAATTTTATATAAAGATAATAAGACTACGTTTAAGTCCCAAAGTTTGGAAAGTCATTTGTAACGATATCATGCAATGAAAAATATTAATGAATTAAAGTTATACGTATAGTATCTGTAATTTCAAAACTTATGCAATAGCTACAGAAGTTCACTTGAATACATTCTCTCGTATAAGTAGTGTTTATTCTTAGATAAGGCTCGCATTCAAAAACACAATGTAAGTGTACAAAGCACACGTTGATTTATTAGCGGATAAGTATACATTAATGTTAACAAAGTGTATCGGACGCGCGGCCGCGTAGCTCTCTTGTAGACGCTGCTACACCGACACGCCAGCATAAATTTACCTACCATAGTTTTATGCTATCATAAAGAAGAAATACAGACATCTTCACTATAATGTAATGTAGGAAAACGGCCGGCGTTGTGAGAACCGAAAGCGGGCAACCGTCCTTGAGAGAATTCGCCGTATTCCGTTCGCGATAAAGGTGACATTCGCGCGGTGTAAGGGCCGCGGCGTCGCAGCAAGTGCGGGTTGGCAGCAATCTGCACAAGCAGAAGCGAGGTGCAAGCGAGGTGCTGCGGTGGCGTGAGGCGGGTCGCGCCGGCTCATTGTGGACCCTCGGCTGATGGCGGCAAGAGCCCGTTCGGCGGCGGCGGCGGCTCTCTTCCGGGGAAGGCACTATCTCGGGTGCAGCGGGGGCGGCGCAGCCACCACCCCCTCGTAAATAACGCGCGCTGGCGAGCCGGCGAAGCACCCGTGCCAGATTCTACAGCTAGAAACAGTTAAACGCTCATAATTTCGTGCTGGTTAAGCTTATCTTTGTCTCGTGTACGAAATTTCGCTCTACCGTCCCCCTCGCGCGTTTTCGTGGACATATTTTATTTGTTGCAACGGAACGTTCTGTCGCGTCCGGGCCAAAGTTATAATTGTAGTTCGACATACCAGTGCAGCTTCTGCATAAAGTTGCCCAGCGACGTTTACATTGTTCAAATAACTTTATCTGGTTAATGTTTTAAGTTTACTCACTTTGATTTATTCACAACTTTAAGTTAAATTAGAGGTGTCTCCATGAGGCATGTTTTTCTGTTTACGTTTTTGCTCGATCGCACCCCGTGTTGGTTACGCGAGATCTCCTGTAAGATCACCTGAACCATTAGCCTGCAAGTCACGATAGAGAGTTAACTTTATGGAACGACATAAATACCGAAACATAACTAGAGTGTCGTTCGTAAGTTTTCGCATAGATGTACGGTGAAAAGGCATTCGAGCATGGTGCAATAGTGCGACGAGGGTGCCGGGCGTGGGAGGCTCGCGTGGGGCGCGGGGGTGCGCGGGAGGAGGGGGCGAGGTGCCGGTGGTGTTAAGCCGGTATCATCCCGCCTTATCGCGGCGCGCCGCGGTTTCATAATAATTTTAATACTCGGGGTGGCGCACTCCGCGGATTTCCGGCGCATACTTTTATAAACACCGTTCGTTCCCGGAGGATCGTCGTGCTGTCACCCTCGCGTGCATGTCTTCAGTCTGCTCCACGTTCGCCGCACGTCGTCGGTAAGTCGCCGCTGAATACACCCGCGGGAATGTTTTTTGCTTTTGTTTTGACATTTATTGCCACGTTTTTGGCTTGTTTACGCCGCTTGTACACACAGATTTAATTTGTTAAATAGGTGCTTTTTATTAGATTTCTCCTGTGACGATCTACTTTAATTTTATTTGTTTTGGAGGGTACCTAACTTGTACATTTTATTTAAAATTATAACATACCTTGAGCCACTCGACGACAGGTTTGAGAATAAGTAACAGAGTACTAAAATTTGATTGCGTTCGTTGAACTTGTACAGACATAAGTATTCGAAGTGACGGCTAGCTAGTGGGTAGAGATATACATTGTCACGTGCTTGTCCGACGATCATTCCTTCGCCTATTAGTTATATCGGGGCACAAAGAGGCCCTTAATTGCAGGCAGGAGATACCGTTATGCGAGATCAGCCAATTTGCCAAAATGGATATAATAAATGACAGCCGTAATAGAGGCGGTTGAGTGTAACATTAATAGAGAGGCAGGTAGAGCGGGTAGGGCGGGCGGCACTAACGAGCGTTTTTATCCAGGGCGGGCGGATGATGGATGGACCTACTTCCGCCCGCGACGTCCGCACTTCCGCCGTTCCTTTTGTATATTTATCAACATTAAATTTCAATGTGCTACAAGATATATTTGCCTGTTTTACTTACTGATTTTTCAGGGGACGTGCAGCGTTGGCGGTTTCTTTCTTTTACGTGTAGTTGACATAGACGTACGTTGTGAGACGTTCTTGTTTGTATTTCAGTATCAGCGTACAATGTTTAGGTCGTAAACAATCAAACAAACGCTTATTCATTACGCTGTCGCATTCTATTTTTGATCACATACATATCGTATTCGTGCAAAAATAGCTTGTGCCAGGATAACATTGTTAATGATGATAGACACGCCTAACCGTTGCCTTATTACGGGGACTCACCCTATTTAACATGACAGCATTATATTGCGAATGAACTGTTGATAAAAGTCAGACAATACAGCCATGGTAAGAGGGAAGTATAATTTGCTACTCAAGCGTTAATTAGTTAATTTGGATCGAGTGTATCCCTCTTTACGTTTCTTTATTGCCCTGGATAAATACAAGTGCTGCGTGTTAAACCAATGTATTGGTTTTAATATTATTCTTAATTTGAGTTGACAGGGCAACTACCATTTTTAAATATTTCTTTGGGATTCCTCACTATCGAAAGTTCAGAACTCATTTGATTTAAAATGATAGATTAGACTTCTTGTTTTTACCGATTGCACGATATATGTACTAATACTGATTATAATTGGGTATAGGTACATGTATACCGTACTGAAACAATATTGATAAAACTGATTCAAACTGAATTTTTAGCTTTTTATAATCGATTTTAAACTTTCGCGATTTGTATACATCATACTAAATAAATTAGCGGGTCTTAACCGCGTCCAATTAACTTATTTAAGGTACGGAGAGACTCTCTGCGACCACGCTCGGTGCAAGACGAGCGAAACGTCGGAAAAAAATAGGTAAATATACCTACTTAAATAAGTTAATTGGACGCGATCAAGACCCGCTAATTTATTTTGTATGCATTTTTGGCTGCCTGCAAAGAAGCACCACTTTTAAAGATCTCAAAAGATCTTCAAGATCTTTATTCATTTTAAAAAAAATCTCTTGAATTAAAAATATATCCTGTACCGTAGGCACCTTACATGATTTCAATCAACGAAACGTTTCTAAAAATATTCATTCAGTACACGTTAACTGCAGCACAGGGCTTCTGTTTGTGCGATTCCTAGAGTATTGTCCCACGTGTGGACGCACCGACAATACTTGGGCAGTGCTTAAGGGTTAAGTGACGGCTTAAACTACTGCGCCTTGTCCGTGACGGATTAAGAATACGGAATGTCACCACCCCATACCATCCCATGGGTGTCGTAAGAGCCGAAAGAGGGAGCATATTATGCAGAGAAGAGCACACAGTGCTGTTCTCTGCATAATATAAGGACCCATAACCATAAAAGAGGGAAAACTTGATACAAACCCTATACCAACGCGTTTGGCCAGCGTGGTATAGTAGGCCAATTCCTCCTTTTAAAGGAGAGGCCTAGTACAGCAGTGGACTGTTAAAGGCTGATGATGATGAGTGCGCCATCCATGAAGTCAAATTTGAATTTGACTAATAGGTATGTTTATCATAGATCTGTAACATTCAACATATAGACTCAAGTCAAGCAGTGCAGTAGATAAACACATTTAAATTTAATTGTGATAGTGTGAATGTGTGATACTGGTTTTCAAAGAGCAAAAATATTTTCGTATCATGATGGTAATAAAACCGTGTGGAATTCTCTTTGATCTATAGCTGTGAAAGTACTTAATTCTTACTATACTTTCATGCGAAATATTCATGAAATCATGGTCGATTTTATACAGTCAAAAAATATCTTACCTATGTCTTTTACACATATATTATTTTAAATTGAACTAATGAACCCGGTTCGAATTTAAAATGAGTTATTCAAAATAAATTGAATAGGTATTTTTGGATTCATAATTATTTATTGTCTAATGTCTAGTGTATATTTAAAGGAATGTCATTGAAAATTGTAACTATAAATTTATTCGTAACTGTATTGTTACGTGTTGGATATTTACTATGTGGTATCTAAACGAGTATATTTAAGAACGGGTAATATTTTATACATGATACCAGTAAATTTACGGTTCGAAATCTCGAAAATGCTTCGTACAAAACCGTTTCGGAGTCAAAATCTCGTCCACAGCAGTAGTTTAACCACTCATATCTAGGAGCAGATTATTTTATATAATAATAAATAATTGCAATATTAGCATATCTACTAGTTCTTACCGTTATCACCACATCAAAATGCAGGTGAAGTCAAGCTTTTTATTACTAGGTTCATATTGTTCTTTTAAACTAACGTAGGATGCATTTCAATAGCTTTACGTAAAAGGAAGACAAGCTAAAGTTAATAATAACATGTTTATTAAATAGCAGCAAAGGATAATATAACTTTCACACAGTGTGCGGCGTAGCGCCGCGTACTCTGAATACAATTACGAGGCAACATTGCGACGTGCGACTTTCATAGCTCATGTTCCGAACAAACAAACTATAAAACAGTTTAAATAGCAATTTATGCAAATAACGAAATGAATTTATATTCGCGTTCATAACACGGTTTACATCGTGCCTGCACTACCTACCTATATACATCCTTGGCTTAATTGAATTTATACCCACGTCCTCAAATGAATATGACTGGTACCAGTACTGTGTTGTATTTAATGACGTCTTATTATGTATTCGATGTGCCTGCGAAGAACGGTGAGAACCTCGTAACATAAATTTTGCGTATTATTTACGTTGACAAACGTGCATTATGAAATTATAATGTAGTGATTGATATGCGGGGAGCGGTCGGTCGAGGTGGACGTGTGAGTCGGCGGAGGCACGTACCTTGTACTAACTACGGACATTAGCGCCAGCCTTAGATCATAAACACACCATCACCATTATGGGCTGAATACCTTTGTTTTGAGTTGTACGACAAAGCATCAGTTAGTGAGTACATTTTTTATTGCTTGATGGAGGGTGCCGTATGACTGAGATTTCATCATCATCAGCTTGTAGTCTCTTCCCTCTTGACACCTTGGCATGTAATGTTATCTTGTTCATTAATTGATAAATTGCAAGCGTAAATTTAGAATTTCTCTCAGAAATTAAGTCAGGCCAAGATTTCTTATGACGTCTCGTACAAATCTCATGTAACAGATTTCTCAAGAAAGATGATGATGTTGGATACATGAAATATATTGTCAATGTGTGAAACAGTACCTTTAACCATTTGACCGCCACGATACATAACACAATAGAAAATCTATTATGTCTCGCACTGATCAGTGCATCGGCAGTTGAAGAGTTAAAAGTCGCATATAATTATCTTTCAACTTGGTTCACCTACTCTTTAATAGTCAATAATGTAAGAAGCATAATAAACTTGTTACTAGGATTGCAGCATAGTCTTCCACTACCTATACCAAACCATAAGTGACTCTACATTGAATCTATTATATTAAGAAGGCTCTCTGATAAATTAATATACGAAGAATAGTTATTGGGTACAGTTATAATTTTAAAATAAATATTTCAGAGTGTGTCCGCAACGTCCTGCCATCAAATAAACAAGTGTACAAAATTTATTATAATGATTCCAAATAAGTAATAGCTGTAGTGTGAAGGGGAACAATAGCGATGTCAATGTATTCAAATATATAATTAGTTTACGTATTATGAAAGTTGATAAAATATTTTTTTCAAAAGTGTCGCAATTTTGTGGCGTAAGTATTTGTTTCATTACGTATACAAGTTATTCAAGAATTCTCAGTTAGCAAAGGATAGGTGATATTTGCAACACAAGAGAGCAGCTCTCGAGTAGCTAAAGAACAACAAGTCTCCCCCCCGGGATGACGGAATCACAACAGATCTCTTAAAAGCAGGCGGGACAGCAGTTCTGAAAGAGCTAGCGAGCCTCTTTGATTCCGTTATCCACCAAGGCCTAACACCTCAGACGTGGAGCGGGAGTGCGGTAGTTCTGTTTTTCAAAAAAGGTGACAAAACCTTGCTGAAAAACTAAAGACCCATTTCACTCCTGAGCCACGTCTACAAGTTGTTCTCCAGAGTCCTAACAAACCGCCTTGTCAGAAAACTCGACGATTTCCAGCCACAGGAACAAGCCGGAAAGGCAACAGCACCGTAGACCACCTTCATACTGTTCGGCAGATTATACAGAAGACCAATGAGTACAATCAGCCGCTGTGTATGGCTTCCGTGGACTATGAGAAAACCTTCGAGTCCATCTCCATCGAAACCTGGGCGGATCTAGATGCTCTGCAGCGTTGTCGCATCGATTGGCGCTGCATCGAGGTGTTGAGATGTTTGAATGACACCGCCACTATGACCATCCAGCTCCAGGACCATAAAACCAGCCCTATCGAGTTGCGACGAGGGGTGAGGCAGGGGGATGTAATATCCCCTAAGCTTTTCACCAACGCACTCGAAGACGTTTTTAAGACGCTGGACTGGATTGGACGCAGCATAAACATTAATGGCGAGTACATATCCCACCTTTGGTTTGCCGACGATTTCGTCATCGTGGCAGAGAGCCAGGAAGAGCTGAGCGAGAAGCTGCACAGCCTAAATGGAGCCTCTCGACGGGTCGGTCTCGGCATGAACTTGAATAAAACCAAGATTATGTTCGATGAAAACATTGTGCCGGGGCCGGTTTATGTCGACGGATCGATGCTTGAAGTTGTTCAAGAGTATGTCTACCTTGGCCAAGTTTAGCTTGGTGGAAACAACTTCGAGAAAGAAATCGACCGCAGGATCCAGTTGGATTGGGCAGCGTTTGGAAAGCTACGTCGAGTTTTCTCTTCGCCCGCAATGCCTGAAGACCAAAGTCTGCGTCCTACCTGTTACTACTCTACTGCTACCTACGTACGGTGCCGAGACGTGGACACTCACAGTGGGACTAGTCCACAAACTAAAAGTCACGCAGCGAGCTATGAAACGGGCTATGCTTGGCGTCTCTTTGAAGGATAAAATCCGAAATGAAGTTAACCGACAATGAACAAAAATTACCGACGTAGCTCACAGAATCAGTATGGTCAAGTGGCAGTGGGCTGGCCATATCTGTAGAAGGACTGATGGCCGATGGAGCAAGCGTGTCTTAGAGTGGAGACCAAGACTCGGTAAATGTAAGGTAGGGCGGCCCCGGCTAGGTGAACCGACGACCTGAAAAAGGTGGTTGGGACAGACTGGATGTGGAAGGCTGAGGATCGTGTACTGAGCGCGTGTTGGGAGAGGCCTATATCCAGCAGTGTACTGCGATAGGTTGATTGAGATTGAGACTGTAGTGCGACTCTATAACCTCTTCAATTCACTAGACTCCAAGAAATAAGCGGTAATTGGTGACCGTCATAAAGTTACTAAGCATCAGTATTATTTCCGAATACATGCTCATATAGATCAACTTGCAATAAAGGCATATTTCTTGGACACTGCTAGTATAACGGAACTTGCCGATTAGACGCCAGATGATTTAGATTCACAACCAGATTATGCGTTGGTGCATGAAAATCAGCCTTTCTTTGTTTAAGTCTTTGTATGAATAGTTGTAACCGCGTGACAACCAGCTAGGCTTCGCGTATGAGTAGTGCGGTATAAATCACAAGCGAGTTTGCTACCTGCTGCTGCCGGTCTGCGGCAAAACTGCTGCCGCATGATCTTCCATTGAGAACTTTGAATGATGAAACATAATAGCATATATGCTCATGGCATCGAACCGGTTGTCTAATGACAGCAGTCTTCACCAACCTACTAATCTGAAAGCGCCGTAAATGTGTCTTGAATACTAGTTATCACATCACTAGTATTCTTATTAGAGCTGAATAGAGATGCTTCTAAAGGCAGGAACTAAATCGTCTGCCTTAGTCCACAGGTCATTGATATACACACCAACTAAGCTAAATGCTTGTGCTGGTCGTATGTTTACGTCAGTATCGCAATGTGCGCGATTTCAATTCAAACGGATCCGCTGATCTCTGGTGATTGAAAATTCTCGCTAAATACGATTAATAATATATGGTCATGTTTGGCCCTTAAAAGTTTGTGCATTATTTTGAAGAATAGCTCAATGTAAAAGTTACCTATGCCTATGACACATCTGAATCCGAAGCATAGCATAGCATTCTAGGTCTCTTCTGCTATTATTAGCCCTATGATGACAGCAAACTTCAGTGATCGAGTGGAGGTATCATAAGTCACCAGATTTAGCAACTCGATCATTACAAAAATCCTTTATTGGTAAAAAATATGATTCGCAATTACGTATTTTAATGAAGTCTGCTAGCTCAAATCGTTGTCATACCAAACCATAGAATAATAAAAATCTAACAACATGACGTATGAAATCGACGTCAAATTGATGAACGCATATACATACTAGAATATATACCTACCTGTTTAAATACCTACCTGTATATAATCGAACGCGCATAAATAAAGATATAATAATACAAATGCATTCGTATAGAGACAGATTACAAAACACCCGCATATTTATGCTAGCGTTTACACTGATCGATAGAAATACTTGTAATCTAATATATTAACCTACTTACAACGATTGAAAATAATGAGGCGCCGAAATACTCACAAATTTTATTACTCTGTCGAATAACGAGGTCGGAGAGTCACAACAAATTGAAAAGTTGCGGTTATGAGGTACATTCCGAATGTTATGGTTGAAGAGTATGATCTACTTACAAATAGCTGAACGTAGTTTCGTAGATAGATTCGCGCGAGTCGAAATAAAGCGAGCCAATCAATATTAACACGCCGCAAACAGCGTAAATTGTTGCCTAATGCCATACACGCACACACCCGCGCCGCGCCGTCCGTGAACTAGCGCCTACACTACCCAGGGTGTTCAGTTTCATGGCGATACTTGAAAATATTCCTCAGATATTTTTTATTGTTTCAGAAGTCATTTCCAGAACACACTCACATTAATCGTGGAACTAGGTTTTCAGTTCATGTATATTTGAAGTGTAATTTTATGAGTAGTAACTGTTGAGGAAATAATTTGTTAGACGCACACGTAACGTAGGTATATTACCAGCGAAGATATAGCGACAAAAGTGTTGAGTAGAAGCACAGGTGTATTGTATCAGCCTGTATGCATTGCGTATTACATTTACACAAGAAGTACACACACACAGCGGCGCGGGGCCGTGTCGGTACATACGCATGCACGCACACGACACACCACGGCCGGCCTGTAATAACTCGGAACCACAATAAATCAATGTGATTAATGTCATTAAGCACTGTGTGCCGGCCTCTCTATATTCCGTCAATATGCACTGTTTTACGACATGCCGCGCCACGATAATTAGTCAGCTTTGTTAGGTCAGTTGACGAATGTTATGTCCGATACGAACGTTACGTAGAGAAATTAGACCAATAAAAATATGTATACGAGCGACGTCTGCAGTTCCAATGTACGAGGAAAACTACGCGGAGACACCGATGTGACATGTTAGATGAGATCAAAGAGAATTTATAACGGAGCGTTCATAAACACGTCACTCGCGCAAAAAATGATCTCTGCTATTTCTCAAACTGTGAACACGCCCGGCACGCGGAGATTGATAACTATTACCATTGCTTGGTCAGATTCTCGAGACGCATGTTTATCATACGTCCGCTTGATGGATAGGCCGTAATTATTACGATTAGAACGGCATCGCAAATCATGGGAACGGCGAGGACAGGCTGCACTAGTTGACATCGTTATCGCAGCTTCAGATCTCGATTGTTGGCTCTGAGACCATACAGTTGTGTTCGTTGCGTTCGGAACGCGCGACCAGTTTCATACTTTATTTCATCTCTTGTTCACGGCGAATGATCAGTGCTCGATGCGTGGTTACACTGTTACGAATGTATCGAATATCGACTCTGGCCCATTTAGATCTGAGATATCGCAATTTGCTGACGGACAGGACTCGCGCGACGCGTCGCCTGCCTCCGACTTGAAGGCAGGAATGTCTTGACCACTAAACGTGATCGTTTAAATGATTGTCCTAAATTGATAGTATGCCAACTGTACTCACAGCACACATCTGAATCATGGAATATACCAAACTATTTTTATATCACTGAATCCTTATTTTTTACATTCTATTTATAAACAAAAGTTGAACGTATAAAGAAAAGAAACGTTTATTTTGCATGGCCAAAGAAATAATCCAATTCCAGTGTACAAATCGCTCCATTATTCAATTGTATTGGTTTTAAATGCATACATTAGTACCTACGAAGTTATAAATAATTACAAGCGCTGTTTCGACTCTGTTGGTTGTTACATCTTAACACTCCTGGATTGAGCATCTCGGTTTCTAATCATGGTGTGGCTATTAGTGTGTAGGTAGCAAAAATAGATTTTAGTTAGTAACATAGTGTTTGGTTGAGGTGAGATGGCGGTGCTATTGTGGCGGCGGTCAGGATGCCGATGACCATTTCGGTTGCACGCTTGTGCTGCAAAGTTCGCAATCAAATAAATATTTCGGCACAATTAAGAAAACGCCGACGAGGGTAGCACTCGTGACAATCGGCTAACAGATCAGTGTGGAGACTCCTTGCGCTCTCTATTTATTTCATTAGAAACAATTTCTGTATGACACAAAACATTTTGTTAGTTGAAATGTTTTCAACCGTTTTGTCGCGACAGAAATGAAGTCAGCTAATTAAAATTTTAAAGCTAATGTGCATTTTGTCATCAATGTTAAATATTTACATAAAATGTAGAACTAATGTAATTGGCACGTGTTTACAAATGCATGTTCAAATATCGTAGTCCGTCGACGTCTAGGCACAGGCTGTGCAAGCACCACTATCGACTCTACGGAGTTCCAAGTGCGTGCTCTTCGCTCTGCCCACATCCGCTGAAGTATTTTGTTTATTGCTAATGCGATTTTATTTTTTATTGCTTTTTATTTATCTTTATTCAGCGATTGCGGTTTATTGTATTAAAATAAATAAGAATTCTCGACTTTTTAATTTTATTCGAGCCGAAGTACACGACAGTGCCGCGAGGAGAGAAAGAAATAAATTTTAATAAGCGTTTCTTTTTTAAGGCGTGATTCTTCAGTTAAAAGCGATTTATTTTTTATATAAACTTGAAGATAAACCGTATTCATTAGAGATCGACTGGAAAGGGCCTAAAATAAAAATAAACGTGGTCAAGTTTGTGTTGTCTCTGAGTTATTGTCGTTAATCAGCCCCTCTGCTGAAGGCACGTTGATTGGACACCAAGTTCGGCGCGTACGGATGACCGGCATTGTTCTCTTTATTAACATTTGCCTTAATTATAGCTATCATATACGAACATTCTTTGTACTTACTTGCCACTTTGCGCGTTTTATACCTTCGACGGAAGTGATGATTCAACGTAATCTTGCGATTTTGAATTCTGTTGCATTAAAATAAAGACTAAAGTTGCTAAAATGTAGTTTCACTGTCTAGACATACTCGTAGTGCCATCATAGCACTTAAGTGAAAAATCTGAATATTGTAATAGTTTCTTTGTTCTTTAACTACGTGCTGTTAAACGTATTAAGACCGTTTATTTATTACGAATTAATTTTAGAAAAAGACAACATATTATAAGGCAAATCGTATCTTCTATCGGTAATTAATAATTATGTTCAATAGAATCACAAGGTGGGGACTCGTCGGTATATGGTAGGTATTAGTGGTGACATGCTCGAGGCATATTTCTACGAATTTGTTCACGTCCTCGGCTCCAATCGTGTGTTGCCCAACGGAAGTACATAAATAATGTTTATCGATCGATCATCGCGAGCTATAGTGACGCACTCGTTAGATTTATGCCTTCATTGTCAGCGCCGTAAACTAGATCTCCATAAAAAGGGACATTTCCTATTTAAAATTTATATTAAAAGACAATGGTTAACAAAAAGCGGGCGCCTCCTCGCGAAGCGGCCCGGCTGCTCGTGCGCACCACGGCGCCAACTGCCAAATCTCTATCGGACGTGCGTAAATTACGCCTTTTTACCTGGATTCCTGTTTTGACATATTTAAGGCATTAGTAATAATTATGAGTGCTCCGTCCGGCCCGTAATGCCTGCGTGCGTGCCAGTGAGTTTTGACACTATCTTAATGACGGACGTCGGGTGACAATAAATATTGAATCGTTATCGCTTACCTATCCGACGTTGCGTCACTTGCCTTTAAATCCTAAAATAGACCTCCCAGATAGTAGAAGACGGAGTTTTCTTCAGGTTTCAGTGTCGTGTATGCGGATAGTGGTATCAGTCTAAGGAAACTGAGTGATAGCGATAGTTTGGTAATTGCGAGTATTGGGGTGAGTGGCGAGGTTAGAGAGGGTCGCGCACATCTGCTGTGTTTGTCCTCCCACGCGCTGCTCTCCCGTTAACGAGCGTCGGCCAATAGATTTAATTGCAACCCGATATCTGCACTTTTATGTCATTGCAAACAGTGGAAGATTTAAAACCTGAACAAATTTTCGCTCGATTAATGAGAATACAGTATCGAGTTGAATGAACAGAAATAAGATTGACAGGTCAGAATTAGGTCAATTTGATTGACACGTCTGACAAGTTGTCAAGCCTGTCGATCAAATTCAAACGAAAATCTTTCATCGTGAAACAGATCAGTACGGCGTAACAAAAAGCTCGGCACTAAAAAAACTGGATATCCGAAAAACCGATCATGTGTTTCGGGTGGTATGAATAAATCAGATATAGCGAGGCGACTGGCGCACAGCGTAGGCGCCTACTCGGAGCGGGTAGATCTCCCCATCGAGTTATAAAACCTCTCAAAAGGTAAACTGAAAGAATCATGCGTAAATATTAAGGGTTTACGATGGTTCATTCAGTCATTAGAGATCGTCTTTTGTTTATAACCGCGTCGTAGACTTGTCGCTATACCGAGATAAAATCAGTCTCGTCGGGTCGTCATTATTTATGTGAATTTTGACAGAACACCACTCTACGGGCTCTCACTAAAATGCTATTATTTATGGCAAGTGTGGCTTGCACACAGCCATAAATTACTCGTCATCGAATTAAGACAAAAGCGAGCGTCGATAAGGCGCGCGATTAGAGCACGCCTCATTGTTCTGACGAATGCACTACTGATATAGCCAATATTTTTCCACTTTTACGACTTCAATACGAGATTGCTTTGTGAACGTATATCTACCTATTTGTGCTTATGAAATGTGTAATGGAAATATTCGCAGCTCTATTGTCTCGTATAAATAAAATTACGATAAATAAACATTAGAAAGCTTCGGACATGGCAGTCGGATATAAAATTTATAACCCTTAATAGGCTATGGAGAGAAGGGTGGATGAAATACGGTTAATGATAAATCCACAAATGAGATTTGCCGGACGTCTGGCCACTCAAAACTGGCGCTCCATTGTCACTGGACACTCTCACCTTGTATTACACACATCGACTAAATACGGCGTGTTCATTCTCACATACATGGTGGATCGGAAACTCAAATGTACTTTTTTTTTATAGATAACTGTACAAGTCGATATAGTCTTTTTCAGGTAGCTTTTATTCTGTTTCACGATAATATGTCAAACGTTTCGTATTAATAGATGATCAGATATTTTAGCAATACTTGTATATCACAGTTCCATCAGCGTAGTCTTTTCTTTAATATAAAATTGCTTTTGTTAGTATAACCATTAAAGCTGCGGGTGGCTAAAAAGTATTCGTAGAATAATTTTTAGCCACCCGCAGATATATGATTTTGATATGTAGGCCTGCAGAATTTGTACTTTACTTACTTTATGTTATTGAGAGTACCTAAGTTATGTTATGACTGCGTGAAAATATTTGGTAAACGACGAAAAGCGAGTCGTGTTTATGGTGTATGCGGGTATGCATATATAATGCGTACCCGCATTCCGTCAAAAACACTCCGCTAACCTTCCGAGGCGATTAGCCGTGATGTTGTTATGTAAAATAATATGATAATGTTATGAGGTGCGTCGTTTTATAATAATTTTGTATTCACCATTTGGCTTTTTTTTGTTTTTATTGCAACGTGTTAAAATTGATATATGTATTACATAACTTAAACATTAAGATAAAATAATTATGTTATTTTTATCTTGTTATTTTATGAGATAGATATAGGACTGAGAAATAAAATTAATATAAAGTAGGAATCGAATTTTAAATGGGTATGTTTATTTTTATCAGACATGGAAAGAACAAAGGCAGTAAAGTATCGATTGCGGTCATTCTAGCCCTTCAATATTTGTGGGATCAATTCTCTTCAAATGCATTATTCACTATTGACGACCAGCAATATTTATGATCTAATGAAAATTTTGTACTAATATGCACTTTTATCACTTAGCTAAAGCTTTCTCTTAATAATCTTACAGTATTGAAAACATTAGATTCATTTTATTTTTTTAGATAATTCTGGGATCCATTAATGATGCAATATCTTTTTTTTTCTATATGAACTTTTTTAGTGTACTTATACAAAATTTCTCGTTGTTGAAGAGCCTAATGCACCTGATAACATCTAGAATGATCTGATCAACTAAGACTTTAGCCTATTTAGGGTTTCTATAGTTAGGTATACAAGTAGACATTGGTATCACCCTGTAGCAGTGATAGCGGTGTAGGTGGTGATGATCCAGATGGACGGGGGTCAGCAGCTGCGCGGTAATTAAGAGGTGGCATGGAAGTGGCATGCGCCGGCGCACAATGCGGTTCAATTGAATGAGAATAATCTTTGCACCCACGCGTCTTTTGTGTGTGGGTGGACCGATGACCAGTGCGTGAGGGAACGGTAAGTTGCTCTACTTATCAGTTCAGTTGATGTTTTATTTCTAGCATCTATGAATTATTTTTGTTTGATTTTTAAATCAGCAGATTACAAAAAAATAATCATCCCCTATTTTAGAAGTGGCATATTTAAACATTGTACCCTAGTGCATGTTTACGTTGTAAAAGAAACTTACTGTCGAAAGTTCATTGTTTATTGAAACAGTGTCAGGTGGCAGTAGAAACGTAAATACAATTTTTTATTAGACTATAATATCGATCTGTTTATATGAGTTTTACATTAATAAAATGGTATATCGTCATATGATATTATATATCATAAATAAACAAAGTGCTTCTTCACCTAAATTCTTGCCGCTGAAGGTCGCACGTAAAGGTATTCGTCGCATCAAGTTGTTATACAATCTTTGTTTACGTATAGTATCACAGTACGGTGACATAGTAGAATTTCGTCACCACAAACACGTTTGCTAAATGTCTGTATTATTATTTAAATCGGCGCTTAGCTTTAATGGAAGATCGATAATAGAAACAGCATACCGTTGTCAAATGCTATCTTAAACGACTGGCATTTACAACATTAGTATAGTCGGTTATGGTAAATTTAACATAGTTCACATTCACATTTGAATTCAAATGTGAATAAATGCTAGCAGTCAGGATCTCATAACATTCAACGTTCGAGTTTAGTTTAAGGAATACGTTTGTGGCATCATGTGAGTACATATCTCTGAAATGCAATAGCACCCTGAAGTTTATGGCAAAATGTGCATATCTATGAATTTCCAAGGCTTATAGAATAATCGGTGCACATACTTATGGCCTCCGTGAATATAAATATCATAGAATTTTTATGAATTATATCGCTGTTGTTGTCAATTTTTCTCAATCTATTTAATAGTTTATCTGAATATGTACATTGAGTATTTATATAGCTAGTAAGAGTACCTATTAAGTGACGACTGTAGGTACTAGTATTAACTGTTAATGTCTAAAGTCGCCAGCGAAAAAAAAACATTGTCATTGGCAAATCATTAGAACAAGAAAAACAGGTTATCAGTTTGTTTGTAACCACATTATTGCTACGAAATTAATTAAAATACAAGCATTTTCTGAGAATAAGTGCATCGGTACATGTGGGAACAATTTGTACGATTTAAGTAGAGCATCTTCCGTGCCGTGAGCGTACAAAGCAAACAATTATTGCAAAAATTGCTCTAATGATAAATTGGTGACCATTTCTAATGGCCACGGGGCAATGAGTGATTCGACCCGGAATCGAACCCGAGCAGTCATAACGTCCTCGACACACAATGGTGCTCTCTCGATGATTTATGTCTTAATTGTGTTCAATACCGACATTCCGTTGAAGGCGGTTTTTATATTATAGTCATAATTCTTTTGAAGTTGCTGCGATAATTCAATTTTGTTGAACATGGTTCACCTGGGCAGTGGTCGTCGGTCGTCGGTCGCCGCTCGTCAACTTGTCTTATTGGTATATGACCAACATGTTAGCCTATCAATATTCTAGATAAGTGTTTTGTTTTGTGTTTCCTGTTGTAAAGGTTACGTCGTACAATAAAACTTTAATTGGTGTAATAAATATTGTTTTAATTTACATGTGGTCTATGGATGATACTTTGTATGATCTATATAAAAATATAATTGAAGTCATTTTAACGTTATCAGGATCCGCGCACTAGTCTGACCAGATTTGCTTTTGAAACAAATAAAAATTGAAATATGTATGCCTATAATATCAAAACAAGAGCTTTTACTAAATGCATCTAAAGTGTTGGTATAATAAAGAGAATACTTTGTTTGCTTATTACGCGTCGGTCTGTCTTTTTGCTAAGGATGAATGGGGAAACGGGTGGGCCGATTTTGCCAAGACTTTCACTTACAGATAGCTGATGAGCAACTTAGTAATTTTTATTTCTAATAATTCAACTATAATAACAATGGACGTTATGGACGACATATAATTTTGTCTGTTGTCAGTTCTCACTTTCATTATTGTCGCTTAAAATTAAGTAACTTGGAAGCTGAAACTGAACTACTGAAACCACGGAAACGACAAATATTTGTGACACAAAAATAATACTCTTTTTCATTGCATTTAATGAAAATGACAATGCACACATTAAAAACAAAGAGGAGTTTATATCGCGCAACAATGTAAAGCGTAAGAGACGCAAGAAAGATCTATACTTAGGTAAGTGCTACAAATTATCTCGACTCAAAACAAATATTATGTATTTATTTTTGATTGCCTCCGTGGTCCAGTGGATAGCGTATGCGACTGCTGATTGGAGGTCCCAGGTTCGATACCCGGGTCGGGCAAAAGTGTTACTGGGTTTTTCCGAATTTTCAGAAGCAGCACAGAGTCTGGTGATGTGCCCGGTAACGGCAATAGGCTCGCCCCCTATTACGTGGGACCTAAAAATTCATGGCGAAATGTGGGTGTAATATTACACCTCTGCCCACCCCTTCGGGGATTCAGGCTATATAAAAAATTTAAAAACACTTTTGAGCCATACACTGCTTGTATTGTATAATTGACTTACTGCCGGATTCAATATCCGATCGATCCATGGATTTGGAGATTAGAGATGCATATTTGACAATAGCTCCATACAAAACATGTCAAATAAGTATCTCTAATTTTTTTTTATGTCATGAGCGGCAAACGAGCAGACGTATCACCTGATGGTAAGCAATTACCGTTGCCCATGGACACAAGCAACACCAGAGGAGTCACAAGTGCGTTGCCGCCCTTTGGGTAAGGAAAAGGGATTGGAGGAGGATTGGGATGAAGGAGAAGGAATAGGGGATGGGGCATCCGGCACTCTCACTCACCGAATGAAACGCAACAATATAGGTACTGTTACTTTACGTCGATTTTCTGTGAGAGGGTAGTACTTCCTCGGTCGAGCCGGCCCATTCATGCTGAAATCAGCTGAAAACGGCTCTACTATCGATAAATTTCTAAATCTATCATCATTATCACTGAATACGGAATGTCACTACCCCATATCATCCCATGGGTGTCGTAAGAGCCGACAGAGGGAGCATATTATGCAGAGAACAGCACTGTAAGAGAGGGAAAACTTGATACAATACCCTATACCAACCCGTTTGGCCAGTGTGGTATAGTAGGCCAATTCCTCCTTACTCCTTTCAAAGGAGAGGCCTAGTCCAGCAGTGGACTGTTAAAGGCTGATGATAATAGCCGCAATCAATAAACTGACGTACTACTTAAACGAACGTATCTACAGCAATCAGACTGTACCATAACTGCAGTTATAGATACATTTTAACTTTTAAGCCGTTACGTTGGGTTTTGCAACTGCTAATAGCAGCTTCGCATTCCGACTAGGATAATAACCTGGGTGGAAAAACTGTAACATAAATGAAAAATACAAGTTAATGTAAGTAGAGTCATATAACCTTGAATATAATAAACCTGCACGCTTCGGTATTATGCGATAGTGTATTCGCTGTATCTCCAAATTTATTTTACTTGATATCATTTTGAATTAAACTTTTTGAAATGTACATATTAATGGTTTCTAAAATCATTAGTTTCTTTTTGTAAAACTTTATCATCATATTATTATTATATCTGTCGATACATGGCTGTATCTAACTACCTACCTAAATAAGAAAACCGTGTCATGTCATGTATGAAAAACTGCAAATAGATATTAGGCGGTATTGTCAATAAAAGTTGTAAAGAAAACTAATAGTGGCGCTCTTTTGCTCGGTTACGAGTATTTTACTGTTTTTACGCCAAATCAGGGCTCACAAACTGTTGGTACGCCGAGTTTTTATTACCTGTAGCTTTACTTCCGTGATTACTCTCTCAATGATTTTTTGTTTGCCGTTTGAGATCTTGAATTGCTCAATTACACTTACTTTTTGTGTACTTTACTTTTATATTATTGCTGATAAATTTATATTTTACTGGCAGGTATTAAGTTTATAGGTCTTTTATGGGATTATACATTTTTATTTTATTCTGGACGGGCTACAAGCTTAAATCTGCTGATAAATCCGATAATAACCTTTAGGGTAAGATCTCGGGACATCCAAATATCGTTGAGTGTATGTAAGGACATCAAAAATTACTCCAGAAATATAAACATCTACCCACAGACATAGATCTACATAGATAACGCAAATGCATGCACTTCGCGTGTCTGAACTCCGACCAAGCGTCGAGCTTGGTCGCCACTAACTTCAGTCCCCGCGCGTCCGTTTTACCGTTAAGTAAACTTTATTCACATTACGTTGCCGCGTTTGCTTCGGACGTTTGATCAGACGTTGTGTATTAGGAGACGATGAATATCGCACAAGCGATACTGTCGCGCATCGCTTCGACTTCGTGATACAGGCAACGTCACAGTAGGTATTAAAAAGTCGGCACGCTTGGTTTCAATACAAATCGTGATAGTTGCGTTATCTATGTAGATCTATATCTGTGCAGCTACCTATGTATCCTCACGGAATTTAAGGTGACAATTTGGTAAAAACATTAAAGTCGGCAGCAATTTGAATAAAACGTTTACAAACGTATTTCAATATTAAATATATTTGCCAAACTTCTTATTCAGAAACCTTGTTCGAAATACGTATTTTTTCCTAATATAATTTCGTCAAGCAAAATGTGTCAAATGTTTAGTGAAACGCTTGGTTTCTGAAGAGTATTTTCTATACTGCGTTTGGACTTTATGATAAAAATATCAGTTTTCCAGGTAGGTAGAGACGATCCAAGCTGCAAAGCTAAAATGTTTGCAACAGCTGGTTTCGCCGGCGGCGCGTGGGGTTCGTTCATACTATCGATATCAATATGGGGGAGTAACTCTAATATTAAAGTTATTTATTGTAAATCGCTTCCTTTGCTTTTGTGCTATAGAACAATTTTTACGTTTCCGTTTTCCTTGCAGAATGTTTTATTATGTGTGGTGTGCTTTATGCAGGTTTTCTACAGTTGTAGAAGTCCTCTATATTACTCTTTTATGTATAAAACATGCATACATATATGTATATTTTATAGATGTTGCTTATCTATTATTTACCGTGCTGACCGTGCATTTGGAAGATTCTGATTCAAATGCCAAAATTCTGATAAGCTGATTTAGCTTTGTAGGTAGAGTAGATTTTTTTTTGTTGATAATACATCCAACTACGAGCAGCTATTGAATTGTTACCTAAATTATAACAAAATATAAAAGTACACACTACATGCCTACCTTCCTTATGGTTAGACCTCTGTTAACGAGAGCTAATTCATAGACGTTCTTATGAAATTATCTTTTCCTGTAACGTGAACGTGTGTTCGTACTTAGATTTAAAGTTAATTTTAAATATCTATATCCACTTTAAAACTACGATAGTAAATAATTTTACCAAACATTGCTTTTAATGTCAACCCCAGTGACAACAATGAAATAAAGAATTTATCGATTACACCTTATAACAATTGTCAATTTGTACAAAATATGCATACGTAAACATTAGTGATATAGTTTATTGCAGTACGTTAGTTGGACGCGGAGCAGACGGTGGCGACAATGCAAACGCGAGGGGAGCGTGTTTGTGAGCCGGAGCCGCGCTATGAATAAAGATATTCCCGTTATTTGTACTACAGATGTCATGTAATTTCATTGTGTCGTACAATATTTAGTGTAAACACGGGGAGACTGCGACTAGATAACATCTCACAGATCCGGCCGACAAAACATTTTCATTTCTCGTCCGCAAAAAAATACTGCCTTGCTAATAAGGGATTTATATTTGATTATTTGTCATAATATAAAAGAGATTACCGCTGTTACCATAAACACGTTAAAAATTGGGTCACACAATACTTGTGAGGAATAATTTTGACAACGTTTCTTTACCAATTTTGTGCAATGACAAAATAGGATCAAGTTTTTTATTAGCTTTCATATTTTTGGTTTGGGGTACTACGTGATTGAAATTTTGAGGTTTAATAGTTGAAATCGTAGGGTTCGTAAGTTTTATGGGCTCCTACAGAACCAATGCTTCGATTGACTCTACTTTATCGAAGCTTAGAGATCTGACGGGCACTACCAATACGTGGCAATAGTATATTGCAATATTTTTATAACATTTGGCACGTATATGATTTTGATATCTGTTTAGAACTTAGCAGCAACCTTACAAAATAAATTAAATTAGTCATATGTAGTGTAGCTATAATAACAGACTTAAAAACTAAAATGTAACTATTCACATTTGTCTGCTACAACTGGAGTATAATATGGTACAAAGCTTGACGTCATCAGCTATAAACACGCAGTGATCCACACTTGTTCCTATATAGGAGCAACGTCAGCGAGTTGAAAGGAATACAATAAAGATTAATTATTAATTTATTAGAGAGAAACGATTAGTTCAGTATTCAATAATACTACAGTGTTCTTTAAATTATAATTAAACTAGCTTCGTGATCGTATTTATGAATAATGCACATTTTCATTAATATGTACCTATAAACTACTTTATCTAAACGCAAATTAACAAAGGGTTTACATTAGCAAGACAAAAACAAATCACAAACAATTATAAATGTTTGATTGTCACTTAGACTGTACACATACGTCATGCGATAGAGAGCCTCCATAATGTGAATAATTAATCATCTGTCTATCTAACTCGTAAATTGAAGTAATAACTGAACTCGCCAGGCCAAACTTAAATTGCCATTACTTTCGAAATGAAACCATCTCAATTATTCACGCCGTGTTCCTGCCAGTGTGAAATTTGCCAGCCCACATCGAAACATCGATATGGTGTTAATAAAATCATGTCAGTCATAGGCAATCGCGACAAGCAAACATGAGCCCTACATTAAATGATAATCCTGCCAATTTATCGGCAGAGCAAAAAATATACGGTATTGTGTCGCGACTTGTCGAACATGAAAATTATTTTATATAAACACATTGAGTATTCCGGCGCTCCCCGGCTCCGCTCGCCGCTCACAGATTACGGGTCCCCGTCTTCCCCACTCGTCATCTGCTGACATATTTTTTAAAATGGGGTGATGGGTAATGGAATAATAATAAACTGGAATTTACTTTTTGGTCATCGCAGTGAATCAAAAACTGAAAGGGGTGTGAACATATTGCTCGTTGTAGATTGTTTTCATTGTCGTCCAACGGACCAATACTGTGTAATCAACGGTTGGATAAAATGAAATGGAATTCGGTCTGAGCTATTTGTCGCATGTTTGACAGCAATAACAGGGTTCGCCGCGCATTAAAGCCGCCATATGTCGGTCATATCAAATTTATTTCTATTATTTTATTGGTTTAGTCGCCGATGATTGCCTTCATTACCTTTATTGGAAGTCACTGAGTGAATTTGAATTTATGGTCAGTGATATGGGTGATAGCTGGGTGACTATAACAAAGTGAACAAAGTAATAAAGGTAATAAATTGGTTTCACGAGGCTCCACATATCGTCCTCTATTATTTACTCGCCAGCCATTAACAGTCGTGAGGTACAAATCTGAAGCAATATACGTTTATATCACTTAGCTAATAACTTCGATACCTACACATAATTGTTATGTAATGCGTCGTTAAAAGACATTCGGCGTGCAGCATCAAAGTGTAACGATATTAAGACGAGTACAATAGATCTATCAACTGTATGAGCTTAAAATCATCCATTTAAATAACGTTTTTAAATAAATACTGCGTAGATAATAGGAACAATGCAATATTTTGTCAACTGTCGAGTTCGGGCCGCGGAGAGTGCACCACTGCGTGAAGCGGAAAATCCTCGGGACATTTGAGGACATTTTTTGTGGGATAATATCCGCACGACATTGTCAACCGGCTATTTAATACATCAAGTAACACAATACTTTAAATACGACTAGATTTGTGCAAAATTTGAAATTGTTACGCACACTGATTTTGTATTAGTCGATTGGATTAATGTTTCGGTATCAGCCGAATACCAGGAATTACCGTAAGCCACGCTGCGACTTGTCACTGGGTACTAATAATATTGATTATATTAAAAACCTGCATATGTTGTAACTTAAAAGCAAAAAAACTACAGCTATCTTGAAATATGGTGATACTTTATAGGTAAATACATATTTTTATCTATCATTAGCATTAACGTGGCGGACATAAAAGTTTATGTTCCTATTAAATTGATTATAAAAGTGATAAAATTATGGATTTTCATTTTTTTGTACGTCGTTTTTTATAAGAAGTTTCCACCCTCGTACATTTAGTAAATTGAATGGCTCGAGAGAATCCCGATGGCAGTAATTCTCCATTGAGACGCAATAAAATAAGATATGACAAAAATATCAGATTTCATATAGCCTTAGTTTCGTCACACGTAATATTATATTATTTAAGGGACATTATTCCGCCTTTTGTTTGTGGTTCCTTTCCATGTTTTATGTCACCAAGTGAGTTGAACCACACTACGTGACATTTTATTTTTGCACACGTTACATATTTTGAATTAATTTAGTACCAATAGGTAAATACGTTTTAATGTCTTTTGGTCTGAATTGTCCTTCAACGATTTGTGTTCTAACTTTGATTTGTCAATCACATTTTTCCTGTTAAAATTGTACTTGACTTAAGAAGCTGACTAGCTATGTATATAGGTATATATCATACCAAATGTTTTAGGTTTAGTCTAATGGATCTAATATTCTGTCAGAAGTACCCTGAACAGAAGAGCATGCATGAAAAATCTGATGGGAGTGAATGAAGCAAGAGAGATATGTCAGGATCGTTGCAAATGGCGTTCCGGTCGCTGCATACCCCTCCGGGAAACAGGCGTGAGTATATGTATGTATGTATGTATATTCTGTCAAGTCTGGTGAATCCAGTAAACGGACCCCAAGGTGCTAGGTGACAGTCTTGGATACAACTGGGATAGCGGTAGGACTATGATGAGAACGCTTGACACTAGAATTGTACGTACCTAGCACAAAGAAAGTCTGTAAAAAGAAAAATATTAATTTCAGATGCCATAAAAGTATGTATCCTTTTGTTCAATACAGGCATAGTTGACTAAACTACTATCTACTGGCTTATAGATGCTCATGTTTCTCATCTTATTAAGTAGTTATGGTGCATAATTTGGTTTCATATAAGAACACTGTTGGCAATAATAGAATAGGTAAGCTAGTGTGATCTTTATATTTTATTACTAGCTGTGCCCGCGACTCCGTTCGCGCGGAATTTGTCTTAGGGTTCTTTATCCAAAACTGGCAAAATTCGGAACCCTGATAGATTCGCCATATCTGTCTGTACGGAAGTACAGACAGCCATTGTGTATGTCAGAGCCATCTTATACCGAAACCATTAAGACTACATCATTGAATATTTTTAGAAAGATGTATTCTGTGAACCGCTGCCCGATTTTTATACCTAAAAAGGAATGACAATTAAGAGGTCCTCTCCATACATGGCGCTGACGTGAAAATATTTTTACAATGCGGCATGTCTAGGTATTTAAAAATAATTTTAGGGTGCCTAAAATTATTAATTTCTCAAAGTCAATCGTTTGAAAGATAGACGCTTCCAAAGTGGTTAAATGAGTATCGTTCCCCCGCCCCTCCGTCCTCAAAGTTTTGAAGTGACAAATCTAAAAAAAAGATATGCTGTGGATCGTAATAAAAACTGCCAACGAAAATTAGTTTGAACGATATGTGGTCAGCAGCCTTTACATTAAAAAACCGCAAATGTAACTTGGTCGTTAATAGGTACAAACATTATGAAAAACAAAGTTATTTGTACTGGTGAAAAAGTGATAGTGGTATATGGTTAGGTGAAGATAATGGGTATGTTTAGTGTTTATATCTAGCATAGAGTCCTTCATGGGCGAGTCCGACTCGCTCTTGATTTAATTATTCATCTTTGTAACAATGTAGCTGTTTCCTGTCTGTATATATTAAATCATTGCGTTACTCATTAACTTACCGACAATGTGCAGCCAAAACTACCTACCGATTGGTTGCAAGAAGACAACATTTCTTATTTTTTTATTTTAAGTTGACATATATTTTGTTAGACTGCCTCGTTGGTCTCGCGGCATAAATGTGCGCGTGGGATCGGGGAGGTCCCGGGTTCGATTCCTGGGTCGGGCAGTGTTATTGGGTTTTTTCTGTCACGAAATTCTCAGTAGCAGCACGGAGTCTGGAAATGTGCCCGGTACGGCAATAGGCTCGCCACTTATTACGTGGGACTAAAGTATACTTGGCGAAAAGTGGGTGTAGAAATACACCTCTGCCTACCCCTTCGGGAATAAAAGGCGTGACGATATGTATGTATGTATGTAAGTTGACATATATTTTGTTTGGCGACCAGCCGCTTGTACTATGAAAGGATTTCTCAAAATTCTTATGGAATCGGGAAGAAATTGTAAAATTAATAAAAATGAGCGGGTACAGCTGCGATCATCCTCTAGTTCTCGATAAAGCAAAAGCAAGCGCAATCTTACTTTAGCTTCGTACTTTTGCCGAAATCACCTTGGTAGGAAGAGTCTTCCCGTTCCACCCGGAGCATCTACAAATAGTATTTTTCCCAAATCACTATCCACGCTACGACACACCCGATCATAATTATATTAAACGCTGTTCTTCAGTAAGTCTCGAGACATCATTTTGCAGGCTTTCGGCTAGTTCTAATTCTAATGGGTAATAGTTTATTTAGTATATGGCGTAATCATTATTCATACAAATACCAGCAAATGATGGTTCGGGCAGGCCATATTGAGTAATAGGATAGATATGTCTACTGTCAAGCAACGGTTTATTAGATTGTTGAGGGAACCTTAAAATATCCTCGGCCAATTTGTCTTCATATTTATGCCATAACTATGCAGCATCTCAAACCCATGGCGTAATCGATGGGGACTTTTACTTATACTTGCTTCAGATAATGTCATCCCAGTGTTTATCCCCATCCAGTAAAATGAAATGTCTCGCCACTCTGCGAGCTGTTTACATATACATATGCGAATACGTCCAGCCTAAGCTGAACCCTATTTAATATAATTAATCATACAGATTTAGGCTCAATTTAAATTGGGCGCGTTAAACAAAAATCAACCGTATAGCCGTACCCATACTGGCGCGGCGAGATTTCTATATTTTTTTTTATAAAATACATATTAAAGTGTACTTTTTGAATATGGGAGTTTGATAAAGATATATCTATGTGAAATACAATATATTTAGGTATTTAAGTACACTTTGAAGAAATGCCTAACGATTAAACACGTTATTGTGGCAAATTTATAAAAGATAGATATATACTATAAAAGACTTTTTTGTAGATATTTTGAAGACCATCATTTTTGTAGTACATACTTTTGGTGTATGATCAACGTATGCGAGGATAAGAGCTCGAAAGCGGATTTTCATCCGACTTGCTTCAAATTTATCGTCACTGCTCAGCTACTATGTGTCTTAGCGTTATGTTGAATAGCCTATAACCTGCCCAGGAGTATGGACTACAATCATACCAAGTTTGGTTAAAATCCCTTCAGTAGTTTTTGACCCATGCGTGCACATACAGACAGACAGACAGACAGACAGACAGACAGACAGACAAAAAATTTACTGATTGCATTTTTGGCATCAGTATCGATCACCATTCATCCTCCAATATTAATTTTGAATATATATTCAATGTACAGAATTGACCTCTCTACAGTTTTATTATAAGTATAGATAAATTTTATTTTATATTGCTTTTTATGTAAAATTCATGACAAGAATGTGTATAGAATCATACATAATGTAATGTAATTGTGCATTCAGTTTAAAATGTTAAGAGTGTACTTAGTTTCTACGTTTTCCAATAATAATAACTCACTTGAATAACATCTTACAATGTATTTATGCATCGCGTCGCGTTTCACAAGGATTATTATTCAACTACATATTTGAATTAAAACACGCTTTAGGAAACCAAGTAAATACTTATATTAGTTTCCGTCTATTCTGCAAAGCAACACCCATGTTTGATTTAAGTTGACTTTTTGGGTTGACTAAACTCATCTTAAACAAATCAGAATTTGGAGATAGAATACTGGTTTATCGAAAACATGATGGGCCTTATTACAAAACATGGTTTAATAATAATACCAGGTTTAGACCTTGATGGAGAATTTTTAAAAGGACTTTTTGAGGCAAATAATTACATATTTTTGTTCGAGATTTGTTCCAAAGAATTTTAATGACAATAGTTTTAGAAAAATGTGTTTATAGTGCACGTAAAATCAATTTTACGCAGGTAAGCTAAGGGCTAAACCTTGATTTATATTTAGTCCATGTTGTTTTGAAATCAACTCGTTTTGTATAATACTATGGCCCTTCATCACAACGTGTCATTCCATAAATGAGAAAGTACATAATTTATTAGAAAAAGTTTATACGTTTACAAAGCGGACAATAGTCGTGCTGTGTGTACTGCGTTTGTTTGTAAGCAGGTACTTGTACGTAATATGACAAGAGAAATTATTGGTAAAGAGGGCTGCGCTCAATGAAAAGGAAATATCACGACAATTATGAAGCATTAGTGCGGTTGACAATGGTGACATAGTTTTTGTGAAGCTTTCATAAGAGACTTTCAAACAAAACTCACAATACATCGCGTTGTTCGTACTTACGGACGTTTAATTAATTATAAAATGTACAATAGAAGCGTTTAATCTTTTGAAGTGGGATCAATGTAAGGTTATATAACATCGTTCGTTTCGTTTAGAACCTACCTATTACTCGTTAGACGGGCTAAGTGATAATTCGGGATATTTTTTTTGCCAAACACTTTGAAGCAATCCTTGGTTATGGATTCTTGGTAAATTATGCTTAGAAGCTTCTGCCTCTGTTTAGTTTTTAACACTGCTTGATATATGTGTATATAGATAAGTAAGTGTATTGGTAATCTTTGTCGTGTATGCATTTACATGACAGTGTAACGAATAGTTAATAAATAGGATAGTGTGCAGAAAGGATCTTTAAAGTCGGGATGCTGGGGCGATGATGATGTTGTTCTGTGTTACGGATGTGGTGACGGATTTAAAGTGTAAAGTGTAAACAGCCGATTTCATTCCGCGGTTGTCGTAAGAGGCGACTAAGGACATGAAGCCAATAATATCTCTGGAAAGTGATGGACACGATATTAAACCCTTTACTAACCCTTCTGCCAGTATTATAGTGGGTCAAATCCTTCTTATTGACTTACAACGCTATTGTGTCGCAAGTAAGTGGAGTATATCCAGCAGTGAACAGTGAAAGGCAGTATGATGATGACGAACTTTCGTTCCGATTAATAATAGTCTCGAATTTTCTGATTTGTGTTTTCGGTTTCTAACACTCTAGGTTAGTCGTCCCAAAGTATTCAGACCTTCGACCCATCAAACAAAACTTTCAATGTTGAGATCCATTACATAGCTGTTTTTTTTAAAGGGGTATAAATGGGAAGATAAAGGCGTAAAGGGAAGGAGAACTTCGGTCAGTCGGTATCACCTAACATTTCAAGACCCACTCAAAATTCGCTCGCGACCGACCAGAGGGTCGCGACCCATAGATTGGGTAATGCTGCTCTAGGTCATCATTTGACATTCTAAAGGACAACCATGTTAGCAAGCCAAATAAGGCGGACAGAAATATGGCACTCGCGTCTTGTGAATCGAGCCTTATAGTCCCATTTACCTGACATTATATAATAAGTAAGTAGATGCGGCGCAACTACAAGTACATGAAAATTCTCGCATGCCTCGATCGCTAATGGTATAGGTGGAGATATAGCGTTGCTTGTTAGTTTGGCTCTTACAACTTGTTATAAGGGCGGTGTAAACACGCGTGACGGCCTGGTATCACGTCATCGCGCACGCGAACGCGCGATGGATTCACTCTCCTCATCCCTATAATACAATTATAAATGCGAACCTTCGCGTTTGTTTATTTGTCAGTAAATCACGCGAAACGAGACGATTTTGCAAGTAGCTCGTACTGTGCAACCAGATTTTGGACAGTCGTGACCGCTCGCACGAGTTGAGGAGGACCTGGATATAATTTTTAGATATGACTTTTTGAAGAACGCTATGCAAGGGAAAATATTGTCTCAAGGTCCACCAAATTATAAACCTTTAAAATTGCAGGCGTGAAGTGTACTTAACTCAATGGATTAGACAGCACTGCCTGATCGATTTTGCTTACCGTTCTAACTCAGTGTCATATATCATAACAGATACGATTGTTTGTGCTGGTCTCTGGCTAGAGCAATTCCTCACATTGATATGTTCGATATTAAATGTATTCTCAAATGAAATTCTTTCGGGTTAAGTTGATATTGTCATATAATAACAATATCAGTAAACATTACTTAAACTTTTAATAATTGCTATCGAAATTGCTCATAAATTCAAAACAGAAAACTCAGAACAGAAAGGACTAATAATGAATATTGCGTAAATGAGCATCTCTATTCACGTAGCTTAACAGTAATGAATAAAATGTCTATATTTAAGTAAACATGACTTGATTAATCGAAATAATTAGTTAATTATGGTAACAGCTGAATAAACCCTTGCTAACAAGGTAGATCGAGCGCGCAATAAAACGGCTCCTCGCGTCTGCTCTGCAGAATGCTAAAAATGACGAAAAAATCGATATTTATGTAGGTGAGGTACTTAGTTGCGTGCAGAGGCTGCGTGCGGCGGCCACATTCGACTTCGTGCATCACATCGCCACCCTAATTAATATAAGATCTCAATTAAATTGCGACACATAACGAGGAGCGGAATTTTTACACACACGCTTAATATATGGCCTACGTTTTGTCTCACAGCAAGCCAATATCCACTCACAATCTGAGAACTTGTTTGTCCATGTCACACATGCAACTAAATACAAATAGAATTAAACGTATTTTAAAATTATATGATCCCACGATAAAGCTGTGAAAGTGCTATCTCGTCTTAATCAAGATTAATTAATGCGATCTTTTAGTTTTTATTTTATAAATAATGGAAATATAAAGATCTCAACACGAGTTAGAAGCATTATCAGTTATGTGGATATTTTTAGAAAGGTGTTTTGGATATCTGATTAAAGTTGATTATCGGCTGGCCTGCAACTATCTATGGATATTCGATAATTACAGAGGCTCGGCTAACTGTGTACCTAATGTGTTTTCTTGTGAACATACGTCTCATCGACTATAACTTATTAATTATACTAAAAGACCCCGCACATTAATTTCCGACAGGGCTTAATTGACATCGTTTTTATTATGACTAAACAAATAAAATATTCAGGGTCTGAGTTATAAATGTTGACTTTTCCCTTTAATGGTACCCACTGTTAGTTTATTCGGGACGGGTGGTGCTCGTTCGAGGCAAGGTCCTGACCAAGTTTTGAATCGTAATAATTTGGGCTCAGATTACCAGCGCTGATAGCGCGTCATCTCACCTCTTACCAGGGACGTATTTCGTTTGGTCGATTTCACGGTTATTAAGTAAATTTATATAAAAAAATATTTTCTTTCATACTCAAAGGAAAATGTACATCGTAATCTAAAATTGGATGTAAAAAGGTAAGCTAAATGCAAATGTCTATTATGAGAGCAGTCTAAATACGTTTATATTTAAAGACTTTTGCCGCATAAACCTCGGTCCAGTTGATCAAATTAAGCAATAAAATATATTAAAATGCAACCAAAAATATAACTCGTAACCAGAAAAGTTTGAAATGTGTTTTATTTTGTGAAATAAAACACATTTAACCTCGCGATTAAACTGGCTGTGTTGAATTTAGCGTGGTCGGGTTGTTTTATTTAGGGTGAGGATAAATTTAGATATTTTTACACATTTGGCGACCTCTGAGTCCACACCTGTAGTGGCAATGGTGGAAGGCCACACGCGGTCGGTGCGCGGGGCGCGGGTCGCTCGGGGGTGCGGCCAGAGCGCGGGGGGCGCGGTTTCATTCATGTTGTTAGATCGGACCGCTCATAACTTAACTCCTAATTTATTCGTCTCCATTTACAATCCAGTTTTGGTGCAGTCTTCCTCGTACCTCGACCATTTGATCTACCTATAATTTTTGGGAAAATATAATAATAAAAACCTGTGAATAGGATAACAGAGACTTTTCTCTACGCATCTAGTGTCAGTAATTGAGTTTCGGTTATTATTTCAGCAATCGATCCATAGAGCCTGAGCACGTCGATGATTGAGGAAAATATGCAAGACGCTGCATATTATGTATCTAGTATTTTACGTATTGGTAGAATTTGCTCAATGGTATTGGTCAAGTTACATATCGTAACCGCTAAAGCGATACTGAGAGCTACGGCGCTAACAAGAAGAGCCTATAACTTGATGCGTGTACGCAACTAAATAAAATGGTGTGGCGGCCCTTAGCGTAAATAACAACGCCGTCTCACTATCCATTCATAAAATAGTCTTATAAAAGATAAATATTCAGTTTGTAACGTAACAATGAAACAGTTCGGACCGATGGAAAATATCAGATTTCTTTCCAATCGTCAAACGTTTCGTCGAGTCGTAGCGGCGACATGGCCCGGGGCCGCTACAAGTTTGATTCAAAGGTTTTTACTTTGATATTTATGTTTGTCTTTAATTTTTACTCCTTCGCCGCTGTCCATTTAATATCGGACGGGACAGTGTTAACGATCACTATATAAAATTTTATTTGAACGCATCTCGCCTTGCTTTTTGTGTATTCAACACATCGTTGATTTTACTTTTTATTAATCACCCGTGAGTAACGTGTGTGTAGTGTGTAGGTACGTATGTGTTGGACGAGTTATGTGTCCGTTTGTTTGTGTAACCCGATTACATTACCGATATGATATTTTTACTTTAATTAGACATAATTTTTATTAGCGTTAAATCTGAGCGGAAACCTGTTAAAAACTCTTTGTAATATTTTTTTTAACTTGCTGTTTTATAAGTATTGATGACTGTCATTATCAGATCTAACCGTTGAATAAAGAGCCCCAATCGAATCGAAATCAACTAGTTTAAATATACTAGTATATCAGAGATTCGAGTTCGATTACAAGATACGCACGCACCTCTGACTTTTCGTAATCGTATGCGTATTAGAAATTCATTATCAGTGATAATTTTATCAGATAAGGCAATCTGTAGAAGAAACCGACTAACTGGCGAGATTTCAAATGCTCTCTAAATGGTGTGATGTTTACTTACTCACTCTTGATCATCTTGAACATTTTGGTGGCAACACGCAGTAATAAACTGTCCAGAATATGGCATTCAGTTCTCAGTATTTTATAATATGTACCAGGTCACTCAGAAAGTATTGCGAGAAAAAGATTTTATGTATGTGAGACTGGGCAGTAATAATTTATTAAAAAGTATGATTACTTATAAGTAATAAAAAAATAATAATAATAATCCTTTTCCGTACCCCGGGCGCGGGCATGTTAACTAACCATGCAATATTTACATTGTCACATTTAAAGGAAGAAAGAAAGAAAAATAGGTAACTGAATAGGTACGTCTAAACCGCGCGAATTGTAAGTACCTACAATCGCGTTTAAAACTTATATTTTGACAGAAACAGTATAATATATGTACATATTTGTAATGTACTCACCAATAACTTTCGTTTGATACCAAACACGTAATGGTTATCTAAGTTTTATTTTTTTTGAAGTTGGGATCTGAGTTATTAATTACGTACTTAACAAAAAGTTTCGATAAAATTTATATAACCTATGTCACCTGCGCCATTATTACGAATCTTTTGACACCCCATTTATTAAAATCGGTTCAGTAGTTTAGGCGCTACGGTGGAATATACAAACATACATACATAGACTGCTAAAAACATTACCCTTCCTTTTGGCTTCGCCGTAGTCGGGTAAAAATAGGTACGTTCTTAATTCAAAACCCCTCCACATTTTTTGCGAGCTAATTAAAATTACCGTGTCTCATTGAAAAATGGATTTGTGTCGAGAACATTTTCGCCCTATGATTTTTTACAATTTTAAGTTTCGCCTGAAACCGGACGAATCGTACGATAGACTACAAATGGCATTCATGGATGAAGGCCCTTCTAAGGCAACCGTGTATTGTTGGTAAAATGAATTAAAGCACACTAACATTGGGGAATGAAGAAAGAAGTGGTCGCCCTTTGACGGCTGTTACGGCAGAAAACGTGTTATCAGTGAAAAATTGATCCAAGACAATAGACGAGTTACATACCAAGAGATTCAGCATATACTGCAGATTGGATCAGGAAGCCTTCACGAGATTCTACACGTGCATCTACGGGTGCGGAGGATAGTTTCACGCTGGGTGCTGCACAACCTCACCGATGTACAGAAGCAGGCAAGGGTGGAATGGTGCCATGATATGAGAGACAAATTTGAAGGAGGCTCGTCTCGGCGTGTTTACGACATCGTTACAGGTGATGAATCCTGGATTTATCAATACAATCCAGAAACAAAGCGCCAGTCGACGGTTTGGGTGTTTCAAAACGAATCAACGTCTACCGAAGTAAAGCGACCTAGAAGCGGGGGGAAGATTTTGATCGCGAGCTTTTTCAATTTGACTGGCTACTTGGTGTCAATTCCTTTACGAAACCAAAGAAGCATTAAGGCCAAATGGTATACTATCAAATGCTTGCCAGAAGTTTTCTCTGTTGTGAGCAACAAGCGACCAAACACACGGCTGCGCTGGCTACTTCTCCACTACGATAATGCACCTGTCCACACCGCAATCAAAACGAGGGACTTCCTAGACAGCACACCGGTCAAACTCCTGGGTCACCCTCCTTACAGCCCTGACCGAGCACTTCTTCTTATTCCCAAAAATAAAAAATCAGCTCAAAGGGATACAATTTTCGTCGCCGGATGATGAGGTCTGCGGCGGACTGGAAAAAGTGTTTCGAAAACTGGTTCAGACGCATGAAACTTTGTATAGAGGCTGGTGGAGAGTACTTTGAAAAGATGTAATAAAAATATATTTACAAAGAACATTTTTTTTAGTGTCGCAAAACTTTCTGGGTGTCCCACTTATGTATGTACTTTTGTATGAACTTTGCCGTCACACTGGTAGTACCTCTCTGTATATAATATAAAATACTTGCGTTACTGACTGACTGTCTGACAGGCAAAGCACAGCCAAAACTATGGGGGGCAAGCAGCTGAAATTTACTATCTATATTTCTTAGGGAAGGTAGAGGTGCACTAAGAAGAGATTTCGCGAAATGGTTAAAAAAAAATAATGTGCGGCATAGCTGCGAGCTTCCTCTAGTAATATTTAATTTGCATAAAACTTTTCACAGATTATTTACCTAAATCGTCCTCATGGGTCTGTTTGTTAAGACTGCAGAAAAAGCCATCCTATGTTATGACTTTATATCGAATTGACAGAGCGACAAACGCAGCTTTGGACCTTTTATTATAGCATATTCCTTTTTAAAAGGTAGGTAACGCACTTGTGATCCTTCGGGCGTTGCCGGGGTCTATGGGCGGCGGTGATTACTTACTATCAGGTGACCCACTTGTTCGTTTGTCTTCCTATGCTATAAAACAAAAAGTAATCATGTATTGTTTTAATATCACACTTCTTTCTTGCCGTAAATTTAGAAATGAAAGTAACATTGTTTCTAATTTAGGTAACGACATGATTTTTAGTTTTTTTATAAAATCACTGAAATAGAAAATACAGTTTCAAGAGATATGACTTGGCTTGGTTGTCTGAATGCGCTATGATTGGCTAATGACCTAACGTAGCCCCCAGGCTGTTTCCCTTTACCTATTAGTACACACATTGCCTAACGCTCTAATGTCGTGCCTCGACCTATTAGTAGACTAGTGTGTTATATAAAAGAGCCAAAAAGTAGGGTATCTTATATTATTAGGCACCCCAGCTACCATGTGATGCAGAAAACTATTTGGTTATACAAATATTCCAATATTTATATACCATTAGCCCTTTATACTGTCCCACTGCTGGGCACGGGCCTCTTCTCACTATGAGAAGGGTAAGGCCATAGTCCACCACGCTGGCCAAGTGCGGGTTGGCAGACTTCAGATGTCTTTCAAGAACATTATGGAGAACTCTCAGACATGCAGGTTTCCTCACGATGTTTTCCTTCACCGTTTAGCAAGCGATAATTAACAATTTAATACGCACTTAACTCCGAAAAGTCATTGGTGCGTGCCGTGGATTCGAACCCGAGACCCTCTGCGTAGCAGTCTGTCGGTCTCTCCACTCAGCTATCGCTGTAGGCATTCCAATATTTATTTAAAACAAAAGAATGTGCTCAATATTATGTATATGTACACTGGCTTGTAACAAAACGAATTAATTTGATTTAAAAGCTAGGCACGTTTCTAAAACAGATAAACAATTATTCTACAATCGATCGTATTTAATACTGCGTTCGTTTAAACTGGATCCACCGCCTACGCCAATAAACAATTTCCATTTTAATTAATGAAATAGTTGCTTGCTTCCATATTCATATAAATTGTCTTAATGTCTTAAATTAATATTGTGAACTCAGTAAACATTTTGACGCGTGGGACGACTAAATAATACTTACCAGCATCAAGCGTGTTTCAGAAAATGAGTTTATCTTTTTCCATTAATGAGGAAGGTATTTTGATTGAAGATGTAGCAGCAGTTGATATACCTACACGCTCGTGCTACGAAAAGTAGAGTGTATTGAATGCGTGTGTGGCAAAACAATAAATCATTACAATATCGTGTTAAGTAGTGCAGTACATAAAAGCAGCGGCAAGAAAGGTCGCGAAGATTTGTGCGAGCTATCTCCGGGGAGCGCGCATTTGTGTAGGCCGATACGAGCAGCGGCGAGCGCACCGCTCCACGAGCCGCCCGGCCGCTGCCGCGCCAGAACCGACCCACCGACGTCTACACACATTAAATATATCCATTTAATGATTACAATTTCTCGTTATAATTTATTTAGGACGAAGCATAACAAGTTTTCGAATCAAATATGTCGCCCATAAAGATGCTGACTCGAGGGTTGGACCCTGAAACCTGTTAATTCTACAATGATCTTTTGTCCGATGGGACTCGACGATGAAATGGTCTCTCGTATCATGGATGTAAGAATTAAAACCGGTCGTTACGTCTCAGACTAGAATGATCGTTTTGAAACAACTCGGCCGCGGCTCGTCGGGAGTTAAAGGGTTTCATGAGCGTGTGCCGGCGATAAATGAAATATTTCTTCTTAGGAATAAATTAAAGTCTATAATCCAATTCCGGGCGGTTCGTCGTAGGAGCCGTTCTTACGGAGTCCTTAGAGGGGAACGGATAGATCGAGATCAGCCGGAGAGTGTGAATGAGAGCATTACGATCAAAAAGGGAGGCGGAGGGCGAGAGGGGTGAAGAGGCTGTTGGATAATTCTTTATTCTTTATGAATATGTGAGCTCGTTATCTGTGGGCTGACGTGGCCCGAGACATTCGCGGCTGGTGTGTGCGTGGCGCTCGGCGGTGCTGTGCGTGTGCCGCGGGCGCGGGCGCGGGCGCGGGCGCGGGCGCGGACGCGGGCGCGGGCGCGGGCGCGGGCCTAGTGCTGCCACTAAATAATACATAGGTATCGACAGCGCCGTCTGCGAAGAGCGGCGGGTACACGACCGGATCAACATACGGCATCGACGCCAGATTGAACGATAGTTCCCGAGGAACTGGTTATCGTTATGGGCCGACTGGCGGATGAAATTTATTGGCAGCGCGTTGGAGAAATGTAGCGAGCGGAAGGGGCTTGCGATTTTAATTAGGTAATGAATGTCGATGCAGATCTGCATATCGATTTAACGGCTAGATTTATCCCTTCGCTCTAGGTCCGTGTTTCAAATGCTAACTAAATCCCCAATTTAACGCTTCGTACACATAGCTAGATTTATTTATTGCCCGTTGTCTAATCAAACGCTATTCTATAAAATTAGTGCTGATGACGGTCGAAACAATATCGGACAAAATAAACAGTTGTTAAATATTGCCATATATTTCCCCATCATTCACCATAGTATAAAACAAATCACGTAAACAAACCACATGAGCGTCGACAAAGATCAAGACGAACCATTTAAACTTTTGTGATGCTACATATATTCTTTGCAATTTGTTTCTTTTGAGGACTCAAATGATAAAAATAAATGGAACAAAAGTATGAAAGGGGATCTTTTGGACGGCACATTTCTCTTCGAAATTGACGTTTTTCAGAAGCGGTCGGTTTTTAACGTTTTAATTAGGGGCGCACATTACGGCACGCCATCACGTTCGCCCCTCGCTCTTTGCCTCACATTTTTGTATATTTCCGTCTATTTGGGGAAAATTTTATTTTTCGACCACTGTGGGCTATTTTTGTGTCGCGTGCAGCCGGCGCGCGGTCTCCGTGTTAAATCTCTGTGGGAAACTTGTCTTACATCGCTCCTAATCTTCTACTAAAGGATTTCTTACTTTTTTTAACCAAAATATGGCTTTAGATGTCAATTGATTGTCGACTGTGGAACATATGTTTATTTCCATTTTGATAGCGTGCTTGTCGTTGATATAATTTTGACAAATTTTCTGTTAAAACATTTCGACATTTCGATTATATATTATTTTTATAGATATATTAACCGATCGACATAATTTGAAACGACAATTTATGTGGTAGCAGTTAACAGGAAACGAATCCGTGATGGATCGTGGCGTCGAGTGACACTTTCCTTCTGCTTGGTAAAAAATAAGTTGTTTTTTCAAAACGTGCACTTGAGATCCGTCGTCACTCAAACCATAAAACAAGACGTTGTGGTTTTAAATAATCATTAAATTCGTTTTTCAATAGTCCCTCTAGTATGACGGTTACTATGCTTATGGGTAAACTATGCGTAGTCTACCCTATCTACCCTTTCTCGTTTATCCTTGGGGAATATTTGAAATAGAAAAGCCGTATGAATTTCTATTATTTAAGTAAAAGTGCAGCAAAAGGGAATTACAGGTGGCAGTCCTAAGAGAATGTGTATGGACATGATTTTTTACGGATGACGACGTTTACATCATTAACTACTAATTGTAAAATAAAGTTTTTATCTTTAGATAGAGTAACTATTAATATACTTATAATTATTGTGCAATATAACCAATGAAATGAAAATAAATTAATAAAAAATCAATCGTCACATATTCTTCTAATCATTTTGTAATAACGGTCATATGATGATAAATGGAAGAAGTGAAAGACAACGCTTCAAACTTACTATAAGTATTGTCGTTGGACAATTGTTTGTCATCATTATTAGTGGACGCTACTTATAACTCGGTCTTTTACCTTTGAGCCTTTCTTTGATACGTTGTATGCGTACACCCCAGGTACGGCCTTGATATCTTCTGAACAGTATTTCCAGCATTATTTGTTTTATTGCCATCCCAAACTCAAAAACAATACAAAATACCGTTAAGTATAAAACAGTTTTTTCTAGGAAGTGATTTCGATGTACCTTTGTAAACTGTAAACCTGCAAAGAGTCCACCATCTTCGAACGCGAGCGTATTATCCCTCTGCGACATACAAGTAAGTATACGTAAAGCTACGTCGATATTGTGAGTCGTGTCACGTCACTCACGTCACGTCATTTGTCGTCGTTAGCGATGACGCATGGCGGCGCTGACCCCGTCGCTGACCCGCTCCATCACTCTTCCATCAACACTGTAATGACGTCATCCCTGACTCGTAGCATCACACAACATACATACGACACTCTCCAATTATTTCAAATTAGAACTTATTTTAACAGATTCTTAAAAAAAAAAAAACAATTTTTTTATTCAATCGAATGTAGCTGCGCAATTGGAAGCCACAGGTAGCAATAATCCGCACGGTGTCGAGGTCACAATTGGACATAAGTTCCTAACCGAACGCCTACGAGCGCCGCGATAACACAAGTCCCCTAGTTGAATCCTACAACTCCCCAGGGCACACAGGCAGCTGTACATTTTTTGTTTTATTTTATTCATGTTTTATACAAACATGAACCAATTACTCATTAAAAATAGATATGTCAATTTATTCTCACACAAGTCAAAGCAGGTGTCAAAATAAACAAATGTCCCCATTTTACGCGCAGCTTTCTTTTCGCAGAATCATTTAGCCAGTTTACATTTTTGCAAAGCTTCTATACCTCCCACGGTGCACGGTGGTGCGTGCACAAATGCCAAAAATCTATATTTGTATAATGATCTTGTATTGAGTAACGTCGTCTGCCATTCAATGAATATTTTCTAAAACTGATTTATGACGATATGCAACCGAACAATCGCACCGTTTTGACGTACTATGGCACGAAGTGAGGTTTTACAGCTACCCTTTCAGTGCGGCTCGAGACAAACCCTTTGAAAAACGGGGTAATAAACTTTTATTATGATATTTGCAAAACCCGACGAAGCAATTGTCTCCAGCACCCCGTCGTTACGCGGTGTAGCGCTGGCCAATTAGTCAAGATAACAAAAAACTAAAATTTATTCAAAATAAGAAGCAAAAAATGACACGTTCACGAAATTTATGGCTCGACCGATGGTCATAAGCATTTTTTGGCAATTGTTTAAATGTTAATAAAATTTTAACACTTTGGGTGGATGTTTTTACTATCTGAAGTTCTGCGGAAAGATAGGTACATTTTAGAAAAACTTGCGGTAAACCCAGGTAGGTAGAGAATTTTTATTTTTTTAATTGTCAAAACGTGAACAAAATGTGGTTGGTTGTCAGACTTTGGTGTGACAGGCAGTATAAGTAAGTGACATTGTAGTGATGTCGCGACATCCTAGACATTTGATATGACATTATACTATTCTGGTAGAGCTGGTGAGGTGTGTCCCCGCGCGGGATGCGCTCGGGTGCATGTAAATGGTGCGTGGAGATGTGTAACGTGGGCTCAGTCCTGTCACCCTCGTTACCACTCGTGGTTACTACTTCCTATCACACGTGCGGAGTCGTACTTCACTACACAATAACATTGTGGTAGCCATCAACAGACAATCTTTACTTCTTACTAAAAAGAGAAAAATATCGAAGATATTCTAAAGTTTTATTGTACATCTAAATATAGAGGTTGTTTGTTATGCAAGCATTCGGCTGACGAGATATTTTAACTCCACAACTAAATTTAACGTAAAACGAAACAAACGTAGCGACCCCATCCACTTGTTTTTCCGCCGTTTAGCAGATCCAAAAATTTATTTAATTTGCTGCATTATGCAAACCGAGACATGCCTTTCATTATTCTTGGCATTTCGATTCCATATCCGAGAGAAATAAGTTTTTGTGTCGTCCCGACACGCTTCAGTGGCTGTGTGTCGCTTCATTGTTTGCGGCAGCCTGCGGTTTCTAACAAATTATATATCGACTTACGCACAGACTAAATACTTTTTAATAATAATAGCGAACATTTATTTTTTGCGATAAGTCTCGCAATAAGTGAAAGTGATGTCGTGTGCGGGGCCGGACGCTCTGTCATTCTAAATGACCGTCTTTGTTATGTTAATTTGCATCGATTTTACAGCATTTCGGCAAAAGGGCTGCAAGTAAACTCATTGTCACTATTTCGGTCAGTTTCATATGCTAAACGTTCTCAGAATTCTGAATACTTTTGTTTTCGCTGGAAAAAAGAAGACTCTTGTATTTATGCAAATGAGTGTATCATTATTCAATTTATGATGATAGTTAGAGGGGTATGTGCTGTAGGTAGGTGGGTGGTGGGGGCGCGGGCCGGCGGCAGCGTCGCATCCCCACAGCCCGTCTAATGAGCAAGCGTGTTCGCCTCAATTGCACACAGCACTCTTATTCACCGGCAATTTATTTCATTTTTGCCTCTGATCGCGCCTTATTGAGCGTCTTTTTATCTTATTGCCTTCGTGGGTCTATAATACGTATCCTGTTACTTGCAAATGAGACACACGCCGAACATGCTAGTGTTGGCTCGGTCATGATGTAGGTACGAATAATTAAAATTTCTCATTGCATTTTTTATTTAATTTAAATTAACTGCATGGGAAACCATTGATATATACCTACTTTACTGCTTGAGAATGCACTTTATTGAGAAAATTTGCAATCCACTCCCGGGGAATTCTAAATCAAAGAATTTATTTGATTTTCATATATATGTGTGACTTTAATGTTTTGACGAGTTATGCGTTATGGGGATACGAAGACATTCGCCGAGGCAATAGTGTTATGAGTAGCAGTCATTATGATAATAACAATCTCTGAATCGTTGCCAAATGCTTGTCGGATACGACAACACCGGGAGTGGGTTGCGCCAAAGAATATTTGTACCAAAAATATAAACAATAAATTTTTGTTACGGTTGTTTTAAGTGTAAATCATACATTTTTAAAGCAGCAAAGATTTCTCGCCGACAAAACATACCTACAAAATCTTACAGTTTTCATTGGTGAGTTTCGTTGGTCTGTTTGTATTTCTTACATTTTATGCTCACGTTTCGTTTTATATATTTACGTTGGAATATGATTAATGATCCTTTATTTAGGTCATAATGGTACGTATAAGTATTATATAGCACTTGTATCAAATGTAAGCATCCATTAAATAAGTAAATATAAAAGCTAAAACACCCAATGGGACTATGTAATTTTTGCTTGTTTTTGTAACATTTTATTACGATTGGAACACTGGGGTAGAACCGTAAATTAAATGAAAGATCCGTCAGTTCGGGAAGAAGTAAATCAAGACAGACGGATTGCCCCTAATAAAAATTATAAGAGGCACAATGGCTCGAATGTGAGCCGAGACCGTCAGGAGCTGTAAAATCTTGCTATGTTTGTTTATGGTGCACTAAAATATGTTATAAACTAGATAAGTATAATCTAAATAAACTAACGTATAATTAGTATCTTGATATTTGTGTTAAGTTCTGTAGCCGAGCCGTGTGCCCCGGCTCTCCGGGGCGTTTTATTGTGAAAACTTTATTCGTTCCTCTTTCTCATACATGTGACAGCGGCTTCAGTTATAAAAGTTGCCTAAAAGTAGCTTTATTGCTAGCTGTTGAGGCACAAAATATTAACAAATAAAAGTATTTTAATAACAAATATGGCGTGGAGCAGAACAAATAAATACGTGGTAATATTTCTTTGTTCGCCCGACCAATGGTGCGCGGCTGACGTTGACATGTCTTGCTGAGCTCTTTGTTATGCTCTTATTATATTTTTTGGAGGCACTTTTTAGAAGATCTTATTTGTTGGGCCAATACTTGGTCGTAAATCTGTGGGCAAGTATGAGACTGAATATGCAGGTGTGCCAACCCTTTTGCTATACACACGTACTTCATATAAATTATTACAATGGCGAGCTCCGCTGCGATCCATTGTAATAATAAATAGTTATGTACCTACGTAACCAGCAAATTCAAATAAAGACGTAGCTATAATATTGCGGCGATATATTGCGAGGTATTACTCTATTCCTTAGAAATTACTTTTATTTCATTACATAAATATGTTAGGAACGCGGATTCGCCATATATTTCCTTGTAGACAGTTTCTAATCATAGATAGTCAGATTCTATTTCAAAAATAGAATATTTTCGTCAGTTTACTTTTGTATTAAGAAGAGGATGCCCCATTTATTACATTCACAAATGTAAATGAACGCTTTCGAGGTACTCGTTTACGTGAGAATATTTGTATTTATTTTATTTATGGCGAGCTGAGCGCGAGGGCGATGTGTTTAAATATCTTTAGATTTTAAATACGAGTTCACTTGGAGTAAGTCAGGAATCCATTAGGTTAATATCGGTTATCTTTTGTATAGATTAGTCTTTGAATTCGTTAGTGAATGAAATTAATTTGTCGAATTTATAACGTTGTTGAGTAGCTCAGTTGAAACATCTTATTAGTTAGACTTCTACCTGTCTTTATTTAACATTTAGAATAGGTATTTGAATAGACATTTTTAATGCATAAAAGAGACATACAATATGTAGGCAGGTCGTTTTTTATGAAGCGTTAGGTAATGTCAGCATTTCACAAATCTTACACATTTTTACGTAGACAAAAAACGTTATGACTGGCTTTGCCTCGTTGTAAAATAACTAGCCTACCTTAGTGTACCTAATCAAACGTCAAAACGTATCGTCCTAGGTATACCTATCATATTATGATGATACTAAAGGATTTGCTTATCTTTTCGAAAAAGTAGTCCTATCGTAACTACTGGGTGATACACAGTTTTAAGCACTAATAACCTAGCTGAACACTAAGTGTAAATATTTAGTTTTGTAAATATTTATTAGCATGCCAGGTAGGTATTTTAATAATAAGTTCAACAAAGTTAATACGTTCTCCAGAGCTTTTCTTTTTTCGGAAAAGGTCGGTTATGCACTTTATAAAATTTCGTTTGCGCGATTCAGACGGCGAGACTTGCTGATAATTTGGACAAAGAGCATAACATTGAGAACTAATTCTAAGCATCTAGGCAAGCATTTCATAAGTCTTTTATTGTTTTGAGCAATATCACATTTAACTATCAACTTCAACATTCAAATATTTTTTAAAATATTTATTGATGTACCTAATCTTCTAAAAAAATACTGTCTCTGATCGTGTTCGTATCCAAAATGGGTATGAATGTGCATGAAGAAGAAACTGGCAACTGCTTGGATAGTCTTAATTATTAATAATAGAGATATTCTAGATAATTTGACATGAAATATGATTAATATTTCATGTCAAATAGTCTAGAAAGAAAGCGAAAGATAATTGCGTCCATCGCATTCGCACTGTCGAAAACTCCAGTAAGAAATGTAATCGTGTCCATCATATCTTGTCCGATGTAGGTCGTCGTATTCGTTGAAATAATTTTGTAAAGTTCCGAATAGAAGAACGTGCGTGGTCGTGAATACGTTTGACGAACGCATTTATTAGTTCATCTTGTGTGGCAGCACACTGGCCATTAGTTCCCGACGACATCTTATTGTACGCTTCGCTTACACCACTATATATTTATGTTATACCAGGTATTTAGGAGGACTCCGCTGTAAACAAAACTTGTTGACGTAAATTATATCGCATTAGAACCACCATTACAATGAAATATGCGATAGGCAACGATAGATGTTTTTAATGTTATCAACATAATTCAGCACATTACTGTTTTAAATAAAGTATTTACAAACGTGTGTTTTATTAATTGTATTAATTTTAAAATTCGTTAGCGTTACCCGCTTTAAAAGTATTTTTAATTAGAAGAGGTATAAATAAAGTCAGTAATTAATAAGTATGCTTTTTAATTTGACACATCAAGATTGCGTATGTAATAAAAACATACATACCTATTAAAATACAGGTTAATACTCTGCATAATATCTTAACGTGAAATATCCACAAATGCCCATACCATTTAAAGTCATATATTAAATCTGCTGATAAGCCGGGACATTTTGTATAGGTAGGTATATGAACATACATTCATACATAGACTCACGCCTGTTTCCCCGAAGGGGTAGGCAGAGGCATATTAAACGCCCATTTTTCGCCAGTGTTTTGATCCCACGTAATAGGTGGCGAGCCTATTGCCGCTTATCGGGATATTTTGTTTGCCAGAGCCTCGTCCGTTGATCGGCAGGTGCACCACTTGCAGGTGAGGTTGGCTTGGGACCCTAAGTTCTTGGTGGGAACCCTATGCACCTAGGTATATGAAACCAGGTATATGAAAATAATTTAAAAAATCTATCTATGTACTGGAATCAACATATTTTCTTTTTCTAGACTTGTGATACTGAAATACAGTTTCTAATTTGATATTTTCAAACCAAAGGTATAATGATGTATAGCGACATGATATTGCTGCCTATCTACATACTGATGAGTAACGTCACTTGACATGAAAACGTTTAGGACCGCTGTTTCTTGCGTATAATGCGGTATCGTATGTTTTCAGCAGTTGTTTCTGCTGTAAAAGGCAATGGAACTGATAGTTGGTTCTTGGACGTCAATTGGTGGTAGGTTAAAAAATTGAAGATGCGTAACCGGTTTAAAAAGTTAATACGAAATTAAGAGCCATTTCATCATTATAATGTCAGATCTAATCAATAATTACTAGCTGCGGTGTTTGCCTAGCGCTATGACTTGTCCTTCTTAAACACAGATGGCAGCCTGATTTTCCTTGGCCTTATCATCATCATCAGCCTTTAACAGTCAACTGCTGGACTAGGCCTCTCCTTTGAAAGGAGGAATTGGCATACTATACCACGCTGACCAAACGGGTTGGTATAGGGCTTGTATCAAGTTTTCCTTCTCTTACAGTGCTGTTCTCTGCATAATATGCTCCCTCTGTCGGCTCTTATTACGCCCATGGGATGATATGGGGTGGTGACATTCCGTATTCTTCATCCGTCACCACACGGACCTTGGTTTTATAACGATGCTAAAAGTTGTCTCTTACCTCACCTGTCCCGACCTCAGAATGTTTAGGATTGCTGTCTCTTCCGTAAAATGCAACATATCGCCTACCCGTTTTCAGCAAATATTTTAATGACGTTGAGGCTGATGAAAATGGCTTAATGATAGTCCTTGTACCGAGGTAATTTCACACTTGATATCATTATTCTGGCACTGAACACCGCGCTGTTTTCCGAGTACCTACTATAAGATGTCCTGCTGGAAAAATATCTGGATCATCTTTGTCCTTAGCTCTTTATAAAATTATGAATAAACACGGCAATGTTATGTTAAATTCTTTAATAGTTATTCCTTGTTATTTATTTCGTAGAGATAATACGAGACTGATTGCCAATTATTATTAAAGTTAATTTCTTGATAATATATTAGCATTGCTTGTGATAATCGCATGTTTCATGAACATGCTTGAATCGAATAAAATAATCACAACAGTTAACGCTTTTATCATTTTCTCGGTTTAGCTTCACTACAGCGTATTTTATATTAAAATACTCTAATTAGTTGCAATTTACCTGTTTATTTCGTTTTAGTATTATTTTTATAACATTTGTCAATGTTCGGCTACACAAATATTTTATTCAGAGCTTAGGTATAATAATTTTGTGAAATAACATAAAATACTGAAAGCAGTGTGTGCACTGCGTATGTCGGAACGAGACGATGACTCATTAGAATGTGCTTAAATTATTTCTTTATAAGATGTTCTTTCTGATGTCAACTTTAAAATTTACTGATGTAAATTATTGTCCGTTGTATATTCCTGACGATTACACACGTGCTAACGAATTTATGCCCCACTTGTCTTTGCGTACTTCAAGAACATTATTATCGTTGGAAATCAGTATTTTCATATGTTTATTGAATTCAAAAGATCTGTGAAGGAGGATTTGGTGACGGTTATAAAGTAGTTACGAGGAAACAAACATCTTCAGGGCTATTATGGCTTCTTAGTGTTCATTTTTGGCGTTTAAGTATGACAATATACTCTGGTTTGAGAGTCATGATGATGAAAATATAAATTAGTTAAACGTTTTCAGTGTAAAGGGACTCCAAGAACCAAGTATTTACGCTTTATTTATTTATGACTAAACATCTGCATATTTGTATGTAAATTGCTATTAGTCAGTTAACAGTACGTTAATACACCAGAAATGAAAGGAACGGATCAGTTTATTTATTGAGTGGTGCGAGTGGGCGCGCGTATGAATCCAGCATTAATACCTGTTAATAGCGGCGGTACGTAGAGTTTCTGACACGCGTACATCAACACTGTACGAGCCGTCTTACACTTCGTAAAACATAAATATTATCATGGAGAAGGCCATTCCCGATCGAACTTATTTTTCCGTCTGCCGACAGTTATTTCATATAAATTAATGGCGCGAGTCGTCACGGCGCAGGCGCCGAGCTCTATTTATAACCTGACGAATGAGACGCGCCGAGCGCACGCGCACGCGTCTCGTCATATTCCAATTACAAATAGCTGTCATCGTCTTTACATGCCCAACATGTTCTGTTTCTCGTATTCCCAGTAACTATATCTTTCAATTTCACATTTCAGATTAAAATTAAAACCGGCGAACACGTTGCTCTTTCCACGTGTGGGCGACTCGCGCGCCGAGAGAGAGTGAAACGGAAAAGTTAACTGCTTGTATATACTACGCGGCATGTAGCAGACGTCGGTCGTAAAAAATAAAATTATGAATTATGATATTTGAAGCATCGGGCATCTCTGTTCATCTCGTTGCGGCCGACGAGGCGCGAACGAGACGCAGGGCGGCGCACCGCGGCGCGCCGTCGTCGGAAGGGTTATTATGTATGAATTATGATGACGCCGCGGCTCCGTCGGCGGTAATATCGTTATGAATATGCTGAGCTCTGCTCGCCCATTGGTTTACAGCACATCCGCCTCGACTGCGCGGGAACGCCTCCGGTGGCCTTTTTTATTCCTATATTGACATTCAGTTATGCACATTGCGAGTGGCGATGCACAAACTGTAATATTTTGCCTGGTACACAGATAAGTCGGGCGAACGAGCGGTCGCGCCGAACATTTGGGATGCAAATACGTCTGACTGTCGTATGTAAACGAACTTATGCTACTCATGCGGCTATAGGCCGCCGCTCCCGCTATGAGGCCCACTCAGACGTTTCCTGCATTATATCAATTTGCATTTCAGCTGCAATACCTACACGAGTTGAATATGTTCACACGCCGTTTGTGTTATCTTGTTTCTACCAACGTTTTCATTCTCTTCACCGCCAATAATGGCGCCGGAGCTTTCCAATTGGAACGATCTAAATCGAATGTAATCAATCTTATTCAACTCGTAAGTATAGCGAAACATCAATATTTGTCAAAGTAATAAAATATACTAATAAAGCTGTTCTTATAGGATAGACAATCAGACATAACCACTATAGACTCATAACCGCAACCTTTGGCAAAGCTCACAAGTCGCTCACCATTCAACGATTTTATTAAACGGTCTTTGATAAAAGCGTTTTCTAAAAAACATTGAGTCGTAGAAACGTTACGTAGCAGTCCGATGAACTCGACAATTGGGTAGCGCCGGGTGCCGCCCGCCGTTGATCCGGTTACACAGGAATTGCACTGTACCGGCAAACTTCCAAAATTAAGCACACTACTCACATGCATTGTGAAGTATTGTGCCAAATTGCAATCTTGACTTGTTATCTCGCTGGCTATCTGTGCATATCTAATGTCTTGCCTTGTGATATGTCACTGTGGGATAAGTTTGTGCCGACTAGTTTAGTAGTAGTAGTAGTTTCTACTTATAAAATATTGTATTTGGTACAGAAATAACACTTTTATTAATGAATATTTTCCTGATTTCGATAATATCCATGACGCATATTCGCTAGTTGATCGTATTATATGACAAAACAACTATGAATATTGCCGATCTTATTGGACAGATATGCTTTTTCCGATAAGATAACACAATATAGACGTTCTCACGGTATCGGAAGACGACGTGATAATAGTTTATGACAGTAAAGAGGCGATAAAACTAAAAGTGTGCGTGCTAAACTGTGATCGTGCCGATTGCAAGTTTGTACAAACAAACAGAACAGAAATAACATCCACAACTATTTTATTCCCTCAATGTCAATGCCAAATACACGAACGATGCGCGTAACATTTCGTACGCAGAATGAGTGCGTTCGTTGAAAAAACTTATTGAAATCCGTAATTTATTGATCTCTACCGAAAGCGTTCTCTAGTGGCATGTCATATCTAATACTGTTGTTTACATAGGTAAGGTAGCTTGTTAAGAAGAGTTAGAATACTAGTGTGTTCCCTACCGCTAAAAGATCCTCGTTTATTTATTGCTACCTATTAGTTGATATTAAGCGACATGCTAGGACACATTGAATGGTGTAAAAAATGAAAAGCCCAAAGCTGCACAAAGAGCGGTTTATCTTAAATCAAAGCCAACAAAAGCATGAGATCATTTCCACGCTGTTTAGGATGCTCGTCCAGTTATTCTAGTTGTAACCACGCCATGTTACCACATATTTCGTTCGCATCGATATCGTAACGTTATCGTGCCGCGAAAATACTCGCAACAGCGCTAAAACGTCGCGGACAAGTGTTTGTTGCGGACAACAGCGCTAAGATGCCACGGGCGGCATAGTATGACTAGATAAGCGGACATTATGGTATCGAGGGCAGGATATATTTCCGTGTGTTGGGTAAAGTGGGTTGGTCGACCCGATGCGTGGATCGTGGCATTCACCTTGTTGGCGTGGGGCCAAGCAGCCCCGCGCGGCTGATCGCCACCCGTGTCGCACTGTCGCTGCTACCGGTGCTCGCCTCTTCACCACACCGCGCCGCCACACCGCCGCCCGGCTACATGCTGGAATTAAGAAGTATGTTTATTGGATTGCTGTATACTTGTACGCTTCTAATACATTAGTCACAGTGCCACTGGCCTAATTTTGTTTCTAATAAATCACCGTTTGTTTGGCACATGGTTTCGTGAACTTTTAAAATTTAGTTTTCATGATTTACATGGTACACGATCGAAATTCTTATAAGCATTTGTTGTTATGTTGATGTTTCTTATATTAATGTGTTTCTGAAATACAAATAATGTTAGACGTCGTGGTCGTATTTGATGACTGCATGACATGCTTAGCCAAGTGCGATGTAGCTACGTCTGTCGTGCCGTAGATGTTTCACAATGTAGTTTACAAAGACGTTTTCCTTTGTAATGGCACAAGGCTTTCACTGCATATAAATTATTCTGCTGTATTTATTGTACGTATGTATTATGTATTAATCGCTTGCATGAATGTGTAGCTTTACTGCAGTGTAGTTGCAGACAGTTGGCATAAATTCAATCTTAGTTCGATGTCTAAAACTATAGGCAAATAAAACACTCTTCTCTAGAATAGTTGATGTATGTTAATGATTATTGTGTTTCTAGACTTTTATATAAAGAGTATGTAAGTAGCTTGGTCTGTACACAAGTGAATAATTTAACGAATCTCTGCGGTTACGGGCACTCACCCACCGTGACCGACAAATTACATGCCACGTAACTAATTTTTGATTCGATAAACACTATCTTTGTTAACCACACGCAGTTAACTTTCTTATTTACTACAAAAAGTCGTGTAATTCATTAGGGTTTTATAAATATGTAAGAGATAGACAAAACGTGTACGGGTAATTTAAAATAAGTAACATTTTCTCATTACCTTATTAGAATTAGAATAGTGAGATTCTCATTGGCCAATTTTGGGTGAAACCTGTGAATTTGTCAAAATTAAAATACAAAGAGATCATTGAGGAGCTGTGTAATTAATAAAAAGCATTGCGGTGAAAATAATTAGCCATTGTTGGTGAGGCACCCGCGGTGAGACCCGTACGACGCGCGACGTGGCGGCAGATCATGCCGCTCGGTTTGGCAACCTATTAATTACACTCATCTTGCTACAAGTATTTATATTATCTTATTGGTATATAAATATTTAAGTTTGAATGGAGAATTCTTGCATTTTATATCCATTTATAGGTATCCACTTCGTCAATGGCTTCGTATGACGCGTATGAACAATAAAGTCAGCATTTTCCCCATTGTTACTTGTAAAGTTCTGATTCATTCAAGTGCTGTGTTTTTATTTATAAAGCTTTCAAGTTCAGTTCATCTTTCAAGAGTAATAATTAACTATAAATTTTTATCCTGGCGCAAGTAGGTATCTGAAGATGTTTTCTACTTCGTAGTTTTTTAAATGTTGGTAGAGAGTACTTGTGTAGAGCTAGAAGCTTGGCTCTACATGAAGACATTTTTGTTTGGATATTGGACATGAAAACAATTTTTCGGTCAAAAATGATTGATAAATGTGTCATAAGATGTTGATGTGGTAGGCAGAGGCTTAATGAGCTTTTTTATAGGGCTATCGTGTGGTGAAAAAATTACCATGTCTGAGCCGGGATTACCTAGAGTTGGCGAGTTGAGGGATTTTCTGCTACAAACAACTTGCGTACTGACAATTTCATACGTTTCTGTGTACCTATAATAATCTCCCATACACCGATACAGGATACGATCCATTCTCCAAGTATCCTGTGTGTAGTATTACTATATAATGAGTGCGAAAAATTATGTAAGTGGTACTTATTAGGTATATGCTTGGTGTTTCTGTGTATAATATGTATGTATTTACAAAAAAAAGTATATATGTATGTTTATCCATTATCTAGTAACCATAGTAAAGGCTCTGGTTAGTTTGGGACTAGATTGTAATTTGTGTAAGTGGTAGAATAGAATATTATTTATGTGTTATCATACATACTAACTTGTAAGACCTGTCGCCATATTTAAGGATTCTTGAAGAACAGACCCTATTGGATTTATTTGATTTGAGAATATATAAGAATTCCTCACAAATATTCATATTTTTACAACATCAAGGAACCATAAATCAGATTAGGTATTCATTAACAATTTGTATTGGATACTTTAACTATTTTCTGGATAGAGGGTCTTGAAATAAAGAGATAAGAGAAGGGAAGAGAGAGAGAGATTGTATGAAAAATTTAAGATAATATTTAGTTTAATATGTAAAGTGTAGTATCTACGACTGTAGAGACAGCGTGACAAAGGTCTAATACACACCAATCAGCTAATAAGCTAGTACTAAAATAGATTGAATACTCAGTTGATAAGTAAACATTTTGTCATGTTTTATATACAGAGTGTAAAAAGACCCTTAACGAAAACTGAAACCCCATATTGTACCAATCATTACGAAAATTTTTTTGCTTCAGCATCATACCTGGGAAATTACTGGTTTAGGAGATATTGAGGCTCAAAGTTACTATGGATTTTTTTTAATTAGGTACAAAATCGATGCATTTACCCCGCCAACCTGTTCTACAGATGTCCTATGCACCCATAGATTAGTAAGTATTTCGAAAATTGCACGCGCAAATTTTTTATAGCGGCTTGAAAAAAGTGAATACTTAAAAAAAACGTCAACGTATGATTTAGCATTATGTCCAAAACGCGTAGACTTCGGCTTGGTGATGGGTCCTGTGACAACCTATAGATGTTCTAGCGTTAATACTTTAATGTTTGTAATAACGTCACTAATGTTCTAACTGCTATTGTACCCGCTCCCTTACAGCCGAATGATTTGGCATGCAATGTAATGTGATTATACAAAATAGGATCAAATAAATGGCAATAGATGCGATTAGATAACATGTGTGGTGTTGTTGTGTGTTTGTTGATCCATTGCCGGCTGTAATTAGTGTTTTCATGTGATGCACTGCTCATTTAATACATTGTAATGAATTACATTGGACACATTGCTAGCGTTTCTTTTGGGATGTAAAGTGCGATTTAACTGGGTATTTGTGTTTAGATTCGTTTCACTGAATGGTATATTTCATTAATCAGGGTTAACCCTAAGACCACCTGAAATTTCACTCCCGACGACACTTTGAGTAAAACGTAGGCTTACACAGTTTCGTTGGGCGTTTGAAAATTTGTATAGCAAGGAAATTTTGAATAATTTTTTTTAGCCTTAGCGTTTGGAGACTCGTCGTCTGAGTTCTATTTTCTATAAATGGCTCAGCATTCTTAGACCTAAGCTCCTAGTGTAAAAAATATTATACCACAATTTGCCTATTATGGGTCAAGTAGTTTTTAGTTGCAGGAACTCATTTTCCTCATTCGTGTGGTTACGGGTTTAGAATACGAAGTGTCACTTCCCCATTTCATGCCGTGGGGGGCGTCAGAGGCGACTAAGAAAATTGCAGAAGTACATAATATCTTTGTGAAGAGATGGAAAACTCGTCATTATACTCTATACCACCCGTCCGACCAGCGAGGGACAGTGGGCCAAATCCTTTTATTACCTCACTCTGTTACTGAGAGCCAAATAAGGAGAGATTTACGTCCAGCAGTGGACAATGAAAGGCTGTATCGTGATGATGATTTTTGGCATATCAGACGTGTCGCTAGTCACTGCTAAGAAACACGTGTCTGTTAGCAGTGAGCGAAGAGCTGTGAGAGATATATATGCATTTTAAATACCGGTCCGCAAAGACACATGAGATTTTTAGAATGGATTCGATTCCAAGATCTTAAAGATATTAGACTAGATGAGATCCAACGGCGTTTACTAAACTATGGTCGCTAAAAATGCAGAGTTTATGAATACGGTGGTGATATATTATAAGTTACCGGTCCTGTGGAGGGCGACATGCTGCGCAGTTGAACAGCTGATATAACATATTTTTACTTCATTGTCACATCACCATGGAATTCAATTGAACGAAGCAAAAATGTCGTTAATTTAATTAATGTAATATAACAGCTGCAAATTGTTTTGTTATACGCGTCGTTTAAACAACGTAGGCATGCGGACCAACACCTTATTGTTATTACTAATTTTAAATAAATAAAGAAATAGATACCACGGCAAGGGGTTCACAATGATTACCCAGTTCTCCTAATTACGTTAGTTGACTTCAAATTTGTAATGTTATGCGGCAAGTGTTCGGAACGATTCAACTAGGGCGATGTTCTGTCGGAAGTTAGCAAATTATCACTCGCTCGTAAAATTAACGCTTCTTATCGATCGAAAAATGATTTCAGAATTAAACGGCACGCACGAAAATGTACATTTGTGTGCAGGTACAAAGATCAAAGTCGCGTGACGCGACTCGCTCGTCAGCACGAAACTTATTTAAAAGGTAACAAAATGTTTTCAATTTTATTGCTGATTTTATGTTGAATTCTTTAAACATGTACAGTAGGGTGCGTGCGTGCGGCGTGTATGTGTCCATACACACACCAGTTCCGCGCGCGTTACGTCAAGCGGTTAGTTGCTTTCGGCTAAACGCAGTAGAGTGCAAAACCCCCGACGACTCGTACAGAATCTGAAATTTGCCTGCTGGAAGTGGCAGTTCCGAGATAAGATCTCACGATGCCGCAATAAAAAGCATTCGTACCTCGTCCGTTGTGTAATGTGCATTCAAATTGCATTGTGCGAGAACTAATTCGCCTTAGGCCGATTCGCAAGTTACGATAAACACATGTTTCGATTAAGTGTTACGCTAATGTCCCGTACTTATATTACCCGCCCGAGTCATGAGCTCGCACAACAATTGCGTTTGTACACTTCTGTGGTTATATCCTCAACCACCTCGCCACTCACCCCTCTCGCTCAGGTGGGAACCACACACGCAATACGTTTATTATTCAAGATCTAAAGCTACAAAGGCTTAGAACCTCTATGAAAAATATTAGTTGCAGAAGCAGAACAATATAATGTAGACAATTTAGATAAGGTTGATGCGAATGTTATTACGCTTACGAGGGCATTTTGAAGAGAGACAAACGTGGCGCACGAGATAAGGGTATGACAAAAGCTATTGTTCTGCACACCAATTACTCGCGGCTCGCGAATTACCTAAGCCTCATATATAAATTAAGCGGCGGCAAACAGCGGAAAGATTTCTCTAGTTATACGCCAACACAACAATTATTCGTAAATCACTTTACTATATGTTGAAATTTACGAGAGCTCGTTCGGTGAACCGGCGACCCCGGCTCTAGCGACCGGCTTCACGCAGGCGAATACTAACTGATGGTGGAGGATGTAAGGTCTAGTTTGTTATCGGGCGCGCGCCGCTCTACGGACGCATGAAATTCTGTAGCAAAAGAGAATATGCATGGCGATTTCGTGATGAATATTCATTTCCTACGGGGCATGAAATTTATTGTGTTTTACATTTATATTCAACTCAGCTGTCTTATGTAACGGTAGCGACGCGGGATTAGCGAATTGTGAACGTTCACATTACGTTGTGTCGCACGATTCTCATTCGTGAGCGGTTAATTTTAACCGTCCCTAATAAATTAATGAAAACTGCGCGTGACTTTCTAATGACGGATATTTGCAATTGTTTACCGTTACCGTATACCGTACGGTGGCCGATGCTTGCACAGTGTGCGCTGGCCGCCAGGATCGCCACGTCATGTACCTAGAATATACTAATACAAGCACATTTGTGTGAGAACGTCATTATGTGAAAGCTATGATGGCGCCGGAGTGAGATGTCCGCGCACCGTGCACGCATAGCAAGTACGAGTATATGCTAGACGGCGAGAGCGTTGCGCTCGGCCGCGCCGGTCTGGGTGCAGGGCAGGTGTTCAAATTATTTGACATTTGAAATAAAATTTAGGGCGTAGTTAGTCATCGGCGATCGAACTCTACGATCGACACACTTGGCACCTGTCGAATATTTCGCGCATAAATCCATAGCAACGGTTCGATCTCGCCGTTCGCTTGATGGATTCTGAGCTATATTTAATCAACGCGGGCGCGACACGCCGCCGCATTGTTCTCTCGATTGGATTGCCGGAGCGTCTATCAATACTTATTTTATGAGGTGTCGACGGAGATTCATTATTGCTAATGCAGTTAAATAATTATTGAAACACTCGATCAATGTTAACCGTGCCGTGTGTGGAATATGGACGCGAGCGATATCTATGTTTAACATTATAACTGTTTTATTGGTGGTAGCGTATGTAGATGTGGGGCGGGCGGGCGGCGCGGCAGGGCGGGCGGCGCGTGATTGCAGTGGCCGCGTCAAACAATTGATTAGTCGCATAAACTCGGTTTGGCGCGCGCTAACGATGCATCATCCCGACTGATAATTAAATTGTAAATTAGCTAAGCCGATGCTAGCTCACCGCCGCTGGCGGCGCGTTGCGGAGTAGAGCGGTGCGGGGCGGTGCGGTCGCGTGTGCTGCCCACCCGACATCCGCGGTTTTCTGTTTATTGATACTTTTGACTATTGCACTCGGATAATATGTATTTACGTAGCCACCATCCTAGCAATATGCCGCACAACTAACATTGATAAAGTAAAAAAGTCTGTGCTGTCCAGCTCCATAAAACCATAAGCATGTATCGTACATCCATAAAGATACACTCAAATTCGTTCGGAGCAAGCTTCGAGCGCGTTGATTGCGAAAAATTCAATCTTGTTTCATGGAAATTTAATTTAACATACAAAATGAAAAGCGCTCTCGTTGGATATGAATCGATGTCGGCCGACTGACTGCTCGCCTGTGTTTGTGGACGCGATACTGCTTTGTGTGCATATGGTAATCAATTGTCGAATTGTATCAATTTGAATTCACAATTTGCAGTTTTGACGCGAATTTAATTAATCTGTTAACGGAATATAATTATAAATTGTTCAGGTACACTTCCGACTAATGTATTTGCAGTACGGAAATTGGATTTTTGTGACATTTATTAATCAAATATTTTGTTCATGTACCAGCCATGCTCAATCATGGTAAGAATATTTCAAGCGAGTGTTTTAGGGATGGATGGGTGACCATTAATAAAAAGTAACTTTTCTGGGATTTTCGGTGGGTTCATAGAAACGTTGGCTGAATTGTATATAACAAAATGTGTATGCATAAAGTAGTATATAATTATAATAATGATAAAGTTGAAGGGTATCTACTTATTTCATTTTTATAGAAGGTCATCTATTGGACAATTTATACCAATCCAACTAAGTGCACGCGTACCGGCTAAAGTTTATTGCAATCACATATCTTATCAGCTGTGTTACCGGTATAATTTACAGGAAGTGGTTACGTTAGCCCCACGTATTGTGGTGCCACTTATGTGTGGAAGGGACTTCTTTGTCTTAGCGTGATTGGACCAAATAACCGCGACGTCACCACTTTATTGAATATCGATGGAAAGTAGCTCTATTTCGTTTGCTAGGTAGGAACATCCGAGGGCAATAAAATACGTTTTTCAAACGAACTATGGTTCGTCTGATGATAAGTGTCCAGCCGAGCCGTAGTGCCGTACCGTTAGAGACCAGTGATGGCAAAGAGACAACACTTGAGGTTTATCAACTAAGGAGCAAAGGAGGCCTTCCTGTCCTCATTTTCCCTTCACTTACCTTGTAGGTAAAAGAGTATGCGAATAATGGCATAAGCGGCGGACGCTCTCACTCACCTAAAGAAACGCATCTTTAGGAATATTGTTACTTTTACATCCGGTCAAGCTGAGCCATTCATGTTTTAATCAGTGTGGCTCTACCAATCAGTAAACCTGAGGGTACTATCTTTTGTTATATTACTATGATACATATCAATGCGAGAGAGATACCGTTAGTATTGCTAGCTTACAAAACTTAGCAAATTTTCTTATGATGATTTCCTTTGCCGTTTAGCAACCGATAATTAGCAATTAAATACGAACTTAACTATGACAAGTTAATGAGGCGCGCCGGGGTGGGGTTGAACTCGGGACGCTTTGCGTAGCACTCTCTTTTCTGGGCTGTTGTTGCCTGCACTTGTTTGCCATCAGTGCAATATCAAGAACCATTAGACAGAAAATGTATGCTTACATTCAAACCCACGGATTGAAGGTTGGAGTAATGGATAAAGAATGAGATGAAACCTAGCTTACCTCTATTGATAAAAAATTTGGGATGTGATTCGCTTTCGAAGATTTATCTTCTACTCCAAACTAAACGTGCTTACCAATCTATTAAGTGGAATAGATTGATAACTATAACATAGATTTTTCAGAAGAAGAAGAACAAGGTGAGCTAAGAGCTAGCTTTTTATTGTACATGTAAAGAGGACAGGTCTAGACTCAAATATTATAACATTACTAACCACCCGGTAGGCGTAGCGGGAGTGTAAGCAACTGCTACGTCGAAGGTTGCGGGTTCGATTCCCGTTCAAGTCAAATATTTGTGTGCATGAACATGGATGTTTGTCTTGGTCTGGGTGTTTCTATGTATAATATGTATGTTTTTACAAAAAAAAGTATATATGTTTGTTTATCCATTATCTAGTACCCATAGTACAAGCTCTGCTTAGTTTAGGACTAGATGGTGTTGTGTGAATGTGGTAGAATATTATATCATGTTATTATTACACTTTACTAATTAACCGATCAAACATTTTATTCCTCAAACTTTAATGGGCCCAGACGGGCAGCATGTACTACCAAACAAAAATAAATTGAAATCGGTTTATGAATGATAAAGTCCATAAGTAACAAACATGAAAAATAAAGACCGACTTGAGAATCGCCTCCTTTTCTCGACTATTGACGGTGAACTTTACTTTTCTGAAGTGGTATTGGGCTGAACACGTTAGCCCCATCGCAGCTATGCTTCAAGATTAGGTAATTACCAATTGCTTAGCACAAGACAGTTGACGAGGATGAGGAAGACTCCAGCGCAGAGAGTGGGATGGTTTAACTTGTCGATATTAGATGCTTTTGTTAACTGTTACTCAGAATTGAATAAAGATTGAGGAGATTTTATAGCCTGAGGCATTATCAAGCATTAGGGGAGACCGGGTATGGTTGTCACACTGGTTGGTTGTCACAGAGGCCATAATGACCTCTGTGACAACCAACCCGTGTGACAATCATACCCGGTCTCCCATAATATACATACGTCATAAGGTTCTGAGCTCTTACATTTCTATGCGAAATTGTTCATGCCTGTTCGCACGATGCGCTCCATATGTGTACATAAATTTCTTTTCACGTATTAAGACATGACATTAAGACATCTAACTGGAATTCTCAAATCTTAATATATAAAAACCTTGCGTTACTGACTGACTGACAGACACGCTACAGCCGAAACTATTGGGCGCAGGAAGCTGAAATTTGGCATGTATGTTCCTTGGGGACCGTAGGGGTGCACTAAGAAGGGGTTTCCCGAAATTCCTACGGGATCGGCCAAAACGGGAAAATTAAAAAAATATGCAGGCGTAGCTGCTGGCGTCCTCTAGTTATGTATAAAACTTGCTGGGATCAATATTTTCAAAACAAGCTTTTTATATTTTTATTAACACTGCTTCGAAAATTAATCCTTATTATTACATTTTGATATTATACTAGATGTTTCTCACGGCTACGCCCACGCATAAAAATTACATTCGATACATCTTTCATACAAACTTGTGAGAGCCCTGAGCCGACGTCTACTACATATAAACTACTTCTTGCCAAATTTTAACTTACTACATCCAGCGGTTTTCGAGATTTCGTGATGAGTGATCTTTCGCTTTTATAGATTGAATATGAATATTATTTGTTCTGTATAATATATTTAGTACCTATAAGACAACCATCAAATCCGATTTATATTGTTAAAGCATAAAATGTCTTTCGAAATGTGAGACGTAGTAAAGTAGGTAAAAAGAGATCTGTTGGTAACAAGAGCAACAAAGCATGGAGGACGCATTTCAGCATAGCATACTGGTGAAGTATGTGTGTGTTTAAGAAATGGTGGCGGTGGCGCAGCGGTGAGGTGCGCTCAACTATCCGTCACATACCTGCAACGCCCGTCTCGGTGCATTGCACATAAAATATATTTATAGCAGTTCGTCGCACCTACCGCGGGGAGAATTCGCGTGCCGATGCCTTGTCAATAATCGTTAATAGATATTTCAGAAGACAATGCAATCGGCTAAGTATAGAGCGTCGTGACTAACGTCCCGTCAGCCGCGGCGGCTACACGCATGCTCAACTCTGTTAATCTTATTATGGCAACACTGTTTATTTGCTGTTCCACCGTATCTGTTTGACATCTAACGTCTTATTCCGATTTAACCATATCGTTAAATGTTACAAATAGTGCAGGTAGTCACTAATTATAATTAAAGTAGCAAGCTGGATCATTTGTTGTGATAGTGATCTATTTTTATTTAAAGATAAGTTGCACTAGAAAAAATTGCGCACGGGGCCCACGGCCCATATGCTAGCAGGCGTCGGAAGTTGTAACTCACAGTTATGATGCGAACGACACTAGTTTCATAAACATTGTTTTTCTTCGTTTCGCCCCTAATATTTATATTTATCAATCCATCTACACATTTATTTATAGTCCAAAATAGCGCGCATCCGAGGGTGCCCTGGGGGCCCGCCGTCATTACGATTTATTGTTTTCTTTGGTCATAGTTTGGGGTCTTTCTTCCAAAAGTCCTTAGACGGATTTTAAGATTACTTATTGTTGACCAGCAACCGGCTAAGGTCCCCCATGAGTGTGTTACACAAGCATCAAAATTTATTGTGTTCCTCGCGCGTTACCGAGTTTTTCATAAAAACGTATTCGATGCGAGTAAAATAAACAGTGAATTTGATTGAAGTTTTATTTACAGTTTTTGCAAACAGCACGTTATTTGCGTAGGCACGTGTAATCACCAAATGATGTTAACGACAAGAACTTCATTTTATTCATGAATCTCTATTTTTGGGTCCGATAATTTACCTGCGTTATTTTTATAAGCTCAGTACGTAAGTCTGATCTATTTTTAAAGTTCGCACGTGTGATGCGAGAGTTAGTATATTCTTGGGATTATAAATTGCTTTGGTTCAATTAGGGTGTGCACAAATAATATTTAAATGATTTCTTGTGTTTATTCTTAAGGATTGTGGCCTTAGCTGCGACAGCTGGTGTAAGGTAAACGTGCGCAGATCGATCTCTGGCGACCTTTGTTCCGCTGAACTTTAAGTTTGAAGGTTTTGATATGACAATTCAAACCAAAATACTGTGGCGTTAAATGGCATGACAGTGGTTTGTTCAATTTAAATGCTTTACAAGTGTTTGGATAACCATCGATTTTTCTATAAAAAAACTATACTTGTCTTGTAGATTCGTGTGGGTCATCTTTTAAGATTAATAAGGACTATTGCCTGTCATCCTACGGAGTAAAATATTGCATGTTAGTAGATTAGCAGTAACATTGAATTTGTGTGATAATCATGACTTGATTTTACACCCAGGATTGGCTCCTGAGAAGAACTATTCAACGGCAAACAGGTCAGACTTATAAAGTTGTTTCTAAAAATAGTTTACATTCTTATTTATTACCAATATTGTACGATGGGGTTGACATAACAAAATATGAAGATATACTTTTTTATAACAGATTTCTACTCGGCGTTGTAATGTCTGGTAGATATAGGTCTGTCTGTGTAATATGGAGCCGTGTCATATGCTATTTTTATATTTCCATAAACAAATTCCGGAAACGCAAAATATTGGTGTCAAAAATTCTATTTGACTCGTGCCGTTATGTCTGCACCTCAAATACCCCAATGCACTCGTGTATACAGCGACCTACTGACTTGGTATTTGAAGCAGCCCTCACCCGTCTTAGTAATGCTAACGTATTGTAATAATTTGTGAGATGTTGAAGATAACATCAAATATTTAAATCAGAAAAGACATTAAAATGAAGTATTAATGAATTTTATAAGGTCAAGCCCCAAATCGCCGCAATATATCTAATTCTGACTGAATTATTTTTATAGTTGCGTGACATAATCATATTATTATACACAGAGAATCAATATTTCAAGTGCAAATTTATAAAATAAATCTAGTCAAATGTCCAAAATATTTCTAATCTAATAATATCAATAGTCGACACTATGTTGATTTTTTTCGGAATGTGCCTCAAAGAGGCTTTGAAACTTTATGTTAAATTTAGTTACGTCATGTCTAAAAAAAATAGTTCAAAAGTAACTTCAGGGGGTGCCAGCTCATTTGAATAATACGAGACACTAGATCTTCAACAACAACAAGTAAAAAGTTTCATAAAAAAATAGAAATCATTCCATACAAGGGACATGGTAATTTAATTATCAGTTGGATCATTTTTATACTAAGAATGAAAAATTACCCTTTTGTGCTGATTATTATTTTATCCTTTGTATAACTTACATTCAAACATATATCTTTATAACTACTTAGTTGACGCAACAGACATGGTTTTATCAATAAATCGAGGTGAACATTTAGATGCAAAATTATCCATTTTATCTTTTTGATTATTTGACTGTCCCTTTGAATTTTTCCTGATTTCCTTTACTAACTATGGACTGGAAAATTCTTGACTGATTTGTATAATCGTTATTTTCCAATTAAAATAAAAATAAGTTATAAACAAATCAGTCCAGCAATTTTCAAGTTGTTAGCAATAAAACTGGAGTAAATTTTCTCTACGAGAATAACAGAAATTGATTTTAGAATGTACATTACATACATACTAAATGATTACATGAAAATTTTTTCATGGAGTATCAAGACTGTTGACGCTTCTCATAATACAGGAGCAGTCTTCTCAATACTTGACATATTTATGTACACAGTAGGTGCAACGCACGGGACATATGGCGCAGCAATTTATGAACCCGAGGGCCCATTACCATTTTAAATATTATTTTTAGGGAATTTCGTGTCAGATCTCACTCGTCGCCGCCCCGTATATTAAGAGATGTGATCCTCTGATTAACTCGCCCCGATGTTTGTGAACATCAATGTTAGGATTTTCTGTTAATTAAGGAAACACTTTCATAACATGACTTCATTACGTCATCCATATAAGTATCTTGTGTGTGTTTGCTTTGATGCCAGAAGTAGATATTACTTGTTGAATATAAGTATTATAAAAATAACATGGCATAATCATTTTATGAATTCATTTCAAAGTCCGATTTGTATTTGCTTTGTATGCGTATGAAGAAAAATGAAACATATTTGTATACCTAATAAAATAGTTTCCTCGTAGTAACTTTATACCGTATTTCAACTGCCTAGTTTTATATTCGCAACAAAAGATATATTGGTCACTGAGATGTGATTTATTTCTAAGATAGAATTAATCAAATTAGGTCCAGCCGTTCGCCGTGAAAAAGAAACAGAGGTACACACTTTAACAATCTAAAATGAGTACTGATCGTATCGATTTCTTGTGAATTACGAACTTTTATAACAGACGCAATGAGTAAGAAGATTGTTTGTGTACATTGACGGTTCACGACAGGCAATTAATAGTTAACCAGAATGGGCATGAATGGTGCAGTTGTGGAGTTGGGTAAAACAAACAAAGCTGGGTCAACCACGCCGTTAAAGTTTATGAAACGGAAGCCGCCACCGGGCGGCGGGGCGGCTGGCAAACCCCATGTGCCATGAGCACTTCTATCTGTCAATAGCAACGAGCGGCGCGTGCGCATGTCTCGAATACTTCGAACTGCATACTTCATTATCAGCTAATATGTCTCTGTGTTGTTTAGCTATCATATGCAGGTAAATTTGTACAATGAAGTGGAAGGTATCTGTGATTGGAAAAGATGGAGAGTTCTCGTGTCGGCGGCCAAGACTTGCTTTCGGTTGCTGCGCAATCGCCATCACTAATGAATGAAATTAATGTAGGAAAGTGTATATATTTAAAAATATATAAGTAGGTATGTTTATCATTTAAATGGTTACTATAGTAGGTACAGGTTCTGTCTACTTTGCAATTAGTTGACTGTGTACGAGTTGTCCCAGGGTAGCATCAAGAACTTTCCTTTTAGAATTTAGATGATTGCGATTGTTATAAATATGGAGTGTACATAATTTGTTGACATAACTTGGAAAAGTCAGTAGTGGTCACCGTAGCTGCGTAGGTTCGAACCAGATACCTTTTGCGTAGCACTTGGTTAGTCTTTATATTAAGCTATCGCTGCATTTTACTTCGTACCTTTTATCAAAATCTATTCAGTAGTTTAGCTACAAAAACTAACAGACAAACATATGTTTTTTAGTATCATTGTGGTTTGCATTGAATCTATACATTTCGGGAATTAATCTTGTAAGTGATACTTTAAAAAGAAATTTAACCTATCATTGTTGTTCTATTAAGAAGATACAGTGAAATGTCATGATTGCTAATCTCTACGATTTGCAATCGTAACGACGGTGACAGTATCACGCATTTTCAAATCGGATTGGCGCACTTCCAGCTGCGAAACGTGATGGCGTGTTGATGATGACAATATTCGTCAAGTTATGTTCATACACTGCAGTTATCGGCGCTTTCTAACGTACAGGTGGAGTTTGAGTTGAATTTATACTTGGCTAAGTAGACGCGATCGGTTAACAATTTATGTAGGTAAAATTTCCGTTGTCATTATCTACTGCATAAAGCTGTATGTTTTTTATTTATAATAGTCTGTTGCTACCTTTACTTTTTTTTGTATGTATGACGGCTATACACCACTACATAAAGATTAAAAAGAAGATCTGTTTTCTGTTATAGAATTATAAAAGTAAAAGTAACGCGGGTAATAAATTTTCCAACATTTTTTATTTACTTTAAAAAGAGAAAGTCGTGGCGATATCATCACCTGGATAACGTTAGTTGTCAATTGTGAAATGTCCGGTAAGATCGTACAGCTTCAGATCTCCCAAGTATTGAGTGTGACACAACGCCGGAACTATTGTGATGGCAGATCGTCACGCTACTTTTTATAAGTTTTTGTTATCGAAATTGTTTGCAAATGATGTTCTATATTCTATTCAAAACGATAATTTGATGATTTTATCATTGAAATTTGATTTTAAGGTTGAAATTGGAATTTTGGTCAGTAAGCGAAACTGTTTAGTAGTGTGTTCTGACAACACGGCAAAGTTGGTTTCTTTATAATAAATATGATAAAGCACCTGAATCCAATCGTTGTATTGTGCCTAGGTGTGCAGTGGCTCGAAACGTCGCCACCGGACATTGTGGTAGGTGTGACACCTTGTACACTCATTGTACGCTCGCGCACAAAAACTCTGACAATGTAATATTATAATAAATTATTTGTAGACGCTTTTTTGCGTGACTAGTGACATCTTATTGGAACTTTGCTATTTAAGTACTGAATTAACTTTTTGTGGAAATTATTGCAGCTATATTTGTAATATTCTGGTTATGATCGATTGAGTACTTTGAAAAAATATAATAGAGGTAAATTTTGTTTTGTTACTTATTTTATTCAGAGCGTAAAGTAATATTCATGACTATATTTAGATATTACGAAACGCGTAATAAAACTATACGGTTTTCTACAGCTACCACAGATAATACACAGACTGGAACAATAATTATTTGTGCATCTTTAGATTTTTTGTTCCGTGAAGGTATTGAGCATACAACTTTCGGCGTTGCAAAGAAGGCGAGGTAAGATTATTGGGTTCTGTAGTCAGCGCATGATAGATATCTTCCATTACTCATAATATGATCACCATTAAATTAACAGTGCATAGATAATGTGTAGTTTTAATTAATTTAAGCAAATTCGAAAAAGCTTTAATTTCACAAATAATTAAAACATACTTAATATTTCATTTTCTTGTAAAAATCGAACTAACAATACACAGTTGGGTAGCACTTAAGTGAAAGCCCATAGCATGTCCCATAATTATGTGCAGTCAATATGGTTGGTATTGTAGGTAAATGATGACACGTTGAGTGAGAGTAATGTACATAACTTATATTAAAGTATTGTGTAATCGACTGTATCGAGAGCATAATAAACAAGCACAATATCAAACGGAAATATCGGGTTCGTCGACGCCATTATATTCATAAAAAGGTCACTTCGTTCCATCGTTCATTTTGTACAATATTTAACCGCATTACTTTTCTGACTTTGATCATCATCATCCTCTTAGCGTTATCCCAGTTTCAATCTGGGGTCCGCTTACTAGTCTAACCGGATTTGGCTGAATATTAGCTTTTTCACGGAGCGACTGCCTGTCTGACCTCCGCAACCCGAAAGGATAGCGATATTCCATGGTTTAGACTAGTGTCAGTTTATTTAGAAGGTACTGACTCCCTGTAACGATTGTCAAAGATCTTCATGACAACCGGGACCGACGGCTTAACGTGCTCTCCGAGGCACGGGACAAGCGATAATTAACAATTCAATACGCACATAACTCCGAAAAGTCATTGGTGCGCGCCGTGGATTCGAACCCGATACCCTCTGCATGGCAGTCTGTTGGTATCTCCACTAGGCTATCGCTGACTTTGATATTCTGAAAAAAAAAAAACTATCTGTTGCAGAAAAAAGAGCCCACGATATTCATTATTATCTTATCATTATCAACTTAAGCTCATTCGACTTACGATACGTCCAGCTCCATAAATAAAGAAAATTGAAATAATCGAATAAACAACACTAGAAAATACAATTCAGGTGAATGAGAAACGACAGTTATCCTTGAAAATGTCTCACATTTGCAGTACTAAACAGTAAAATTATTCTCACGAATGGTGAAACAAACACACATTTACGCATTATTATAGTTATTTTTACCTACTACATTTAAAAGATCGACGATGACTAATTAATTTTTATTGTTCTATAAATATTGAGGTATTTAAATAATCGAATACACAATGTTAGAAAAACCACAATTCAGGCATTTGCAATACGATCGTAATCCTTGAAAGTGGATTATATTTGCAGTAACAAGCAACACATTAACACATTGTCCTGCGCTGATGAAACTAAACTGTTTGAGGACCTCTATAAATTGTTGCGAAGAATCTTTATAAATAAATTATAACCCACGCGAGTAGAAAGATAAATCTCGAATACAAAATTCCCTTTTGACGAAATGCTGAGTATAACCGTAGCCAAAGGAAATATAAATGCTGTCCAAAGGCGAATATGCGGCAATCCCTCACACAAGTGGGTAAGACGACTTGAATTTTTAATGTTACACTCAGACCGTTGCAAACCGTAACAGTTTTCTTGTCATTGGTGGAGTGGAGATGTGAAATAAATTTTGCAGAGTGGCCCCATCTTTTCGTCTGACATCAATCTTTAATGTGAACACGGGGTACACTCTATACGTGGCGTGTCTAATACTATTTGTGTACAAAGTATGAAGCTTTTACTTTGAGACCCGGCATACCTCAGATGGACCGTTCGCGCTATAATAATATTGCTATTTAATAAGCGTGCCAGTAGGGTAGCCGCACTGGATACGCTTCACAGGGAGCCACGTGCGCCGCAGTTAGACATTAAGTAAATTGCCATCAACTACGTCGATAGAAACCGTTCACCTTGAAGGCGTCAATTAACTTCCTCATAGCGGCCGATAAAATAATGACACTACTAAAACAATAGTTGTATTAGTTTTTATTTTTCGCCGCAGTCGAAGGCCATGTTCAACAATACACAAAACAAAGTTGAAGCGATTCGTCTCGCCATATAATTTCAGTAATCAAACGCCACGTCACTACGAGGCGCGGTCCGGAATCGATTAAGCGTTCCATTTCCGGTGTTTTTATAGGGAATAATTATTGGAAAACTGATCAAACAATCAAGGACTGCTTGTTTCCGTCGCTGTACCGAGATATTAAGAAGAAAGAAATCAACTCATAGAGCTGTTGATAATCTGTGGATACAGTCAACTGTGACCGCTTCCTCGATAGATGTTTATTTCTTATTTGATAATTTGTTTTTACATCCAACGTGACGGTATAGTTTTTCCTTATCGATGAGCGTGGTCATCGTCTTGTTGCGCACGGGCCCGCGGCCGCTGCCGCTGCCTCGGCACGCCGCCGCACCTGTCCGCGTCGCACCGCATTGCGCAGATGAAAGCACCGGTGCTTTAATTATTATCTTGTTTTTGTACGATTTAATATTGCGACTAGGGAAGTAGATCACCTCGTTGATTACGACAATCTTTTTGTTATAGTTTTTAAAGAGTATGCATTGGAGCGTTGCATTTTTTTTGTATCAGTTATTTATGTTGATTCTCCGACGATATGAAAGTATTCCATAAACATAATTGTAAAACGTTATTTTGAATGTTGCACAAGTACAATAGGTTATATAATGAGGTGTCTAGTTGGGACATTGTGATAAAGTGGTTTTAGTCGATTGCCTAATAATTAATATATAATTCGTCATCGTGTTATAATGGAAGTCGGAATGTGAATAGAAGCGCTACGGGCAGGCGCGACTGTAGCGCGAAGTAAGGCTTCTTACCCACTGATGCTGTCTTTACTTTTATAAATACGACTTTGCTTAGCACAAATTTAAAATTTGTATTATTTCAGTGTTTGAGCTTTTTCTGCATTCTTCGAACGTTTAAGGTAAATTTTACACATAAAAACATTCTTAAAAAAAATGTATTTAATTTAATTGTAAATGGATTTACCATTTGCAATTAAAAGAAATATTTTTATTCTTTTGATCACAATCTGACCTTTAATAACATGTTTTGCACTATCACTAGTCTTTTTTATGTAATGAAAGTCGAGCGTCTTAGCACGCGTATCTTGTACTATTTGGTTACTTTAATATTTAACGCATGTTTAATAACAGACATTAAATAGAGGATGAGGATCTACATAAATTACATGTCATTTTACGGATCAACTAATTTGACGTAAAGTCATAAGTTCATTTATGATGACACGTAGATGGGCCGGGGCGCGCGAGCGTCATAAAAGTAAGAGTTAGTCGGTGTTGATGTGGTTAGTGAGTGACAACCACGAATGAACACGTTGCTAATGGACTATTAACCTCCTGCCGCTAATTATTAATATTTTATTTTTATGGCCACCTCTGTCCAAATTTAACGACCACTTTCCGGTTCTCGTATACAGTTGATATTTTGAAATGCTAATATTTGCTTAGCGTTGATTGAAAGGTCAACGGTTTTGTCAACGGTATTGCTTTAACAGGCCCTATTAGCTCGTCGCTATATAGAATTACAACATCGTACCGTATTAAGTTTCGATGGAGATATGACGATATGCCTCGTGTTTTGTTATTAATTTTAATATTATTTTTTATATATAATGTGTGTGAAATATGATATTTTCTGACATATTCAAATTTTAAATGTTAATGTTGTCATAACTCGATTAATAATGCGATATCTCTCATCTAGAAACACGCGCGACGAGCGGTGAACATATTTGTGTTATTTGTTATACGCCGTTAAACATATGTCCTAAATCATTTTCGTGCATGATCCGTCAAACTTATCCCAAATGTCAAGGGTTGACAGCAGTTCGTGGCATCCGTTCCGGCCGCCGGATAAACCATCACAATATGGGCCAACTCCACCGCTACTCTTAAAATATGTTCTGTGACGTCCGCATAGAGCTCGCTTTGTGGATAGTTTATGTGTTTCACATATTGCTTTTCTAGTACCGGATAATTTTACTGACACTTTTCAAAAAGCTTAACATGGAAGTTTGTCGTTCTAAACAAGATCCTGCCTCGCTAGTTTTAGATACGGTTTTCGTTTGTATAATAATATCATAACTTCAACAACGGAAGGAATAGCTCAGTGTGTGGCTGTGCATTTGTGTTATTAAATGATTTATGAAGCAGGATTACTGGGAACACGGTTCGTCGAACAATATTGTGAGTTATTTAAAGGGTTATTGAGTATAATTTCGGTTGTGAAATGAGCTTGTTAATCATGCACGGTAGCCTCGTGTGTTGATCTCGATGTAATTGAGTTAACTGACGTACTGATGACTTATTTGACAGAGTGAGTCGTCTGTTTTACCGTTGTGTATTATCATAATCTTCGAGGGATTAGTTTATGTGTTTATTATTCGTGTGCTACGGTTTATAAACTCAGATTTTAATTAGGTGTTTATTATTGTTATCCGTGAAATTGAGTCATTGGAGCCGTGATATGCCCGATTGAATTAGTTAATTACTGTCGTGATTTGACTAGTTAATTGTAATCGTTAAATTTTTCGTTTAGAAGTGGATTATAAAAACGTATACTTTGCCCGCTTTCTAGAACACTGATCTCCAAAGATAAGATAGTTTGTTTGTATTTTATAAATTATTTACGTAGATTGTTACAGTAAGTGATTTAATAAAAGTAATTGTGCATAAGTCAGGAAAGCAACAACAGAGACTGTCGCGCAGTAACTTCTCTGTAATATATCACATATTCGATTCAATATATCCCGGTATCGATTCATCTGTGGCGCATTATGTTTCCACATCGAGATATCAAATTGATAAGTGAGGCACATTCGCGGCGGGCGCGGGCGCGGGCGGCGGGCGGACGGGGCATTATGAAATTGGCTGTACGTTAGATGCCGTTACTTCCGATAAAATATAACCGGCTCGGCCGCTCATATCTGTCGGACGTACCACCGAACCTTTCCTAGTATACTCACGTCCCAGCACAGCCATCATTTTTGCTTATTAGATAATCAATAACACGCCAATAGCCTGCCTGTTAATAGCTGTTATGAGGTTATGATACAACAGGTTGGACGACATGTGATTTATTCGAACAAGATAAGATACGGAAAAATTGTTTTCACTGAAACCCGACGTAACGTGCAGGTGAAAGTTAAATATTCAAATTAGAAAATTATGTCCACGTGTGTTGCATATAAACACATTAAGCTTGTCATCTTCATGGGAACCCAAGATTGTTACAACATTATAGATTGATGGCAAAGTGGTTTAAGTGATAACTTCACTAAATCCGACATACTGAATGTTATGGATTTGTTCTCCTCAGGTTTGTTTGGCGTGAGTAGGCGTACTCGAACCCTGGTTCCATTGTAACGGACAAGACTTTTCTTCATAAACGGTCTTTCATATTTTAATATAAAGAAGATAAAAATATTTGCTTGCAAGGGTTGGCGCGAAGGGGTTTCCCGATATGAAATCTTTGTTATCGGATAACTTATGGTCTCTGGATTGCCATACAACGCATTAAAATTACGCATGAGACGTCACGGGGGAACTCTGAGTAAACTTTTTAGGTTCACATTTTTGTGCTAGGGGAATATATCTTTATTGATTCGAATGTAACATGAGCTAAGTGAGCACATTTCGTTCTCTAAGTAACTATTTACTAAGTGAAAAGTAAGTAATTACGCTCCTTGTAGTTAATTATGCATGACTACAACACAGAATCTTGTTATTTCTGTATTCGTAACTTGGTAAGGTTTGTAAATCCTGAAATGGTAATGTATTTAGTATTTAAGTGAACGGCCTGTCAGAGTGGGTAGGACTAGCATAGCAACCGCCAGAATTAATGTTGCTTGGCAGAGTCTTACTTAAAAATGTACCTATGTAATTTTGCTAAATAGGGAAATAATATACGAATGAGATTGCACATTACAAAGCTTATTTCTATCTTTATAGTTTAGTATAAATTATTGATATTTATTACCACAGACTTGTGGTTCATAACCATGATGTTGTGTTTTCAGTGTAGAATACTGCACCTATTGGCACATCGATTATTATTTGTTTCTTATTATGCTTATCTGCCGTGTGGTTGACGGCATAGAATACAAGTGTCACCACCCCCTATCTTCCCGTGGGTGTCGTAAGAGGCAACTAAGGGATAACACGATGCAAATACCATCTTTGCGTAGAGACGGAGAACTCAACATCAAACCCTATACGACTGCCTCGTTGGTCTCGCGGCATAAATGTGCGCGTGGGATCGGGAGGTCCCGGTTTCGATTCCTGGGTCGGGCAGTGTTATTGGGTTTTTCTGTCACGATATTCTCAGTAGCAGCACGGAGTCTGGATATGTGCCTGGTACGGCAATAGGCTCGCCCCTTATTACGTGGGACTAAAGTATATCTGGCGAAAAGTGGGTGTAGAAATACACCTCTGCCTACCTCTTCGGGGTTATAGGTGTATATGTATGTATATATGTATTATGCTTAGACATATAGTCATCTCGGGGGAGTTACTGTACCTAATATGAATCGAATCCACACTTACTTGGAATCGGCTTTATTTCATTCGCCTATTAAGTTATTACAGAGTGCCCTTTTCGTTCTGTGTTGTAGGTTTGTTAGGCGTCCCATGGTTCTTCTTCAGTAAAAATATAACAAAGCCTCGTCATCCTTTTCTTAAAATCGTAAAACATAGCTAGTAGACATATGATAGCAAAGTACCACTACCAACGGCGGCAGTCTATGCACTTATTTATACCATTACGAAAGATTCTGGGTTCTGTTTTCCAGACCCCTTCAATATGTACGATTCAGTACGACCAGACGTTCTTCAGTCACTCTGCTCTCTTTCAATCACTTTGCCCATTTCATTTGGTTTCTAGGTTTTCTTTCAGATGTAGCTCGCGTAAATGCATACGGATCGCGCTTTCAGTGCCGTGCTTTGGATGCTATTTTATATGTAGCTGCTTTACTTTAGGTACATATTGTAGTAATTATAAAAAAAATGCTTATACTTAAGGTTATTCTTAAGGTGTTCGGACAGCCAGTTGCCATGAATAAAAGTGTTGTATTTAGGTGGAGTACGGTGGTTGCGTCGTATCTCCCACAACATGTGACGCGGTGCAGTACATCGTGGCTCGCAGGGGTTGCGAGTGGGCCAGGGTGCCAGGGTGCTAGGGGGGCAGATAGTCGGCGTAAGGTCAGAGATTTATGTTCTCATAACGCGCCGTTCCTCGCCCGCCAAACGTTCAAACGTATTGATTTCATTTCCAACATTCATTTTTAAATAGCACTGCTCTTTTAACCGCTACGAAGCTCTACGAGTTATGTTTGCTTAGCCACTAAACCACAAACTTAAAGGCATATGGTATGATCTTGCGGAATCTAATCAGCCAATGTTGGATCCAAGTGTCGATAAAAAATGTGAAATATTACACGTTTAAACTTATTTATTGTTTAAAAATAAGCTTTTGGTTTTAACAGGTTTAAGCTAAAGTTGTTTATATTACGATATATGCATGCTTTTGGGAGTACAATAAATCGAAAATATGTCTTACTGTGGTAATTGTGTTATGACAACCGAGTGCAGCTAGGGCGAACAGTAACCATAAATTTGACTAGTGACGGCACTTAGAGCGTAGTGGTTTAAGCGATCTCTGTGTGAATCAGTCGAGTGTTGTGGGTTCGATCTCTACATGACCCAACAATTGCGTGATCTTAAATTTATTGTTTCGACCTTGACTCTATGATCGAAAGTTAGTAAAGTCTCCCGTGATATTTGAGTTATTCCTAGAGCGGGAGTTGTCTCTCCCAAAAAAACTAGCTATTCAAGACTGTAGTTATTAAATTTTTCGACACTACCGTTTTAAAAAGGCGCGCCAGGATAGGTATGTTCTTTTTAAACTATGCGCTAGTAGGGCCACGTTCTTAAAATAAGTTTTTACAGAATACCTTACCTAATTCCTAAGACAGTTTGTTTACTACACTTTCCTGCCATATTTGTCTATTTCTAATGTTATGTTCTCTACTAAAAGTTTGTTAGTAATGATTTCGTCACTAATTTATGGACTAAGATATTTTATAAAATTTACTCTTGGACCATCTTTTAAAGTCCAGTACTTAACTTAATATTATATTCTGTAAATAAAATATACACGCAGGTATATACATACCAAGGTGTCTTTTACCAATATGGATTGGTAGGTGTGGTTTTTTGTACAAGATTAACAAATTATGAAAATTTGCCTAGCACTAAGTTTCAATTCAATTAGGTAATGTAATCACTTGTAATAGATCATGTAGACACACATGCAAATTACTAAACAGATACATACAAAATAGAACTAATATAATTTCCTAAATTAATAGTACCCGTAGTATGTCTGAGAGTTCTCCATACATACATACATACATACTTGGCCAACCCACACTTGGCCAGCGTGGTGGACTATGGCCTTACCCTTCTCATAGTGAGAAGAGACCCGTGCCCAGCAGTGGGACAGTACATAGGGCTGTTGATGATTGATTGATGATGAATATTACCCAGAAACATAAGATCATATAAGTAAGTAGGTTATACAAAACATTTCTCGATGGAATCGAAATATCTGCCCATATCTGGATGTTCCTATGTATAATAATTATGTATGTACTTAGAAAGAAGTATGTATATGTATGTTTGTCCATTGTATAGTACGCATAGTACAAGCTCTGCTAAGTTTGGGACTAGATAGCGTTGTTTGTTTGTGCAAGAATATTATTATTATACTTGTATATTAATAATATACATAATGTGATGATATATAAGATTTAAAAAGTTTCTAACCAAATATATTGTTTTTTTACTAGATTAGAATGTTTACGAGATAATTATAATAATGTGACAAGTGATATGAAAAGAAAGTTTAAAATGATGCATAGGTATCTATGTGACCCACTCAGGTAAATATAAAATTAATATACAGTAGGCAATAAAACAAAAATTTATTCATCTCACAGATTCTTGTTGGAATGCGGTTAACAGATAACAAATGTAGCTAAAATGGTAATACAGATTAAAAATATGAATTATTTAAACAAATATAAAAGATAGATATTATTTTTTAATTAATAGAAGACTTAATTAAACATTTAGTTGTCAGAGCGAAAGGGCAGGTTGCTTTGGCTATAATTTATGAGTATTTTGTTCAATTTTAAAGTAATAAAAATGGACCATCAACGGTGTGATCGTTTGCATAATAAAGTATACGTAACTCTACATAGAGACACAATTATAAACGTATCTATAATGTATTTAGCATCCATAATGTATTTATTCAATTGACTATTTAGGCGTAATATGAAGCCGTTGTTTGAATAGTTACACTATAGTTGTAGCTGAGTCCAAGGGCGATACAATGATCAAGATTATTAGGTAAAAGCTCAAAAATATCAATTATATTTCCAAAATTCATTATTCCTAATCAAATCGACGATCAAATAATTTATGGCTTGCTGGTATAGTTGTGAGTAGCCCTGACTACTAAATTGGAAGTCGTGAGTTTGGTTCCCAACCAGGACAAATGTTTGTGCGATGAGCAGAATGGCGTGTTCCGTCTGGGTGTAACTGATCTATAATATGGATGTATTTAAATATATATGTATGTTTATCAGTTACCTGAGAATGGTAGTACAGGCTCTACCTAGTTTGGCATCGGTAGATCGTATGTGAGTTTTCGCGGGATATATAATCACAGCTCGCAGAATTGAAGCATTAAAGATCGGGATCATTATTGATCACACAAAGTGGTAGAACTCACAATACTTGACACGGTGTTAAACTGCCAACCTAAGACATAAACCACTATGCCAACGGCGCAGAGAGACGAGATATTTAAAACGATAAAATTGTTGAAAGCGTGGGTGGGTACTAGTTTTTTGTATAAATATTTGACGTTTGGTGATAAGTTATCATAAAAACTGTCATAAGTGAAATTTATCTAAGAACAAACCAGGTCGAAATTGCCTATTCATTTAGATCAAAATCTACATACATCTCTCATAATTATATTAGCCATAATACTAGCTCAGCACTTGAGTTTGCTTATTTGCGTCTATGAACTGCACCTTGAAGATATCTTTGTCTCTTGCATTTGGTGGAAGAACAGCTAGTAGGTACCTTGTATGAAGTGGAAGCCGAGGCTCACGTGGCATGCAAGGAGTTGTTGCCTGTGGCTATTGGCGTTGCCAGTTGTTGCTCAATCAATAATGGGTTTTTGATAATATATAGTACAGCTTATTCCGTACCTAGATATATAGTTTAGTCGAAAGGAAATACAGTTAATGTTACCGATAAGGTTGGAGACGACAAGCTATGAGCTGCGTCATGTCACTTCAATATACGAAATGTCATTCAGTTTTGTTAAATACATATAAAAACAAATACAACATTATGTGGGGTTATTATATGGGCAGAAACAAACAAACGAAGCATATTCGCATTTATAATAATATTATGGTAAGCAAGATCACCGTAATTCGAAAATATGATTTAAATATATTAGCGAATTAACATCGTGTGTATACTTTACATATTAAAACAAGATCGTGCCGATAACGCATAAATATCAATTTATGCGTCGTCGAAAGTTGTATCCTCAAAAAAAAGTTGTACCTATTCGTCGGCTCAAAAAAATCAGTCACCTCATAATATTATTCATTACAACATTACTCTAGATACAGAGCGCACAGGATAGCGCGGATGCCGATGACATCGAAACGTTTTGTCTGTAAGGTGTCGGTGTGCGCGTGCGCCTATCGCAAGTAACTAAAAAGGTGTCGTTAGTAATGGTTTTTGAAACATCATAAAGATGTCATGGTGGCTGTTACCTGATTGTGGCTATCGGTGCGGCGTAATAGGGCGCGCGTAAAGTTAGCCACGAGATACCGACCGCGCCGTGCGTTGAGGAATCTTTACCCGCTCACTTTTTAACACGGCTCAATAATTAAACTTCAAGTTTAAATCAACGGTTTTAGAAGTACCTTCGGGCACATAATTTTATAACACAGATCGTGCACTGCCTTATGTCTGCTTAGCATATTACATACATATTCTTCAATTGTATCGTTTTAGAAATAGTCAATAATATATTATACCTATTATTTTACAAAAATTTACAAAAATTGTCCGTGTGGTGACGGATTAAGAATACGGATTGTCACCACCCCATATCAACCCATGGGTGTCGTAAGAGCCGACAGAGGGAGCATATTATGCAGAGAAGAGCACTCTAAGAGAAGGAAAACTTGATACAAACCCTATACCAACCCGTTTGGCCAGCGTGGTATAGTAGGCCAATTCCTCTTTTCAAAGGAGAGGCCTACTCCAGCAGTGGACTGTTAAAGGCTGATGAAGATGATTTTACAAAAAAAAAAAATACTAAACGTTCCGTGTATCGTCTTATTGTGTATGGTATGGTATTTACTTTTAATAGTGCCGACCCTATTTTATCTCAGAATAAAATCGTACGTGTTTTGTCGTTAATTAATTATTTTTTCACACTATTATATTTTCTTTGTCTACTCTGTGATCTGCATTTTATTATATTTTGCTTTATGAATGAATGCACTGGGTTCTGATTAGATATATTGAGCTTCTGAAAAATGTTGTGCCAAAAGTATGAACATAATTAGTATTGTATTACCAGCTGGGGTAGTTTAATAGGTGACATTATACATATCCTAATACGACATTATACATATACTAATCAGTGATTTTACTAGGATGCTGTTACCAAAGCAGGCATGACTTTCAGAAATGAAGAAGATGACAGAAAAGATTTGGCCTTGACGTCTATGACTCTTCTTTAAAGGCACATACATATTATGTAGGTATGTTCAAAAGTGACATTATATTGCAATTTCAAAACAACTTTATTACATTTTTAAATTAATATTGTTAGTAACAGAAACTTAACCTATTTTAGTAAAAAGCACACATTACAAAATTATCATATTTAAAACAGCTACGCACATCACCGCTGCGCAGTTCCATGGGCAATTGCACAGCAGTGATTTACGTACCGGCAGTCAAACCTGCCCGCTATCATCTACAGAAGGCTGTTAGAGCTAGCCCACACTCTGCGCACCAGGGATGCACACCTTTTACGCATTGTGGTATAGAAACAATCCACACGCGCTTCAGCGAACATCCCTGATGCGCTACAAAAGCGAGGAAGCCACAGCAGGACTCTAAAGGCATTGTTATATTGGATACGGATGGCATTGTAAGACTTTTGAGTATATCTAGCCCACAGGCTACAGGTATAGAAAGATGTGCAGTAAGCTCTAAAAAGAGTCAACTTCACATCCTCCCCGCATCTGGCAAACCTGCGAGCTAGCATGTTCGCTCTCACTGACAACGCCCTCCGCTCCCTCTCTATATCCGCATCATCCTTGAGGTCGGGTGTCAATATATGCCCTAAGTATTTAAATTGATAAACTCTTTTCAAAGACTCCTTTGAGAAAGATCAAAGATCATGACTTCACTCTTCTGTACATTATAAATTAAGCCATGAGTTTCTGAATATCTTTCGAATATATCGATAAGCTTTCGCAATCGACAGGGTGACGCACTCAACATCGTCATGTCCTCAGCGTAACTAATGTTGTTGATAGATATGCCATCAATACCGCATCCAACATTGACGCTGCTGAGCTCGCCAATCAACTCCTTCACATAAAGGTTGAAAAGCGTTGGTGAGGTCAAGCCACCTTGTCTCACCCCGCATTCCAACCCATACGAGCCAGACATAGCCCCTGCCCATCTTACACTGTTGACTTGGTTTCCATACCAATACTTCAGAATGTTTATCACAGGTACCAGCAGTGCCCGCGACTTTTCCAACTTCTGCCATAAAATGACGTAGGAAACCAAGTCAAAAGCCCTAGAAAGGTCCAGGAAGCAGCAAAAAACAGAGGTATTCCTCTTCACATAGTAGTTGACAGCATGCTTAAGGCACAGCGCAGCACTTTCTGTCGATAAACCAGGCTGAAAACCAAATTGATTGTCATAAAGATCAATGGGTTTATTTAGCTGTGTGTTAAGCGTGCCATCAAGTACTTTGGAAATGACTGTTGCTAACGATATGGGCCTATAGTTATTTTTGTCTGCGGTATAGCCTGTTTTATTTTTCACTATAGGTACTACAACAGTCCGTAACATTTCTTTAGGCATGTAATTGTGAGTTATACAAAAATAAATGATTGATTGTAAAGCAAATTAGTATAAGTTAATTAGGTAGATATATGCCATAACAGATATATTAAGTTATACTATTATTTATTTATCTACAGCTCTGATAGATTTGATTAGTTAAGTAATTTCTTTAGACTTATTAAGCCTTGAAATTAAACTACAGTTTACGGATTTTATCGCGATGTATTGGTTTCACTAAGTTATTACATTTGAAACTAATGATCTAGAAACTATATTTTTTAATTTATTACTAGCCGACGTTTCGAATTCTTTACAGAATTCATGTTCACGGCAGACTGAGGTGATATTTGTCTTTTTCCTGAATGTATAAGTTATCTCAAAGTACCCGAACATTTTTTCATCTACTGGTGTTACTATTTACGCAGAATGAGCTCACAGTGTCCTTAGGTCTTCTGGTGACTTTGTCCCTCTTGGGTTTCATTAGCCTTATGACAGGGTCCCAAGCTGGAGGAACATTCCAACCATCTTCCCTATTGAAATTAGGGTGTTTTTTAATTTCAATAGCCTCTCGTATCATCCTTGGAAGAAAACGGTGTTCTTTTGCGAGTATCTGTGGTTCATCAAATCGCAGGTAGTGGTTGGGTCCCTGTTCCACATGTTCACACACAGCAGACTTTGTTGAGCGTTTATGTTTTATGTCAGCTATATGTTCTTTAAGTCGAATGCCTATGCTTCTCTTGGTTTGTCCAATGTATGAGAGCCCACATTCACAGTCAATTTTGTAGACACCGGCCTCTTGCAAGGGTAACTGACACTTGACAGATGGTAATAATTGACTGATCTTCGTTGGCGGCTTGTAGTAAGTTTTGATAGAAGCTCGCTTCAAGATGTAGCCAATTTTGTCGGTCACGCCCTTGATGTATGGGAGGACAGCAGGTTGTCTTTCTACTGTGGCTGGTTTTTCTTTCTTCTGGGATCTGTGACAGTGGCGCGGCAGTCGGAGCTTGTTGTCTTGCAGAACTTGCCTGACATGTTGAAGCTCAGCGTCCAGGTGTTTCTTGTCACAGATCCCGCGGGCTCTCTGAAACAGAGACATTCCTACAGTAGCTAACTGTTTAGGATGGTAGTGAGATTCACCGTTTAAGTACCTATTTGTATGGGTCTTTTTCCTATACACAGTATGGCTTAAGGAGTTGTTTTTATTCCTGATGACAAGTACATCTAAGAAAGCTAAAGAATTGTTTGCCTCTAATTCATCGTGTGTAAAACCTCCGCAAATGTATGGGCTACCGAAAATACACAAGGAAAACGCTCCTCTGCGCCCGATAGTTAGTCAGATAGGCGCACCAACTTACAGACTGGCTCAACACATGGCAAAGATTCTCTCACCGCTCAGAGGCAATACGAGAGCACATGTGAAAGACTCCTACCATTTTGTCAGTGAAATCAAACACCTACATCTCTCTGACAAGGAAACTATGGTTAGTTTTGATATACAGTCATTATTCACATGCATACCAGTACATGACTGTGTAGAAATTACTAGAAGGAAGCTGACAGAAAACAACATGCCTGAGGAATATGCAGAAATACTCAAACACTGCCTGACAACGGGCTATCTGTTATGGGACAAGAAATACTACATACAAGTAGACGGTGTAGCAATGGGCTCTCCAGTATCGCCTGTTGTCGCTGACATCTTCATGGAGGACTTCGAGGCGCGAGCCCTGCAGACTGCCACCATCACACCGAGGTTCTACAAGCGGTATGTAGATGACACTTTCACAATTTTACCAACAGATAGTGTTAATGCTTTCCTAAACCATCTTAATTCTATTAATAACCAAATAAAATTCACAATGGAATTAGAGGCAAACAATTCTTTAGCTTTCTTAGATGTACTTGTCATCAGGAATAAAAACAACTCCTTAAGCCATACTGTGTATAGGAAAAAGACCCATACAAATAGGTACTTAAACGGTGAATCTCACCACCATCCTAAACAGTTAGCTACTGTAGGAATGTCTCTGTTTCAGAGAGCCCGCGGGATCTGTGACAAGAAACACCTGGACGCTGAGCTTCAACATGTCAGGCAAGTTCTGCAAGACAACAAGCTCCGACTGCCGCGCCACTGTCACAGATCCCAGAAGAAAGAAAAACCAGCCACAGTAGAAAGACAACCTGCTGTCCTCCCATACATCAAGGGCGTGACCGACAAAATTGGCTACATCTTGAAGCGAGCTTCTATCAAAACTTACTACAAGCCGCCAACGAAGATCAGTCAATTATTACCATCTGTCAAGTGTCAGTTACCCTTGCAAGAGGCCGGTGTCTACAAAATTGACTGTGAATGTGGGCTCTCATACATTGGACAAACCAAGAGAAGCATAGGCATTCGACTTAAAGAACATATAGCTGACATCTATACTTATAATAAAACTGTAGAGAGGTCAATTCTGTACATTGAATATATATTCAAAATTAATATTGGAGGATGAATGGTGATCGATACTGATGCCAAAAATGCAATCAGTAAATTTTTTGTCTGTCTGTCTGTCTGTCCGTCTGTCTGTCTGTCTGTCTGTATGTGCACGCATGGGTCAAAAACTACTTAAAGGATTTTAACCAAACTTGGTATGATTGTAGTCCATACTCCTGGGCAGGTTATAGGCTATATAACATAACGCTAAGACACATAGGAGCTGTGCTGTGACGATAAATTTGAAGCAAGTCGGATGAAAATGCGCTTTCTAGCTCTTATCCTCGCATACGTTGATCATTCACCAAAAGTATGTATTACAAAGATGATGGTCTTCAAAAGATCTACAAAAAAGTCCTGAATAGTATATATCTATCTTTTATAAATTAGCCACAATAACGTGTTTAATCGTTAGGCATTTCTTCAAAGTGTATTAAATACATCAATATATTGTATTTCACATAGATATATCTTTATCAAAATCCCATATTCAAAAAGTACACTTTAATATGTATATTATATAAAAAAATATAGAAATCGGTTCATAAACACACAAGATATAGATGAAATAAAACTTCCAAATCTCGCCGCGCCAGTATGGGCACGGCTATACGGTTGATTTTTGTTTAACGCACGAAACGGCCGTCTATACGTATAATAAATCTGTAAGTGATCGATGTCCGCACATAAAATATATTTTGAAGAAATCTATTTTAAGGGGTCTACATTAAAGAAGAGAATCTATACTTATAATAAAACTGTAGAGAGGTCAATTCTGTACATTGAATATATATTCAAAATTAATATTGGAGGATGAATGGTGATCGATACTGATGCCAAAAATGCAATCAGTAAATTTTTTGTCTGTCTGTCCGTCTGTCTGTCTGTCTGTCTGTCTGTATGTGCACGCATGGGTCAAAAACTACTTAAAGGATTTTAACCAAACTTGGTATGATTGTAGTCCATACTCCTGGGCAGGTTATAGGCTATATAACATAACGCTAAGACACATAGGAGCTGTGCTGTGACGATAAATTTGAAGCAAGTCGGATGAAAATGCGCTTTCTAGCTCTTATCCTCGCATACGTTGATCATTCACCAAAAGTATGTACTACAAAGATGATGGTCTTCAAAAGATCTACAAAAAAGTCCTGAATAGTATATATCTATCTTTTATAAATTAGCCACAATAACGTGTTTAATCGTTAGGCATTTCTTCAAAGTGTATTAAATACATCAATATATTGTATTTCACATAGATATATCTTTATCAAAATCCCATATTCAAAAAGTACACTTTAATATGTATATTATATAAAAAAATATAGAAATCGGTTCATAAACACACAAGATATAGATGAAATAAAACTTCCAAATCTCGCCGCGCCAGTATGGGCACGGCTATACGGTTGATTTTTGTTTAACGCACGAAACGGCCGTCTATACATATAATAAATCTGTAAGTGATCGATGTCCGCACATAAAATATATTTTGAAGAAATCTATTTTAAGGGGTCTACATTAAAGAAGAGAAGCCAAAAATATAATTATAAAAATTTTTGTCTGCTTGGCTGTGCGTTTGTGCACGCTAATTTCAGAAACGGCTAATCGAATTGGAATGCGGCTTTCACTGATGTATTGTAGTAAGCCCCACTTAACATTTGATATTTGTTTTATACGAATCGGTTCATAGATAAAAAAGTTGTGTCAAATTAAACATTTGTTCTATAAAAGTAGGTAACTCTTTAGTTGAATTGGTTGAAACTTTATATATTATAAGATCAGTCAAATGTAAAATTACGAGGTTGAAAGATTATAAATAGGATATTTTCAAACATTTGAAACTTCCAATTTCAATTGAGCTTAAATCTGTATGATTAATTATATTAAATAGGGTTCAGCTTAGGCTGGACGTATTCACACATGTATATGTAAACAGGTTGAAAAGTGGCGAGTCATTTTATTTTACTGGATGGGGATAAACACTGGGATGGCATTGTCTGAAGCAAATATAAGTAAAAGTCCTCATCGATTACGCCATAAGTTTGAGATGCTGCATAGTTATGGCATAAATATAAAGACAAATTGGCCGAGGACATTTTTAGGTTCCCACAACAATCTAATAAACCATTGCTTGACAGTAGATATAGTTATATCTATCCTATTACTCAATATGAACGACCACGAGTACCGATACGAACCATCATTTGCTGGTGTAAAAATGATCTCTCGAGACTTACTGAAGAGCAGCGTTTAATATGATTATGATAGTGATTTAAGAAAAATACTATTTGTAGATGCTCCGGGTTGAACGGCAAGACTTTTCCTACCAAGGTGATTTCGGCAAAGGAATGTAGCTAAAGTAAGATTGTGGGAATACAAAATGACGAACCCATGGGCGGTATGACAAGAGCTGATGAAATTATAGCCTGTCTAAAGAGTTCAAACCTGTGGGATTGTATTATCGCTATACATTTTGACATTAAATATGCGAGCATGATTATGAGGCAACGAACATGCACAGGAATTCTCTGATCTTTTACTCGCGATTGGTAACTTCGCTGTGTGGACTTGCACGAACAAGTGAAAGTCATTTGAGCTATTTTTAGGACATCTACACTATTCAATATATGTATTATATGCAACTTAAAACATTTTGGGTACCTATCAATTCTGTAGCCCAATGAAAAGACAAATTCCGCGCGAACGGAGTCGCGGGCACAGCTAGTAAAACATAAACGTTCAACAAAGTCTGCTGTGTGTGAACATGTGGAACAGGGACCCAACCACTACCTGCGATTTGATGAACCACAGATACTCGCAAAAGAACACCGTTTTCTTCCAAGGATGATACGAGAGGCTATTGAAATTAAAAAACACCCTAATTTCAATAGGGAAGATGGTTGGAATGTTCCTCCAGCTTGGGACCCTGTCATAAGGCTAATGAAACCCAAGAGGGACAAAGTCACCAGAAGACCTAAGGACACTGTGAGCTCATTCTGCGTAAATAGTAACACCAGTAGATGAAAAAATGTTCGGGTACTTTGAGATAACTTATACATTCAGGAAAAAGACAAATATCACCTCAGTCTGCCGTGAACATGAATTCTGTAAAGAATTCGAAACGTCGGCTAGTAATAAATTAAAAAATATAGTTTCTAGATCATTAGTTTCAAATGTAATAACTTAGTGAAACCAATACATCGCGATAAAATCCGTAAACTGTAGTTTAATTTCAATGTGTAACATTCGCGTAAACCCAAGAAGATACTTATTAAGCCTGTCTCTTTCTTCGTAGTCGTAATTTGTCTCCAAGAAAGTCTTTGTTAAGATATATATAGAAAACTGCTGAAAATCTTACATAGTTATTGATTTTATAAGTCTGTCAACAAATTATTAAAAAAGAATCGACAATAATATCAGAAGTTAAGGCTTTTATGGGCAATATTTTAATATATATATATATTAATAAAATGGGGAATATTGTAATTTGTAACTCGATATCACATTCAATATGTACGGTTTTATAGCTTATGTTAATGGCTTATGCATAATATAATAATTTTATTTCATAAATCTATTATAAGAATTCAATATTTTTATACATTTAATTGTCTAATAAACAAAAAATAAAAAGGCGATATAGGAGAAAATTAAGTAAAGTATTTGTATTAATCAAATTTTACTTAACGTTATTATTATTTATTATCTTATTTAAAAAGTACAACTCCCGCACTAGGAATATATCCTGTGTCGCGGGGACTTTTACAAACATACAACCAACGGACACAATGAACACCCAGACTCAAAACAACAATTTATGGATCACACAAAGTGTTGTATCGTGTGGGAATCGAACCCACGACACTCGGCGCAGTGTCAAGCGGCGAGGCGGCCGCTTAAACCACTACGCAAAACCGTGCAGTCGAAAGAGCACATTGTATGTGAAATAAAGCGCATAAATTAATAAGTGTAGCATTTCTCAGATTTTGTAGCATCACAGTTATATTTATTCTGGCAAAGGTGCTATTACAGTTTTTCCCTGTTATTTTTTGTAGATAAAAGTATTTAAATAAAGATTTGCATTATCATAATGATATTCACCTGATTTTGAGCCTTATCAGTGACATTATTGTTGTCAATACTTTTGGAAAAGCATTCGCATTGATTAGAATTGTAACAGTTTACTATCCAAATCAGATTAATAAATGTTATGTCAAATCTGCAAATCGGTAGTTACGATAAAATACACAATCTAAAAAATTGTTTAGAATCAGAAAATGTGGCGCTGACTGTACCCAACTTTTTAATCACTTCATAAGTCACCGGCTAAGCATTGTGGACTGTTATCTGGTAATTTTTTGATAGCCACCACACACTTAACACTTGGAATTGTTTCGGATAGCCGTTTATTTATTTTAATGGCACCTCGGGCCTTAAAGAGCATTCCACTAATCAAGGGAAGTGCACTCTCAAATGAATATGATGTGCAGTAAAAGTAATTGATAGTTATTCACCGGGTAGATCTAGCTTCGTAGATCGTACCTACCTTGGCGTGGACTAGAAATGAATATTCACGGAATTGCAAATAAATCTAGACTAGTGAACGTAAACATGTAATCATAATAATATCATAAAAAACTGGGGAAGTGAGAGGCTGACTCGCGTGCCGAGGGTCCAGTACAAACATGTTGATATTCCGTAGTACATTAAAATGCATTTTGTACGTTTTATAGAGTACATTTTTTAGTTGCCTCTGAAGAATAGTAATTGAGAAATATATTGAAGGACCGAGTAAACTAGTAGTTGAAAAGATCTCTCATAAATGGATACTAGCTACGGTCAAATCTCTTGCTGTATTGAACTTTGAAACTGCATAGATATTTTTTTGCATGGCTTATTTTTATTTAATATATCTGAATTGTTACGGTTCTCTATTTATCCTGTAATTGTGCTGTAAATTCATAAGAAGGACGAAGGTATTGATCAGAAAATATAAGGAATTGGCTGAAAATAATAGACTAAATGGCCGTTATTCTGTTTTTTTGTACAGCATCTAAATATCGTACTCCCTAATTTGAGCGTCATATTATATTCACACATTTGCGAGATAACAGAGGCTATACAGATAGGCTGGTATACACAACATACGTATGGATGACAAATTGATTCTCTTAGAGTTATGTTGCACCTATTGAAGTACGTAACCCTAAAAATATCGCTATTGCAATATACCGTCTGCAATGACAAAGAATCGATCGCTGCCATCCCTCGCCAATGTTTATGCTTGATTAACCACCGCGATCTGCAAGCGGAAATTTTAATTTATGCGCTAGAGAGATTGTTTGTTTTTATGGCATAGTCAGTTTTTGTGCAGCAAAAAACATGACTTCAATCGATCACGGAAGTTACGAAAAATTTGCTTTTGATCGAATAATAGATGACTTAGATAGACAAGCGGTGATTGGAAGAACCGAGCATTATTTCATACAATATTGTTATTCCGATAGTTCGCTAGACGTTACTACATAATCTATGTAAGCGATTCGATGATTACAAAAACGTCATTCAACTGATACCCGAAACTAATAAATTTCATACTGCAATAATTGGCTACGCCCGGAATTCTAATCTGCGCAGAGTGACTGAGCAAAAACCAAACACAGTATTGCAGACTTTTTTCTTTCAATTAAAGCCTTTTATCTTCCGGATGATTTACGATGCTTTCGATAACATTCGGTTTAGGGAAATGAAACATGCTTAATTTGTTATCGATGTCGTTATTAAAACGTGAATACCTCGATACCTGGATATTTTTTGTGGTATCAACGTTCGTATAATTATTTTTGTTTGGTTTATAATGAAAAGTCGGCGATAACAATATCGATTGTTCATGGATCGAACGGAAGTGGAAATTTGAACCTTGTCATGGCGAAGCGCCGACAGCCGTGACTGATCCCACAAGCGTTTCACCTCACATTTGTTTTTTGTATTGTTCTCTTTCAATGGCTGACCTAGAGATTAACTTCGACTCACCATATTTATAAGAACAATATTTGTCGACTGTAATAGGTTTTTTTTTATAGCGAATGCTTTCTGCCATTTTATAGTGCTTGTAATTGATTAGTAACTTGTCTGTAACTAAAAATAATTATGTAAATATTCAGTCTAGGCTAAGCTTGTCACTGCAGTGATCATTGTAGTAAAATGTTCTCGGAGCAAGCGTGTCGGTACAACGCTTATCGCGATGTTAGAGTTCCAAGAACAGAGAGTCCCAGCTACCAAATATCATGACTGTCGTCTTACAAATGAGAAAATTTCGCTCTAATTATTTATGAATGTGTTATCGTCATATCGCTGGAGCTCACGATCCGGCCTCCGTGCGCACGACACGAGCAAAACCGCAATTAGCAAATGTGGCTTTCTTTGTTCTCGCTCGCACGTTTCGCCTTCGTCCCTATCTAGGACTATAAGTATGTATTGGAGAAGAGTAGTCAGCGATCGTTAATAAACCTCCATTACTTTCATTAAGGGATATCTGTGGACAGTCGCCGTATCGAGATGTCGGCCTGCCGTCATGCCATCGACACATAACGAAATTAAACGCGATGACGCTATCGAAGCGCGCGCATCGAGCGTTCGCTGCTCGTTCTTCGCCGCTATCCGCGCGCGCACTTAATTGCAAAATGCCAATGAATGTCGATAATATATTTTAATCGCGACACCGAGCATCGAACGCGACGTCATCTACGTAATCCTAAATCTCGTTATGGACACGACTCGAATACCTAGGCATCTGTTATAAATTACGTTTCAGATTATCGTATGATCCAATCGTAAATTAAGACAAGATACATAATTAAGGCGAATAAATAAAATGGTTGGCATTTCGACGGGAGCACGTTCGATTCTGCCTCGCGATATACTCTCCATTTTGAGCTATCAGACCCTTTTAATAAAGTGTAGTTTGATTCGTTACATTTAATTGCGATTCAATCGGCAACAATATTGAAGGAGCCAAAGGAGTGCGGAGGCGGGACGGGGCTCTGAATGTCACGACAAGATTTTTAATTACGTAGGAGATATCATCTAAGAACTGCGTCCCATACTATACGAGACACATATTGAAATTACAATTCAATAATTATATTTGCGGCAGAAGTTAAAGAAGTATGTTTAATTAGTGACAGGTTTACTACAGTTTAGCACGAAGCGTCGGACAGTGAGTGAGTGGAGTGGTGCGGTGCGGGCACGTGCGGACGCAAGCGGCGCGGGTGCTGGTGATGCCGGCGCGCGGCGGCTGGCGGCGGAGAGGCCGGCCGAGCGAGAGCAGCCCCGCGCCCGTGCGATATGATGCCCGGTTTATTTTCGTTCTTCTAATGCGTCTTTGCTGTCGTCCGGAGGACAATTAAAAATACAAAAAGTGAAACGTTTGTTTCAGACGTTCATTGTCTCCGTTATTAATAAATTCATTTTACTGAGTTGAAGTCGACGTGTATTTTATTCGCTTTAAGTGGTTTCACATTGTTTTATATTTATGTGCGGTTATTTTGGGTACAGACATTATAATGCAGTTTGTGGGGGAACATGTAAATCGGCTCACTCTTGCTCCATTAGGGATATTTGAAACTTTGAGAGTGCACTCATAAATTCGCTTTTGTTGGTAATAACATGCGCTAAGAATAGATCTCTATTGTTATTATATTTACTTTAAACTAGCTGAGCATGTCTTGTGTCATTCTGTCCTCGCTATAAATATTCACCGGATAACATCTGACAGTGGATATATTTTCAAAATGTTCATATACTAAGTTGAAAGAGCTCAGGGATGGCATGCTTAACGACTCGTATTTGGTAAAATAATGGTAAAAATATAAATAAATCTAAGAATTTATTATTTCGTTTAAATCAGGGTCACACATTCTACAGTATTTTCTATCCGTTCCGTAAGAAGCAGTTTTGGTAGAAAATATTTCAGTAGTTCTAAGTAAATGCAACTTTTTCTATGAACCACGAATACTACTTACGACCAGATTGTGGACTAATTTATAGTAATAAACTTCTTTATTTTTAAAAGACAGCCCCTTAACCAAGCGTTGTCGTCTCTAAATCCTGTATTGTGAGAAGTTTATAGACTCTCAATAATAACAGACATGAAGAACTGCCTACGAGCAGTTCGTGGATTACACAAAATATTATCCCGTGCAGGTGTCGAACCTACAACGTTTGTCCAAACACAAAACACTCCGTGAAAAGTGTAGTTAATATATAAAGTACCTGATGACGAGCGAATGGATTTTAGTCAACATAACTTAGCTGCAGCTATGTTTCACAAACGTTACACTAACTAGTTAGTGAAGAAATGTCAAAAAAGTATATTGAGTTTAGTGCGAGAGAATAGAATAGAATAACGTTTTATTTGCATTGATTGTAGGATATGATATGATAGGATTACAGTTGAAATGCTGAAGGCTGGACAGGGCATCATAGTTGGTCAGCTGCAGCGCTTATTTAACTTGTGCAGGAGCACCGGCCGAGTACCTGATGACTTGGCCACAACGGTGGTTGAGCCTCTTTATAAGGGAAAAGGCTCGCAACAAGACTGCAAGAACTATAGAGGCATTAGCCTTCTCAGCATTGTTGGCAAATTGTATGCGAAGGTACTGATTGAAAGAATTATGGAAGTAACCGACAAGAAAATATGGGATGTACAAGCGGGATGCCAAAAGGGTATGGGGTGCACGGATCAGGTCTTTTCCTTGCGGTACATAGCCAAGAAATTCTTGGTCAAAGGTCAAAAGGTCTATTGCGCATTCGTGGATTTAGAAAAGGCTTACGATAAAGTGGTGAGGAATGAAATGTGGTCGGTACTGTCGATGTATGGGGTGAACAGCAGCCTCATACGAGCTCTGAAATCCCTTTATGAAGATTCTAGAGCTTGTGTGAGGATAAATGGGTCGTACACTGATTGGTTTACCATCGAGACAGGTGTTAGACAGGGATGTGTAGCGTCGCCGTGGCTGTTCAACCTCTTCATGGACATTTGTTTGCAAGATTTGAAAAATAGTGACTGTGGATTAAGGATGAATGAGTTACTTATGAAATGCCTCCTTTATGCTGATGATCAGGTATTACTTGCGTCTTCAGCGGAGGAGTTGCAGGAGATGGTAGCAATCATGCATGGTGCGTTAGAGAGGAAAGGAATGAATGTGAGCAAGACGAAAGTTATGGTTTTTGAAAAGGAGGAATGTGTTACGGCTTGTAATGTTATGATCGATGCACAACGAGTAGAGCAAGTGAATGATTTTGTATATTTAGGTACGCTGTTTACTAGGAATGGTAAGAATGAAGGAGATATTGAAAGAAGAGTCAATGCAGGTAATAGGGTGAATGGAGCTTTGAAGGCCTTTATGAACAGTCATACCGTGTCCAAAAAGGCACGTTTGGCTGTGCATAGAGGAGTGTTAGTACCTACATTTATGTATGGTAGTGAAAGTTGGGTATGGCAGAATAGACATGAAAGTTGAATAAATGCTGTAGAACTAAATGAAAGCACTGAGAAGTATGTGTGGTGTGTCTTTGAACGACAGAGTAAAGAATTGTGTGATAAGAGAGTGTTGTGGGGTAAAAGAAGATGTAGTGACAACCATTGAGAAAGGTATGCTAAGATGGTTTAGACACATGGAGAGAATGGATGACGAAAGACTGACCAAGAAGTTATACAAGTCAAGTGTGAATGGGACAGGAGGAAGGGGAAGACCTAGACGGACGTTCTCTGACCAGATTGGAGACATCCTGAAAAAAGGACAGGTTAGAAGTACCCTTAACCGAAGAGCATGCATGTGAACTTTGATGGGAGTGAATGAAGCAAGAGAGATATTTCAGGATCGTTGCAAATGGCATTCCGTAGTCTCTGCCTACCCCTCTGGGAAACAGGCGTGAGTCTATGTATGTATGTATGATTGTAGGTACATGAAATAGCGATGTTAACAATTGTTGTGATCCATATACAATCTACCTTAACACTTTCACGGACAGTAAACGAGACAAAATTGAAGTTTTATTGTTATCACGTCTATAGACGTTTAGTGTCCTTCAAAGTGTTAACTAGGCATGCAATACTTTATGATAATAAATTATACCTATTGCAACAAAAAAATATACAATTAATAAATACAATTCAAAACACAACATAGAGATTTATGAAATAATTAAAATAATTAGTAATGGTAGCTAATGCATGTTAGAAATTACAGATTTAGAATTCCATAAATTATTACAGTGTGCAATAGTTGATATAAATAAGCAAAAAGTTTTAATAAAATTGCAAAAAAATCATTGAATGTTAAATAAGCGTAATAAGTCAAAAATAGTAATAATATATGTAAATAATGTATTCAAATAAATGTCAAAGGCTATCATTTAGAAAGTCAGTAACAGAATAATAACATTTATCTAATAAAAATCCAGGTAATTTATTTTTAAATGTTTGTATTGTGCCAGTTTTAATCGTTTCAGGTACTTTATTATAAATTATAGGGGCCATACCAAAAACATTTTTCTTTAATACATACATAGTCTTACGCCTATATCACAATCTCATACCGCAAAATTGACGCCACTAGACCATGGTAAGCTGTTAGTTTTGTGGTTATATTTACATACCTTTGTTGCTAAATTTGCTAATACATACGCAGAAGTACTTAATTTTGTACACACCTCTTCTGCTCGAGGTTTCCACGTTAATTTACTATCAATCAATATTCTTAAAAACTTAGCAACATTTATGTGTTTAATACTTTGTCTAATATATTCTATTGTAAGATTTTGAACTGATGTACGTTGATAAAAATGCATTATGTTAGTTTTTGAAAGGTTCATTATAAGATTATTTATGTCAAGCCAATTCACTATGTCAATTAAAGTATTATTAATGTCATTTTCATATTAATTTATGTCAATACATTTTATTACTACTGTGCGGTCGTCTGCCTATAATACCATTGGGTGTTGAACGTGTCGAGGCAAGTCATCAATATTAGAGCAAAAATGGAAGCGGGCCTAAAAAACTGCCCTGTGGTATGCCATATTTGACAGTTTTAGTCTCTGACAAATATTTTCTTTCTCTTTTGGACTTAATACAGAGAGTAGAGTCCAGTCTGCTAACAGAGAGAGATGGCGGGAGATCGTAAAAAAAGCTGTGTCCGCCTCTATCACCAATGTGGACGCCTCAACGTGACCACGACCGCTCTGCCAAGAGCGAAACGACAGAGAAGAAGAAGAGTCCAGGAACTAAGAAATTAGTGTCTAAAGGGGATACCTCTGCTTCGCTATGCCACGGAAGAGGCAACTTCTCATAATGAAAATGTCAATCAATAAAATGTTTTGTCAACCACATGGATAATTAATAAGAAAGAGTTCTATTTCTAGACGACGAAAAATGCTGTGAGGTTTCATTTTCTCCCAAACGTGAAACGGGAATAAGTTCGTCAGGAATATCAAAAAACAATCAGAAGCTATCATTTAGATCAAGAATTACACAAAATATTTAAAACCTGCTGGACAGTCTCTAAATACATAAATCACAAACATATACATAAATGAAAATAAGAGCCAATACGGGTTCAAATCGATGGCTGAGTTTTCTCGAACGCGGCAATTTTCGAACATAAACAAGAGAGGAAAATGTAAAAGTATGTCACATTGAAATATGAGGCTATTCTGTTGTCCTAAACAGTAAGAGCGAGGCACGTCCTCTGTCTCACTACCACTGCATTTACTTTACTGCTCTGATATTTTACAGGTAGTGCTCTTAACTTCCATACGTCCCGCTTTTATAGTGCGCTCTACGCCTTATGGGCTAATGTCACGTGATCCACTGATTTCTACCTCCACTCCACAAAACATTCCATTTGTGTTGTGCAAGATAATTTACCAACCATTTGTCTGCTATATTAAAAGCTTTTCATTTAATTGGATGAAATAGATGTCACCAACTTTTACGAGTTTATTTCCATATAGTGCACGTAAATAACCAAGCTTAGAAAATGATTAATTCATTGACCTGCCTCGCTCTGATTTCAGCTTTGTTTAGCGAAATCCATATTAATGTTATCCATTTTGTGGCTTTATTTTGTAATGAAAACAGTGTTATATTCACACAAAAGGCCATGGACATTCCTCATAAATTTTCCATTAAAAAGATAGAGAGGCTACGCAACAAAGTGAAACAAGATCCACTCTACTAATCCGACAAAAGCGAGCCTTGTTACCCTTCAAATTTATTTATAAGAAAACTCTCGGACAAGTCGTTAATACCTATAAAGTAGGGGCGAGAGAGGCGCGAGCGAGTTTATAACTCACGTACCGAACTTTACTCGCCGACACATAAAATAATAGGTGTAAAAACTTACACGGGAATGTACTCAGTGAGCGAACGAGCCGCGAGATGGACGGCGCGCGGCGCCTCGGCCACTCGGTGGTGCTCGAGCGAGGACCTCGCTACACATTCATGTACCACCTAACGTCCGCACAAATATTATCCTAACCACCCGCGCCGCCGCCACAACAATGCACTTATCTATTTTATAAAAACTTGATCAATATTCGGGACCTGGCTCGGTTCGAAACGTTAATCAGTACAATAGGGTCCGCATAAGAAACATATTATCTTGCATAAATCATGTTAATGAGCACCTTTCGAGCATTTCGTATCGCCATTAATTCAGATATCACTGCGGAAACAAACGTCGGTTTATCCCACCATCTGTGGCGCATGCGCGCACCGGTAATCGTTAACCCCGAGGTGATATTATTTTGAATATCCATTTCCTTTTACATTATTATTCAAATCATCCTTAAGCGGGGGTTCTAGAGTCCAGTTTACATAATTTTACTTTGTTACCTAAGCATAAAGATGTATGACACGAATTTGAATTCGGAACAGATATTGTAGTAAAGCCGCGGGCGACGGGCACGTGCGTACGCGCACCTTGCACAACATTCGGCCTCAACATAAAATTAAGTAGTATTTTATTTATAGTGTATTGTATTACGCTATTTATAGTGATGTCAGCCGCCTGAGAACTTGTAACAATCCACTCAATACCCTATTTACTCAAGTAAGGAAGATCTTTTCTCAGTTTCGTGTTCAAAGTTGCACATTCTTTGGAGTATATAATGATGAGGTCCTATAAACAAACACTTGGTTAATTATGCATACTTGAGATAAGATAAACGTTTAAAAAATTGGTTGCCTGTAAAGTCGGTATACGGGCGAAAGTTTTACGTGACAACGACTTTCAGTGGTAAAATAATTTTATTGTGAATATTCATTCGTATAGTAGGAAGAAGGATGAAAGACGCGTGCCTTTCACTTTTTATGTCTGTCTCTCTCGCTCTTAGGCGGGACGCGTGCCTCTCACTCGCTCTCATTGTGAGCGCATAACGTGAGCGGAGCGTAACGCAGTTTCTTGAAGTGTCACCCGGCAAACCAATTTATAAGACGTTGTCACGTCAAAAATATTGGGATGCAAGAAAGTCAAAGTTCCATTACATTATTAAATACACATAACTGAGCAGTCGCGTCGGTGCGATGCGTGCGAACGAAGCAGCTTCACATTTGTTTATGTGCATGTGTAAATATTATGTAGAAAAGCTCATTTTTAACATTCATGCGAACCTGTTATCCTTCCAGTGACCGAGGTCAATCAGCAACTATATCCAAACTATAAATTTCATTTAATAAGACACAAATCCAACTTTGTGCTCGTTTTTGAATCGCCAACCAAAGAAATTTAAATAAAACACTTTTATCAGATTCGACAGGTGGAGCTTGGGCTCTTGTTCTTTTTAACTTCGCTGTAGGTTAAGGATTAGCTAGTAACTAATCGATTCCCGATACGGAAGGGGAAGTGTTGTTTTATTAGTTCCATGATCTATTACTAGACGATGCACTCCGTTTGACTTTTTAATGTACGGCGCTGCGACATAGACAAATGTTTTAATTCTTCCTTTGATAATCTTTACAGCTTGTAAGTTAATAAACTGCTAATCAATTTGAAAATATATTCGGTTGAAATATTTCAGATGTTTTTAAGACTGTTTTACAGTGTGAGTTCGTAGTTTAACTGAAATGATACCATATGTTTAGGCCTGAATTATGAGACTAGAGACTTGGCCATATAACACCACTAGACGAGCCCGCGGTTACACCCGCGTTATTTAAGGCTACGGCTCCGCTCCCGTGGCTCATAGCGTGATGTTATATAGCCTATAGCCTTCCTCGATGAATGGGAACAACTAACACTGAAAGAATTTTTGAAAGTCAGTTTTTTCAGTTCCTGAGATCAGCGCGTTCAAGCAAACAAACTCTTCAGCTTTATATATTAGTATTAGATTATATTTATGGTTGAATTTATCTGTAATAAAAAACTAAAAGCAGAGATCCAGATGTCTGTTATTACATTCATATCAACATTCTACGAGTTCTTTGATAAAAACATGTTTTAGCTGCGTCCTGTCGACCACAGTGATGTATGATGATGGTGATGATGATTTATCTTACTCAACTCAAAAAGTCTTTATTTTAACCATAATGCTTTGAATGTATTAGAAAATAACGTATTTTGTATTAGACACCAACTGCTGCTTGTGACTTTATTTACATGTACATTTTAATTTACCAACTACATATGTGCCTGTATCTATTGTAGAAGGATCAGCCAATTTGATGATTATGAGTTCGATGAGATCAAATGTTCTTTGTATGACATCAATTTCAATATCTGCAGACATCAGGGATTTTAAATGACTGGCGATTTTGTTATTTTATAGGTAAACTAATTATTTTTAAACTTTGGAAGTCTTACACACTACCTCAATAAGGCTTCAAACTCGAATTTGTTGTGTAGGGAGTCTTAGTTCATTGCAATTCTAGAGAAAAGAAGGTAAAGTTATCCTTCCGACTTACACCCAAACATTTGTTTTTTTTTCAACTATCGCTGCCTACATAGGAAAGGCAAAGAGAATGGGAAGAGTGGACCAACGGCAATCACTTTCACCCAATTACACTGAATAGCAGGAACACCGTTACTTTACGCCTATTACAGAACAATGCCCTGCTGGGTTTAAAGAAGTTTAATCCTTTTACTGAATATTTATATAATGAAGTTATTAACTATGACTAGTGCCTCGCGATGGTAAGCTAGCAGAACTGCACCTGTAATAGGTACATTTAATTAAACATTAGTTAACAGTTATCAATCAACATAAGTACGTTAATTAAAATGATATAATGTAGAGCACGATGTAAAAAGTCATTCCAACGACGAAATATAGTTATAATTCTTGAATTTTTTACTTTGCGATCGTCTCACATAGTCATAAGTAGATTACTCAATGGCCTTTTAATATGAAACTAGGTGCTCACACTTACATTGATATATTATAATTGGCTAATAAATAAGAAGGTATTCGAAAAATGCAAATATGAGAAAGAACATTGTAATCGATCTTGTCGTAACCTTGAAATAGTTCGAGAAAATTGTGTGATGTTCAATCATCGACAAAAAAGTTCATAATGAAGACAAAACTAACTGCCCAAAAGTAACAGTCAGTTGACAGCAAAAAATGGAGATGCATTTTTTGCTGCTTATGGTACGGAATAATTTGACTTTAAATTACGTCATCGTATGACAGCATTATCTACACACATTCTAGTACCGCATGACTAGGGCATGGATCCCGGAATTCCGAGATTTCGTAATTCCGGAATTTCGGATGTTTTTTTCCAATATTATAATACCAGAATTAAGGGCCCAAATATCGTAATTCCGATATTCATAGATAGTACAAAGTGACTTTTCTAGGTAACATTTTTTTGTGAACGTGGCCAATAATACACAGTTTAAGGTCATCATTCCTTCCTCAGCGACACCGCGTTCCCCCTTGTTTCCCATATCCCCGACATTTTGCTAATTCCGTGAACGATCGGTGATCATAGTTGATAATGAAGAATTAAATGTAATCATGGAAGCATATCTAATGCAAACCACATCAGAGTTAGCTTCGGTGTTAGTAACGATTTATGAAACTATTCTAATTCCCTAAAAAGAAAGGAAACAATTGCAGAAATAGCTAACACCCATTGAGAGCTTTGTGAGTGTACTCAACCGTCACAATATAGAGGGAATATTGAAACCTATCGTTTCTTGTGCTGAAAAAATGGACCCGGTCCGACAATAGGAATTGCTCATCAAAGCGCTTGAACCAAGGAGAACGGGCCAACTTCTGCACAACAAAAAGTTCATTCAGAAAATGTACTGGTTGTTGTCTGGGGGCCCGGTGCTGGTATCATGCACTTCAGCTTTCCAAGATCTGGACAGCATATTACAGTAGCAAATTTTACTGTCAACAATTGCAAACAATGATGGAAAGGTGTCTGTTAAACAATCAACACCGGTCTCAATCGTTATAATCATTATTATATCTTTATTCGTTAGAGCTTACTGCTGCTTGAGGAGAACGGACATTTAGATCACATAGGTACTTCGCGAAAGATGGTTGCTAAATTCAAGAGAGCTGAGGTTAAAAAGTCTAGTTTTTAAAATTATGTGGTACTACAGTAAAAGTATATATTTCGTTTCCTGGATTCTTTATTTTATCACACAAAACACAACATCTTCCCATATCTATACATCCCCTAGAGCCTGTAACTTGCTCCAATAGATCAGCACTTTTTTGGAAATTGAACAATTTCATAAGGGGAAAAATCGATTTCAAGGGTTTTATTGATTCTCGCCCCACGATCTTTTCAACAATTGAATCAATCGACTACCCATAAAATGAGGAGAGTGCATAGACTCTCACTTTATTCACAAATGTAATTTGAAAGTTTGGTAATATTTGTTTCCATTTTAACCCATACTGTCCCACTGCTGGGCTAAGATCTCGCCCACACTCTTCCATAAATCTTTGGCTTTATCTTGCCAGTCTGCTAGAAAAATATCAAGCCATGCCGCCATCGTTTTTTCGGCCTGCCCCTCTGAATCACAATGGAACCCGGAAAGCGTCAGGGTTCTTTGATTGGATTTGGATTGTGATGTATGTCCACTTTTCGAGATGTATCCTACAGACATATCCCACCCAATCCTATTTTAACTTCGCTGCTTTGACGTGCGCCTTGATTATGCCGATTTTTTTGTGTATAACGGTGTTTCGAATGTTATCATATAATATCGGTCAGTCTTACACGGTACACCTAACACTGTACACCTAACATGCTACTTTGGATGACACGTTGGCAGAGCATAGGCTAGGAATTATGAGAATCGGTCTGGTTATTAATATAAGTTTTAGATTGAGTGTCTGATTTCATAACAATGTTTAATCATACTATTTTTCTTCTTATCTTTTTGCTACTTGAATGTTTATGGCATGTTAATTAATAAAAACTGTAAAAAATGGTAAAATGTTGATCTATCCAAAGTATAACGAATTATAGACCGATGAAAACTATATAACTTGTTTAATTTTTACATTATACACGACAATTTAAATCTTTCAAGAGCATACCGATTCCGGAATCGGTACCGGAATTCCGATATTGACACTCCACTTCCGGAATTCAATACTCTCCGATACTAAAAGCCCTACGCATGACTGTTACGTACAGTCAGGTGGTAATATAATTTGCAGAATAATAAAAGGACAATGTTTTTTTAGGAAATCAATTTCTGAGTATCGTTGGTGGATACGTCATGTTCCTGTGGACACAAGCTTCCAATAATATGTTTGCTCTACAAAATATCAAGTAGATAAGGCTAGGTTTAAGTATCTATCTAAACGTTGGGCTTTAAGAGCATTCTAATACCAAATCGTAAATAAACAATAGACTCATAGTGCATGTCATAAAGTAGCGTCTTTGTAATCTGTGACTGATTAAACTTAACTAATCCTCATTTAAATTGCACCAGTCTAGTACTGTTAAAACTCACGTATCCGTTAAAATACAAATGTCTCATTTAATTGTTCATTCTACGTTTACATTGATCTATTTGCATGAGAATGCTGCATTTTCCATCGTGAGATTACCGGTTTGGTAAGGAAACGGTTTCCATAGTGGGATTATGAAATATTGCATGAGGAATAAAATTAAAAAGGGTTTTTGGATGAATAATATCAATAAGTTATTATTTATTTTGACATTTGCCTAGTATTCAATTAATTAGTTATTTTTAAATATCTTTTCATGACTTGTGGTTTAATAGGATGGCGAGAGGTGTCTTATTGTGTCTTTTGCGTTGCCGTTTTCGTTATTGTTTCATGTTTTAGAGGACTAAACATAATAGAGGCTTTACCGTGCGGATTTTTTTAAAACCGCCGAATCTAGGACGCGTCCTATAGCTGTAAGGTTTCTATGTAGTCTGGCAGATAGTCACACCACACACAAGTGGAAATTTGCTAGGAATTTGTAAAGCCACAATCACAAGGGCCACATTCATATGATCTAACACCAGGTCTAGTAGTAGTACCGGACGAAGTCCTGTATTTGGTATATGTGGTTGATATTCTCGCATGACAAATCAATAAATCTTCACTGCTTGATTTGTGTTCCAGGGGGAGGACGTGGAATGGACAGCGCATTCGTGAAATTTAAATATGTGTCACCTCTTCTGTGGGGTTATATAAATGAGTAAGATTTTAGTAATTTCGTCTCAATTGAAAAGAGTTGAATACGCGAATCATCAAATCCCGCTATGCCCCAAGAAACGTGCAAGAAAGCAAAGGTTTTAAAAGGAGAATATGTCAAAGATCCTCTGCTAAAAATTATAAAGCCATCTGCTGAAGTGGTTTTCTAAACATAATTGAACAATTTCTTTGTATCAAATTCATCTTAAGTTTGTAAGATTTTAGTTTCGTCAATGAAGTACAAAATAAAATCTGCCACTATCTACTTTCTTTACAACCTTTTGCAATCCACTACTAGACATAAGCCTCTTCAAAAATTTATTTACATTACCACAGTCAATAGGAGGATTTATATACCGCGCTGGCCAGAATAGGGTTGTTTCCAACTAGTCAAATCTAACAGTTTTAATGAAATGTCAAAAAGACCTTTACTACGGCGTTTGTATGAAATATGACACAGTGACGTCATAGTTTTTTGCTGTCAAGTAGAATACTTATTATTAATAAATTGTCGATAAAAATGGTAAAATAAAGTTTTAACATTAATTGATAAATGAAGCTACCATTATCTTGAAATATTTCTTTATATACTAATACTAATTTAATTAATTATTAATTTTAATTAGGTATTACGGTAATTTATTTCACTTGCAGGAAACTTCCCTATTGTTGATGCTGGGTGTGATATTAAGGATTCGCTAAGATACTGTGTATTTGCTTCATGTAATTTCCTAAGTTTACCATTACGACACCAACGGAATGAAATAGTTGATGTTTTTTATTCTTAATCTAAACGGATTTTCCTGAAATATAGTATTTACCTATAGTTATATCTCAGTAAACCCATTACAGATAATTAATGTGTTACAAGGAGTAATATTTTTAATTTTAGTAATTTTATTTTAAAATTTTGTTGGTGTTGAAATTTTTAAACTGTATTTATTATCGTCCTAGCCCAATAGCGGTTCCATCCAAGACCTTTTTTCTTGGAGTTCACATACTTATACTAACTACGACTAAGACTTAGTTAGGGTTTGTAATTTATGTTCATATTCCTTATTTGGTAATGTTATGACAAGTAAATAGGCACAGTATTTTCGACACGCCCAGGGAGGCGCATAAAAATTTGCGTGTGTATTCGTTGACCTCGAAAATGCGGTTCTTCGGTGGCCTCGTTATGACCGGGTACCGCGTGAGGTCTTGTGGTGGGCCCTCAAGAAGAAAGGAATGCCTGAAAAGTACCTGAAGTTGATCCAAGCGATGTATGCTGAATGCCACACGCAAGTCCGGTCCGCAGCTTGAATCAAAGCCAGGTTCGATGTGGCTGTAGGCTTGCAGCAAGGGTCGGCTCTTAGTCCTTACCTCTTCGTTGATTATGGATGTCACATCATCGGACATACAGGAAGAGGCACCCTGGTGCAAACTATTTGCCGACGACATCGTCCTGGTAGCAAAAAGTAGAAAGGAGATGCAGAGCAAGCTGGAGGAGTGGGGGCAGAGACTGAAGAACGTAGGCCTTTGGATCAGCAGAACCAAAACTGAATACATGTTCTGTGACTTTGGCGGCCTCTCTAGTCCAATACCGGTTACACTCGGCGGTATACCCCTACCAGTATGCTCCGACTTTCGCTACCTCGGTTCACTCCTGCAACACGACGGCGAAATTGATCGGGATGTTCGGCAAAGGATCAACTCAGGATGGATGAAATGGAGACAGGTCTCGGGCACAATATGCGATCCTAAAATGCCTTTGAAATTCAAGGGACGCATATATAAGGCGGTTATAAGGCCTGTCGTATTGTATGGAGCTGAGTGTTGGGCTACTAAGAAGATGTATGCAAAATCGATTAGGTAGGTACATGTGGCAGAGACGCCAATGTTGCGATGGATGTGAGGAGTTATGAGAATAGATAAGATTAGGAATAAATACGTGAGAGGTAGTCTGAAAGGGGCGCCTATAGACGATAAAGTGAAAGGAAGTCGTTTGGCTTGGTATGGATATATTATGCGAAGTGATGATATGTATGTAAGTAAGCAAGTGATGAATATGAAGGTAGAGGGATGGAAAGGGAGAGGGAGGTCAAGGAAAAGATGGATGGACTGTGTGAGGATGGATATGAAAAAGAAAGGGGGTAAATAATCAGATGATGGGCGACAGAAAAGAATGGAAACGAAGGACGCAGTGCCCTGGTCCCAAATAAATTGGGACCAGGGCAAGAAGATGATGAGTGCCATGTGGGAGCTAATTGCTTTACCGTATCCATGTCAGGTGCTTCTTTTACGATATCAATTATACTTATGGCATAATTTCATAACATTCTAGCTACGGGGTTCTTATTTGCAAAACTCAATCTACAGCGCCGCATGATCGGTTGTTGCGCAAACTCACAATCTCTCCACTAGATCAACGACGCAGGTTGTAGATGTAAATTAATATTACTAAGACATTTGCATTTTACGTGGGTTTTACTCAATAAGGTATACACTTACTTTGTACAATTGTACAAATTGTAAAGGTGCGTCTACATTAGACGAATGCGAGGTACGCATGCGAGCGGTTCACCAGCGTGAGAATCAGTTTGCTCAATTATTTTGACTGAAAAGAAGGAAGCATGCAATATATGCGCGGTGTTAGTCTGATACTTGGCTACGGCTCGAGAACTAAGGGCGCGGGCTGCTTTCGATTCCTTTACTTACCAAGCAATGTGTTGCAACGTAGACGCACCCTTACACTGTGCCTTAGTAAAACGAAACGTTGTCTGCGGTGAATCGTTTTTGTTCTAAATTCGGTTTTGTGATTTATTTTATACTAGCTTTTGCCCGCCGCTTCGCGCGCGTTAAATTCGGGGTAACACAAATCTACTTTCAGTCTCAAGTTGTGTGATGGCAACTCTATAGGGTACAAAGTAACTCAGTCAGTATTCATGACATTACATCTACCGACAGGTACATAATAACATCACCTTGGATACAATCAAATGTCAAAGCCATGTTCTAATACATGTCCAATAAAATTATATCTATAAACGTTTTTGCATTTATAATATTAGTACGGAAAATCGTTTCAGCCGCTTAAGCGTAGTATATAACTCATTAGTTTATATATGCAAACATGATGCGAACAATTTAATCACCGTGCACAATGACATTATGTATGACGAGACAGTACTGACAGATATGCGATGGCACATGCGCAGCACTCAATTATTAGCGCATGCGTTCTTACTTCCAAGAGGTAATTTTGTGCCGTACAAACTTCTACCCTCCCTACAATCCCTCCCAGTTAAATTTTTGCAACTTATGGTAGCCTATGTCCGTCTCCATGGTTCAATATATCTCTATATTGAATTTCAACAAAATCGGTTCAGCCGTTTTAGCGTGAAAACGGAACATACATACATACATACAAACATACATACACACTTTCGAATTTATAATATTAGTAGGGATAGTAGGGACTAGTTATAAAAATTGTATGGTAACGTAAGAAAAATAAGTAAAATTTTTGGAGATTTGATATTTTTAAAAGCATTTCGTCGTCGTTCTTCGACTCGCCTATATCCAAATCTAGTTACCTACGTGTGTTTTATATTTAAGGATTATCCCTATTAAAAATATTTCTCTATTGCAGCAAAAATTGTGGCCTATTATGCTTATATGCAGGCGGTGCTAAACGATACCAATATAATTTTATTAAATAAGTACCTACATGATAAATAAGATGGTAAGAATGTAGAAGATATTGAAAGAAGAGTTAATGCAGGTAATAGAGTGAATGGAGCTCTGAAGGCGTTTATGAATAGCCAAAACGTGTCCAAAAAGGCACGTTTGGCTGTTCATAGAGGGGTTTTAGTACCTACTCTTATGTATGGTAGTGATAGTTGGGTATGGCAGAAGAGTCATGAAAGTAGAATAAATGCTGTAGAAATGAGAGCACTGAGAAGTATGTGTGGTGTTTCTTTGACTGACAGAGTAAAGAATTGTGTGATAAGAGAGTGTTGTGGGGTAAAAGAAGATGTAGTGACAAGCATCGAGAAAGGTATGCTAAGATGGTTTGGACACGTGGAGAGGATAGATGGCGAAAGACTGACCAAGCAGATATATAAGGCAAGTGTGGAAGGGACAGGACGAAGGGGAAGACCTAGGCGGACGTTCTCTGACCAGATTGGAGACATCCTAAAAACAGGACAGGTTAGAAGCACCCTGAACAGAAGAGCATGCATGAGGAATCTGATGGGAGTGAATGAAGCAAGAGAGATATGTCAAGATCGTTGCAAATGGCGCTCCGTAGTCTCTGCCTACCCCTCCGGGAAACAGGCGTGAGTCTATGTATGTATGTATGTAAATAAGTACATTTTTTAGCAATATTTGAAAATTTATGCGGTATTTCATCCACAAAACCTTTACTATTCAAATACCCCACACAACCAAGGAGGTAAATTGATAATCGAGATTGATAAAACGTATTCAAATAATGGTTTTCCTTATAATCAGCGCAGTGTGCTCTGCGGAAGCCAATCATATAACTTGTGAATAATAGCGGTGACAGGGAACGAATTATTATTCATCATGTCTTAATCAACTGCTGACAGCCCACCCACGTTCCACGACGCTTAACATTTTCTCCACCATCAGAACGACCATCGTCATACTAATTTATCAAACCTCCGGCTGCCAATACACTATGTGCAATAAATATTTAAGATTAATCTGATTGGATTTCCAGCAGTTGCTTGAATACTAATGCGTAACAGCACTCTCTGTTTATATGGTGCTTTACACGCAGAATTGATTTGATGAAAATTGCCTTTACTGAAGAACGAACGTCAGTTTTTATAAAACACTCAAAATGTGACGTATCAATTTTTGAAAATTATACCAAATCAGTAAATTAGTTCGCTGCTTACGAAATAGTAAATAAAAGAAAACCATTTTTTTTGGTATAATTTTCACGCAAGGCCATCTGATTCCTAAGCCGCACATGTAAGTACCATGCCAGTCAGATTCCTGTAATTCTTTCGTTCATATTGCAGATTAATTACACCCAATCAAAACAAATCACCGTGTTCATCAAAGAAAGATTTACCCTAGAGGGGATGCGAAACCCACCACCTCCGATAACTACAATGTTATCTCACAATGTTACTGGCCACTAAACCAGTCAAATTGGTCATCATTGCTATTTATTCGTAAAAAACTAGACACCTTATCGTTTTTAAGCAAATAGATAATGAATATTAAAAGCTAAGTCTATCCTATTGTAAAGGAATTTCTCTTTTAATTTTATGTGAACACATACAGATTTTTAGATTCAGTTTAATTAGTACCACGTTCGTGGGCATAAATTTGCAAGAAATCATTATCTATTGTAATTTAATGAATAGCAATGAGATGCGCGCCGTGTAGTAATAGATTCGACCATTATTAGTCATACCTACGAATAACGTATGTAGGTACAAATGCTGAAAAGAAACGCATGTTAGTATTACAAGTACATCGTTGTACTAGTGTTAAATTATTTGCATAACATGATTTTGTGACGCAAATTAGAGCAGGCCTAAGTCCAGCAGTGTACAGCGAAATATTTTTTTTTTTGGCGTATGAGTGTGTGGCCAACTCTGATGTCGGAGTTTTCGACCGCCCGAAGGCCTCCGACATGGCCTAACGATCCTTATCCTTAGACAAGAACCGGGACCGACAGCTTAACGTACCCTCCGAAGCACGGTAGCGCTCAGATGTAAATGCCACACATGGTCACCCATCCCATCCAAGTGGTGACCTGTGCAAGCGTTGCTTTACTTCGCCGATCTGTTGCGAATGGCAAGTCAAGTCTCGTTATGAGCGTTACTGCTGTATGGTGTTATGATGATGAAATGAAATAGTACGTTGATGTGATGATCCCTTACGATCAGTGGGGCATACCGTTGGTTTGAACCCGAGACCCTTTCCGCTGTCTGTTAGTATTTCCGGTAGGTTGCTCTTATTAAACCTTAACCAAATATAGTTGAAAGATGACATATCATCAGCCTTTAACAGTCCACTGCTAGACTAGGCCTCTCCTTTGAAAGGAGGAATTGGCCTACTATACCACGCTGGCCAAATGGTTTGGTATAGGGTTAGTATCAAGTTTTCCTTCTCTTACAGTGCTGTTCTCTGCATAATATGCTCCCTCTGTCGGCTCTTACGACACCCATGGGATGATATGGGGTGGTGACATTCCGTATTCTTAATCCGTCACCACACGGACAGTTGGAAGATTAGTCCTGGCCATATCTTGATAAAAGGTATTTAAGTAATTGAGCGAATGCTAGAATGCCCTTGTAACAAATGTCTAATTAAAATAATAAATGACGACTTTTTTCGTAAATGGCCTTAAACATATACACACATCAACAAAGTCTAGGGATATTTTATATTTCATCAAATATCTAAAAATCTATGAAGAATTTTCTGATACAGTAAATAGAAGAATCATAGATTATTTTAAGGTCTTTAATAAAAATAAAAAACATTTCGTGTTTTTTTTTTGTTTTAAATAAAAAAAATATTTTTTTTAATCATCATGGAAAATTAGTATGATAACAACAAACATTTCTTCTTAAAAAACTATTAATTTTAATAAAAATGGAAAAAATCTTGTAAAATCTAATCATTTTGTTCAGTCGTCAAATTTGGTGGAAAATCTCTCAAAGCTTTTCGTTGTAACATGTCCCAGGCATGCTCGATAGGATTTAAGTCGGGCGACTGTGCAGGCCAATCCAAAACTTGAATATCGTGCTCTCGGAGAGCGGTCGATACCAGCCGCGCCGTATGGCAAGGAGCATTATCGTGCATGAGTAGAAATTCATGGCCTATTTGAGTTCTGTGTGGGACAATAACGGGCTCTACTACCTCCTCGTGGTATTTTTGTGCAGTCATGCTGCCTTGGATCCAAACGAGTTGGGTTCGTCCGCCAAGACGAATTCCTGCCCACACCATGATTGTCCCGCCTTGGTATGGGTGGACCTCCTGAGGGTGCCGTAGACGGCTAACTCTCCCTGGAACTCTCCAAACGCGTGTTCTTCGTGAATCCGGGTGAAACCCAAACCGGGACTCATCGGTGAACAGCACCAAAGACCATTGTTCGTCACTCCATGGTAAATGCTCCCGAGCCCACGAAAGCCGCCGACCGCGATTGCCACGTCGCAATGCTGGAACACGCAATGGTCTTCGAGCATGAAGATCAACTTCATGTAACCTTCTTCGCACGGTTTGGTCGCTTACCAGCAGCTGGTGGTCCTCCTGGAGCCTTTGCACTAGTTGCAGCGCTGTGATATTGGGTTGTCTTCTGGCGGTCATTTGGAGAAATCGATCCTGTCTCTGCGTAGTAACACGATATCTACCTGTGTGCTGTTCGGCCACATCTCCAGTACTGCGATAACGTGACCACAACCTTGATATCACATTTTGACTGGTATGTAGGGCCTCAGCAACGACGCGTTGAATTGCACCATTTTCTAACATGCCCACGGCTCGTAACATTTCATCTCGACTCAAATGACGACGTGACATGACTTTTAAAGTTCGTACGTCACGTTAAATTAAAAAAGAAAAACAATTAAAAACCCTTTTCATTAATAATTATAATAAAACAGTTTTAACTTTCTTTAATGTAACGAATTACTAGCAAATTTGCCGCCATATTTTGTTTATTATTTTGTTTTTTTTCTTTCCATGTTCAAATTTTGAAAATAGAATAAAAGAGGTTTTAATCTGTATATAAACTTTTTGTGGAAACTAACAAGGTTCTAAACTATAAACTCGTAAATAATTTAGGATTAAGATATCCCTAGACTTTGTTGATGTGTGTAAGTCTATGACTAAGTCTGGTATTAGTATAAGTATTTAGTTCTTGTTTTGTTTGTGTCGACGATTAGCGTTATAACCTTGTCAAAGTCAAAATTACTAACAAAAATGTTCCTTTTATAATTAAATAAACACTGAATATTTAAATTTAAGTCTTGGTTGAACTGACGCATGCACTTGATATGTTTTAATGTTTTTTAAATAGGTATTTAGTACTAAGTCGCAATATTTCGATGTGACTCAGTGTTTTTAAAGTTATTATTACCTTATTTGATAAAGACGACTCTTTAAGAGATTGACCGCTCTCTCTCTATCCTTTATTGTATATACCCTACCCTACTAACGTTTTACCTGTATAACAATTTTCATGGCTAATGTTTAATGGCCGAATAGTTAGTAGTGGTACTAGTATAATATTATATTATATCTGTGGTAGTAGACTAGGATATAACAACATTTTTTTTAAATTGCCTTTGAATTAATCAGTTAATTTGCAGATTTAAGCTTAATTATGTTGTTTACCATCATAACGCCGAGCATTTACTTCTGATCAGGTCTATTTAAGTATGTATTTTATAAAACTTGCTTACATTGTAGTAGTATGAAAGTGGCGCCCATAGCTGAAAAGGTGAAAGGGAGTCGATTGGCCTGGTATGGACATGTTATGCGGAGAGATGAGATGTATGTAGGTAAAAAAGTGATGGATATGCATGTAGAAGGACGAAAAGGGAGAGGACGGCCAAGGAAGAGATGGATGGACTGTGTGAGGATGGATATGAAAGAGAAAGGGGTAAGCGATTGGATGACTGGTGACAGAGAAGTATGGAAGCGAAGGACATACTGCGCCGACCCCAAATAAATTGGGACCAGGGCAAGACAATGATGATGCTTACATTGTAGTTGACAAATCATCATATGCAATCATAAGTTCACGAAAGATATTTATCATTATTATATAACAGCGTAGTAGTAAAAGGAAAGTACTTGTACCTAACGGTCGTATACAGAAATCCTTCTTAAATATCCGAATAAGTGATTGAAACAAACAAAAAAGTCAGTTGTATATTCCCAAACAGCAAAAAGGAATTCAGCGTTGCACAGACACTAGCTAATTCGCTTTAACAACGGGTATTAACAAGAGATTCGTTAGACTTATGCACCTATCGAGTTACAAATTGTATATCTAAGATCGATACCGACGTAATGAAGAGGGCATAGCATTTAAATACATTTGCATATTAGACTCGCTCGCTCTATCCGTTCTATCACCGTCCGAGCGTCCACCGGCCGTATTCCGTACTATGGTAGATTGTAGTGCAAGCCCGCAGTACCGACCGATGCATTGATGAGTCCAGTTGCTACTCGCTGATAACTTGTGGGAACAATGTTCAACTTCTCGTTTGAATCATTTATTGACTGCAGTGTCAATTAGCCTTTAACTTGTTCGTAAAATAAATCCTGATTATTTGGTAGAAAATGTCTGCTCGAATTTATGGTTTTAAATAAAAGGTGTAATGTGTAATATGCAGCTTATACTAGTAGGTACACCTAAGCAGGACGTGATCGGCGACTGACATTTTGAATAAAGAAAATGTCGCATAGCTAATGTTAATACGTTTATATTGTTTAAACTTATTATGTTTATCAAAGTTATGGATATCTATATTCGTCAAATTCTGTCGTACAAATGAGTAGAAAGTAGATTTTCATAACCATTGTTTCGATACATAGTCATCCTTACACAACATATGGCAAAACGTTAGCATGTAGAGATAACTCTAGTGGAAGCTAGGTCGCAGCGATGCGCGGCTCGATAGCGACACCAATTAATATGCAATGTCGTGGCACTCGTAAACTAGTCACGAACATATGCCAATATGTTGGTGCAGTTAGGCAAACGCTATTTGTATAATTCGGACGATTTACTTGCCGACCGCCATCTTGCTGATACATATCGCCTACCACACTCATGTCATTTACATCCTACTAATACAAAAGAAAGTTGCGCACTTTAAATAATAGCCATCTAATAAGCGCACATATTAATAGGTTTTTGTGCTACATATACATGTTACTTCTTAAAAGATTAATAGATAAAAGATGTTACAGTTATCAATATATCAGCACGAACATAAATTTTCAGCTCACACAGAATTCTAAGAACATTAGTTCATCCATCTGTTATAACTATTTTAAAATTAATAGGTTCGTATTTATTCTGATATGAAAATAATAGGGATTTATGTTCTACAAAAATGTGGAAACTAAATGTAAATTTTGTTTAAAACGTTTTAATTTTGTTTATGTTATATACATCATTGGAATAAAAGTTATAGTGTAATCGGATTCATAGAGTTGAACTGTATTTTTTGTGTTGGCATTCGTATATGTGCGGATAAGCGGTGTAAAGAGCGAGCTATTTGCAAGTAGTATCCCAATAATGCGTGTAATCACAGATAGTCCGCCGCGGCGGCAGGCGGTGCAGCAGCGGAGTGCGAGCGTTATGGTAATGCAGTATCACACACATCGCAATGTCGCGCCGGCGACGCGCGACGCCCTCTATCGGCGACATCGCCGCGGCGCCGCCGTCGCCGGAGGCCGCGACCAGCCGTCATAAGCACCTCAGCTCATTATCAATTACAAATTATTCATGCCCATATCGGTAATCGGAACTTACCCATTGGACGAAGGAGCCTGTTATGCAAACTTGAAGCATCCCAAGGAATAATAATTTTAATTAAAATTGCATTACTTATAGCTGATCTAGGGATAAGGATTATCGATCACAGATTATTCATTGCGATATGCTATGAATAATTCCAGACAGCATAATTTACATGTCTTTATGTTCAATCTACATTACTCAGATGACTTCAATGAGAGTGATTCGCATCCGTTGAGAAACATCGAGCTATGGCAGGCTATGTGTAAAAACGTTGATGGTGGTACTATGTGTAGGCAAGTACAAGCAGGTAGGCCTCACTCGCTGACGTTAAAGCTCGGAACGCACAGCATAATAATTAGTCATTAGAAAGTAGGCAGCGAGGGAGAGCTTGGTGGGAGGCGGGAGGTAGGGGGCGGGGCTCGTCTGTTTCAGCTTATCTGAAATTACATCTTTTATGGGTATCCGCGATTATTCCGCGCTGCAGCGACTTGCGGCGCGTTAGTACCGCCTGGAAAACAACTCGCCATTACCATTGGTGTTCTACATAATCCCTACTATTGCTTTTTATTAGATTGTCTCTACTTTCGCTCCTCATTTATCTTTTTTGCCACACATTAGATTTAATGATAATGTACGCATTAAGCCGCCCTTTTTGTCAACTGTTCTTCCCATTTACATTGTCTTGTAACCTCTGCCATTTCTCCTGTTCCTTTATACTAACATATTAAACCAAAATTTATTCACGGGTCTATAAGACAAGAATCTGGTAAATTCTAATATCCTTGTTTGTTACACAAAAGCGCTGCTTACAACAACAGACAAACAATTCAGTGGAGCTAACTTGAATTCATAATCAAGTAATTTATGTGCACGGCGAATAAATTAGCCGCTCGAGCCCGCGCGCCGCCCATAACTTACCCCAATAAATTGCCCAAAGCGGGCCAACTTCATTTTATCTCCAAATACTAATAAGTACTCGTACTACCTACGTACGCGGTTACGCGGCTCAATCGGCCTTTATTACGATTTTATTTTTTAGCATTCTATAAATTTCCACCCCGATATGAGCGGTTTATGACGGCGCTACTCGATCGACACCCGATAAGCGTCGTATCGGCTTTAAACCGCCTCGAGTGCAAGGAAAACTTAACGAAAATGTGACTTACAAGCGCTTAAAATAGTATTACCTTTATTGTAATACTTTTTAGTGCTTTTAATACACGAAGCGGCCGGCTCGACCGAGGCGTGACGAACACGAAACTGTTCCTTGTTCACAGTCGGCATTAAACAAATTTTCGTGGACCCCTCCGGCGAGGCTTACACCGTTTCTAACCCGGTACGTGAACTCACGTATCGGGTAGCACCTGCTTTGCATAAGGCGTCATGTCGAGAACCCCACGTTTAAAGTGTAAATTTTGCGATTAAAGTATAAAATTGTGCATAAACACTTTGAACAAAACGCGTCCCGATAAGAATAATAAATATGCGATGGTAATTCATGTTCACGAAGGTCGATTCAAGGTAACCTTATTTTAATGGCGAACCTATTGAAGTTTCAGTCACCTACATATTGTTAAGTACTCGGCTAGCGCTTATCTATAGTGTAGAAGCTACCTACACAATGACAAATTGTAGTTGTGAATATATTTGTAGCGAACATCGAGATCGAATGTCTAATGCATAGTTAATGCACTTCTGTTGGGTTAGCAAATAGCGCCGAAGATTCTAAATTGTGAAGTACACAAACTGTGAGAGCGTTGTCTACTATTTAAGAAATCTTACCGTGTTTATTTATGCACATGACACCCGACATATAACACGTTAAAAATAATACTTATTGGTTGGAAAGTTATAAATAAAAGGGGCAATTTATATTTACATTATTCAAGCACTTTTCACCCCTACAAAAGTAGTGTCGGTGTCCAAATCGTCCAATAGAGTCGACAATAAAATTAACATACGCCGAAGCGAGGTGTCACGCCGCAGGAAGTATACTGTAATTTGTAAGCTTTGTGATTAATAAAGTGTACTAAGTGCGGCCCCAATAGGACAGATTAGCGGCCACTTTATCACATCTATTCCGAGTTAACGTCGCGTGACGGATCTCGTTTGAAACTCATAAAGAGTCCAAAGCAAAATATACTCGTAGATAACGCTTACTTTACGTCTCGGGCCCTTCTCCACTTGCCAACTTTACATCAAGTCGGCCGGAGGGTTAACTTGCAAGTTTACTTAACTTTACTACTATTTTATAATTAAATTTCCACTTTATAATCGAGTCAGTGAACGAGTTACGATACCTTTCAGTGTTAGTTGAGGAAATCCTTTAACTTAATGTTTTGCATAACGTCATCAATAATTTTTTAATTAGAAAATGTTGAGCCCATTAGCCGTTAGACTCTGAGATAAGCTGACCTAAACTGAAACTAAAAGCGAAGCTTGTGACAGTGTTGTCAACCTCTTATTTAGAAAACGCTCGTCGGTAGCAGTGGAAAACTCACTTGTCTAGCTCACATTTGGACAGATTGATGGAATTGCGCCGGTCGTATACGTAGAACAAATGCTTATAAAATAGCTTTCATCAGATTTTACTGTGACCTTTCGTAACTAGTAACAACGAATATAAAATACGAAATCGTCTGCAAACTTAATTAGTCGTTTAATTATATATCAGCTGTCGCAGTTATATTGCGATAAATGGACAAAATAACCTTTGTTGTGCCAACCTACACAACTTTGCAAAAATAAACTATAATAATATTAATTAACTAAGTCCTCGGGTGCACGATACCGAATTCTGCATAATTTGATAAAAATCTTATTTTGAATATATTTTTATTAATATAATTTAATTATTTCAAAACGAAATTTATGTAGCTTGAATGTCAGTTTAATGTTAATATTATTTTCGTTACCTTAGCATAATAGGCGTGAATATATATATTGTCTAGCTAATGGGAGTAATCCCTAGGAAACATGAAAAATCCACGATTCATCGTGAGAAATTATAGTAAAATAGTGGCAGATGAGAAACAGTAAGATAATTTGGAGAAACATCATGATTGTATTATTAGAGACAGAAAGTAGAGCGTGGTATCCCGGTATACCCATTCTAGTAATACAGAAAGAAGTAAGTACTGCCAAGTCCTAACTCAGTACATGCCATATAGCCACCCTGTTCGTATAGAAAGAAGTGGGCACTTGTATGGTAGAGCCACCTCGTTTATATAGAGAGAAGTAGGTACTTCCATGGTAGTACCATCCTGTTAATATAGAAAGAAGTTGATGCTGCCATGGTAGAACCACCTTGTTCATGTTTTATAGGTAGTAGAGCCTTGCTGTTTTCAGCATGAATGGGCCAGCTCGACCGGGGAAGTACTACCCTCTCACAGAAAATCGACGTAAAGTAATGGTACCTAAACTGTTGCGTTTCGTTCGGTGAGTGAGAGTGCCGGAGGCCCTATCCCCTATTCCTTCTCCTTCATCCCACTCCTCATCCTATCCCTTTTCCCAACCCCAAGGGGCGGCAACACACTTGTGACTCCTGTGGTGTTGCTTGTGTCCATGGGCGGCGGTAATTGCTTACCATCAGGCAATCCGTCTGCTCGTTTGCCGCCTATTAACATAAAAAAAAGAAAGAAGTTGTTGACGCTGCCATGGTAGAGCCACCCTATTCATGTAGAAAGAAGTTGACGCTGCCATGGTAGAACCACCTTGTTCATGTAGAAAGAAGTTGATGCTGCCATGGTAGAACCACCTTGTTCATGTAGAAAGAAGTTGACGCTGCCATGCTAGAGCCACCCTGTTCGTTTTTTTTCTTTACTACTCAACATTGACTTCTGGCCAGTTAGACAATATTGTTTATGGACAATAATGAGAATGGAATAGGGGGCTGAGATAGTTAAAAGTGTTGATGAAGAAATTTACCATAACGGTTAATAGTGATCAGAAGCATGTCTGTTTTAAACGACATGTAGTGTGTAGGGCTGCCAGCCTTCTGAGTATTTCAGAGTTTTCGTCGAACATGTTCTTATTTTCTACTGTAGAAAGAAGTTGATGCTGCCATGGTAGAACCACCTTGTTCATGTAGAAAGAAGTTGACGCTGCCATGGTAGAGCCACCATGTTCATGTAGAAAGAAATTGAAGCTGCCATGGTAGAACCACCTTGTTCATGTCGAAAGAAGTTGATGCTACCATGGTAGAACCACCTTGTTCACGTAGAAAGAAGTTGACGCTGCCATGGTAGAGCCACCCTGTTCATGCAGAAGGAAGTTGAAGCTGCCATGGTAGAACCACATTGTTTATGTAGAAAGAAGTTGACGCTTCCATGGTAGAGCCACCCTGTTCATGTAGAAAGAAATAGACGTTGCCACGGTAGAGTCACCCTTTTTATATAGAAAGAAATAGACACTTCCATGGTAGAGCCCTACTATTCGTATTGAAATAAGTAAGTACTTTGTTCACGGAAGTAGTTTACGCTGCCTTGGTAGAGCCACCCTATTCATGTAGAAATAAGTAGACGTGGCCATGATAGAGCATAGTTCATGTATAATGATAAATTGGCACTATTTTCTTTAAAATAAAATATATTTTACCAATTTCCCATAGATAGAAAACAATGTTGCAGATACTAAAAATAAAGCGCCGCAATACCAATATTATCATTCATAAAAACAATAATACTTTGTCTAGACAAAGTATTATTTTATCTGAAGGTATAAGTCACGCTCCGGCGGTATCTCTCGCAAGCTCACATTATGAAGGTGTTTACTAAGGACTATGGACACTTTGAATTTACATAACATTTTCTGTCATTTGCTTATCGCTCACATGACAATTCTCGTGCATTATACATGAATATATTTGACAAGTTTTAAGAGAGGAGACGGTGTGAAATAGCAATCCAAGAATGTGCGCGCGAAAGCCGGCTAGGAGGAGCGCGGCGCGAGCTTGCGTATTCCGTTGAGCATTTGAATAATCGCAGTGTGCTCAAAGCGCGCGGTATTATATGATAATAATTTCACGCGCGAGCGCCTCACGCCGGGTGCCAGCCCCCCACCCCTGCGACACGCCACATCGCCTCCCTGGAATGTGTGAAAAAATAACCAGCACCATAGATAATAACTGAATACAATTCATCGACCGTCACACGGGACGTAACACATTTTATGCCGATATCGAGTGCATGTCCAAACTCGCCCCTGTTATTGTTTTATTAATTGACTCCACAAAATTTAAACATTTGTTAATTTTGAAATTTGTCAGACAGGGATACATTTCACACTTTTTATTAAAAACATTTATCGGTCACCGGTATCACATGTCGGTACAATTTCGTCGGCACCGATAAGCCGAGTTTCGATATGATAAATATTGCAGATTGAACCGTCATGAAAATTCAATGAATGCATTTCACGAAAACCTTTACAATGAAAGTGGGTAAATTACATTTGCACGTAAGTACATACATATGTAAAATCGTAAGAAACACGCATAAATTGTGTTACGAGCAGTGTACCGTATAAAAGGCGTTAAGTGAAATGTGTTAAGTTGTTAAATGGACGTATCATAAAATTATAACGCATAATTACATTACATAATGAGCGCAGTAAAATTAGTAATTCATAACTTGTTGTTTTTAGATCGTGTATCGTGACGTGTAGTGTTGGGAACGAAGTTATTAATATGTTTATTAAACGTACCGACCACGGCGAGTGAGCACTCGGCACTCGGTAGTCGCAGTAGGCGAGTGCGCGCGACCCTCGCTTGAGAAAGCTTTCATGCGTGCTTCTGTTTACCATTTTATACTCACATGCTCAAGATCAGCAATCAAATGTGATATCAGCTTATATTGCTGATTAGATTTTTTTTCTTGTGCACCTGCTAACTAACCTATAAATTGCTGAATTTATTTTTCATTAGCTCTATTCTTCTAATGAACCTGTAGGAGTCGGTTATCAAAACGAAAGGTAGCTCATGTACTATTCACATTTGAGAAAGAGTTATAATACCCATCTATCCACTACTAACAAACTTTCACCTTTAAAATACTTGGAAGATGCCATACGCTTCAGGGTTCTGTAAAGTTTCTACTCGGCGGATTTAAATACATATTACGCATAATAAATTACCATATAGGTACCATAAATTAAATACAAATTGATAACAGTCGAAGCTCACCTGTAAACTGCAATTTCACGGTTCAAAGCCAAAACCACCATTTTATTTGATAAATATTTGTCTGTGTACTGATAAGCCACTAAGTATGGATAATTTATACACTTCCTTTTTAAACGATAATGGTTAGCTTTTGTGGTTGTTATACGCATTTAAAAAGCGAATAACTATAAACCTATAATTAACTACAAACTTCATGCACCAGTAAATGTAGACATTAATTTCCACACTAGTTTATCTATTTGGGCGCACAGCCCGCCTTTATCTGTCATCGTTTTCGAGTTCTACTGGATTAGACAAGCGTATCAGTCTGTTTAGACTTAAAAGATAATGTACTATATGTTAATGGATTAAAGTTTCTATTAGGGTGACGCAAAATCATGGCGTAAAGCGTTACAGAAACGACCGAATGCGGGTGGAAGGCGACTTACGTATTGCGTTTACTCGAAATTATTTTAATATGCAAATAAGAAAATGTGAAGGAGAATTGTGTTTCGACGTTGTTGGTAAAGTCGGTTACGCAGACGTATTCTTTAAATTAATGGCAGTGCGAGATTAGAGTACTGCTAACTGCTTTACATGGAGCGGGCTTACATGCCGAGCCTCGCTCGTTTGTTCCGAGAAACAGACAAATGAAAGCACATAATTACTAGGCCGCCCCGTTCTAAATGCAACAAGGATTAGAATTTACATGAGCGCGTTAACAAGCACGCGTATGGCATTTATGACTTTGATATTTAAATACTGTGTACATATCTATGTCGAGTTGGCTACGTAACAGGATACTGCCTCGGTACAAACCTCCACCGGCACCACATGTCTGTTCCACCAGAGCTATTGTTGCCTGTACTCATTATTGTTCCAGATTATCGTTTGATCTCCTTCGAAGAATTAGATCTAACGATATTGATTTACAACTATTACTTACTGGCGATAAAACTAGTTAAACAAGACAACACAACGATACGACGACATTCCGGAAAATATCTTGTATGAAAATAGCTTTCAAAATATTAATAGACCTTACCATAATTTAAATAAGATAAGACGTAAGTGGTAATTAATATAGCGGATATTATCGAGATTGTAGTGTAACTAATAGCCGTCAAGTATTTTGATGTGATTATATTACTTTCTAATAACATTTTGATTAGTTGTAATCGATATGCCTAATATGTGATGACAATTTCTTCCCGAGAAGCAAAAGTAAGCGACCGCGATGAGTCCAATGATGATAAAGAATCCTACTACCTAATTTGGATTCGTACGATAATTAAACTAAGGTATTCTTTCAATGTTGATCCCAATTAGCGAGTGTATGGGCAGCGGGCCGGCACTGCGCCACACGGCAGCATAGGCTCGGAGCAATCCCCGCGCTGTCAGCAAGCCGCGAATATGAAGTGATGGATGAACTCCAACGCTGCTTTACATACAATGGAAAAATGTTAAAATAAACCCCGCTACCCGACACGTTACTATGAACGCTAATTAAAACAGCTATATCAGTTTAAAATGCCGTTTTGTTACTTCCCATTTCACGATGTTGAAACTTTTTGTTATATTTACGACCTTGTGAACCGACCGTGTCAATTTTAATACTTCGCCTGAATCGGTGAATTAAGCGCCGTTTGCTATTCTGGTATTTTGAATAGATATCGCTAAAGTACACGTATGCTAATGAGTTTTACAATATTTTCTGTAAATGGCATAATAATGAATTTTTGAATGCTGAGAGTTTTTAATTTCCTGCTGCTGGATCTGCTAACTATGAAAGTCTTATATTACAAGTCACGATAGTGATGATATATTTAAGTGTACCTATGTGATGTATAAATCTGTTCGGTCTTCTGATATAGGTGCGCTTTAGCGTTTTTCTCGTCAGGAATCGAAGCGTAATTATAGTCAGCGCACCGATTAACATCTGTCGACTATTAAATAAACTCAGATTATAAGGGTTCAATCAATGTAAGTAATTATTCTTATCCGTCGGATGTTCTCAAAGAGGGCTCGTCCGCGTTTGCAGCATAATTTTCTCATGATTCGCGAGGAAATCAAACTGCCCACGGTGTACCCGTTTATTAGGCAGTCACATTGACGTGACTGCCTAATGTACATCACTATACGTCTACCATGTAATTTATAGCTCTTATGTAAGCGGCCGTAGGTTTTCTTTAAGGCTTTGATTTGTTTTCCCTACATAGCAACAACAATGGCTTGGCTAATACATGCTTACAAGCAATTGAACGCTGCTTAACTGGATCAAAGTTTGACGTAAAGAGCATGGATTTAAAATATGGGCTATGAATAATTAGCACTATGTTCACTGCATTACGTGACAAGCGGAGATTGTATGTGTAATGAATAGATTTAATCTAAAGTACTTTATTGTTATCAGCATAATTTACTTGCCGTAGTGCACTATTCATTTATACTCGGTTAAGGATCATAATTATGTCGTCTGCAGCCGATTATACTGTCAGTTGTGACAAACTTGAAGACCAGCATTTTGTACACAATTTATAAAATATTAATCTGCAATTCAATGCTTTGTATAAATTGTTCCTCAGTCTTAGATAGTTAAGGTAAAATGAATGTTATTAGAAAATCATTGAGCGTCTCTTGAAGGCAATGATTCCTTGGATGAATCGAGGCTGGTATTCGCAGAAGACGTACAGTGCATCAGGAGCAATGTACCAGCCACTAACAGGGTGTTACGGGGATGAGTGTGTGAACGGTGGCGGTACGACGTTGTCGGCGCCGGGCCTCTTGTAAAAACCACCGATGCTAACAGAACGATTATAATATATTAGTTGGTCTTTAATTGCGCCGAAATAATTACGGCAGTGCGCGGCGCATACGTGACAATATCCTGACCGCTTAGCCACCGTCGGCGCGATATTAAGAGGAATAACTCGAGTGAGCCGATCGAATGTTTCGCGATAATGAGCGGCGGGCTCGATCGAAGTGTCATTAGGAAGTCGTAACCGACGATGTGCGCCCTCAAGTTATGTTAACCCTCGTGCACCGTGGAGATTAATCTTCATAATTACACGCATTCACCGACTAAGTATGGAGAGTGTTAGTTATAACTCATTTGTTTTTGCAATGCGTATTTGGCCGGTAATGGCCGAATTGAGCATCTTTCGTTATGAGCTTGCTGCTTTAATTGACAAATGAAGAATTATAATGCTCGCATTATAACACATAAAGTTGACGTAGCTCTGCTGTATTGACTTCTTAACATTTTTAATTTTTTTATGTATTTATTAACGTTTGTAGACTCTCATTACGGAAAGGTACAGGCTAGTTTAGAGGTAACCAAGAGATAGGACTCCACTGTGTAAATGCTTGGTATATGAGTGTCGCAGCTTACTTATTTATCGAAAGAACACATTAGAGATTATGTTGCAAAGGAACTGTAGGTATAAAGTACAGTTGTATAGAGACCAATATTTGCCTACAACATTTTTTCGCTTTAATCCCGCAAAACATATTAGGTCTCCACGTCTAATCCGTGCTATCGATATATTTCATTGCCATTGAGGTTAGTTTATATTCCGACTATTGTGTTGTAAATGTCTGCAATTTTAGTAAAAAGCTTTATACAATGAAGCAACGCAATCTGTTCTCATGGTTAATAATACTTGTGAAACAATTTTGTGTCCGTGGTCCAAAGGAGCGACATTAGACGCGATCAGTCGGTGTCGGCGCGAGGAAACGGGGTAATTTCCTAATGATTGAATGAGGTGATACTTACCCATCGTGGGAATCAAACCGATACTCGTGCGGTTAACTGAGTGGGATTGTTACCCCGTAACAGCTATTGACTATCATAGTAGACCCTCGAAACATTACGTCGATAATCGCTTTTGTATGGTAATTAAGATTGACGTTTTTAATTCTGTACACACCAAGCTCAAAAACATTGAATACATCAACATACACGGATAAAATTATGAATTAATCCTGATAGGGCGGCACCTCTCAGTCGCGCGACATACTTCGTCCAGATAAGGGAAAAGCGTCGCTGGCTTATAAATGACTCTTTATTAAACGTGAAAGGAGCGACGTCGGCTAATGGGCCGATCATGCGCTCCCATTAAAGATTATTTAATATTCAAAAGCGGCCGACGATAAATCACGATCGCCCGCCATGCTTCTTTGACTACACTCTGCACTTTTGTTCAGACGTATCATTTTGTATTTCGTTTTATCGCTGTACATATGTAGCTATTTATTTTTTTCAATTAATTCTTAAATACATAAAAGGGATTTTATGTACTTGGATATTTATTGCGGTGGAAATGGAGGTGGATTGTAGTAAAACAGGGTTCGAAATGGTTCTGGCGGTACATAAATGGTATCAGGAGCTGTTATGAGCGTAAAAGTGTCGCAAATTGGCGTGTGGTGTCAGCTAGTTATGCTGGCCGGCCGGTGGCTGCCGTGTGTGGCCGGATGATAACCATCGGAATATCTCCGCGGGAATGCCTTCAATCGTATAAGGCAGCGTACGATGCCATAACACTTGTTCCATCTGATGTTAACAGCGATAGCGGCCGCTCGATCGCTCCGACTGCTGCGGCACGGTTATTAACTCTCCCAATGATCCATTCATGTCTCGTCCTTTAACGCAATAGTTTTTCAAACTGCCTCAATTGTTTTCTTATGTAATTAACGTTTCTGTACACACGTGTTTTTGTGTTGGTGGGACGTAGACTATTACAATGTATTGAGTGAAATTTACGACACACATTATTAGATTTCGGAATTCGTAATCAGGCAACTGTGTCAGTTTATGCCACAAAAACAAAATGGTGACACAGGACTACCAATATTCCAATGTCTCAGTGGTTGCCCGCTTCTAATTCACGACTTACAAGTGCCTATAAAGATGTATTCACATAGTGAACGCAAGCCTATACCTACGTAAGAAATTGGTTGTATCGAATAAATTGATTGTCATATAAAGTTATACCTTCACCCGAGGATAACCTTTTCTATTTTTGGGGACAAATGGCAAAACAATAATTCGTACCCTTGCGCGACTGAGCTAATAACAATAAAATAGAAAGTCGATCACGAACGGCCCGGCGACTGGTTCAATCAACGCGAGTCAGATTTATTTTTATGAAAATTGGCATAAAATCGGGCGGGTCAGTGAGGGCGCAGTGGCCCCGCGAGACCGCACGCCCGACCGTTTACTGCATATCGTTTCCTACGAGAGCTCGGCCGCCTCTCGGAAATATTGCCAACGGTCATAACTTTTTATATGCACCGATGACATTGCAGAAAGTGGCGGGTGTCTCAGATAATGTACGCAGCTGTTGAAACCTCCGTTGGACAGCGTTTTTTAGTCAGAGCTTCTGCAGATTTGGACAGGTTGTAACAAAAATTCGACATGGCGTAAGTTGCTGATTTTTATAATTATTTAATTAGTTTTGAAATTTGTATATGGAAATAATTTCTGAAATAAAATCATATTATTATTATTATTTAATCGCATATCAAACATCTTCTATTCTCTATTTTGTGCGTAAAGAAGCATGTATTTTATATGTCGCAGTTTCGGCATCTCTGTCACACGAGTTCACAGCTCGAGTGGTGGCCGGTCGCACAATGTCGATTTAGTGTTGATGTGTCAAGCGGGTGTCGAACTCGTAAAGACGTTTCTCTATTATCGTCCACTCAACTCTCGGAGCTCTTACCTTGGGGTCCGCGATCAGATCACCATTATACTTTCGGCCAACTGACACGCGGTTTGGTCACATCGAATATGGCTCCCATCGATGGTCTCGGCATCTAGAATAGGGACTTGGTTATACATACATTTACTTTGTTTTGGGAAACAGTAGGCACTTGTGTTAGTTTGCACGATTTTTTCATGCTAAGAAGTACCGTAAAGATAATAAAAATCTTTAGAAGTATATAATTTTATTCAAATACAAATTGCCAAAGCATAACTTAAAGATTACTAATTTTATTATATGCATTTTGAGGTAATGTTGTATTAGCGTAACGAATCAGGAATAAATGAAAAATGTATTATAAAATGTATAATCATATAATTGATTACAGGCGCTAGACTATATTATAAACATAACTTTTTAATACTAAACAAACAATTAATGAAGAAAATAGCCCCTGTTTTTTCGGTCTCTAGCACCTGCTACGTTTTGAAATAGTTAATGTCAAATCAAAAATAATTTTGGTTTTTAAGCGGATTCTTTCATATTTTCGAAGGTTATGAATTAAAAAAGAATTGAAGATGTTAAAAGTCGTTTAAATTACCCTAAAAACATGGAATTTATTACTGGCAAGATATAAAATATAACAATAGGCCTCGTCGTGATATGTTTATTAAATGGCGCATTCTTGACTTTTGGCCCATAAATACAATCGGTGGAATTAAATTAAATTATGTGTTTTACTGCATTCTATGTTTATACGTTTTGTTTCAAAAATATGTCTAAGAAATTGTTTTGAAGAACTTTAATGCTTTTTTATTATTGCGAAGCCAACGCGTCGAGTATGTGGGCACATAATGTTAACCACTAGAAAACAAGAAAAAAATATTATGAAAATTAGCACAACCATCTGAGGTGATTGAAAGGATACATGTGGCACCTCTCTTACTTCCTTTACTGATAGTTTAATTTTAATTGACGCAAACACGTATAAATGATGTCCAGTCGAGACAAATGTTATCAGATTTCAGGTTACCAAGACGTCTTGGTAACCTGAAATCTGATAACATTTGTCTCGACTGGACATCATTTGACATTTGAATATACAGTTTTCATGCCAAATGTTATCAGATCTCATGTAGAACCAGGCTTCTAACTCTAAACACCCCAACTTCACCAACTCTACACCTTAGTCAAAATGTACGCATTGTTCCTGACAATGTCACAAGGTCGCTCTCAGGGTCGACCTGGGCTTTTCCTAACCACCAAATTGATTTTAAATTCTTGAGTAAATTAGTTTTAATGCACAAAATGTAAAGTATTAAATATTTTACATTGTGTGTGTAGATAAGTACAATAACGTTGATAAATGTTAATAAGATTAAAACGTTGGCGGTTTCCAAAAACACTTTTCATTTCAGGAATCTATACGCAAAATTCATACCATAATCATTACTTTTACCGACAATAAAATACTGGGTCGCAACATTTCCGCCTTGTTTTAAAAATAATACCTACTATCGATCGACGTATAGTTTAGTGATTAAATAGGCGATACCAAAATATTATAATTAAATACCTTGTATTAATAAAAAAACATTTCAACTATTAATAAATGTGAATTATTTAACCTTAATGGAACCAGCTTGGGTTTAAAATTATTCAACGGGTCACGAAGGGGCAATGTGAAAATTACCGGGCCATGGCAGAACAATGTTTGGGAAACACTGTCTTAGACTATTGTTCTAGTAAAGGCATTTATCCAATCCAATATAGTGCGTGATCCAACAACGACTTGGCCACTATTATTACATATACGTGTTTGCGTCAATTAAAATTAAACTATCAGTAAAGGAAGTAAGAGAGGTGCCATATGTATCCTTTCAATCACCTCAGATGGTTGTGCTAATTTTCATAATATTTTTTTCTTGTTTTCTAGTGGTTAACATTATGTGCCCACATACTCGACGCGTTGGCTTCGCAATAATAAAAAAGCATTAAAGTTCTTCAAAACAATTTCTTAGACATATTTTTGAAACAAAACGTATAAACATAGAATGCAGTAAAACACATAATTTAATTTAATTCCACCGATTGTATTTATGGGCCAAAAGTCAAGAATGCGCCATTTAATAAACATATCACGACTAGGCCTATTGTTATATTTTATATCTTGCCAGTAATAAATTCCATGTTTTTAGGGTAATTTAAACGACTTTTAACATCTTCAATTCTTTTTTAATTCATAACCTTCGAAAATATGAAAGAATCCGCTTAAAAACCAAAATTATTTTTGATTTGACATTAACTATTTCAAAACGTAGCAGGTGCTAGAGACAGAAAAGCAGGGGCTATATATATATATATATATATATATAGAGATATATATATATATATATATTCAGGCCGCCAATTATTTATCATACTAACTTCCATCCCCTAGTTGGCTATGGGTTTGGTGTCAAAAGTTTCATATTATTTTGTTGTTTGTCTTCTAATACAAGTTTACATCAGTTTTCAAGGACTTCAGAAAGTACCCAATGAACTTTGATGATCATCAGTGTGTCAGTGAGGCAATCAGGACAACATACACACATCATGTTAGGAGAAAAGGTAGCCTTGCGCCTGGCTTGGCTCGACTTAGCGGGGCACTACAGCATGTTTTTGACATCCGATCAAAGATAATTCGGTTAGCTAGTATAACATTAATTAGTTTAACATTTATATAGATTGATGTGATGATTGATTGTATTATATGCGCGGAAAAGTCACACAGCTTCCAGCATATAGGGCTAGCTCAACGAGGTCAGTATCACTCTTTCACAGAAAGTCAATGTGTTTATGTCGCTGTATCTGCAATTGGTCGTTTTTGCTTAATATTTCGCAAACGGATCCCTTAAACAAATATATTTCTAAAGTTTGCCACGTAACAACAATGTATAACTCCGCCAATTTCAGTCTTCTAATGCTTATATCGCTCTATCCGCTGAAAACCGCGGACTGATAAACGGACGGACATGGCGAAACTATAAGGGTTCCTTGTATTTTAGTACGGAACCCTAAACACCTCTACGGAAGCGGACCTCATTGAATACATGTTGTATATGGAGCATGCGTTCGATGAGGTCCGCTTCCGTAGACTGAATACCGATGGGTTCGCACATGCCTCACCACACGGTGGTAGATTTGTGTGGCTCCACAGCTCTTGGAGACACTGCGGTAGCTTTAGGTGGAAGCAGAACTTTTTTCGAACTTAACGTATGAAGTTTTTCTATCACGAAGAAAATAGCCTTGTATGCTTGCATAACTTTTTTTTTAAAAGAGTCATCTCCCGCACTGCGAATATATCCTGTATCGCCGGGAACTTTACAAACATAAAACTAGCGGACACAATGGACACCCAGACTAGAAACAACAAATTATGGATCACACAAAGTGTTGTCTCGTGTGGGAATCGAACCCACAACACCCGGCGCAGTGTCAAGCGGCGGGGCGGCCGCTTAAACCACTACGCCAACCGTGTAGCCAACTTAGAGCTTTGCGACAAGAGATCCGAAAGGTTAGAGGCATTTGAGATGTGTTAGTGGCAGCAGTGTCAGTGACAGCTGGAACTTGGAGAAAACTACACATGTAAAAGTGTATGACAGAAACAAAAGATCTTGCCAATGATAAATAAAAGAAAGTCATTTTTATAACGAATATTTTCCAAGCCAAGATACCCAAAGAAAGAGTGAAAACCAAGAAGGAGATACATAGATCAACTAAAGGTAACTTTCAGAACCGCAAAACCTACAAGAAACTAAACGATATGGTATTTGACAGGCAAAGATGGAAATTTGTACACCAACAAGTGCCTGGCACTTAAATTGAGACGCACATGGAGATTTATATTTACAAGCAGTTTCAATTAAAATGCTTTGTTTCGTTCGTCCTTTACTGGTTCAATTCGAGTTGAAAAGCTAGCGCGCATATGCAAATGAAAATCGTGATGATTATATCTTATCCAGATTTATTCTCTAGGCGGATACTTACAACTTTTGCTACTTAATAGCAGTAGGTATGAAAGATGGTATTGCTCCTAATTGAGGCAATAGACGCATCCTCTAGTACGTGAGAAGTGATAATTTATAAACTGGTCTATGTAGATCACAATAAAAATAATTACATTTGCAGACATTTGAATACCTACTCGTTTAACTGACTGATTTGATTACGTAACATTAACAAAACGAGGTTCTTCTAGACTACCTATGTCTCTAGGTGAAGTTTGTTAATTTACGTAACAATAAAATTTGTATACAATAATCTCGAGCGAGTATGGACAATATTTAGTCTAAGTCTGGTTTAAAGCATGCTAATACAAAATAAAGAGATATTTTGTAATCACAACTTATAGTAACACAAAATAGTTGATAACAATAAAATAGCATGCAACGAAACAAAGCACGACATAAAGTTTTACGCGGCACATAAATCTGGAAGTTATTCTCACGGGATGATAAGGTGGGGTCGGAGGGACCGCCGCGAGACGGCCGACCCTGTCACGGCTTCACGGCAACCGACTGCAACTTGTAACCTTACATGATACCACACATTATATTCTGCGGACGAATTTAATTATTTTATGGACCTATTGCAGGAATTATTCCTGTTATCTTAATATATAAAATCCTTGCGTTACTGACTGACTGACAGACACGCTACAGCCGAAACTATTGGGCGCAGGAAGCTGAAATTTGGCATGTATGTTCCTTGGGGACCGTAGGGGTGTACTAAGAAGGGATTTAACGAAATTTTCCCGGGATCGGCCAAAACGGGTAAATTAACAAAAATGCAGGCGTAGCTGATGGCCTCCTCTAGTCCTTTTACAAATATGAATGATGGATTTAGTAACACTACCTACAACGATTTGTCCATGGCACGATTTGACAACAAATTGTGCCAAGCATGTTTAAGATATGGATCATCATCATCGGCTCTGTATACACTGCCTCACTGCTATGCCTCTCCTCGCTAGGAGAAGGATAAGGCTATAGTCCACCATGCTGGTCAAGTACGAATTGATGGACTTCACATGCCTTTCAAGGAAAGAAAACGAAAGCGGTGCTTACGGATAGTCAGTGATGTACGCCATAGGTCTGAACGATACCTTCAGTGTAGCAGACTGTAACAGCTAAATTGAATATTCGACCTATCCTTTTTTTTAGATTTGTGTTATGACATATTTTGTATGAAGCCTATGTCAAATATGTAACTTGACATAGACTTCATACAAAATCAAATCTTATACTAATATATAAAGCTGAAGACTTTGTTTGGTTGTTTGTTTGGTTGCTATATAACATCACGCTATGAGCCATGAGAGCAGGGCAGTAGTCTTACATAAAGCGGGTGTAACCGCGGGCATCATCTGGTATATAAATATATGTCAAACATCTCCAAATCCATGAATAGCTCGAATATTGCAACCAGCCTTTAATCTCCCTATTAGGCGATTGCTGAACGTCTACTTCCCATTATGACGCATGACACTTACTCAACTACGCTATGTGAAAACTAGTGCAGCTCCAAATTCAGTTTTAGTGGATTCTACCTCATTTTATTCTTGTTTATTTGTAAAGTCTCCGTAACAGCAATTATTCCTAAAGTGAAGCTTTACCGGGTCACAATAACACCTCCGTCGCGCAAACAGTTATGTTTCTGCATTCTGGCACCGTATACCAAGGACCATGTTGTTGCCAATTCCCACGTTTGTCAATACTGGCCATTGAAAATGCAACGTTTGTCTCCCAGTAAAGCTGTTGATCATACATTAGAGGGTGAAAGACAACTGTGAATGAATTAACACATTCACGATGCTTTTGCATAGAATAGAGTCATTACAAATCATAATAAAAAGGTAAAAGATATTTTCTTGTCACAGACCTTATAAATATGATAAGCCTGACCTAATTTTTATCCAGGATTGATATCAAAGCAGGCTAACAGCGCAGACTTCCTTAAAATTAAGATTTATTTAGAATTGTATAATATTCCAGGAACAATAAGGATAAAGAACAAAGTCAAAGCTTCATTCAACAAGAATGATTTCTTGCATTCATTTAGCTGGCCATTATTATACAACTTTTCGTAGTCCACTGCAGCTTGAATAGCTTTGTGTGATTTGACCAACTGTATCACGATGTCCAGGGAATTGTTTGCTTAGCCTTTGGTTTGATGGAAACTTTACCGTTTTATCTAAATATATTATAGGTTTAGTGTATTTTTCTGAGTCACATTTTTTTATGGCAATAGGCAGCAAACGAGCAGACGGATCGCCTGATGGTAAGCAATTACCGCCGCCCATGGACACAAGCAACACCACAGGAGTCACAAGTGCGTTGCCGCCTCTTGGGTTGGGAAAAGGGATAGGATGAGGAGTGGGGTGAGGGAGAAGGAATAGGGGATTGGGCCTCCGGTACTCTCACTCACCGAACGAAACGCAACAGTTTAGGTACTGTTACTTTACGTCGATTTTCTGTGAGAGGGTAGTACTTCCCCGGTCGAGCCGGCCCATTCATGCTGTAATCAGAAAGGCTCTACTACCTTATGAATGTATTCTAACGATACCCAAGGTATGAATGGGATAGTACCACACTGCAAAATGTCTGTGTAACCCTCATACACTTCATAACCGCATATACAAAAAAATATTAATAAACCAACATTTATAAACAAAGTTTCTTTCAGGCCTTGAAAACAGTTTATTGTAACGAGATATAGGCAATAGTTTATTTGACTTTAATATAAAAGCCACTCGTCTAGCTGGGTACGTCCCGTCCGCACTCAATAATCTCCCCTGCCTGGCGGCTAAACCCAAATTTTCAATCTTGACGGTTATCATTTTACCAAAGCAAACTCCCATAATATTTGCTCGCGTCTGAGGCGAGAGTCTTCGAATTTCATATTTATTCGCGGAAGCAAACAGCGTGGCCCACACCCACGCCGCCGGAACTGATATTATTGTGCATTCCGTATAATATTGTTTGCTATTTGGCACATTCTCTGTTTGTTTTCGTCTTTCATATGAAAGGGGAGCTATAGACGTGCAAACAGATGGTTGACAACCGCGCTCTTCACGCTTTTGTATCGGGAAATGCTATTACGATGAAATGTAAATTTTATTTTAACGTTACCAGGGTACGTATGTGCGACATAAGTTCTAATTCCCAGTAGTGAGATGGCACAAACATGAGAACGCATGTAGAGGAGCTATAAAGCGTTAAATCACTATACGTGATCATAGGAGCGCAAACATTGTGTACGTTTCGGAATATGAAAGCGAGCAATCCATTAAGTCGAAGCGGGACATGAATGGCGGCCGGAGTCTCCGAGACGCGACTCTGCCTCTGATAACCCATAATACGTTGATATTTTTACTTTGCTCATATGTTGGAAGTAATGGCTCGTGCCTGTTGGCTGTATATGGATACGCGGGCGAGCCTCCGATCTGAACTATTGTAGCACTCGGACCGATGGAAGATCTTCGACTCTTTGTTGTGTTGATCATGTAATAACAACCTTTGAACATCAAATCCTGAATTTTTAATATCTGAAGATTTTAGTAGGTACGATATATTTCTAATTGATAAAACTTATTGCAGTAAATAAAAGTGTCTAACAAGTTAACTGGATACTCACCATTTGCCCTAGCAATGTTAACACAAAACTTACACGGCGTAATAAAAAATATTATGTCTACATTCAAACCAATAATATTCTTATCCACGTTATGATTGAGTAAGAATTGTAAACCATAATATATTATATTTGGCATATAAAAGGCTCGCTTATCTAAGGGGTTTGACTGGAAACGAACATAAAGGGTGATCCTCTGTGACAAATACCGTGATATACCGAGCGACAGTCGTAAGGGAAATATTTTTATAAGATGAAACATTATTATTTTTGGGGGTGCGGAGGGATCAGAAGTCGCTTCGATGGATTTGGCAATGTTCCGACGCTGTGTCAGCCGAACGGAACATTGTTTTGTGGTTTTGATCACAATATGTCACGGGCGAGCCTCTATTTTAAATCGGATCATGACATTCTGACATTGCAATTAGTTTGCTTTTATTTTAGAATATATCTGGTTCTATTTTACGTCGGATTAGTAATGACCAACACACAATGGAATGATACGAACCAGAGCAGTGACGACAGGAAACGGTTAAACGTTTAAAGCTGTTAATAAAACAAATTAATGTGCGTTAACCCTAAAATTGGACAAGTTCAATGCAGAGGTCGTTACCACTATAGGAAATTTATCCCCGGCAAGTATTAACACTGAAATCCGTTCGTTGTATTCGGTGTCATTAAAGTTATGTGCGGGTGGTGTCGAAAAGTGTGTTTTATGCGTTGGTGTGTTAGGGTGGGATTGTGTTGCGCGCCGGAGCGACAGCCAATCAAAACATACAAGGAGCATATTGATTCCGAGAAGTGTCGCTGTTAACGTGGAGGCTGAAGCTGAATACATTAGCCGGCGGCGTAATGAAGTCTCGTTGCTTGTAAACAAACATCGGCAGGGAGCGACGCGCGGCGTGCCGGGTGCCCGGGGCGCGCGCGCACAACCATCGCTTACACGAATTCTATTTCCACGACAAGCGTCATGTGTTAATTAACTCGCACCTACGATATTGAGATATTGTCGCCGATGCCGCTGTTGTTATTAGCTACAGGGAGGCTTATTGCTTACTCACTGCTCGCTGTTACACTACACGCCTCTGTATTGAGTGCCTTCCTTCTGTTTAATATTGATCTACAGCTCTATTCTCACGTTTCCGATAGCTTTATCTAGTGTTTAGTCGTAGCCACGTATGTACCTACTGCTATCGACTACGCTGTTTACCTGCAACAGTAAATAAGCGGCTCATATTGTTGTAAAACTAAATTAAGTATCTACAATGTGGGACAGTGACATAGTTATGATAAGGATAAGTTCAACTAATTTAAATTGTAGGTACTGTATTAGTACAGCTGATGGCAATGTGTAAGAGGTGTTACCTGTAATAAACAATCTAACTCATCACATTTATGCGAATGCTAAAAAACATACATAGATTGTCTTAGTTTCTGAAATTTACAAGTTGTGGCCATAATTTAGCCTAGAGGACAAATTGTTATGCCATTTTATACGTTTGAATATAGTTACAGATTGCTCGACCTTTCAGCACCTTTGCAGCAGTCATGGTCATGGTAAGTGCCTACAATTTAAAAATTTTAATTCTTATAGTCAAATAGGTATTCTCATAAACTTTTGACAACATTGTTATGAAGACAAATTTACACAAAATATAGAACTCTTCATAAAGTGTGTCCATACACTGGCACATTATGTCCCTATGCATTCATGTAACGGGTGTTCCAAATACAAAAATATACAAGATTATTAAAGAGAAGCTGTTCAAAAACCACATAAAGTGAAGCGCCAGCTGCTGTTTACCGCGGTCCACGCCTTTATGATGAAAGAGGTAATCTTTAAAACCCACCGGCCACTGTATCACATTTCCTGTTATGACTTTAGATTTTAATGTCCCTTTGTTAAAACTCTTTTATTATAAAGAAGCGCTAACAACTCTAAATGCGTCCGTAAAGAATTTTTGTAAATACGCCGCATGTTACGTTCATTTTATTGTCTATTCTTATTTTATACTTTATGAATGTTCACACATTGTTTATGGACGTTGAGAGGGCGGAACCGACGGGATCGGGTGAACGGAAAAGCGAGCTCAAATTATATTCTGTCTGCTGCTTTCACGGTAGCTCACTCAGATACTATTTTGTCACGATGAATGCGTTGCATTCAGTGATTTTTGACGTGGTAGACGAGGTGAATACATATGCATCTATTAAGCAGAAATAGTCGTTATTGCAAACTGTGGAAATATTAAAATTCTGACAAATACTCGTATGTTAAGCTAGAAAGCTACCTCTGAGTTATAACGCGAAAGTTTTCAATCAATACGCTAGGATGATGACCAATATCAACATCAAACACAGGAAAAGGATATTAAGCGAGTAATGTATAAAATATTTAGGTACTTGTACTGATATGTATGTACATGTAGATCTACGAGTATATTCCAAGAATGGAAGTAGCTGCTAATACAGTCCTGGAGCCAATAAAGATTAATCTCTCCGAGTATTTAACGCAATCATTGAATGAGCACTTACTTCGCTATCGTCAATCTGATATTGAGGGAGTTTTCGTGTGGTCTGATAGCTAGCTGTAGTTTCTGTAGTTTACTTGGTAATTTTAATTTAATTTTTGCATGTCTTTGCATAAGCATCTTAGTTTTGTTACTGGCTTCTCTTTTACTGTTGAAACTGCTCTGTTCATATTTATTTGACGAACAGTGACGGATAAAGAATTCAAAATGTGACCACCCCATTTCATTCTGTGGGTGTCGTAAGAGGCGGCTGAGGAAAATACATGAAGCAAATAATATATAGGGTCGGTCTCGGCATGAACTTGGATAAAACCAAGATTATGTTCAACGAACACATTGTGCCGGGACCGGTTCATGTCTAGGGATCGATGTTTGAAGTTGTTCAAGAGTATATTTACCTTGGGTAAGTAGAAATCAACCGCAGGATCCAGTTGGGTTGGGCAGCGTTTGGCAAGCTACGTCGAGTTTTCTCTTCGCCCCTACCGCAATTCCTGAAGACCAAAGTCTACAACCAATGCGTCATACCTGTTATGACGTACGGTGCTGAGACGTGGACACTCACAGTGGGACTAGTCCACAAACTTAAAGTCAGCAGCGACCTATGGAACGGGCTATGTTTGGCGTCTCTTTGAAGGATAAAATCCGCAACGAAGTAATCCAACTAAGAACCAAAATTACCGACATAGCCCGCAGAATTAGTAAGCTGAAGTGGCAGTGGGCTGGCCATATATTTTGTAGAAGGACTGATGGCCGATGGAGCAAGCGTGTCCTAGAGTGGAGACCACGTCTGGGTAAACGTAAGGTAGGGCGGCCCCCGGCTAGGTGGATGCGGAAGGCTGAGGACCGTGTTTTGTGGCGCGTGTTGGGAGAGGCCTATGCCCAGCAGTGGACTGCGATACGCTGATTGAGATTGATAAATAATATATATGTGAAGAGACAGAAAATTCAAAAGTGTGGTATAGTAGGCCAAACCCTCCTATTGACTCACAGTGCTACTGTGAAGGAAATACGAGGGTCAAACTGAAAGTTCTTAGAACTGGCCACTTATAAACAATATAATAAAAAAAATATTCTAAAATTTTAAAATAGAACTCTTTGCCAATATTACTGAGTATATATTTCATTCATTTGTCATTTGTTTTACGATTTGGCGGCAAATTGAAAATTGTCTGTGTCACGTCAACATGAATTTAACACGAGAAAATTTTCGTGCAATGATTTTTTATGACTTTCGATGTCATTTAAGTCAACAAGAAAGTTATGATAGACTACGATTGGCCTTTCACGATGAAGCCCCATCTCGTGCGACTGTTTACAACTGGTTTAATGAGTTTAAACGTGGTCGCACTAATCTCACTGATGATGTACGTGAGGGACGGCCTTCTACGGCGATGACTGAAAATAACATCTGTGTTGTGCGGCGTATGATAGAGACTGACAAAAGAGTGACCTATCAGCAGATTCGGACAAGCTTAGGCATCGGTATGAGTCAAGTGCACAAAATCCTCCACGAACATTTAGCGGTCAGGAAGCTTTGCGCCCGGTGGATACCTCATAATTTGACTAAGGCTCAAAAACTCCATCGTGTGGATTGGTGCCGTAAAATTATTGAAAGATTTAACGGAGGTGACTCAAATGCTGTGTTCGACATACTAACAGGTGACGAAAGCTGGATTTACTGTTATGATCCTGAAACCAAAAGACAATCTGCTCAGTGGGTGTTTCCTTTCGAGGAGTTGCCAACTAAAGTGAAGAGAGATCGAAGTGCGGGAAAAAAAATGGTGGCCTCGTTCTTTGGAAGGATAGGTCATTTCGCAACAATTGTGTTAGAGGATCAAAAAACAGTTTCTGCAGAATGGTACACTACCAATTGTTTGTCACTTGTCTTGGAAAAAGTTCGAGAGAAACGACCTCGCAGTAGGATCCTCCTTCACCACGACAACGCCTCGTCGCACACCGCCAAGTGAACGATCGACTATTTGGCGACATCAAACGTTGAATTACTGGGTCACCCGCCGTATAGCCCCGACCTCGCGCCTTGTGATTTTTATTTATTTCCAAAAATTAAAGAAAAACTTAAAGGAAAGCGGTTTATGAATGCTGAAGAAGCGGTGGCTGCGTATCGCGATGCCATTGAAGAGACCCCTAAGGACGAGTGGGCAAAGTGCTTTTCCCAGTGGTTCCATCGCATGCAGCGGTGTATTGACGTCAATGGACAATATTTTGAAAAGATATAATAAAACTAATAACTGGCTAATGTAATCAGTTTTTGATTTTCTAAGAACTTTCAGTTTGACCCTCGTAAGGAGAGGTTTAAGTCCAGCAGTGGATTGCATATAGGGATTCATCTAAACATTAAGTAATGATTCGATGCAATATTACTTATAATAAATAATTAATAACTAAAAATAATACTATAATTTTATTTGTAAACTTCTCCTATTTCTCTTTTATCTCTGTACCTAATGTGACTTGTGGTGAAAAAAGAATTATCTATCTATTACAATAGTCTATGTTACTCATTTTTAGTTTTGTGTTCACGATGAAAACCTCGTCATCCACTTCTTCGGGCAGTAAAGAGGAAAGCCTAAAGTTTATATTTTCCTGTCGTGACGACATAAATATGTCATCCATCTGTTATTATGGACAATATTCTTTTATTTCTATTTTGTTTATCAAACAATTTATTTCGTATAACATTATCGCTTGGAGTACTTCGCCAGTATCACCATCTTTAGACGCCATTCTCGCTAGAACGGACCAGCAATTTTCTCGCTATGTCTAAAGAAACAGATGTACCTACATGCCAGTGGAACTACAATTTGCATGACACTTCATTTTCAGACGGATTTTCGGACGGAAACAGGCCTATACACGTATGTGAATAGTACGGCCATCTGAACCGAAATGCCCCGACTGCAAGTCGGAGACCATTGTCACAGAATGCCTGCGTACAACCTGAATATAATCGGTTAAATTTGTTATATGCCTCGCAAACCTACTTTTATAGCGTGCTTCATCCTTGAAAATGACGTACTTTACCCTTTTAATCCTAAATCTACACTTTTTCTTGAAGATTTATTTTTATAAGCAACGTAAGACGCATATAAAGCAACATGTGTTGAAAAACAAATATTATCAGTGCAAAAGTGACGAACTTCTCATACCTATACAGTTTCAACTCCTAATCCATACACTTAAGGATAACATTGAAAATAATATATTCATAACCAGACGCTAGTATACAAAAAGATATCATTGAACTACGAACTTTCCTTAGAAACTTGCAATGACTAGCTTACACCTAAGGATTTCTTTTTAATTTCCTATATATACGTGCCAAACTGCACATACCTGGGTATGGACAGTGGTATGACATTTTAATTTCAAAACTATTACCTACAAGTATCATGTCGACATGTAATCATACTCGTCAACGATCTACCCACTCGTAATCTTGGGCTGAGTTCAACCAATTGTAACAAGATATTAAAAGTAGCTGAGAATATATGAAGCATTGGAGTATATCATTATTTAGATGACTGCAAATTACGAGCTAAAAGTGATGACACGAAGTATTGGCACTGACTTGTACCAATACAGAACCTTTTCAATAAACAACAACAGGGTAGACACAATCGTAAATAAAGGGCCACGAGTTATTTGTGCAATTTTTGTACAATGGAATTGAAAATTTGACGATGTCAGACAACTGTCCATAACTTTTACATAAACAAATTTATACGAGATAAATAATTTAGTGCGATGACCTGGGACGTCGCCATAACCCGTAGCCGCGTACGATACGTATTTCCTATGACATACTCGTATCATGCAAATGGAAAAGCGCGACGAATGGCTCATAAAGTTTGCTATTTGTTCTGTTTACGATAACCGCGGTTTTATAAAATTTTATTACGTGTTGGAGGAATTTAGCGTATGCTGCATGTCGGCGTCGCTGTCCCGCTGTCGTCACGTAGTCGCATCGTGTCGCGCGACGCCATGCACGAAATCCGTCTGCGGTCGCGATAACAGGTGGGCCGCTCACCATATCACTGATCATACTCTACCGTTTTATTCACTTGGTGCGTATTTAAACATGTCTTTAATGTGACGTTGAATTATTCCTAAGCTGTTCTAAGCCGTATATAGCTTCCAGTCAACAGTATGTAAAAATGTACAAGATTAATGTTGTATCACTCACGAATAAAATAGCAACTCCGGTGGATCATTAGAAAGCCCGTCAAAGCCTCTTAATACGTGTTTTCTAGCTTCGTTCAAATTAAAGAAACTAATATCTTTAATTAATTTAAAATGATGTTTATTGGTCTAGCTGTGCGCTATCAATACTTTTATTTGTTGAATATATAATTTAAACGTTTTTCATTTGGTAGGTACACATTAAAATTATCACATTAAAATCTATTGTCGTAAGGTCACAAGCGGTTGTAATAAAAACGGACGAGTTTTCTAGTATAATGTCACTACGTGACATTAATGCGAGCGTACACTTACATTTTCCTGAAATATTGTGTACTTTAGCCACGTTTAGCGATACATTATTTAATAGTTACTCAACTTCTATTTGAATTTTAACAATTGAGCACAAAATATTGCAATAATACGAGAGTCACGACATGTAAGCGCGAATTAGTCATTCTGGCAGCGAGTCAAAGCGAGCCAAATTAAATTATAGCTATATCTTAAGATTTCGACTATTGTTTTAAGATGCTCGTCAAAATCTCCTATGTTCTGTTAATTGTAAATTGTCACATATTCTATTTTGAAGGAACGCGATTAAAAATTTTCATTTTCAACAATTTGTTGAGATTAAGATCACGTTGAAAAATATTATGTTGTTAACATTCCGTCCGAGATGATGTTGAATTTTGGCACGGAAAAAAATGTTATGTGTGGCAATTTTATAGTCGTCAAGACAAGAGTCATATTATGAGGACGCATAATTGATTAGTAGGACAGCTGTTGTGGGTTTTGTTCGTATGCGACCACTTAACATTGTTCTAGAATAATAATATATACCTGCGCCATCATCATCTCTTTTCTGAACAAAATAAATACTTTGGAAAGATTGGTAGGGGTGGCGCACGCATTCACAATGCTATGAATACGTTTTCGGCAAAAACTTTTTCCATACACTTCTTCCGATACATAAATTCGAACCCAGATTACTACTTACATGATAATATACAATTTCCATCGAATTGTTTTATGGATGAACGAAAATATTTGGGATTACGATGATGAAAAAAACATGCTTATTGAATATTTTTGCTTACGAACGCTCCACAACAATAATTTGCCTTTCTTATTGATCAACTTACGAGATTAACATACTAACCCGAAATATCTTCATATAAGTATCGTTTTCTATTGTCTAGCCGGTTTATATATAGTGAAATCATATAATGCTGTAAGAAATAGTCGCGACGCTTATACCATGAAGATGAGCAGAATTATAGTATACTTACCATACACAAATAGTTGTTATGAAATAATGAACCCTATGTAGTCAATATACTAAGGTCGCGATATAGATCTATGTTGCAACTTTAATAGGTTTATGTTGTGACTTGATGTGAATACAGATTTATGAGATGACGAGTAAAGTAACTCATGAAGGAAGGACTTGTTTGTATTACGAGCGGCTCGGCTAATAAACACGTCTTAATTTCTCGTTGAATAGTGGGCTATTAAAATAAAGTTTTAAAATATGGAACGCCAGATTTTATTTACGTCTAACAATTTATGGTGTATGGATGCGTGACGTGGTCGCCGGGCGCTGCAGGCGAGGCGAGCGGAGCGGTGCGGTGCTGCGCGCGCGCATCTCAGACGCGCATATGACAGAGCGCTGACGGTTATATTTTCCAGACGATTTATTACATTATAAGAGTGCCGGTGCGTGCCGTTAATACGCTTTCAGATACATAAATAGTAGTGATTTTATTTTGATGTCTTACAAGACAAGCGACGACGTGTATAATTGTTAAGCCGTGTCTCTTAATACCCCTGACCTATTCTTAGTCAAAACTGTGCTTGAACGAAACTTTATGACGTATCGCTAAACGTCGCAGCGACAGTAATGAATGTTTTCGTATAATAACGGAGTGCGTCTCCTCCGTTCGGCATTATTGTTTGAGCTGGTTTATGTGGGTACGCTCACAAATCAGACGGTTCATTGCGCATTATTTTCTCGACACAATCGTCGACACCTCATTGTTTTGAGTTTTTCCGGCGAGGCTAAATCAGGCGCTTAATTGAAATAATATCACGTTAGTGGCCGCGTAAAGACATTACACCGCATCGAGAACAAAAGCTGAATTTTGTGTTGAAACCACAAAATATTGTAATGTGAGATATAAATGTATAATTATTTAGTTGACTCATTCACTTGAAAGGGGGACGATGGTTTCACCGTTAATAACATATATCTAAGTACCGAAATAATGTCTCACCTGAAATTAAACTTTCACTTAGCTTTTATCTTAGCCACAAAATGATTTCCAAACGACATTTATGAATCAGTAATGGATGAATGCAGTTAAAGTGTCACGATGGCTAAGAAACTTTTGTCGTTAAGTTGTCGCTTTTTGAAGACCAATTGTTTTGTCGAAATACATATTTAAAATACATTTTGACTATGTAGAGTACTTAACCTGGCTAGTAAACAACTTTCAATAGATGCAGATTATATACCTAGATGCAGTACAATGTAAATATGTAAGTACTCGTTAAAGATTTAATAGTGGACCACAAATGCGGGTAAATCTAAATTATGCCACATTTTGCAGATTTTTACATAAAAAAGAGTTTTCTACTCGTTATTTCGGTAATGAAAATTTAATTTTGTTGATAGATTAAATGTTTTCAGCCAGATATTTTTCATTATAATTCTTATACACCGTCGGTAAAACGTCTAGAAATGCTACAATGGATCTGTGGGTAATAGAATCGAGAGTGTTGTGATTGATTCATATTTGTGATGACCAAATACAAGAAATCATTGATATTATAAAGAAAGTTTATATTTTACACTACTACTCAATGCACTTTATTCCTGTAGAGCCGCGTGCTTCTTCGTATGCCATGCCATACACAATATGTGTTATAAAATATAACGTACCTAACGTTGTTTTCAGCCATGAGTGGTTTATTTTCTATTTTGCGACTGAAGGTTTCATTTGACCGTGTGATTTTTCGATAACAATGTGGTGTCAAACAAAGGATAACCGGATAGGTTAGGAACTGTTTATACTTTTTTTAACTATAAAACTTACGATTGCATTTGGAATAGTCAAAGTCAAAGTCAAAATCATTTATTCATCTAGGCCACAAAGTGACGCTTATGAACGTCAAAATGTAAGTTAATTACTTAATGATTCTACATTTACATTCACTGCCACGTTCGCAATGCAATAGGTAGAACCACGAACGGGAAAGAACGGGCAATAAAACTTATGGCCACTCTTTTCAATCAAATATAATGGTTGTACATTTTATTTTTGTAAGGAGCTGCTGCAACTGTTTCACATTCTAAGACATCTACTAGTAAAAATTTAGTAACTATTGATATCATACTCAAAAAGCAGTAAATTATGTTCATTTGGTAAGCCTCTCAAAGTAGGTAAATATGGTGAATAAGGAGCATCCACTTACGTCTTTTTAATGTAGGCAACTCGCAAACATGGTCAGAACTATGGTGGAAGTGCATGTAGCAGAAGAGATAAAATATGCATAAAATTTTCACCTTACGGCTTTACTACGTCCATCTGCCGGAGGCGAATCGGCCAAGGCACATATTTTGTCTACGGAGTGGAGTTTGAGAAGTTAGACCTTGTAGAATGAGGACGTATAAACCTTGGCTCTATATAAAATCTGATCTTGACACTGTGTGACATTTGCCCTGCTCTTGGCAATATTTTACATGAATGTTTTTGGTAGTGTAATTTTATGGTGCTTCCACAATGTAGTTAATTTTTGTTGAGCAGAATGTTAGAGCACCATATTCTATAATAAAACACTCGAGCTAACTCCAAAGATAGTTGCTAAAAGTTATTGAATGTTGCCGTGTTTCTAAATGTTGCCCAACAAGAAGTAGCTGCGGTTTTCATGCACCATTAATTAGTAAAATACCCTTCAAATCCAGGCAAGTCCACTTACAAAACCTTTGATATAGATGGCGGATGCTTGTAAGAACCAGTTTCATAAAATTACCGTAATTATTTTCGAGCCACTTAAATAGGTAGTACCTAAGATCCTTCAAAATTTCAGAATGAATGGACCGGCCCGACTGGAGAAATAGTACCCTCTCAATATATCGAAGTAAAGTAAAAGTACTATCGTGTTTCGTTCGGTGAGTAAGATTTCCGGCAACCTCATCCTCTTTTCTTTCTCCCTCATCCCGCTCCTCCTTTCTTTTCCAACCCAGGCTGGCAGAGCACTTGTGACTCCTCTGGTGTTGCAGTTTTCAATGAGCGGTGGTAGTTGCTTACCATCAGGTGATCCATTCGCGCGTTTGCCTTCAATCACTAAGAAAAGCAATTAAACAAAAAAAAAGCAAGCAAAACAGTGTTGTCTGAGAATGTATACGGTTAAACAGTTAAATTTTTTATGTACAATGTACAGCGTGGTCGTTCAGATTTTGTACTTAGTACAGCTAAGTACAAAAATCTGAACGACGGGATATGTGCATGCCATGAAATATTATATTCCTTACGTTATCTTATCAGTGCTTGTAAAGTTAATGACTAATTTTGTGTAGGTCCTGTGCAAGAACATTTTTTAATAATATTTTTGCTCTACACACGGAAGCTACAATAAATCCTCGTAGTTTTAAATATGTATGAGGCAATTCAATATTCATGCATTTTTTTAAACAGCCAATATTAAATGTAAATCCGTAAAAAATATCAAAATACAACCATTATGTTGAGCAATAAAAATCACCTAGTTTCTATTAATGCAAAATGCATGTTTTTATTTTTATTACCCATTTAATATATAATATTTTGAATATTTAAATATTATAAAATGAATCATGCAACTATTCATTTTATAATATTTAAATCGTCGGTCTATTTTACATTAATTAAGTTGAACTAAGTATGTTTTATGTTAACTACATGTATGCTACATATTGAGATATTTTGAAATGGCTATTTAAATATTGGCCGTTGACAAAAAATCCTATAACCCATATCACAATAAAAGAGTCTGAGGTACGTCTACCAGCAGAGGGGCAATTTTTTTTTCTAAATTTTCTAATTTATGTTTCCCTTGTAGAAATAACCGCGGCACAGATATATCAGATATGTAGCAAAACATTTTACAGAACCTTATCTAAACCTTATTGATACGGATTAAGAACACAAACCGCCACCAACTTCCCCATTTCATTCCGTGGGTATCTTCAAAGGCAACTAAAGAAAATAAAAAAAGCAAATAATATCTTTGTGAAGAGATGGAACATACGACATCTACAGCGTGCCAATCAACTAACCACCAGGGATGCTGAAGACCGTGCGAAGTGGAGGAGACGCAGAGAAAGCGGACCCCGGGCTCCAAGGCGTAGGTTTTAGAACGCAAGCGGGACAGCGCTAGCGCGATAATGATGATGGAACATACGACATCAAACCCTATGCCAAACCGTCTGTGCAGTATACTAGGCCGAATCCTCCTGTGGACTCACAATAGTATTGCGACGCAAATTAAGAGAGGCCTACGTCAAGCTTTGGACGACCAAGAAACTGTATAATGATTCTACAGAACTAAATTTATACTACAACTAGCTTTTGCCCGCGGCTTCGCGCGCGTTACTTTCGGGGATACACAAATCTTTATTATACGTCTATACTTTAATTTATATTTAATTATTTATTTATAGACTCACGCCTGTATCCTCGAAGGGGTAGGCAGAGGTGTAACATTACATCCACATTTCGCCATGAATTTTTAGGTCCCACGAAATAGGGAGCGAGCTTTAATATGTACTTTATTTTGACAATATGTATGATGCGACAGAACTGACAGATATACACACATGACAGATAGCATATGCAATTATTACAGCGCATTCGTTAGTACTTCCAACAGTTAAATTTGTGCCCTACAAATTTCTACCCTCCCTACAATCCGTCCCAGTTTAATTTTTGCAATAAATGGTAGCCTATTTCCTTCTCCATGGTTCAATATATGTATGTCTATGTTAAATTTCAACAAAATCGATTCAGCCGTAATAGCGTGAAAATGGAACATACATACATACACACTTTCGAATTGATAATATTAAATATTGAGTAGGGATCTTAGTTAGCTTTTCATAAGTCAATGTATGACGTATGTTTGGCACCTTCAGTGTACACATTAGACTCTTTTTTTTTTTGCTCAATGGGTTTTTTTCTGCCTACTGAAAAGCCAAATCCAAAACTAACATACTTGACTAAGCTAGCTTCCTTTTTATAAATACTTAAGTTAATACAGAATTGAAGACATGAAGTTCTTACTACTTTATATTATACTAGCTGACCCGGCAAACGTTGTTTTGCAAATTTTTTTTTTTTTTTGAAAAATAGATATTGGCTGATTCTCATAGATACCGGATAAGCACAAAAAATTTCATCAAAATCGGTCAAGCCGTTTCGGAGGAGTATGGGAACGAAAACTGTGACACGAGAATTTTATATATTAGATCTAAAAGAAAGCGCTACGTAGAAAACCCACTCACAACTTGATAGCAGTGTCTGTCCCAGTACATTTGAACAATGTATTTTACAAAAACTGACATTGACATCATTCCTGCAAAGAGCTCACACACTTTTCAAATGAATAGCATGCCTACAATATCTATAATATAAAAATATAAAAGCTACAACGAAAGTGATTTACGAACGAATCCAGCACGTTTACAACTTCTTTAATAAAACAGGCATCAATATATCAAACGGTGCGTTTGATTAGCACGAAAGCAAGTTGTCTTACACGCCCTAAGCGAAGAATAGCTGATGGATAAGAAATCATAGCGGTGCTCGTAAACGGTGAGAGGGCGGGTAAGCATATTTCATATCGCGTAATGGAGAATTTACAGGCTGTCGGGACGGAATGACTCCCAGCGGCGGCCGCCACCGCACCACGACATGCCACACCAGAATCACGCGGTAAATGAAAATTGTCAAACTGTGAACGCAGATACTTGTATGAGGTTTTTGCGTTATTTTCAAATTGATATCGATGGATATTTATTTATTTTTTATTTTTCTCTATTTTATATTTTCTTTATTTTATATTTATCTTTATATTTACATGTAATCCGATTGATTACATGAATTACAATTATTCTCATAAAAATATGACATATAACTATATTAAATTATGACCTTAACGTAGCGAAACATGTTGTCTTAAAACGTATTACAGAGAATAATACGAACTAAAATATCCTAACTACTTACCTCAGATCACCCTAACTAGACTCAGAAGGTTTCGATTAGGATAAACTAAAAATTTGCGTAGGATGTCAATTTTTTACTTACATCAAGCACACATTTGAAATATATTTTTAATATAAATGAACACACAATAATAAATTCAAAGAGTAATATGTAAAAATTCAGATAGTAGATAAGTGTAGAATAATCGCTTACTTTTAACGCCTCATGGTTAATCATTAACTAGATAATTATCTTATTAACAATACAATAGTTGTAAGGTATCTGTAGTGTGAATTAGATAATAATATTTGAGTAGTGCTAGTACAGCCCATAAGCGCAAGCAGACAGTTTAGCGGGCGTTGCGGCGACGTTCCCGGTCCGCGTCCGGCGCGGCGTCGCCCGCTCGCCCGCCATTATTATTTATACCCTCCAGAAAAGTACATTTATAACAATATTACGCCGGACCGCGCCCGCCCTCGGAAAATGATTTTCCCATTTTCTGAAGATTGCAGGTGTATTATATTTCATGATCGTTATTTATGGTGAGACTTTTATTACGAATGCGTGCAATGTCTCTATCCGTTTTTTATTGCCGCCGAATTATTTGATGGAATTCTTATTTTGTGACAAATACAGATAGGACTATTTATTGGCTATCTTTTGTGATATGTGTATCGGATAAGAACTCGGTTATTGCTTTTCGCCTTTGCGTTATATTATTGACAACGTTTTTTATTCTTGTAGCTCTCGCCGTAATAAAATCTGTTTGATGTGAGACGTGAATGTTTGCGCTGTTTGTTTAGATTCGGTTCCGTGCGAAGGTGTCGAGATGACACCCTTTTGTGATTCATAATTTTGTGCGGAGGCGGAGTATTCCTCGGAGACGGATATATCCGTCAGACGCGGCACCCTCAGTGATCGCAGCCGAAGTCCGAGGCGTTACGAGGCTCGCGGGACCGCCGGCCGCCGATCAACTCTGTCCATAACCAATAATCGTAAATAAACGCAGCTCGATCCGCGCCTTCCTATTCCTCCATGCAGCGCGCACATATTATAAACGAAAATCGCACAACATTATACTTGCGAAACTTCCTATACACTTGGGAACTTCGTCCAACAATAGATACTGTTGTTGTTGTTTTTTGTAAAAACGCTAGATGCCCTCTGAGGACGGTTTATAAGTTTGTCCTGCAAGCAACTAAGCAAGTAATATTTATATTACAGGAGAATGGGACGAGTATAGCCTCGTAATAAAATATCTCGCGGCGATTGGTCGAGTTGGACTATCGTTTATTTTTACCTGAAGCTCGCGATCCCGCGCATCTCTCCCTATTAAATTTTGTTTGCATTTATTTTAAAGGTGCGACGCTCGAGAAGACGTGGTATGTGAAAAATTACACCTCAGTCCAATATTTATGGCTGATATTCGGCAGCGGTTCCTTTGTGAGATGAGGGTGTATAAATAACACCTCTTATCGCGTGGGAGCCTACCCTTATATGGGATTTATTTTAATTATATTTATCGGTAATGCTCATTAAAACATTTGTGTACTCTGATATTTCAATCTGTAATCATGAACAGATCAAACTTTTAGACGTTACCATTTGGAGATTTATGTTAGTAAGTGCTATAACTTTATGAGTAAGTATATAAAAGAATTTCGTATCTTTCGATTACTTTAGAAACTGGTTGCGACAAATAATCTGTCCAAATATTGATAGTTCCTAATGCCAGCGCTAAGTGGGTAAACCAAAGTATACCTAGTAGCGAAGAACTGTACAAGTTATGGAAAGCAGGAGTAGCGGTGGTTATTTTTAACTGCACATAATCGCCGAGTATGACCATAAATTAGTTCTATATTTGGTGGAGCGTTGTTTTGCATACAGACAGGCCGTCTGCACATGCGTGCGACATCAATCTCAATTCCGAAATATTTTTCCGTCTGCGGTGCAATGAGCCGCGCCTGCAAGCATTCGTTGTAGTGTCCGCTAAAATGCACAAGTATTTCGTATGTACAGTTGGGGTGAATTTTATAAGAGTCATGCCTTGATTAATTTCTCAACTATGTTTTCACGCCAGATATTTCTTGTTGAAGAGTTATGGCCATGATATTTTTATTTAAATTTTATAAAACTCACCTCAGTAAGTTGCGATAGCTTTTATATTAACGCGACTGCACTTTTTTTAGCTGATCGCATAAGGCCTCCGTAATTGAATCTGTAATAGATATCCATTCACTGTTGAATTCGTAAGTAATTTTTGCTCAGCTGGGCTCTAGTTCAGCATAATCCAGTTTAGACTGAATTTATCATTTTATCTCCATTTTCTTATGACCACTATTTAAAACAATTGTACAGTTCAAATGATGTATAATTCATCATTCAAACCGTCACTAGTAGGTAATTCGTGAAGCTATGTAGGTTTTATCGAATTGATATTTTTTATTTAGAAGTTGCAACATTTATATGATGGAGTATTCACAGGATAATTACCCACTTACCGCTGAAAGGGGAGCAGACGTCATATGAGTAGTTTCCACGTAACATCTTCGAGACGGATGGACGGGGCTTACACACCGGAATAATGTCTCGATTACTCTCATACTTATGACGCAAGGCATAAGCAACGATAGCGTAGAACATGCCGGGCAGTGATGCAAGAAATGACGGAGTGGGCAATGAATAAACATATATCGTTTTCAATCATTTACAACAAAAACATCAGAATGTTATCAATACATTAATCGTGTCGTATTTCATGTATTTCTGAAACGTTAAATAAGTATTGTTATAGGTATATCTCTGCCGCTCGTCACTTGCGGCGCATTTACATCAGCTGACTAGAAGGGCGACCTCGCTGAGGGGAAAATGATTGACGGTGTCGAGAAATTTCATTTTGCGGCTTGTCGAGGGCCACCAAGTTGACAAGATTCGACTCTTCCACTGTCGAACTTGATTGCCTCTTCAAGTACCTTTGTGTTGTTGCTCTCGTGTCACACCTCATTTCACACATTTGAGCTATTGACTACGAATGACCGCTCATTTGAGTAGCTCCTGCGGAGTTATAATCTTTTTGCTGCCCTACTCGTGGTCATCAGTGTGTTGGAGTACATACTTGTTCCATAACGTCAGATCAGTAAGCACTACTTTGTATTTGTTAAATTATGCGACGACAATCTTTCAAATAGAAATATTCTTTGGGACCAACTTGTAAACAAATCCCAATACGACCTTTTTGTGCTCATTCAAATGTCATATAATTTTGCATACAATATTTTCTTAGGGCGAAATGAGAACAAGCCGGTGACAGCGGAATTTAATAATGACAAAATAATACAAGGTAAGTTTAAGGGCAGCCCTTTCTGCTGTCCGTCATACGGAGCGCTATTCATGCACATAATATTTCTGAGATATTTGCCGACCGCCTAACGACTGACTAATTTATTTACGCACAACTATTTTTAAATTTATCCATAAAGATAAGCGCAGCTCGGTGAGTCGTCTCCCATACAATACAATGTGAACACCTGCAAAATATTATACTGGACGCACACACACATCGGTAAACTCGAATTAAGTTTATTATTTTCGTGAATACTTCCTATTGCTTCATATAACCATTCAAATAATAATCGAATTGATTCAATACAATAGAAAGAGTTTCTCCGAGTTAATCGTGGACACGATGACAAATGCATATCGTTTCATCTCGAGGCTGGTGATTAATGTGCGAGAGAGGCGGATCGCGCTAGACAAAACCTGCCGCCTGCGCGTACGTAACCAACAATTCACTAATTCGACCCGCGACTCGCAACCTAAGCGCTCATACGACATCCACAGCTTGTAAGCAATGCCGCTTATTATTTATCTGTCAACAAAACACACAATTACAAACATAAGTTAAATGTCCATGACACGTAATACCAGACTTATCGTCGACCCATTTAAGTCTCAATTTGTTGCGTTGTATTGGCCATTACGACGTTATTAAACTGGGTTGCCGGGCCACCAGAGACAATAATGACGTGATCTACATGTAAGAACTATAGTTTGATCTAAAATTAAGTGAGATGAAAGAGAATTTATGTTTGATAAAAAAATGAATAAAGTATAGGTGCATTGTCTGAGCTCGGTGCTTTGTTGGGGACAAAACTATGTTAACACACAAGTATTCCGCTCGATTAACGTCATAAATGAGAGAAATGTCGGATCAAAAGAATAGCAGGTGTGCCCTATTATAATAATTTGTCATTAGTCCTCATTCCACTTTAATGTTCTTTTGTCATTTTGTTCACGATAGCGAGCTTATTAACAACGAGACGATGTTTTTTATGCTATTTTGATGACTAATTTAAGGTGTCAAGGAGTAATTATTATCAAACGGGTTTTACACTCCACAGAGGACATTGTATCTTGTAAATGTATCAATTAAGGGTACTTCTAGCGAAAGCCATTACATTTATTAATCGTTGTGCTACAAGCAACACATATCTATGGAGATTATTACCCTGAATTTTGTTGCAAATTTGTATGCCTACGTATAAAATGCACTTGTAAAATGTAATGTACAAAATAGTGTAAAATCAAAATAGTGTAGAATCCAATTTCAATACAATCATGTCATTACAGAGTGAGCTACATACATACATAGACTCACGCCTATTTCCCGGAGGGGTAAGCAGAGACTACGGAACGCCATTTGCAACGATCCTGACATATCTCTCTTGCTTCATTCACTCCCATCAGATTTCTCATGCATGGTCTTCTGTTCAGGTGACTTCTAACCTGTCCTGTTGTTAGGATGTCGCCAATCTGGTCAGAGAACGTCCGTTTAGGTCTTCCCCTTCGTTCTGTCCCATTCACATTTGCCTTATTTATCTCCTTGGTCAGTCTTTCGTCATCCATCCTCTTCACGTGCCCAAACCATCTCAGCATATCTTTCTAGATGCTTGTCACTACATCTTCTTTTACCCCACAACACTCTCTTATCACACAATTCTTTACCCTGTCAGTCAAAGAAACACCACACATACTTCTCAGTGCTCTCATTTCTACAGCTTTTATTCTACTTTCATGACTCTTCTGCCATACCCAACTATCACTACCATACATAAGAGTAAGTACTAACAGTCCTCTATGCACAGCCAAACGTGCCTTTTTGCCTTCAGAGCTCCATTCACTCTATTACCTGCATTACCTCTTCTTTCACTATCTTCTACATTCTTACCATCTCTTGTAAACAGCGTACTGCGTACCTAAATATACAAACTCATTCACTTGCTCCACTCGTTCTCCATCGATCATAACATTACAAGCCGTAACGCATTCCTCCTTTTCAAAAATCATAACTTTCGTTTTACTTACATTCACTTTCATTCCTTTCCTCTCTAACGCACCATGCATGATTGTTACCATCTCCTGCAACTCCTCCGCTGAAGACGCAAGTATAACCTGATCATCAGCATAAAGGAAGCTTTTGACAAGTAACTCATTCATCCTCAATCCACAACCACTATCTTTCAAATCGTGCAAACAACTGTCCATGAACAGGTTGAACAGCCACGGCGACGCTACAAATCCTTGTTTAACACCTGTGTTGATGGTAAACCAGTCAGTGTATGCCCCGTTTATCCTCACACAAGCTCTAGAATCCTCATAAAGGGATTTCAGAGCTCGAATGAGGCTGCTGTTCACCCCATACATCGACAGTACCGACCACATTTCATCACCACTGTATCGTAAGCCTTTTCCAAATCCACGAAAGTGCAGTAGACCTTTTGACCTTTGGCCAAAAATTTCTCGGCTATGCATCGCAAGGAAATGACTTGATCCGTACACCCCATACCCTTTCGGAATACTGCTTGTACATCCCATATTTTCTTGTCGGTTACTTTCATAACTCTTTCAATCAGTACCTTCGCATACAATTTGCCAACAATGCTGAGAAGGCTATAATTTTTGCAGTCTTGTTGCGAGCGTTTTCCTTTATAAAGAGGCACAACTACTGCTGTGGCCCACTCATCAGGTACTCGGCCGGTGCTCCAGCACTAGTTAAATAAACGCTGCAGCTGACTAACTATGATACCCTATCCAGCCTTCAGCATTTCGACTCAAATCCTATCATACCCTGCAGCCTTACCTAATTTTTTTACTGGCCAGTGCCTTCAAAATCTCATCCACGCCAATATCGCTTTCATCATTGCTATCATTACCATTAATTTCATCTGTTGATGTCTCTGTCGTCGTTCTTTCAAATAATCCTTCAAAATACTCTTTCCACCTCTTCAGCACGCACAATTCACCATTCAGTATCTTTCCATTCTTGTCTCTGATTGCTGTGTATTCTGAGGATTGAGTTTTTCCTCGAGCTGCACGAACAGATTTCCAGAAAATCTTCATGTTTCTCCGAAAGTCGTCAGATAATCTACTATCAAACTCATCTTTTTTTTCCTCTTTTTTCCTTTCCCATTCTTTCATTTGCTCTGACAGCCAACCAATCTAACCAAGCTTTCTTCTTCTCTAACACTGCTGTTTGTACATCCTTGTCCAACCATGTATTCTTAATCTTTCGTATTTAACAAACAAACAAACTCTTCAGCGTTATATATTAGTATACGAAGTATACGATTAAATATACGTCTTACAAATCTCATAAAACAAGGTAATTTTTTCGGTGATAGGAAACCGGAATGACTTGCGAAGTGGTATCGCTACGTCATTTTCATACAATCATCCATCTATACGGTAAAGTTTTTTTCATGTAATTATTATTTCCTGACAAATTTCACTTTTCTAAGCAAACAGATATTGAGTTTTTGTGTAATAAGAAACCAATCAAAGTTATCCCATAAATATCAACTTTGTGGGTACATTCAATGATACGCTTCTCACAATAACAGTATATAGTTATGACATACAAGTAATTTTTATTCAATAAAAATGTTATACGTGACCAATGTATTATTATTAGGTCCGTTTCAATTGTTTTATTATTGTATCCCAAATCAAACAAAGTTTAAGGCCCGTTAACTGAATAACAATGACCAAATATAATCCAAATCTAAACGCCAGTGCATAGCTGACGGAATATAAATGTGAGTGTTGATCCTGGTGCCTTGTGAACCGAGGACGTGATGCGTCGTTATTAACACAGGCCTGCATTAATGAACACATAAATATTATACTTTCACATACCTGCCTGTGTACTGGCCGGCCACTGCGCGGTACGCACCGCCGTCTAACATCGCCACTCGGCTCCGTTAAGTGACTCCTCGACGTAATCACGTATTCGCATACGACTAAATTTTTCAAGACCATAATTTCTTTACAACTCTTACATTTTTATGTGTGTGGCGTAAAAATTCTCGACGGGCGCAACTGTAGTTATACCTTATTAGTGACGTTTTATCGTTTAAAATTATACAATTTCATTTGTATGGCATATCTTTTATTGAAATCGAGATAATTAATCGACAATTACGATGCTGGACGTTATGAAGCGAGGTATACCGCTGTGCGCCGCCGCTCCGATCAACTAAATGTTGCTTGTAAATCGCGCCGCCCGCTCCCACTGCGCTCACTCGCCACACAAATATTGACATTTATGCACATATTGCTCCATATACGTTTTTTATGGTTGTAAAATATGAAGCTAGAGCTCTACATTTGTTTGGCTCTTTAAGCCGATACGGTCCGTAAATAGTCATAAAAATTAGCATAATTGTATGTTTCTCATTGTAAATACAAATTATTTGGATGTTTAGTAAAAAAAGGTCTTTGTTTATGTCGCTTAATTTATAGTTAAGTGACAAGAGAATCTCCAATAAGTATTAACTTACATAAAATGTTTTCGGCCCGCGATAGAGGTGTGTAAATAATGGCGACAAAACCTCTGTTATTTGTAATTGCGTTCACGCCTACAAATGAATTAGGTACTTTTCAATGCGAGCGGTACCTACTAAGTAGAATGAAATACCGACGAGTTACACTTGTTTCCAGAGCACAAAAACCTCAGTACAGTATCCCATTAGCTATCATTTCTCAGGTCTGCTATTTCTGCCAAGTAAGCTTATCTGCGTCGAGATAAGATCAACGATGTCAGTACGTCGTGCCGTCATGTAGTCCTCATATATGATTTTCCTAGAAGTGGGTACAGTTTCCCACGTGGTGGGCGGCGTGTGCCGACTGCCGGCAGCCGCACATCGATCTGATAAAATACCCTTTAGACAACATCCACTCGCGTTATCTGACGACTTAGAATCAATTTAGCTCGCAGAATTATCGCAGCAGCCTTTGCCTAATTGGACATTTCCTTCTACATACCTTACGATTTTGCATTTTAATTTTGTCGAGCGACATTTTATTGAACTGAAAAATATAAGCAGCTAAATATAAAACGAAAATATGTTTATGGAAACTATTGTCGCGTTTTTAAAATGACGCGACAGTATAACAAGAGAAATATAAAAGTCTTTATATCACAATTAATCACCACTTAGTGGAAGCGGCGTACTTGATTCGGTTGTGTAGGATTGTGGACTGTAAGCTAAGGAGTACAAGGTATTGTTTTGACAATAGGTGCACGTGTCATATGCGGTAGCAGGAAATACCGCAGTGGCGTCGTGTCAACAAAAAATCTAAAAGCTCGCATTATACTGTTAACTGCGATTTAACTCATTTCATATTTGAGGCGACTTCGGTTGTCTGTTGCCACTTAAATCTGTCACATAATTTATAGATCAGATTAACAAGAAAACTTAGAGCGTGTATTTGACTGGCAGGATTAATGGAAACTATTAATTTTTGAATACATTGTCCTGAAATTGTTTTCAATTTTGAATGTTCTGTAGGTGCATTGACTATGCAAGTTTGATAGTAAATGATTTCATCGGAGAAGATTCTGAGAACCGATAAAGATATTGTATATACGGTACGGCTATAAGAGTTGATGTAACACATATTTTAAAGAATTGTTAGTATCTAAATATATACGCACATGTTTGTAGCAGGTGTAGTTGAATCAAGATTCAAAGAAATATGTACATCATTGTCAGTTTTACACACAGATAGCAGCATAAGTCACGTATTATATGGGAAAACATATGAATTTGATTATAGATTTTTTTAACAGAGAGTATTGCATTTAATTACGTGTATCTCCATACGCAGAGCATATGAAGTTGGCGATCTTGTGGTGACGAAAAATATGTATATATACCTGCGAATTTAATTATAAGAATATATCCAACCCTTACCGGTATAAGAGATTTACGATTAAACGACAACTTGAATACCAACAACACAAACAGTATTTTTATTACTATATTTAACTTTTCCTTTGTAATCTTAAACCTTATGTGCGCCAAAACAAAGCTTTTTAACGCACATAAGACTGCTAACTCAATAAAGTCATGGGAAATCCAAAAAAGAAAGCTAGCGAGCAGGTAACTAGGTTGAAATCACACTTATAAAAAAATATACAATAATGGATCCGACCACAAACATTTTCATGTAAAATGTCTCATGTAGAGCAAAGTTTCTAACAGCGGTTTAAGAGCGGTTTCAGATTAGCGTTTTATACGCGCGTATAAGCTCGTTTTTGGAAGCGCATGTAGGTGCGTACAGGCACGCCTTTTGGCATACGCGCAACTCGTACGAGCGTTGACGCGCTTCTAAGCTCGTATATGCACGAGTTGTCAGAATCCATGTTGACACTGACAAGATGTCACGCGCAACTCGTACGAGCGTTGACGCGCTTCTAAGCTCGTATATGCACGAGTTGTCAGAATCCATGTTGACACTGACAAGATGTCACTACAGTTTCGAGCGAACACGCCGAAATATGCCTGTTCGGTTTTTTGAAGCGCGTAATGTAGCGCGCGTGTAAGCGCGTATGCTGAAACGACCGTATCCGCGCAGAAAAATACGCTAATCTGAAACCGCCCTCAGATTAGCGTATTTTTCTGCGCGTATACTTACCGTCGTTTCAGCATACGCACTTACACGAGCGCTTCATTACGCGCTTCAAAAACCGAACTCGCGCAAACGGACATACTTTGGCATATTCGCTCGAAACGGTAGTGACATCTTTTCAGTGTCAACATGGTTTCTGACGGCTCGCACTTATACGAGCTTAGAAGCGCGTCAACGCTCTTACGAGTTGCGCGTGTGCCAAAAGGCGCGCCTATACGCGCCTACATGCGCTTCCAGAAACGAGCTTATATTCGCGTATAAAACGCTAATCTGAAACCGCTCTAACCCTACAGGCCGTAACTCTACATGTCAACTTCGCAACTCTACACCTTAGTCATAATGTGTGGCTTAGTCGATTCGTTATTACAAGATTTATTGAATAACATAATAGTAATAAGTAATAAATAAATTTAGAAAAATATAAATAATATAATTAGACTGCCTCCGTGGTCCAGTAGATAGTGTATGCGACTGCTGATCGGAGGGCCCGGGTTCGATTTCCGGGTCAGGCAAAAGTGTTACTGGGTTTTTCCGAATTCTCAGTAGCAGCACGGAGTCTGGTGATGTGCCCAGTAACGGCAATAGGCTCGCCCCCTATTACGTGGGACCTAAAAATTCATGGCGAAATGTGGTTGTAATATCACACCTCTGCCTACCCCTTCGGGGATACAGGCGTAAGCCAATAAAAAATATATTGAATTGGTCTTTGGTCTACGAAAAGATAGTATATAACTTGGCGAGTCGGTAAATATTAAACGTACATTTTAACGTCATAGAATAGAGTGACAACACCATGCCCACCCGTACGCAAAATACACGCTAGGACGTGGAATTGCGGAAACAGCCCGTGCTGCCATACTATACCAACATCTTAGAATCAAGAAGGTTATAGGTAGGTTGTAGGTATTGGTATTTTCAGTAAGATTTTATTTTACTTTTTTTTCATATTACATCAAATATATTTATAACTTTTTACATTTGCAACGTAAAAAATATTATTATTATTTGTTTCTCTTTCAAGGGTATTATTGTATTTTGTTAGAACAATACCCGGCCCTTTGGCAGGCATACACGGAGACGATCTCCAACGCGCAGACGCCCTTTGAGAGTTTTAATCTAGAATGTGATGGGACACCTACTGAGGAGCCTCCATAACTGCACTATTAAGTACAGTCACGGGTTAGCCGTAGCAGATGAGGGACTATTGCTACTTTTATGGAAACTAATTACTCTGGGCTATTGGGATGGGTGTTAAATGGATTGGTTTAGATGAAAACTATAGATGAATGCCGGCGCCTGCCCTAAGTACTCTTATAGTACGTCTAAAAGGGGCAGACGGTGACTCGCCAACTCACTAGATGGGCCTTCTCTAAATAGCCGCCAAGGCAAACAAACTCTACCATAAAGGCAACAAGAGGGCAACACCGGTGTGAGCGGCTAGGGGTTTCGAGTGGTGCGGCACCGGTTTCGCCATGCGGGTCACGTGACCCGGAGCGGGTTTCCCTGTGCAATTTGTAACTCTAGAAGTGAATAACACGCAATTCCCTCTAAATCCGTAGATTCTATGTCATACAACAGTTGGGTGAATATAACTGTCATCATCCTTCTAGCGTTATCCCAGTTTCAACCTGGGTCCGCTTACTAGTCTAACCGGATTTGGCTGAATATTAGCTTCTCCACAAAGCTACTGCCTGTCTGACCGCCGCAACCCGAAGGGCTAGCGATATTCTACGGTTTAGACTAGTGTCAGTTTATTTAGAAGGTACTGACGCCCTATATGTTATGACAACCGGGACAGACGGCTTAACGCGCGCTTCGAGGCATGGGGCAAGCGATAATGAACAATTCAATACGCACTTCTTCTTCATCAGCCCTTAACAGTCCCTTGGTTGACTAGGCCTCTCCTTTGAAAGGAGGAATTTGCCTACTGTACCACGCTGGCCAAACGGGTTGGTATAGGGTTTGTATCAAGTTTTCCTTCTCCTACAGTGCTGTTCTCTGCATAATATGGTCCCTCTGTCGGCTCTTACGACACCCGTGGGATGATATGGGGTGGTGACAATCCGTATTCTTAATCCGTCAGCACACGGTCAATGCGCACATAACTCTGAAAAGTCAGTGGTGCGTGCTTTGGACTCGAACCCGATACCCTCTGCATGGCATTCTGTTGATATCTCCGCTAGGCTATCGCTGCCTGAGTCTTGATGGGTGAATATTACTGTATTAAAATGAATTGAGGAAAAGGCTTAAGTTCAGCAGTGGACTGTGTTAAGGAAAAATAAATTATAAAAGAAGATAATTACGAGCGTATGATAATAGTATATTGCAGATTTCAATTCGCTGTGATAGGTCAAGAAGCCGGATTCCAATATTATTAGGCGTCTAGGTACCTCCCGTGGGATCTCCACCTTGTCGTGGTGGGGGGGCTCAGTAACCGTGGGTTTGAGGTACACCCAAGGTGAAGCTAAGCTGGATTCAGGGAGGGGACGCTCCACGTGGGCTTGCGTGAGGCCTGCGTAGGATGCGTCCCAAGGTGCGAGTGCAGGGGACAGTTCTGTTTGTCCCTCGCAGTCGGGTGCGGTCGCGGGAGGAGAGGCGTGTCGGTGTTGCGTTGCCGCGCGCCCTATCTCCCGCGACCAAATGGCGGCGCACCATCGTTGCGTCGCGGTGGGGCCGCAGAGGAAGAAGAGATGCGGTGTTGCGTTGCCGTCCTCTGCGGCTGCTGGGTGTTTTGGCGGCACCAACACCTTCATCCGTCGCCAAGGGGGCTTCGTTCGGGGCTCGCCTGACCATCTGGCGGACCAGTACCCGTCGGGGGGTAGCGAGGAATGCTTTGGTGAAACCCTACCCTCCGATACATGGGTACATGAGGAGCACGGGTTGGTTTTTAGTCAGTAATAGTCCCCTAGGGCCAAGGGACTCCATGAGGATTTTCCAACCTTCTCTCTTTCCAAGGCTTCTAGGTAGTATTTTAGGTAATATTATTCAGTCACTGCAAAATTACACAGGAATAAGAACTAAAAAATAACGTAACTACACAGAAATTCAGAAGAAAATCTGTATAATGAGACGCGTCCATGTATATTTTTCATTATGACCGAACCTATCAATAACTATGAATTTGAAATACTGTAACAAACAAGTGGCTTCATGACATTTGCAAACTGAATAGATAATATTACAATGTTGACGTCGTCAATCGCATTAAAAATGTATAGAGTCGACCTCCTTAATATTTATAATCGAACTTACTCGTCATTTGTATAAATATGAAATTCCACAAGTTCTTACTAACACTGGGCACGGTAATATAATCTAACAGTATTGTAACTCAGCCGTCTCCCCGCGTTATATGCCTACAGACGCGCCGGGCGCAAAACAGCGATAGGGCTGCTCGCCTCAAGTATTTTAACTACATCTACCTACTCGAAGATTTTTTAGTTTTGTGATTGTAAATATTACTTTTTTTTTTTATACAAACAAATAAAAATCATGTAGGTATGTAAGCACTCTAGGAAATGACCTATTGGTTGCACTGTCTTCTGTTTTATTTTGTAGTAGACTAAGCAGTAACCTACACAAAGCTGATTCGTATCCGCTTCCATTTTGAAAATTCCCCTTAAGGTACTACTAATCATAGACTTCAATGAAATATGTAATACATTGTCCCTAACTCAGATAAAAGTGTTCTGCTAGTCATCATCATTCTCTTAGCGTTATCCCAGTTTCAATCTGGGGTCCGCTTACTAGTCTAACCGGATTCGGCTGAATATTAGCTTTTCCACAGAGCGACTGCCTGTCTGACCTCCGCAACCCGAAGGGATAGCGATATTCTATGGTTTAGACTAGTGTCAGTTGATTAAGAAGGTACTGATGCACTATAACGACTATCAAAGATCTTCATGACAACCGGGACCGACGGCTTAACGTGCTCTCCGAGGCACGGGACAAGTGATAATTATTAACAATTCAATACGCACATAACTCCGAAAAGTCATTGGTGCGAACCGTGGATTCGAACCCGATATCCTCTGCATAGCAGTCGGTTGGTATCTCCACTCGGCTATCGCTGCCTTTAAAATTTATTTAATTTTAACACATAAAAGTGTTCTGCTAGTATACCTTCATTAATACTACAATTGGTACATTTTGAATTTGAAACATCTTATCTTTATGTGACTTAACGAAGAATTCAGACAGCACGATATTAGTCTACAACGCGTCGCTATAATTATAATTTAAATAAAGAACACTGCTACAAAAACTGTCACCGTCCGTTCGTCACCGCGGCACGATCGCGGCTGTTGGATACTATAGTGGGTACTGTGTTCGAGGCGCGTAGGTATAACTCGAGTTTTGTGCGTTTGTATGGAGTTAGAATACTGTTAGATATTATTACCGTGCACTGGGTGACGTCGATATTCCCTTATAGGTACTACTCAAGTATCAATAACCCCATATTTGTACAAAGAAGAAAAAATGCAACGAAGGTGTCAACTGTTTTCAAAGTCACGATGTTATATGGATATAATAAGTGAGCAACATTTGAATTAAAATGTCATTTGCACGTCAAGAGGTCACCTCCACGTGTAAATTACATTTAATTCATATTCTTTGTGCGATAGCCACATGATCACATGTGCAATAATGGAAAAATATTGACGACATAATCGTCGCACTGATAATAAATTTTAATAAAATGTTGATTCTATCTACTTGCTTTGCACTTAAAAATCGTTATATTATATGGTCGTAGTGCTTGCCAATGTTCTTCATCAAAGCCTTGTTATAATTTTTGATATAAGATTATAACGAGTCCGATGTGCTAGTAAGAATAAGGCTTCTTGAATTTTGTTAGTTTTCTAAATACCTAAGTAACAAAGTAACACACAACAATACTATCCGAATGCTATTGTTATTTGCAAAAGGCATGGATCAAACTCATATATGCTCTTGGTTATAACCAACAGATCTGTAAAAGTGTGAACAAAATATTTTGTAACCAAACATCCGAAAAAAATTCAGTTTTAGAATGCAGATGTGTGTGGTAATTCGTAGGAGAGCAGCCAGAAATATAAGATATGCAAGTGTTATGTTTATATATGTTAACTTTACATTTTACTTTTGGTAAAGTTTAAAGTTAACACTTGCATATTTAATGTTGGGACTTTGTTACATAGCCACCCCTGTTGGTTTTGATAAGTATAGCGTTGAAATTTAAACATTATAACAAGACTATTCACTTTATAGTAATTAGTCAGTGCTACATTAATAACGAAGCTACGCGACCCTTAATATTTTAACGTGCTTACTATTACCAACGTACTTAATATTTTATTGGCAATTATTTAGATGAAATCAGTAATTCATTTAATAGTCATCTGACTTGCGACATAGACGACGAACAAACAACCGGTCACCGAACAACGACTACTTTAACGCTACAAAGTGTAACTTTATTATTTGTAATCCACGACAATAATGCCAAACGTAACCATTGAGGAAATAACATATTACGCACGAAATAAATAATATTTATAATGCTAAACATGTACAGATACGTTGAATCTGTTACAGTTTTATACAACGTTTCTACGAATTGTTTTTATAGATAATTATTTGTTGAAATATATTCCGTAGAAAAATACTATGTATGTAAAACGATCCATTTTAAATGCCCATAATAATTATATGTAGCGCACAAAAAGGTAATAAATAAATAAAAATACATTTTGATTATATATTATATTTTATTTTATTTGTGATTATTTGCGAAAATCTAGATTTAAAAATATACTGATAGGTTCATATATTTTTTATGAATTGCCGATTTTTTTATTTGACTACACAGTTCCGAAAAAAACACTCTTCTCCAAAACTCAAATTTTAATGAGGTAAGTACCTAGAGATGAGATGCTTTTTAATGTAATTTCATTCTACTCGCCAGTTCTGTATTATCACAAATATTTTAGATAAATTACAACATGCTATTATGTGTATAGGTATGTTATTACGAAAATGGTATATACTTTCGGTACACTTTCCTAGGAATTCCTCCGTTTGCATTAATATTCAGACATAGGTACCTATGCATTAAAATATTGGATGTTATCTAATCTCTCAAATGTGTGTTATATAACACTGCTTGTAAAATATATGTGTTGGTACTTGACGCACACTATAATATGTTACACAATATGTCACAAATAACAATGTTTTTAAACGCACATCTCTCTCAACTGAAATTAAAATTAATTCACGCTTATGAGGGTTAAATGGGTAACCGCTGTTTGTCTACCGTTGTATGAAATTTTAATTTTAAGGTGTTTTTAATAATTTATGAAATTCAAATATATGGTAGGTAGGTACTCATATACCACATTTTAATGCATACATCACACTCATATATCACGTTAATATAGGAGAAACAAACATCTTTTAAGTGCACATATGTTTACAGAAAATACAATTATTTATCTATATAAAGTTTTAACAGACACATTCACAATAACAAAATGCATACAAAATTTTCATGAAAATGTTGTAAAGAAGGTAAGGTTGCACAGTTAACTGTAGAAATTAATGAAAGTAGCATGAAATAACTACATGACTCGTTTGTCTCTAATGATGATAAATGAATGTTTAAAACGTGGCTATTCAAGGTGTCCCTATAAATTAATCTTAGTGCTGTCACATGGCAATTAAACTGTCGAGCGATATTACCACACAATGTGTGGAGTATATCATGAGATGACACTCGAGCGGCATACCTCCTGCGAAATGAGATCTAACCATTGATCATATACAAGAACTTCGCGCACCACACAGGATGTTTATTTTTACGACTGAGATTTACAACGTTACGATGACTGTACAGTGGAATAGTGGACCACTCTTTCAGTAGTTGTCTAGTAGGGACTTTTCGCCAATGACTAATTGGGTGTGATGTATTTGAGTCCTCTGTGTGCCAAACATAGGGTGCATAGGGTGCCCACCAAGAACTTAGGGTCCTAAGCCAACCTCACCTGCAAGTGGTGCACCTGCCGATCAACGGACGAGGCTCTGGCGAACAAAATATCCCGATAAGCGGCAATAGGCTCGCCACCTATTACGTGGGATCAAAACACTGGCGAAAAGTGGGCGTTTAATGTGCCTCTGCCTACCCCTTCGGGGAAACAGGCGTGAGTCTATGTATGTATGTATGTGTGCCAAACAAAAATTTTAGTGACCGACCACCCAGGTTTGAACCTTGGTATTCTTTATATCCGATGCTGTAGAGTTATTTATAACAATAAGTCTAACTGTTGGCTCAGAATATGGGCAGGCTAAGTAAAAACATATGTGGACAATGCAAGGAGTAAAAAAATGTGTTAATTAATTTTAATTTATGGTAAATAGATAAAAATACTACTAGTTTTACTTTTTATTGCATTCTTCTCATGTTATTTTGCCTCTACATTTAATAATATATCGTCCACCATTGCACTTATGAATGTTAATTTCAGTCATCAATTTATTAATTAAACAACTTAAGGATATTTTATAGAGATGCCACAAGACTATTTTTTCATAGGTTGACATTTAGGCACAAGTTTCATTAGTAGGTATTTATGTTATCAATAACTTGTCCCAGATATTTTTTTAGCATGTACCTACTGCTACCTGGCGGTATGAGAACTTTTTAATTATTTCTATAGACTGCGTGGACCAATAATTGATCAGAGGGTCTAGTACGAGTTTGCACTCGATCGTCACGGTGGACGATAGCCTAGTCGACGGGAACTATTTCCGTACTAGACCCTCAGAGAAACGAAAAACGATAAGTTAGTTAGTAAAATTAGTTTTCATGAACAATACAATGTATAGGTACATTACTTTCGCCTACCTATATACTTTGCGTTCACTTAGATACATGTTTAAATTAGTAAAAAATCCATTTACCGTTTTTAAGTATAGGAATGATTTTATTTATTTATATAATTATTATTTCCAAGCATGTAAATTAAGAAAATTACACCAAAATGTTATTTACTCAAACGCTGCATATTGGTTTAGGTATATACCTATTCAAAGCTCGTAATATTTTCCAGCTACTACAATGCTCTTCGTAATTACAACTGCTAAAATTTATAACTGTGTTCCGCATTTCGCCATTTTCAAACATAGGAATTCGTTTAAAATTGTTTCAGCCACCTACAAGATTCCGGCGGCTAAAATATATTATTTGGTTCTTGCTTGTTTCAGACAATTTAATTTGATGTATTAGAGCGAAAACAATATGCGTAGTCAATTCAATCCAGAAATAAGTACACCGTGCCTTTTTTTACATTGTACTAACTTAAGTGTGATGTTGATAATTGAGTCTAATACCGTATAAACTGGTGTTTATACGGTATTAGACTCAATTATCATCCCGTTACCACAGCTGTTGTAACCCATGCGGAAAATCGGGGCTCATGATAGGTATTTCTTCTCTATTTTAAAAGAATTACCTATGTGATTACGACCCGTTCAAGAGACAAATAAGGCAGCTATAACTGAAGAGGGACTTACAAACTGATACGTAGAGTGTGGTTGACGGTATAGAATACAAGTGTCACCACCCCCTATCTTCCCGTGGGTGTCGTAAGAGGCGACTAAGGGATAACACGATCCAAATACCATCTTTGCGTAGAGACGGAAAACTCGACATCAAACCCTATAGGTACGACTGCCTCGTTGGTCTCGCAGCATAAATGTGCGCGTGGGATCGGGAGGTCCCGGGTTCGATTCCTGGGTCGGGCAGTGTTATTGGGTTTTTCTGTCACGAAATTCTCAGTAGCAGCACGGAGTCTGGATATGTGCCCGGTACGACAATAGGCTCGCCCCTTATTACGTGGGACTAAAGTATATCTGGCGAAAAGTGGGTGTAGAAATACACCTCTGCCTACCCCTTCGGGGATAAAAGGCGTGACGATATGTATGTGTGTATGTACGTAGAGGGTCTCAGGTTAAAACCTAAGTGACCACTAAATTTTTGAAGTTAAATGCGTATTCATTTCCTAATCAATGAAATATTATGAGTAAACTTGCATAATATCCAAGTTTAGTATCTAAGTTCCTGTAATATTCTCGACAAACGTGTGATGTCTGTCGTGTTTTACTAGCCTTTGACTTTTTCTTCCGTACTAAGCCGTGGTTACAGTTTTTAACAGGGCTGGTGATGAAGGCGATGAGACTGACATAAATATTTGTAAATATTATAGGGAGTAACACACCTGAGATGACGAGCGACAATTACAAATTAGTAGATCCACGGCAGGAGGCTTGTAATATCAGCCGAGTTGCAAACGGCAACATCGCTTAGTATAGGCTAATTGCATCTCTGGCACAAGTTATATCAAATTTGTGGTACTGTAATGGATTACATCATATAGAAGCATAGTATACCTACTTATATGTCAAAAATGAGCGTAATTTTACATTGCATGAATTGGAATATCATGGCGAAAGGTTATCCTGCTCTACCTTCGGGATGTAAATCTGGATTGCGAAGCTGCCTGTGAGTGAGTTTGTCTTACTAGCAACGGTAAATCCGGTAATCTCAATACTATATCAATAAAAAAATAGTCCTCATCATCACCATCAGCCCTCTAGGCTGTTCCACTGCTGGGCACGGGCCTCTTCTCACTATGAGAAGGGTAAGGCCATAGTCCACCACGCTGGCCAAGTGCGGGTTGGCAGACTTCACATGTCTTTCGAGAACATTATGGAGAACTCTTAGACATGCAGGTTTCCTCACGATGTTTTCCTTCAACGATGAGCAAACGATAATCAAAAATTTAATCCGCACTTAACTCCGAAAACTCATTGGTGCGAGCCGTGGATTCGAACTCGAGACCCTCTGCGTAGCAGTATGTCGGTCTCTCCACTCAGCTGCCGCTGTGTAAAAATAGTTCTAGTAATTTAAGTTACAAGAGATTATTGAAGGCATTCACCAGCCATCAGTCGAGATTCATGTATATCTATAAAACTACTATTTTAGTAGTAACTATAGCCACAACCTTAAGGATTTCTTAAAAACATACCTAGATAAAGTCTGCGTGGCAGAAAATGCCAAGCAGAATTAAAAAAGTGTAAAACAATTGATGCAGGTGTTGATAGTCGCGCGTAATGAAACAGCTCATCACTATACACTGACAAAAAGTTTATGTTTTGCTCGTCAGCTGGAGAAGCATCCGTCTATTGATAAAAGCTTGAACGATAAGTATCACGGCAGTTAGCACACAATGCGCGATAGATCAGCCTGTATGTGCAGCCGGGCGCGGGGCGCCTCTGTCGCGGTGCTGCGCGTATGACAGCGGTTATGAAGCGACGCTGGAATGCGTTTAATGAGCCCCACGATAACTTATACACTTTGTACACAACACGTTCATTTACGCTTTTTGGAATTTCATTCAGTCCCCCTCGTTCGCTATGAAAAAGAAAGCGTTAAATTAATTAGCGCCAGAATGCCTCCACAATGATCTACCGCCGCTCGAAGATTTATATGAACCGCTAACCGTATAGCTTTGTAATTAATTATGATTGTATTCCTGTTACGTGCCTATGTTGTAAATATACATTGTTGTCCATTTGATGTTTGTTACACAAATCATCCTGAAAATAATATGTTAATTTATAATGTCTATGTACCTATGTTGTCAGAATGCTCAACGATACCTATTACGCAAAAACATAACATCTGAAAATATAAATAATAAAATATCAGCTTCTGTTACTATTTTTAGCAACAATATGTATCAGGTAGAATTGTAAAGATGTAAAATAGAAATATTATGTTTATAAAGCAGAAAATATTGTGATGCCAATATTTTGGCCTTTTATTACATTTCAACTAATTGACTAAAATTACAAACTTTTTTAGAATAGTTTAACTTTTATTACTAAACTTCTACCACACTTCACTATGGGCCTTATCAGAAGGCTCAAGGTCACTCAGAGGGCGATGGAGAGAGCTATGTTTGGAGTTTCCCTGCGAGATCGAATCAGAAATGAGGAGATCCGCAGTAGAACCAAAGTCGCCGACATAGCTCTCCGGATAGCCAAGCTGAAGTGGCAGTGGGCAGGGCACATAGCTCGAAGAACCGATGGCCGTTGGGGCAGAAAGGTTCTGGAGTGGCGGCCACGTACCGGACGACGCAGCAGAGGTAGGCCCCCCGCAAGGTGGACCGACGATCTTGTCAAGATCGCGGGAGGAGGTTGGATGCGGGCGGCTCAAGACCGGTCTGTGTGGAGAACCTTGGGGGAGGCCTATGTCCAGCAGTGGACGTCGTTTGGCTGATATGATGACTAAACTTCTGATTCATTACTATAGGTAGGCAACTAATTAATAAAGTGTTAATTAAATACCAAACAACATTATTAACCAATGCTTATGCTTAAGGGCGGTTTCAGTTCAGCGTTTAATACGCGCGTATAAGCTCGTTTTTGGAAGCGCATGTAGGCGCGTATAAGCGCGCCTTTTGGTACACGAACAACTCGTACGAGCGTTGACGCGCTTCTTAGCTCGTATATACCTACGCGAGCCGTCAGAATTCATGTTGACACTGACAAGATGTCACTACTGTTTCGAGCAATCACGCTGACATAGGCCCGTTTTCGCGAGTCTGGTTTTTGAAGCGCGTAATGTAGCGTGCGTGTAAGCTAGTATGCTGAAACGACCGGGCGACCGTACACGCGCAGAAAATACGCTTATCTGAAACCGCCCTAAAAGTCAACAAATAAGTAGGGAATCAAAAAACTTACCTAAACAATAAAATATAAATTTAAGGATGCCTGATAGATACAATTCAGAATATAGACCTGAAAAAGACCTTGTTAAGTGAGTAAAAATCTTTATGGTTTGTTTGTTTTTCGTGTGAGTCTGTGGCCAACTCGGGTGTCGGAGTTTACAGACCGCCCTCAGGCCTCCAACAGTCATGGCCTAACGATCCTTATCCTTAGACAAGAACCGGGACCGACAGCTTTACGTGCCCTCCGAAGCACGGTAGTGCTCAGATGTAAATGCCACACACGGTCACCCATCCAAGTGGCGACCTGTGCAAACGTTGCTTAACTTTGCCGATCTGTTTCGAATGGAAACATCTTTATTCTGATCTTTATGGTAATGCCTTATCTTGTAAACGGTTCAGATTCATAATAAAATGATGTTCATGCATTTGAAAAATAATGGCGTTTTATGATTTTCAACGTTTCACGTGGCCGCCAACGTGGGCCACCGTGTCAGATATTCACACCAAACTTATTACAATTTCATTAGTTATACAATTCATAAATTTGGTATCCACAAATATTTTCTGAATATTTAACCCTGCTTGGACTCTTCGTATTTGAATTAATTGGATTGCAAATTAATAATTGATTGATTGAGTGTAGAGGAAGCGCGTGAGGTTTGTAAGGATAGAAGCAAGTGGCGTTCTGTTGTCTCTGCCTACCCCGACGGGAAAAAGGCGTGAGTATATGTATGTATGTAAATTAATAATTTCGATTGAATTAGTTAATTAGTGAATTTGGTTTGCAAATTGCTACTATTCTTGCTAGCTGCTATAGAGAAGCTATGTGTTTGGGTATTAGTGATGTGCTGGATCATTAAAAATGCATACCTGCAAGTACGGATACGGATCTGAACCTATTTACTCAGTCGGTGTAGATAGTATTTAAAACGTCAGCCGACGCCAAGCGTCGTATCCGTAGTAGCAAACAGCATATTACTTAAACTACTTTGCATGAATTCTTTTTCATACGCTTTATATTTTATGTAAATGTACACTAACTAATGGCGCTAATGACTAAAGAAGGTATTAACCTTTCTCATAGATAGTGATATGAAATATAAAGCTTACTTCCTAATTCATGAAAACACAAGAAAATAGATAAAAAGCTGGTCAAGTTCGTCTTTGGCCACGCACAATGTCAGTTTCTGTATTACGTATTTGGAATCTTATACATCAGAATAATATAATACTGTTTGAAGCAATCTAGTTGTTTAAATAAAATATTGCCTTCGTAATATAGGTTGTGTCAATGTTAAAAACGTCAGCATCATCCCTCTGCGAACAGAATTAATTAATGTTATCACGTCACTCGCACCGATCACATGACTATTAATAGAACTTTTATTTTAAATCACACATTCGATATAGCCATTTGCGCTTTCCCCACTGATTAAATATTAATATTTGTTTAACAGATCATTAGTACGAAAACGTCTCGTTTGTCCACCGTGAAAACAAAAAGGCATTTAATGTGAGTAACTACCCGGTTTTTTTTTTGGATGATAGATTTTGAGGTCTCCTTTTAATCAATTCTTAGTGTTGATGGTACATTCTTAGTGTAGGTCAATGTAGTTCAAAAGTCTGGCTTAAATATATGCAACCAAAAGTGGAACACAAGTAATTTTAACCGTTTGTAAAATAATAGATGCTATATTAAATCTCCGTATGGTGACGGATTAAGAATACGGATTGTCACCACCCCATATCATCCCATGGGTGTCGTTAGAGCCGACAGAGGGAGTATATTATGTAGAGAACAGCACTGTAAGAGAAGGAAAACTTAATACAAGCTCTATACAAACCCGTTTGGCCAGCGTGGTATAGCAGGCCAATTCCTCCTTTCAAAGGAGAGGCCTAGTCCAGCAGTGGACTGTTAAAGGCTGATGATGATTAAATATATGGAGCATTCGGTTAATACATGAAACTTACATGAAGTTTCTAAGAGTGAATAAATAGTGCAAGTTTTTTCATTTATAAAGTTTTTATGGTAACTTATGAGTTTTTATTATTTTGTTCAGGAATTTCGGTAACGCTAATCATTTCAGTAAAGCTTTATAAATATTTGCTACCTTGCTAGTATAAAACATACAGTTACCATAGAAATGTCTATTAGTGGCCATCTGCTGAATTATTACATATGTTAAACATGTATACGTTGTTTCTAAGGAGGTTGCTTAGATAACAAAGGATGATTTAAATGTAAAATCACGAATAGCGATGTGACGTAGGGTTTCATAGAAACCAGCCAAGGAAAGTGTTTGTTGATATTGATATTTTTCTGATATTCTAGTCTTAAACTTTATGTGTATAAGTCTAATAGATCTATTGCTTGTATAGCAAATGTTTCCTTTTATATTGTTTGCTTGGGTAATAAAATCTGTTTATTTATCTGTTGTTTCAAAATATGACACTATTGACACATTCTCTGTCACATGATAGCAGGATCTAATAATTTTATAACATCAGGTCTTCTTTTAATAACGTCACCTTAGTCTTACTATAATAACCAAGGGTACCTAATCAGGTAGCATTAAGTGCCCTGTAAACGAGATGGTGAAATCATATCACATTGTGCAAAATTATAAAATTATGTATCATGGGAATTAAACGTTTTTGTTTACATACAGTCCCAGTAAGTACTACCTCGACTAAATTAGTTTCGTTGGATCATTAGTACAATTAAAATTATAATATTATGCAAATTAGTAATAGTATTTTATATACATGTGCTTTATAAAAATTACGTAGTATTTCTAATTTTCAAAGGGTGCGGATGACTCTACACAGGAATCTAACATAGAGCAAATTTGTGTAAGTAAAAGAGGCCGACAGCTGATTGGATGAAATTGTTGATGATTGGTTGGTTTCTCTTTCATCGTGATAACAACATATATTTAAAGTATCAGTATAATAGTAAACAGCGACAGCTTAGTGAATTCTCCAAAATAAATTGCTCATTAAATACGTTGGTACTGTTACATTTATTTATAAATTAATATACATATATACAAAGTCGGTAAAAATGTATGTTCTTTTAACCTTCATACTAAATAATACTAATACATACCTACTTAAGTACTCGTGTCGTGACGGGGACCTTAAAATATGTTTTATATTATAGTTTTGCAATGGTTTTCGTATTTATTGGATAGGTTATGGGAGACCGGGTATGATTGTCACACGGGTTGTTTGTCACAGAGGTCATAATAGAATATCGAGTGGTCGAATAAGTCCATTAAACGGCATGTCGGAGTACGCTGACATGAGGTACAAATGGATGTGCTACTCCCCCGCTCCTACCACGCCGTTTAACTGTCTGTTATGGCCTCTGTGACAACCAACCAGTGTGACAACCATACCCGATCTCCCCTGTATATTAACTCTGATGGCACATTCTGACTGCTTTTGCCAGCTGAATCCAATACATTTACCCAAGACGCCTAAGCAAAAGAATGTCCCAATCACGGCTATGCTAATGTAAGTTAAGAGCATCCTCAGTCAGGTCTACTGATGACTTAAGAAAGATGACTAGATTCAAAAGATGGAAAAGCAAGCGTTGCAGTGTGAAACTGTGGACGTTTTATGCCACTGAAAACTGCCTTACAGGCTGATGATGATGAATATCATTGTATAAGATAAACTTACTTATACCAACACATCGGCGCTGTGCATTCGCATGTTTACTTACCTACTACTTAACGTATCGATATAAAGAAAATATCTGATTGTATTGTTTTATGTCATAGACGGCAAACGAGTAGATGGATCGCCTGGTGGGAAGCGAATACCGCGACCCATGGAACATTGGACACCAGCAACCGTTAACGTTACTGGAACGGGAAAATGAACGGGAAGAGGAGCAGGATAAGATACACGACAAGGGAATGGGTCCTACAACACACTCACTCATCGAACAATATGCAACAGTATACATATTAGATATTTTTTCTTTACGTCGACATGCTGTTAATGGGTAGTAGGTTCTTTCCGGTCGACCCACACATGCTGAAATCAGTAACGCTCTACTTTGTATATTTTAATTAGGTACACCCTAGTTCTCATAAAAATTATTAGTCACAGAAAATGCGCAGTAAGTATTATATATTCTTTATATCCAACATTATGTCAAAGAAGACACAAACACTTATAAAACATGTTGTATGCGTGCAATACCGATAACTAGATGCAAATAATATAATGTCGTAGCTTGTTTCAGTCACTCAACATCAATACGGACTCTATAGCGTCAAGAAGTAGACAAATTATGTGCAATATCAATACGTTATGACGCAAACAAGGATATCGTTGTAGTGTGAACAGCCCGCAGCGCACGTACGTCCATCTACGTCTAGAATGCTAATGTCAGTATATTTCGTCCATCGATATCGACAAACGAATTCACACACTGACAATGTAATGAGAGCTCTCACTCGTCTCTTCACAAGCACGCCACGCCAGCGAGCAAAAGAACACCTACGGCTCATCGTTATATGGATGCATCGACGGTAGGCCTGCGACCGAGTTTACATGACACGCACTAGTTTTATTACCCTCATGTTTCTAAATGACCCTCATTTCGTTTAAAACAAATTATTTATATTTTACTACATGGACAGATCGTTTCCCAATCAACTGTTGACCTAAAAAGCATTTGTGTAACGCAGTCAAGCGTTGACGAATTACGTAGACAGCATCGATGCGCCGCCAATTGTCATACTGAGGACGTACGCACACGCGCCTCTCCACACGCGTAATAACTTGACATATTACAAAATTTTGTTTGACCTCATATTACGAGCCTTGCCTACGTGAGTACTGACAACAAAGAGATTGGATAATATACATTAGTCCGTGCCACGAGAACATAGACTTTTTGTAAACAAACAATTTCTACTAAGTTACTTAGCGATAGTTCTGTCAAAAACAAATAATGTCAAATCTAATGAGCGCAACGGTTCATAGATACGTGTCATTGGAAACTAATATGTCAATGGATCGGGTTTTTATCGATATTATGCGCTGTCAACAGGATCTTTTAATGTTTTGAGGTACTGGCGCCTAGAATGTCAACATTTGGCGTTAGTTCATTGAAATGTTATATTCTTGGGCTTAACATGCATTTACCAGAGAACAAAATTAAATTTTTAGTTATCAAGAAGGGGTAAATGTAAAGTTAAATACAAGTTCATAGGGTCGCAACGCTCTTCCCGCTGCCGGTATCTCGAAAAAGCGGGTGCAGAATAGCAGATGGGAGAAAATTATTCATATCTAAAAAAGAAATTGCGTTTTCAGACTACCGCAACTTTTAATGGATTTTGTTTAAGTTCATTCTGACGATTTCATTCACAGACATCGTAAAATCTCTTTGCCTAGAATTTTTTATGCAATGTACTAACTAGTTATCTGTAATATTATTAATTTTTGGTCAATAATTTAATATTTTAGAATAGGTAGGCTACTTTGAGCAAATGATTTACTGTCTATGATTTTAAAAATCGTGTCAATAATAGAGTAACAGGTATGTACTCTGTCATTAACATACATGTAACTCTATTTTTCCTTAATTTACAGAATAAATTATGTGTAAAACGACAAAAAATTCGGCAAATTTATGAACATTCGACCATTCAAACACAAAATCAAATATTTTATTTCAGTATAATTTAACAATATAAATTTAAAAACATAGTGGCATAATTAGGCATTGAAAAAAAACGACTGTTCAAAAAGTATAAAATCTAAAACACAACTGTTTGAAAAAATGTTGTGCAGCCCTGAATGTTTGTTTACAAAAAGTCTATCTTCTCGTGGCACCAACTATAGAGACCGTCCTAGTACTCCCAAATTGAACACAGTCAACTGACGTGTAAGATACAATTTAGACAATATTATGCCATCAAATTATATAACCTTAGTGATTTTTTCTTTTATAACAGTTCTATCATGATTTTGAATTTAGTCGTATAATATTTATATCGACTTTTCAAGTGTTGTAAAAAATCTTATCGATATGTCTATCCACCGTATATTTTTACCTCGTTATTTTTTTAGATTATATGTGCACCTGATAAAGATTTATAAAATAGGTGGATTGCTGCAGTATGTCGTGGAGAAAATTGGGTGCCTAGAAAGCACCATAGAATTTGTTCCAAGCATTTTACTGCGGAATGTTTTTATACTAATGGCAGATAGCTCCTCCCTTCTAAACATATCAGTGTGAGTGCTTAAATAATTACTTGCTATTATTTAAACTATCAGCAACAGTAATGAATTCCGAAGCTTGTTAGAATCCATCATATTACAAAAAAAAAAATGCACCTATAGAAAAAATCTGATCTTTCTTTACAAAGACAGTAATATTTAAAGGACACTAATTTGAAAGTTTGATAAAAATTATCTGCTTTCATAGTCACGACTACTGAGTGGATATGCATCAAAATAAGGGAATCTTCATTTGAAAGAAATTTTGTTAAATGTCATCTACCCAGAGACCAAAACTTGGTTGTTCTTGTTCGACTAGTGGACTAATAATGTGCCGATCCCAAGATAAAATCGAATGGCTAGTCTAGCCACATTTTTTTTTTCTCTAAATATTCTGTGTGTCATATTTATGACCGAAAAGTGTCAGATCCCGCACATACATTTTTTACACATAGATTTGTATTACCTACACTATGTAATGAGAAAATTTCAATAAAGTGATTATTGTTAATAACAAACCTTTGGGCACTATTCAAGGTTTTGTCTGATTTATCTATTTTAAGTAATTTTTTATGTTTTTTGCTTGATAAAATCCATGTCGACTATCTCCTATCCTTGTAAAGAATTAATTTGGATATGCCATTCTCAGTTATCATAATGCTTAAGCTATGAGTTTTGCTTTTATCTTAATTATTTGCTTTCTCTAATAAAAATATGTTATTGAGATTAGAGAGAGAGTAGGGGGTGATGATTTATTTATTTAATATTTATTAATCCCACTTACAGCTTTCATTACAGCTGAAAAACTAACTATAAGTAAGTATAAATAAACATTTATGCCGAGGGTGTCGTATGAGGCGACTAAGAGAAACAAGAGAAGGAAATCTCGAAATAAAACCCTATACGAATACGTCTGGCTAGTGTGGTATTATAGTAGGCCAAACCTCCACCACGGAAGGTTAAAGACCAGCAGTGGACTTAAAAAGGCTGTTGATGCGTAAAGAAAAATACCATGAAAATTAGAAAATAACGTCTCGAAAGATTATGTGCTACTGAGTACCCATTTGAAACAAAAATATATAAGTTCAGTTTAAAAATGCAAGTTTGTATAATAATTATTTAAAGACTGTCCATCAACTAGCGTTCTGACTGCTGTGGACATAAAGTTACGGAATTTAAAATGTATAACATATAAATAATATACTTTACAAGTCCGTTTGATTTTGAACCTATATTGAAACTTTAATCGATATCGATAGCGGATTTGCTCGGTCACTATTAAATTAAAAAGTTACGATATTTGTGTTCAAATTGTCTTTAGCCCTAACTGACAAACATAGTGCCATCTTTTTCTGGCAACTCTAATTTATCATATGAGTGAAGAGTGTAGCTATATTCAATTTGTTCTTAAAAATATCGTTCCTTCCATGCTTCAGTTATTCTTCTGTGACTGTTGAACAAATGGCAATGATTATTGAATACAATGGCACCAGGTGACGTCTGAAAAATCACTAATTAAAATTATATTATAAATTAATTGTAATCAATTTTTATAAGTCATTGAATGGTATAACAGAAGTACATTTAAAGGAAAATTTAGAAATATACATTGTATCATATCAAGCTTGTTTCGAACAATGAGGTTATCCACAAAAGGAGCATTGAATTTATCGACCCACGCGATGCCCAGTGAACCTCATCAATATCAATTAAATTAATAAAATGGTTATAAAATGTTCCAATGACAATAAATATCCACTATTATTGGTCGTACTGTAATTCGAATCTAATTGATTGTTTACTTCAAATAGCTCCAAAACAATGAAGTGAATCATACCATGAACAGGGTGTCCAGTAAACATATATTTCTAGAACACAAGATTGTTGAAAGATGAGTATTACAGTCGCGAATGAAATACTTAATATATCAGCCAGCGAACATTTTACGAAATTAAAAACCCATGAAACGTCTATAAAATTAGAACAAGGAGTAAATGTATTATGTACTGATAATCCGCGTATTATTTAGATTAAGCGGGTAATATATTATGAGCTAAGACAATAGATTTGTTACAGCACTTTGTGGTCGGTCTATTTTTTTTCAGTAATTTATTGCAATGCACAATAAGGCGGGTTTCAGATGATGACTGAAGCTATTAACGCATAATATATTCTAGGAGACAGTAATGTTGGCAACAGGTGGCACGACCAGCGTTGTTTCGCTTCTGTCTGCTTTGACTTCATCATTCAGAAATAATTATTTGGTCGTTTCTTTAATAACAATGTAAACATATCAAGAGAAATAAGAAATGTTCTAGGTATGGCATAGGTCACATTATAAAGTAAATGTTCAATATTTCTAGTAGCACACGTGTATTTGGACACTCTGTTGAGTGAGGGAGCTGCCTGCGCAAGCGCAGCTGTTAAGATGTTGATTTACGTGGGTATAGAGCGCGGCCAATTATCTTATTAGTGGCCAATTTATCGTTCGTCACATTAACATATGGATGAGCTATATCAGAGCGAACCACTTCACAATAGAACATGTATTACACAAACGTAACACTCAAATGGTATTTGCTTAAAATATCTAGGTATCGACAGTAATTGATAGAATAATATCGGTTATTTAATTAACAGACAATGATTACATAACAAATTAAACAGATTTTGTGTTTAAAGAGAAGCTACAGCTTATTTAAGTATAAACCGCTTATATAAAGTTCAACAAGAGCATCAGTGTTTGTCTAGGTACAGAAACTTTTATTTATCTATTTTATTTTATTTATTTATAGACTCACACCTGTCTCCCCGAAGGGGTAAGCAGAGGTGTAATATTACACCCACATTTCGCCATGTATTTTCAGGTCCCACGTAATAGGGGGCGAGCCTATTGTATTTATTATATAAACTTTTATTAATTGAATATAAAGAATTCAGACGGGCGATACCGCAATAGAGACTCATAATAAAATTGGTTTTATTAGAATAACTCGGTGCTTAATAATATAAATATAAGTCATTAAGATATGTGTAATGACGTGACATTTATAACACATTAAACTACGAAGATAATTTGCCTAAGTTTTTTGTAAAACACCTATAAAAAAGAAAATCAACTTCGACTTGTTGCAGTTCCTGTATAAAATCATGACTCCGTTATGTTAACACGCTGTATATTTAATAATATATTGCAAAACAAAGTAAGTAGGTAAGCGCACCTCTTATTCACGCCGTAATAGTGACCTAAAAGCAGCGCACTTGGCCGAATTATCAGAGTTGATCGTCATAATAAATATAATATGTAATGTAGCGTGGCGGATAAGTTAGGGCGGCTGGTTCCGTTCCGTGATGAGTGTCACCAATAATTCGCTTATTCCACTATCTGCGGGTCAATATTTTCTCATGAAGCGCGACGTTTTGTCACACAAAATAACGTGTTTTATCGCCGAACGCTGCTCGCTAAATGTTTTACGGCAATAACAATAAAGAAAAACAAAAGCATATTGTCTCCTCTACCCGTGCATATTTTCTTTCGAAAAAGAATGACAGTGGTGCCGTTTTATTAATATTTATTCGCCGTGTCCAAAATACTTCAGCCAGTCGGATGCCACTGCGAGTATTTAGTACCAAATTAATAACGGGATTTCCATGGATGCCCATGGCATACGTGGCTATAAAGTCTGTCAATAACATTCGAACGTGAACATACTTGCCTTATCTTGAACGGTTTACTTCATTACTGCCTCTTAACTTGATTCGATTTAAGGGTACTATTCTATAACTACAAATTCCGATAGTAAGTGTATACTAATCAGTCGGATTCATAAATAATTAGCGTTGGCCTTTTTATGAGCTACGAGACCACTGTGGTGTGGAGGTTCTGCGAAGTCATATGTTTGTAATAATAATTTCATATCTGCGCAGCGGCGCAGCGGGCGCTCAGTGACCGTAATGCGCGGAACAAATGGCCCTCTGTGCACTTCTGTGAACCTTCCGATTAGTATCTCGCCGACCACTATCAACGGGCCTTATTTACTCATAACCCGGTAAATAATTCCATATTACCACATTGAGACTACTGGACTCCGCTCACTTAAGTAATCACATACACTATTGCTTATTTTAATATTAGTATACAATAGGTACGTTATAGTTGTGAGTATTACTTTCATATCTTTCAACAGGTGCAAAAGACAAATAGTTTTATAAATTAGATATTCTAATGTACGTACAAATATGAAACACTGCCAGAACTGCTTTGAATTTATAAATTCATGCCACCGTTAAAAATACGTAGATTACAATCGGATGAGTTTTCGAATTAACATGTATATGTTAGTATTGGATGCACGTACGTCAACTAAAGGAAGAATATCATAACTGTTGTAATGAAATATGACCGAAATATGTTTGATATTCAAATAAGAGAGGGGCTTCCGCTGGGAACGCTGCGAGGCCGCGTCCGACGCGACGAGCGACGTCCACGGGGCGCTCTCACAAATACTCGTATTTTACGGCTACAACCGAACTGAATAATAACACGCTACATTAGTTTCCCATTATGCCTTCGAGACAATAAAATTTGCCCAATTTTACGATCACATTAATAATTTTATGAATGGAAGCAAACGGTTTAAATCTTTAAATGCGATGAAATGAATAAAAAGCATTTCCGACGGGGGCGATTGAGGTCGTCTCGTTGTAAATTAAAGGTGTTAAAAAGTAATGAGGTGTTCTGGCGAATGTTCCTACCGCGTAGTTATACTGAGCGTAAGGTTTTCGTGTCGGGGGTGATGTAAAGGGGTAAACGTTCCAGACGGCCGGCGGAAGGCAATCGGTTCCCAGGGTATCGCTTGCACGGACACCGGACGCTGGCCGCCCACTAGTCCCTGCCTCAGACACTCCTCGATACATATCTTATTTATCGATTTTACATTAGCCTCGAATATGACGCAAACCATCAATCTGTTCTGAATCGTTGTATTTTCAACCATTGAAACGTATCGATAAGTGACACGCTTCGATAAGTATAATATTCCTAGTCAGGTTGTCAGCGTTCACGGGCAAACAAGTAGCTCCCTCTTAACATTGTTTAATACCTATGAACCCATTTCTGGTCTGTAAAACGAAATCATCAAAACAAATTGCAAATGTACCAATTGTACGAAAACAATTGAATTTATAATACCATTGTATAAACTACTTAATATTAAACATTAATACGCCTATGATGTGCGTCATATCCATAAATCAATTAAATAAATACCAGATGAATTAATTAATTAAATTTCAAATTATCGATATGGTTCGATATCAGCACTGGCTCGCGGTGAACTATAAGGATGTGCAAGTAGGGTATACGTCTCTATCAAGTTACGCGAAATGTAACCACAAAATCAGCGGCGGCCGCAAAACAACGGAAGCCGACGTCGAGGGTTCCCTACTCTCTCACGTACCTGTGACTTATTAACATTCACTCAGAAATCACTACCTTATTCTCACAACTACATAAACTATTCATGTTTCTATTACACATACCTTATTTATTCATCCCGAATCAAAACAAATATTTCATTACCTATGTATTATTTTTTATTGCCGCTTATGGATTAAATTCACTCTTGCATAAAACAAATACTAATTCAGTGACTGAACCAAATTGCAGTCATAAAATTGAAGACCATTTATAGCATTATTCGAAGGCATATCGAAACTGTGCTTTCTATACCGAATTACACTGCAGTGCAGTCAAATTGACCTACGTGCGGGCTGTTATAAATTCGTAAAAAAAGTAATAGCTGTGTACATTTTTACAAACAAGCAATTGAGTTTTTTATATTTATAGACGTGTGCACGTCAATATTTTATTATAATTTTCTAACTTATAGATGATGACATTTTTCACATAAGCTCAACAACGTATTATTTGTGACAAAACATAAACTTTGCAAAATGTATGTTAAAATTACCTCACGCCATATCCATAGAATAAGTTAACTTTTTACGTTAAAATGCAATATCCTACCGAAATGTTTACCAACCTTTTTGGCTTGGAGTGTATGTGAGGAGTTATAGGTTTCATTTGCGGGCGATAGACGACAATTTTCAATTTTCTTGCGCGTGCGTCCCATTTGAATATTTTAATTTGGGGGGCGGCGCGACTATTTCAATTTATTTTATGAGTCCCGTACCCAGAAGGGGTTCGCGCGACGCTCTCACCGTTTCAGATTAATAAATATTTGATAGCTTTATTGCTCGACGTGATATATTTGTACATACTTTGGAAATAAAGTTAGCTTAAAACTGTATACGTGTCATTGAGTAGGTGTGCGACAGTCAAACGGCTACTTAAAGTTATTAGGAGATACCGCAAGTAATATACATATGTAGATGATGCTTGTAGGCGTGAGAATGTTGTTTCTGAATGTTCAGAATTTATTTTATGCTTTGTGTTACTAACGCTATTATTGAGTTGTAATTAGCCACTAATCCTTTCTGTAAATAACATAAATAGCGAGGTTGATTGAGACTGGTGGCTGACTCTCAGATGTTTGATGACTATGCTAGCTATACGGCAGCACACTGCACGGACAGTGTAGACCGTACACGTATACGAGTATACAAGAGCGCGGGCCGGGCGGCGCGGCGGCGCGGTGCGATGCAGCTAGGGTCCGCTCCACTGTGTTTAACCTCACATAGCTATGTTTCATCTAATAGAATTGCGAGCTCGTTATCTGCTCAGATTAAAATATTCAGTATTTGAGTGATTTCACGTGCGAGTGAGCGGCAAAGGGTTGACTAGTCGTTTCGCTCGCTTTGAACACTTGTGAGGAGAGGCGTGCTCGGGGTTACGCGGCTACCTACCTATTTTGCATATGAGGAAGTGTCGTTTTCAAGTAACTGCTCGACTTATCGACACTATTCGTTTTATTAATAAAATATTATTTTGTTCGCTTCGTTAATTCTTCGCAATTAAGTTGATTTACTGCTGGACTCAAATGTCATGAGATAGCAGCAATTCAATTACCAAAGGTGAAATAATTCGTATTATTGAGCACATGGTTGCATCAAACGGCAATGAAGCCGCAACACTCGCACAAACAAATGAATTGTCGATTTTCACTGGCTTTTTCCGGCGTCTGCCTCCATGAATAATTCCATTTATATAATGGCATCGACCGCATCAAATATTTCATTCTGAGTTTTGCATATTTAATAGTGACAAAAACAATGTCCGTGGATATTTTACAGGATATTCGAACCGCGTGTTTCCTTTGCGAACGCCATTTATTTTCCATAATAAATCTATTATTTTAATTGAAAAGCTTTTAGTCGTTCATTGTAGAATAACTTATAAGTTTATGCGATGTTTGTGGATTTTGTAGAGCACTGGTGGAAAGTATGGTGCGTCGTATCAATGCTTTCCCATCGGACAGTGAGTGGCGTTGTCAGCGCGATATAGTGAATAAACAAGCGGATGCTGCCGACAGTTAAATATTGCACTCCACCCATGAACATCTAATTTTATGAGTGAAATTAGTTATTCACCTGTTGTTGCCATTTATTATAGCGAGCACAATGCGAGCAGCAGCGGAGCGAGCCGAGCCGCGCCCTCCATTATTTGCGGATAACTACATCAACATCGCCTCACCCGCCGACGCGCCGCGCCGCACCGACCCGCCTGCCTCCGAAAAACGCAAACCACAGCATCTGATCTCAAAAACACTCCGTCCAATTTTATCTACAATACATCTAGTAGTATCACTGTTTACCTCTGTTCCAGGACCCTGAAATCAACTGACAGTCGACATTGATGAAATCATGAAACTCATTGTACTCTCATCACAAAGCCACAGTACGAACTACACACCTGCAATGTTTATTGTGATCCAATGAATGGCAATCGCGTCAGTTTCATCGAGGTTGTACTAGACGCTCTGCCTACATTTTCGGATGCCGGCGATTACAGGCGTGACGGTTATAAAGACACTTGAGACATTATGTCTTCTTCAGTCCGATATTGCTACGTCACGGCAACTAAATTTTACTAACTGCGTAAAGCGTGCTTAATTGGAACATTCAGTGATTGGATAATAGGCAGATAAGTTTTTAAATAAAAAAGCATCTCACCATCGCATCAATTTAGATTTTCGTTTTAGCTCAGATGGGTAAGTTTTTATAATTTTTGAAGTGGTCGATTGGTTTCGTCCATATAATTCGTGGGGTACGTGACCATCATTTTTTTTTTAATTGTATTGATAGTGCGATAGCGCAACGATCCCGCTGCGTGATGATATTCCATTCAAACAGGTTCACTATTTGAGATCGATTTTGGTCATCATCGTCACGTACTTAATGGTAGTTAGGCTCCTAAAACTCAGTGGACAACGCATACAATGGGATGTACCGCACAAATATTTCAAGATGATGACTCGTTGTTAGGTCACTCAGTAGATATTTGGTCACAATTTACAATTGGAAATTAACTGCATCAATAAAAAGTTCAGTGTGTCTGAGATCAGTTGAATCTTTAATTTAACCGTCGTCATATAATAATCGAAGTACAGACGATACTCAGCCGTGACTAATCGATTACATCGTGCTACTGGGCATCTCGCGCTACACTCATAAACCATTCTTTAAAACTTCTACAAACTATAATTAACTCTATTAACTAGTATTTTAAGAGCAGTTATCAAATAAATCGTTTTTAATCGTATTATTCATAGTGAACAAGTAATTATAATTGTGCTCTTCAACTGGTAATAGTTGATCATTTACAATTAAAGTATTATATGAGACCTGGCGCGCTAATCGTTTAAAATTTTATGACGCTTACTGTGTATAGATATATAAATTATGCTTTCTACTTTAGTAATATTGCGTTTTATGATATTATCAATTCTTAGTTATGTTTTATTGTATTTTAATTAGCTTTATATTACTGGCATTGTAATACGTTTACCAACACATAATTTTAATTAAAATTGAATGAAACAGAAATACGTAAATTTACACGTTATAATAATAAAACAATACGAGAAAATGAATAAAACATAGAAAAATATGGTCAAATAGTGATGCAGAGAAATGAGTCATTTAAATGTGTTTTTCATTTTGTTGAGACGGGTGGCTGCTCTGCCCATCGCGTGCTTATTTTACTTATTTTGTTAGTTGAGTATGACCTGATTTTTGCAATCCATCATACAGTATACTCTTAATGAGTAATGCTTAAAACCTGTAAAATTCGTGATTATGAAATCATAATTTTAAAGTAGGTACTTTTGCTAAAGATATATGCGAGAGAGACTGCGTAAACAGATGCACGTAATCGCGGCGAACACTTGACGGACGGATCGAATACACTCAATAACGTGGACACAATGAGTCTAAATGCCGAACTGTCTCGCCTTGCCACTGTGCGTGACCACTTGCACCAACACCAGCCAGTCTTGATGCTTTTTAAAAATAATGCGCTCTTTTCATTTCTATATTCAAATATCAATAGTTCTTTGTTGAATGACTGTCTGAATTTTTACTTTTGACACTGACAACAATTTGCAATTCTTTTTTTTAAGTCAGCTGACTTAAAAAAAATTAGCAACACTAGTAGGTACTACGAACCTCATATCACAGAGGACACAAACAAGACCAGACCCAAAAATAGTTAGGTATAATGTGGGTATCGAAATCACATTTTAAGGGCAGATTATCAAACCACTATGCTATATATACGTGCAGTCAAAAGTTCTGAGAATATAGAGACCTAAATACACTTTAATGGGTTGACTCCATAATTGTATGTACCCACCTGACGTATTCAGTTAGATATGAATGTGAAACAATAACTAGCTCGGAAGATTTTCCTGCTTTGAATATATTTTGAATATAAATTATTTATTCATTAATGAATACTCTATTAACTGTAGTCGGAAAATTAAGCTACTTATGAAACATATGGAACATTTTTAGTTTCACTTTATTAATGTGATACTAAGGAAAGCAGAAAGGTTCTGGAGTGGCAGCCACGTACCGGACGTCGTCGTAGCAGAGTTAGGCCTCCCGCAAGGCGGACTGACAGCCTTGTTGAGATCGCGGGCAGCGAATGGATGCGGGTGGCTCAAGATCGGTCCATGTGGAGAAGCCTTGGGGAGGCTTATGTCCAGCAGTGGACGTCTTTCGGCTCATATGATGATGATGATACCAAACCTAACCCTTGTAGCATTAAGTATTTAAAAGTGCATTGAAATTACTTGAAAATACTGTGATAGGATGTGACATGACACTAGGCCCACAAAAGTGATGCCTCTACATTCTGACGCTTAAGTGTGCTGACAACTTATAATGTAATAGCTATTAAAATTTATTCTAAGCCTTAGGTGCTGTATTACTGTGATATACGGTGATATAGCTATGCAATTTCTATTTATAGATAACCTGGTTGTCTTCCATTTGTTCAAAAGCCCCAGAAGTTTGTTAAAGTCAAAAGTACTTTCTTTGTTTTTTTAGTTGTGTGTTTGGACACACAGCAAACAAGTATCAAAAACATTCGTTCGCAGTTTGAATATAGGCAGCAAAGGAAAAGTTATTATTTTCTGAACTATGGTCATTAAAATTTTTGATTAACTACGTTTGATCCGTGTCGATAAGATGACGCTGCAAGTCCCTCTCATATTGTCCTTTTTCTTCGAGCCGTAACTAAACGTTTATGTATTTTTTATTGAACTGTATAGATAGATATTAAATATTATGCTCCTAAATATATCACAAGAATGCATCGAAACTTCTTTTATTTCATTCGTTTTAATAAGTTTTTAAATAGTAATGAAGTAAAATATGTTTTATGATGTAGATAACAGATAAACGACGAGGATGAATAAATCTGAAAAGGGTAAATCCTTCTACAATTTAAAAAAAGCTAGTAACACACAGAGGCGCTAGATATTTATAACAAATGTGTGTTGGTCTCCTATAATATTGTAACAAATTTATGTTTTTAATGAATCAGGTGAGCGTTCTCGAGCGAGTCGTTTACATGTTTGACTTTGCTCGATTTATGTCCAAATTATTGCAACGGAATGCGAGTGATGTCGCCGTAACATAAATACATTAAGACCGGTCGACATGACGCGTTTGTGCGTTTAGGGCAAGCTCCACAATAAGTGCCCCACCTCGGCACGAGCCCGGTATAGAAACTAACCATTCGTCATCCATTATTCACGGCCTAAATTGCACAACTTTAGAGCGCCATTTCTAAATGACATCTAAATCTGTTACTGTATTAACATTGTGAATAAAATTCATACAATCAATCTACATAAATGTCCGTGAGCGTCCGTCCATTAGTCAGCTGGAGTACAAAGGGCACACGCTCGTCTCGTAAATCAGTCGCATGTACTCGTATTGAGACTGTTGCCCAAATCGCTCTCAATAACCGATGTACCGCCCGCGCCCGCGCCGCCGCCGCCACGCAGACCGCTCGCACCAATACAGAACTTTCCAGCCATTAACGACCCCCTTACGAACAACATTTGTCATTAGACGGAGGTCATGCCACTACGTACACTTGAATCTTAAACTTTAGCATTTGCTAAAAGCAAACATTAAAAAGTAATTAAATTCAGGTTCGTATCGATTACCGCGGGTCATATCAATAATATGACCTGAATTAATTATTTTAATATTTATTTACGTATAGGAATTATATTATTATAATGTCTACTCCTGACCTCTGAGTGTGCGAGTGACGCTAAATGACAACGGCGAGCGTCGCGCGGTGTGACGACGCGCGACGTCCCACGGAGAGCGTGCAACGTACGATTTAATTTGTAAATTTCGAGATTAGATAACCTGTATTCGATTTGTTATAATGAAGTACGTAATTATTCAAAGTGCATACTAAACACACCCTAATCGGTTATTAAGATATTAAATATTAGATGTGTTAGTGTTGGTTCGTGGAGAGCGGCGCGTGGCTCGCCGGGGGGCACAGCGGGAGTGCGCTACCGACGGCCGCTTGCCGCCCGCGCCGCCGCGCGTCCACCCGACCCGCGCCGACAGCGCCTGAGCTGCCCGCCTTGTAGTGCTGTAACTAATTGTTATGCTCGACCCTCGCCACCGCTTGACACCTTACAACACTATGACAAATGTTTGCTAGTTCCCACTGACTCACCTTGCTACCGGTCGACAAAATTCTTCCTAAAACTTCTTACTTTATTTTTGAAAGAGCCATTTTCAACAATGAGAAATAGAATTCCGTCGCGCAAACCCCATTTAATTTCCAAAGCAGTCACCATAAATTCTGAAATAAATTAACATAAAATAATGTTCTTTACAGTAACATGTATCCATAAAGCATAATATGCTAGATATAGTTAAGTATCGAGTTACATCAAACCGCTTTAAAAAGAGCCTTATCTCGTTATCTGTTAAATATTGTCGCCACATCTCGGGCGGCGGACGAGCACGCACAAGAGGTGACGAAGCCAACTTTGAAACTCAACGTATTAAAATAACGATGGGAATAAAATAAAAGAGTACTTATTTATGCATAATAATGTTTTCGGGTGAATAAAAATGAGGGGATCCGTACAAATATCTAAATAAAAGAGTGAAGCATCATAAAGCGGGCGGGCCGGGCCGGGCCGCGCGGCGAACGCTAGATGCCGCGAGCTGATTGTGGCTGCGCACCATCGGCTATCATTTATATCATTTCATTGCGGCTGTTTACATTTCATTCATAAGCCAGATTGTCCTATCATAAAACCTAACTTTATATTGCATTTTATAATTTCTTTGAGAACTTGTTTGCATTTATTTTGCGTTCCACACATGCAAATTGTTTGGAGATGTCGACAAGAGTTCTGCAACATTATGTTCTTTTAAAATTACATCACAAAAAAAAAAGATTTTACAGGAAACAATAAATATAATTTACATTTATAATACAAACAAAGTTGTACAGGAGTCGTGACCTTATACAGGTAAGTATGAAATTTAACAAGTCGCGCTGACAATTAAAATATGAATATAAAACTGAGTGTAATATTGTGAACAGCGATCGTATTGATTATTTTTTATTTTAATAAGCCCTTGGCGTGTATGTGTCGCCGAAGCTCGCACGTTGCTCCTTATTTATTGACCTATTAGAGATAACATTAAGATCAAGATGCACGGCCAAGGACCTTTGTTATAAAAATGTCTGCTTCATTATTCTTAAAAAAAATAACGTTGGGGTTAATGTGGAATGGCTACATTATGGACTTATTGTGTAATGAAAATTTAAAGTTGCTATTAAGGTAGTATAATAATCTGCAGAATGACATGAAACTTTGCAGCAAATTACGAATTGTTTTATTAAATAGCACGTGTGACACTAATTAAGAGAATACAAAATGTCAAGTAATCTATTAACGTTCTTATAGCACTCATAAATAAGTAATTGATATCAAGTATAACAGTCGACCAGCATTGAAATATCGCTTATAGAGTAAGCAGTTAATGGTGACGTAACACGTTCGTATCCATATTATTCTCATCGTAGGCAAACAGATGGCGGCATCCTCTCGTTATAATTTTTCCCAGATTTTTTAATCCACGTAATTTAAATCAATACTCATTATAGCCTTTCAAAGGACCGTCATCACGAATTTTTAACACAGAAACAAAGAACTTGTTTTATAATCTGATTTTTAAAGGCATTTTAAGTTTTATGGCCGTCGTAGCTTGATAAATAATCAGAAATGTCGACACGGTTCCATAACGAAAATACATTTTAAATGTGCAGTATATTGAAATAACTTTATCGATAACGATCTATACTTTATATCTGGAAAGGAAAAGGTCGTAGATTCGACACAATACAATCACGAGCACATGTTTATGTTTCTCTGTTCTAAACTTAGCGCCGCGATTTAGATTTGTTTATTATCCTGTGAAGTGTTAAATAAGTTTTGAAGTTGTAGCACAAATCAAGTTTCCGTGGCGAAGCATTCGTGACTATTGGATAACCGACGAGCGGCGCCGCGTGAAACAACTTATACTTGCGGAAGTTAGCAATACGGCTGGCACTGTTAACACTCGTTTATGAGTCGATATCAGTCGCTATAAACATGTAAATAAGCCATTATGAAGAATTTAGATACATTATGAACTGGCACCGTGCTGCGCGAGTTTCGCTGGTTTGGCACAACGCACACGGGCCTCGCCGCGCCGACGACGTCTGGACCGCGCTGCCTGCTTACTGACAACTCTTCGTGGGCGGTCTTTAAGACTCTATTTTATTGACCGGCCGCAGCCCCATTGATATAATACAACCTCAATTTATTTACATCGTTATTATAATTTGATATGAAAGTGTTCAGATGTATGGGAAATGCATAATACGACTCAACACCTGATTTAGATTGATAAAAGTTTAGTGCCGGTCAAACCTGTTTCAATCGGCTTCTCATCTGCACATTATTTTAACTAATGAATAGTTTAGAGAAGTGGTAAGTAGCAGCTAGCAATTATGCAGGGCTCAGCATAATCTCGTTTAACAAATTTATCGACCACAAAACATTACGAGCTATCACTATACTTACTGTATTTTCGTTTAATTTGCAATCCTGGCGGTACATAATGACCCGTACTAATAATTACAATTAATTAACTTTGGATGCACGCAGACACATTAAGGCGATTTTTAATTTAGTTGCCTACTTTTAATATAATTAACATAAGACTATAAATGGCATAGCTCACTCATCATTTACATCCCAATTTTGCCTTATTAGGCGACATCACAATATTGTACAGGTGTTTTATTTTACAGTAGCAAAGCTAAGCGACATAGATAAAGCCTTGAATTTAATTATGAAGCCGTGAACGTAGCTTTATAAATAGGTATATTTTAATACGGCACTGTGAAATAAAAGTATCAGGTAATAAAAGTAGCGTAATAAATATCCAAGAAAGTTGTTTTAATTTCTTCTTTACACGGAGTAGATTAGGTACCAGGCGCCATCGGCAAAACTTCCTTGTTTTTAATTTTCTTTAAAACATCCACTTTTTTACATTTTATTTTCACTGTATAGGTGGAAAGCTTTCCCACTTCCAAAACGCTATTTTTCTCGAAGGATGTTGATTGCAATAGCATTTTGAACTTTAAACTCTTTGTCCGAAGCTTTATTATCTGGTAACTAAACATTCCTCTTTTACTTTTTAATTGCTAAGTAGAAGGCTAACTTTATCGACTACTTCAATTGTTTTTAGGAATTCCTACCCCTAATTCATCCAGATGGTATTTGAAGAGCTTTTATCCGTTACAAAGCTCCTTTAATTATCTGATAAAACAACATATCGGTACGTGGTACGAGGCGCATTATGATAATTCGTGAAATAGCCTTTGACAATGATGCATTGGCGATCAGTTTTCAAGTCTAGACAATGTTTGCGTATCGTGTGGTTACATTCTCGATCATGGGAAAATTACCGATGGTCGGACAATCGGGTGCGCGGGTCGAGCGCAGCGCACCGCGGGCACTCCTTATCACCGGCACCGGCCACCGCGCGACCCATTGTGTCCACTGCCGGCTTATTCCTGACATTCGCAATATTCCATTCCGTTCGACAAATACTCGCCAGATTACAGTACTATGATTAGAATGTTTAGTACCCACCATATTCATTCGTCCCGCCGCGCCGCGCCGCTCTCAACTTTACTATTTTGAACACACAGATCTCGTAGAAAATTCAATATTACGCCGAGTCATAACGTTGAGATATGATAAAAGGAACAAAACTTAAAATATGAGCAGGCCCGTTTTTCATCGCGAGGCATTATGAGACAAAAAATAAATAATATGAATGATTACAGTCGAGATTCTCAGGACTCCTTTGTGGGTGTGCCATAAAAACTGATCCTGTTATAGTTTGCGAAAGCAATTAAGTTGTAAAACTTAGTGGTCTCTACTGTCTTAATGAAATATTCCACTTTGATTATTAATGTCGGCCATTTATTGGTCTGCAATATAATGTGGATAAAATAAATATTATGCTAAGTCATATTTTTTATTGCGTTCCGAACGATATCAAATTCCAAGTTTCTTTTAACGAAAGACAAAGAGCATGGCTGCGTTATAAAATTAAACACATTATCAGATTAATAAAACTTTAAGATGGATTAGTAGAATTGACAGAGGTTCAATTGTATAGCTTCTGAAAATACTTGGTGGTTTGGGCACGTGGAGAGGATGGATGACGAAAAACTGACCAAGGAGATATATAGGGCAAATGTGAATGGGACAGGACGAAGGGGAAGATCTAGACGAACGTTCTCTGACCAGAATGACGACATCCTAAAAACAGGACAGGTTAGAAGTAACCTGAACAGAAGAGCATGCATGAGGAATCTGATGGGAGTGAATGAAAGTATGTAGTATAATGTAGAAAGAGAGATATGTTAGGATCGTTGCAAATGGCGTTCCGTAGTCTCTGCCTACCCCTTCGGGAAACAAGCGTGAGTCTATGTATGTATGAAAATTCTTTGAATTTGTGGCGTGCTTCTATGCTGTGACTCTACGTAGAAAGAAAAGGGCAATTTTCTTATGTCACGATAAGTTGTCATCAAACTGGTCATGTGTGAATGTTTTAAGTTTCAAAGTGTGTAATGTACAGGTGGTTATATAACTGCAAAATCTACCTTACCTTTTATAGCCTCGATCTTTTTGACTGTATTTACCGTAGATATAAATACTTTTAGCTAACATACAAACCGTCAGAAATAACTACACACTAGATATATGTACCTATTATAACTAGTTGTATATTGCCGAATATATTATTAGATTATTTTTATATGTTTGCTTTATATCTTAAGATATATTGGACGGTCGAATTAAGTATCATAAACTTATAATCGAGGGTAGGTATAATGAATGCGGTGGACCAATTTAAACATGTACAAAAACACTGTCATAAAATAATCATAAGCATTAATTAGTGAAGATACTTTAAACTAAAATGTTCATCGGCAAATACCGCGGGGGTGGTCCAATTAGCAATTATTTAGAAATAAAATGTAGTTAAGACAATTCAAATTGAATTATTGTAAGGTAACGTAATATTAATAAATTTTCCAAGAGAGAACGCGGCCGAGTATGTATAATGTATGACGACGGAACATGACATGTCTCTCGGCTAATTAATGTAAGCACTGCGCAGGAGTTAATTAATTGTCGGCTACCCATGTAGCGCGCATGAAACATTTATAAAATTCATAACAGAGCTAATTATGAAACATGGCCGCGCCTGCGCTTTGCGCCACCCGCAGGGAATCGCCCGCGCGCCGATCTCCACTTTAGTAAAAACTAACTATTCTCCACTTGCTTTTCTTGTTTATTAAATTACTGTAGTACATGCTCTATAGATATTCCCACCACGATCATAAATCGACTTTGTTCTTGGATTACATATTGAAGTGTTCACAAAAACTCCTGCGCCGAAGGTAGCCCAGGTACATCGCATTTTATGTTGTTGTTCAGCTCTGTGCATTATTTTTGAGCACGGATTTTAGAAACAATATTTTCTTATTTCTTATAAGTTTATGATCCTTATCATTTTGTACTGTAAATACTGACCAATTTTATATCACAAAATCGCCAGATATTTGCTTCCTTCGCAGATACTACTATTAATAATAAGCTAACTAATATCGGTATTTTATAGACCAAAAATACTCAATTTCTCACTAAAGAAATTGAGTATTACGTATAGTAACGTTTCTCAATAAAGGAAAGAAATATTTTTAGCTGTTTTCTGCCTCTTTAGAAAAACTAAAAGGGATAGGTAAGTTAAAAGAAAACTAATAAGTGAGGAAGACAGATAGAGTGGTACATATTATTAGCGACTACTAGATTAAATACAAGATTATACCCCAGTAGTTCAACATAAAGGAAAAGGAAGTGAATAACATGGAAGGAACAAATTGTGCTAGACAGGGTCATAGTAGCCAAACGTACTTACCTACGCTACGTTGTAACTGGACATGGTACGATCATGAAAATCCTCTGTCTACCACCGTTACAATCGACGCGTAGAATATTCGTTCAGAAATGTTTTTTATAATATCATCAAAGTTTTGTCACCAAATGAACACAAATATCAACTTAAACAATCTTACTAAGTACAAAATTTATAACAACTCACTACCACTCGAAAAAGATAAGCCAATGCAATATCTGATTAAATTTATCGCTGTAAAATTTGTTAATTCATATGAGAACACTCAAGCGTAGCCAGCACTTGTCCTTTCATTCACTACTGCCCGCGCCCATATCTAAGTAGTAACCGTTTTTGTAACACCTTGCGTCTCAAAGATAAAAACACTAAATTGAATGCATATAAACGTCCATGAAAGTAAAACGATAGTAAGATATCTCGGTTCCGAGCGGGGCTTAACACAGCCGAAACCATAAAATTTCCTTGTTGTAAAACAAGTAGTTACAAGCCATCTGCAACTTTGGCACGTATATGGCGATCGTTTAATATTAATCAGCGAATTAGTATGACTAAACTAAAGAAATCAATTAACTTATTTTTTTGTGTGAAACTGGTTTGGTTCAAAGCCGTTCCAGGATTTCGCGGTGACAATCAAGTTCCGCTGTCAATGATAAAACAATACGATGTCGCGTCGTGTAAATATTTAATTCATTCTTTTATGTCATTACAATACTTAAACATACTTACATGTGTACATAAGAGGTCGGACATGATGCTTACATACGTTTAATGTCTTCTTCAGCTGAATAATCACTGCATTTAACAAAATTGATTCGTGGCGATGCCATTTTGAAGACGTTCATGATATTACAAGATGTTCTAAAGTAATTTCACCCATCAGAGAGCAGTATTATTATCTGGCGTAAGATAAATTGATGCAGATATTCATTTTGAAATGTTACTTTCATGGTTTATTACCGAGAATCGAACATACTATTTATCTTCATTTTTGGGTACAAAGCAGGTCCACTTGCATAACAATTCTTGGATTAAATGAAATATCTGTGCCAAACAGTAGCTATATTTTAATATTCGTTACATATTATCAGATGTAAACTATATGAAAGTTGAGCAAGTGACTCGCCGTTTCATAATCGTAATGAATCAAGTTATTTTCTTATACATTCAGCATTTAATGTATTTATAGACTTCAAGTAACAGTTTTAATCAAATTTGCAAGCTATTTATTGTACCTAACTCTATAATCTCTTAATAAAATTATTATAGACCAGTCTTAGTGTTCAATGTTACTGTAGCCACCCAAAAGTAAGTTTTTATAGTCTATGTATATCTACTATAGTGACTATAACTGAATGAGGTAATAAAAAGTGTCTATTAGACACTTTTATTTTATGTTAGTGTGGTATAGATACACTAGGGTCAGCCTCATGTAAAGTAGTTGAACCTACATCACATAAAACCATAGCAATGTTTTAAAAAAGTTTTGTTGAGTTTAATCGGTACAGAATATTTTCAATGCAGAATATTTTCAATATGGTAGTAGAAAATGTAATAGAAAAAGATGCATACATATTTCTTCATGGTTCGTCATAGTCGTTCTCGCGGTAGTAATCTTAGAGTTTTAGCTTGACGCATGAGATCCACTTTTCTATTGTAACCGGATTTCATAGAACAAACATACAGACCGTCTGACCTGCACAGCCCATGGAGATGCCTTTATTATATGGTTTAGGCTTAGACGACAATGAAAATATTCAAGAATATGACGTCAGTCAAAGAACCTCACGACAGTCCACACACATGCAGACACATGTTGTCCAAGGCAAAGAGCAAATGACTATTAATAATACGCACAATCATCTTCCTAGCGCTGACCCGATTGCAAACATACCCCTCGGAGCCCAGGTTCCGCTTACTAGTCTAACCAGATATAACTGAGCATCAGCTTTTCCACAGAGCGACTGCCATCTGACCTCTGCAACCCAAAGAAGAAGCAATATTTCATGGCTTAAACCAATATCAGTCTATTTGAGGGTAGGGACTGACTTCCAGTAACGACTGTCAAAGACTGTCAAGTCAAGAAGACCTGACTGCAGGGACCGACGCTTTAACTTGCTTTCTAAGGCATACAATAAGTCAATATTAATAAATAATACGCATAAAACCCCGAAAAGTCAGTGGAACGCGAGACTCTACATAAATATGTGTGACAGTGTACTGATCACGCTTCCTTTGAGCTATTGCTTCTTATCTATATTTCTGCATGTTTCTCTATCGTCCATTGCTAGTGTTATCGACGTCATTCCTTAACTTAAGTAATGGAAATGGAAACAAATTGAACACCATACTTAGTTAAATTCATACCCTAAGTAGTGGCATATCCTAGGGACTGATCACGCATTTTCCTACCAAGCAGTTCATTGTTACACCTATCACATGTATAAAAGTGTCATTACATTTAAATCCACCGTGGCTAATAGACGCAGAGATAGAGATTTACATGGTACGTGAAGGAATGACTCGTACATTCCCATGAGCGGGTAAACAAAACCGAATCACGTCACAACTAACGGACTTTTTGATATTACGGTTATTCAGCCTTTCGATGAAATTTGGAAATTTAGAAACCGTAACAATAGCAAAAAGTATACGCGTGCCGGGTCGCTCATACCGTTTGTACAAACATCACGTGCTTGACTTGCCACCTTTTTGTTTAAAGCTGGGCCATCATTATTTTTTCGGATTTTTCCTGATAATTGTTTACCACCGTACAATAATCGTTCCTAATTCCAAAACGTGCTGTTCAGTGTATGACCATTACGTCATTGGGGTATAATTCCAAAACGTGTTGTTCAGTGTGTGACCACGTTGGCGTAACCGAGCAATATATAGCGAATTTATATGGGACCGCTAGGAATATTCTTACATGATGCGTATTGCCCAAATTATTGTAGAGTCGGTTCACTGAACGGGGACCAGCAACATGATAAAACTCATCCTGGTAAGGACTTGCTTAGGTTTGAGATTCAGATCAAGATAATGTGTTGCAGCAGTACAATATCTAAGAAAATGAAGCTAGAGTACTAAATCAGTCTAAACTGAAGTATCAATAAACGAACAGGACGGTGATATTTTAAAGCCTCTGTTGAACTTCATCATCATCATCAGCCTTTAACAGTCCACTGCTGGACTAAGCCTCTCATTTGAAAGGAGGAATTGGCTTATTGTTGAACTTAATACAGTATAATTATTTCGAATGCATGGTAGTAGAAAATTGAATAGAATATAGGTATACATAAAATTAAATCACTAAAGAAAAATAGCTTACTTAAATTTCTTAAGTTGTGCCGTGAATAGCCTTAAATGATGTTTGAAATTATTAAAGGAAATCTTTTCAAATACCAACCGCTATAAAAAGTTCTCTTTTATAGATTCTGATTTCTGAACTTGGACTGGACTCTAGTGGTTCAGTCGATGACCTAGGTTTTTTCTTTTGTCGATTCACAATCTATTGATATTATTTTTATTGGTTAAGTTTGTCGATTTGCAAACTATTTGGACTATTTATTTAGCACTTTTTTTGGAATAGTAAAGCAATCATATCGGTTTCCTCTGTTTTAGATTATGGTGTTAAAATTGAAACAACAATATCAAAGAGGAGGAACCTTTAGGCTCAGAAGATACCGTCTACGCACCCTCGGATTGACCACCCGAACTATTGTCATTGAAAATTGTCAATACCGAACTCCTCTGAAGAAAAAGGATGGATATCTCTCATCCTTTTTAGAGATGGGATCCAGGGAATGCCATACAGTATCCCTCAACTCTCAAACAGGTTTAACTATTATAGAGCTCCTGGGTATGTTATTAAATGATGGCAAGTTGTAATGCCAACATATTTTATTAAATATTTGCATAATTGTGATATATTTTCAAAGAAAAGTTACTTCCAGCGCAATAAGGCCCTTTGTAGGCCACAAACGTTTCTTGTAGAGATTATTTTAGAAAACGTCTAACTACGGATTTTTTCATAAGTTTTGTCATAAGTTCAAGTGTCAAAGCTTAAATAATCAGTTGTTGTTCATCTTGACAATGACATACCAGATGTAGCAAGTTGTATAAAATATAGTCATAGCTAACATTTATCTCAACTAATTAATGAGCCTGTCTCAAAAGAACTCGCCACTTATTTAATTACGCCAGTACAGAATAGCTGCACATACATAATTTCTCTATCAACAAGAAAACACCTTAAGCCGTAGTGCTATCGCCTTAATTTTTATTCAACTAGCAAGTGCGAGTTAATACATACGATTATTTAAAACCCGATAACGTTTACCCGACATTAGCCGCACAAGTTATTGTGCACTTAACCGAAATAACAGATGCTCACTCAATAAAAAGATGCAGCGGGAGCGTGCAAATTCAAAAGTTTATCTTAGCTACAATAACGACAAGGACGGCGCACTTCCCACCTCTTCGGCGAGGCATGAGTTTTGCATAGTGGCCAGTGGACACCTTACATCAAAACAAGTGAGGTCGTAAGAGAGGTGCTGGTGGGGTAAGGGGGGAGGTACGGTGCGGGGCGCGGGGGCGTGGGGCGGGCCGGGGGCGTGCAGTGCAGCCTGCAGCGAGCCGCCGCCGCCGCCGCCCGCGCCGCACTCCCGACGCCGCACCGAAGCGATGCACTTTGTGCTGCCGCTACCGCACTCTTCCACATTACAACTTTACTCAAACATCACTTAAAATAAATTATTAAATCTTACCATTTCATAATTTCCTATAAGAATCGACCAATCACAAATACCACTGTAACTTTCATTCGATACTAATTTTCCACTTCACTTTAAATAAGTCACGCAAACAGACGTCTTTCTGAATAAAATATTGAATCGCGATTACTGAAAACATGCGTAGCCTAAACAACCGCCGAACGTTTTGTTGTGGTACAAGTGGCGCCATCTATCAACCGGTAGCAGAACTGCCGGTCCTTTACACAGTAGAGATACTACGAGGACGAGTGCGCCCCTACAAACGTTGAGTCATTTAAGTTATTATGCAAAGTAAAGTTATATTAGCACTTAAGTTATACAACTATTGTGAAGAAATTTATCAAGTTATCAATATGATAATTTATGTAGAGCTAATTAATCCATTTATCCGTATTTATGTACCTACTCTTCTCTACTTTATTGTAAATTTATTCTAATAAATTAAAACGATAATTTTGTAGACTGACGGATGTCATACAATACGCATTATAATTGAGCATGGCGTGCAGTTTGTTTACAACTATGACGCTGCACATTACAATTTGTAATTGTAACATCCGCGGATATGGCGTCATTTACATGCAAATACGTCGACATTATTACTAAAATGAACATCCTGTCGGGTCGCGATCGATTTGCATATTTTTTAATAATATCAGGTAAAAATAACAAAAGCGGCATTATTAAACGGACGACAGACAATTGTTAGGATTTCCGGAGCACAAGTAAATTATTCATAAAATTTAATCAACGCGGCCATAATCTACTCGTGATGATAATTATATGTCATTATGAATACAATGAATTATGTTCATTACTATACAGGTCACGTGGTTATCACCTGGTTCGCCTCACTTTCGAGTTTTCGACCTAATAGTTATGGAAACACAAAAATATTCAAAACAGGAAAATGATGTTCGTTTATATGTAATGTGTGATTCAAAGCGGGTCATACGTTTGACATGAAATATTTGTTAAGAATGTTAATATTGTTTGTGGGAAAATATCTGATATTGAAAGACCTTCTGCTTTCTAATTATTATTATTTGCGTCTTATTGTTCCTTTAGCTTAGAATATTGTTTGCGACCTGTACTAAAGTCCAGGTTTCCTTTAGTAGGACAGCGTAAACTTGAATTTTGCTGTTGAGAAGTTCAGAATCCGGTACTATTTTTCTTAGTAGCAGCAGATTCTGAAAACGTGTCAATGATGCAAAATAGGTTCGTCTTCTATTAATATGGCATTCTCTTAAAATTACTGCTACGTGGTTTTGTAGGTTTACATGTGCCAGACTGAACTTTTACTCTACAGCTCTACAATCATAGAGTATTATGAAAGATGATTGCAAAACACCCGCCGCAAGATCACAGTAGGTATTCCCAATTTCAAACCGAACAAGTTGCACTAGAGTTAGGTATATTTTACTTGGGTACGTATTTGCATTTAGGTGTAATTACCGCAATTATTTTAGATTGAAGATTTTGGCTTTGGTAGTTACTACACAAAATTGTTTTATGGACAAGACATAGTTTAGTTTTCTTAAGCTATTGTTTTTCGCTTATTGCCTACATCCGATTATAACTTTATTCAAGTAATAGCCGAAAGCAAGAAAACAAGTAAGCATATAATATTAGCTCCAGATCCACGAGTCAATGATTTGGTAAATTATATACACTGAGATACCGTCCTTACTAATCTATTATATGTATTAAATATAGTATCTATCACAAAGTGGATGAAAGAACAATTTAGCATAATCGAAGATCTTCTACTTATTTGACCATTCATTATGATTATTACAGATAATACAAATTACAAATGAAGATGGTTATACAAGCGAACAGGTATTTTAGAAAAAAAAGTTAATGATGATAAAAAAAGTTGGGAGTAGTCTAAGCCTTAGAGAATGCAATTAATAACTAGAAGTCCATAATATATTGATGCAATAGTCCTTATTAGTCTAAGGCAGTAACCACATACCTTTATATCTACTATACAAACGCAGTGGGTGGTTTGATTTAATTAGTGTTGGTCCGTAGTTTAATCCAAATAGAATTGAAATAATCGTACTCTTATAGTCATGAAGAAATATGAAACCTAATTATAATACTTAATTATGCAACACTGCAAGTATGGCGTAAGGTCGTTCGCTGTTTTTACCGATTCACGGCTGGTAGGAGCTTTGATACCTACTTATTTAACAAAGAGAGCAGATATTTTCGTAATAAAATATATAAAGCTGAAGAGTTTGTTTGTTTGTTTGGTTGAACAAGCTAATCTCAAGAACTACTGGTCTGATTTGAAAATTATTTCAGTGTTAGATAGCCCATTTATCGAGGAAGGCTATAGACTATAGGGTAAAAGCCGGATAGTTGCGCCACTTTTCAAAAAACCTCTGTTATTAAAAATATGCACTTAATAATTGTGTATTCAAAGTATATATTAAAACATTGGTCATTGATCTTCTATAGTAGACCGTTCTTTTTAATATAAATTAATTTAATTTTGAGTAAATCGTGTTTTATTTGACCTCTAAAAAGAGGGATACTTGCCTACGATAGCGGATAGTAGCTTAACGTTAAAATTGCTTCTGGGGATACTTGCCTCATGTAAGGATAGACGCCGCTCTATGTTGTTTTTAAATTAAAACAAACTTGTAATCCTTTAAATAATCAATATTTTTTATTTACTGCAATATTTTATTAAGTACTTATCAAAGTTAAATTATTATTATAAAATTTTCAACAAAAGCAGTCTCCAAACTGGTAATTATAAATAAAATATTATTATTTATTTTTAAGAAAGAACAATATGGTTAATCATGTATAACCAGTAGCTGCTTTATCTTTTCGTATCGTCTTCTTAAGGTTCAAGAAGGAGATATACCATAAATTCGGGATATTTCGTAAAATTTCGTTGATTCCTTTTTGTTTTTTATCCAGTTCTTCAAACGCAAGTGCTAAACTATCTTCGGTCCAGTTGATGTGACGCGGCACCACGCATGGCTTTCGCTGTTACTTACGAGGCATTTTGCTGTTAAGAATTTATTTTAATTAAGATAAATTATAAAAAAAGTTGAAAATCAATAAGAAAAACGTTCTGTCCTTGCTCGCTAAAAGCGCTTGCTCGCAAAGCTTGTTGCTGTTTGTTCTTGCTCTAGGGCAACAATCCGCAAAAGTCAATAGGGCAACTATCCTTTTCAATACGGATACTTGCCCTTTCTGTTTGCGAAATAAATAAAAACTATTTATCAATAAAATGTACTAAACAATGAAATTAAAACTCTAAAGCATGTAAAGAAATAAAAAAAGGACTGAAATCTCAATCAATAAAAAAAATATTCAACAGAGATTACTTACTAATATAATTTCACCGCTCGTCAAAGTTTCGCCGCGGAAGATTTTCGCTTACACGGACAAAACGCCTGCACCTAGTCCAACGGGTTACGCGGCATTGAGGCACGCACGGGGGACACTTCTGGTTATGATCAAGCGTTAATACTTTCGACAAGCCTAACATAGTGCATTCGAAACTGAGGCATGTATCCGTCCGAGGCAACTATCCGGGTTTTACCCTATAACATCACGCTATGAAAGACGGGAGCGGAGCAGTAGCCTTTAATAACGCGGGTGTCACCGTGGGCATCCTCTAGTATTTTCATAAAAAGAAAGATATCAGACACCTATTTTTGGAGGAGAATTTACGTTATAAAGAATACCTACCTAATTGACGGTCGTAAATAGGCGAAGATCAATTTCATTTTTGACAAATAATGCTTCAGATAAATTGTATGCATGTCATCATCAGCCTTTAACAGTCCACTGCTGGACTAGGCCTCTCCTTTGAAAGGAGGAATTGGCCTACTACACCACGCTGGCCAAACGGGTTGGTACAGGGATTGTATCAAGTTTTCCTTCTCTTACAGTGCAGTTCTCTGCTTAATATACTCCCTCTGTCGGCTCCTACGACACCCATGGGATGATATGTAAGTGACTGGTTAATGCCTATACCAGTATTGGATCTATAACGTGGAGTGTATGGACAGTATATGAGGACAAATAGAAAATTCTATTAGTTATACTCTAAGGTAAAAAAAATAGAACAGTTTAGAGAATTTTCCTTCTTTGTTGTCAAAATTATCTTCTAGTTGCCATTGTAAAATGTGGATTACATGTAAAAAAAAATCTAGACCAAAAAGATTTTTTATCTAATTTCGACTTCCAGGCAAACAGTTTCTAACAGCTTAACAAGTACTACCTATAAATGCTTCTACACAATACTTATCAGTCAAAGTCCCTTGTGTCATCGCATACGCCGCTTACGCGTAGACAGAAGCCTTAAAATGTCTAACAGCAGGACTGACCTTACGTTACTAAGTACAACTCAAGTGACAATTATTCCGTGTTAAGTAGCTGTAATCGGGTGCTTCACATTAGCCTGATATTCTTAGTGTACTTAGAAAATATACGGAATAAACTTGTAACATATTACTTTATTGCAAAAAATATCATTGTAAATGGGCTGATTTAGATAACTATTGGTGGGCACATAATATTTTGTCTGCTTCTTTAGACTTTAGAGCTACGCAGTATCGTATCAGGGTTGCGTTGTTGATTGTTATTTTGGTCTGTTATAGTTTATTTCCTTTCAGAAAACTGCAATAACAATATTATACTGGTATATGGTAACGGACTGCCGAGACGATGGTCTCGGGTTCGATCCTCAGTTACCCCGGGCACACACCTCTGACTTTTCGAAGTTATGTGTGTATTAAAATTGTTAATTATCGCTCGCTTAATAATGCGCCCGGTAGATGGCAATAGGCTCGCCCCCTATTACATTGGGACCTAAACATAACTGGCAAAACGTGGGTGTGTAGCACACCTCTGCCTACCCCTTCGGCGATAAAAGGCGTGAAGTTGATGTTATGTTATTACAGGCATAATTATCCTCGAGAAGGCAGATTAAAAACAGTTACCAAGTTCTTCTTTTGATCTTATGTATCAACTATCATATTTTTCTCAGGTCTTTAAAGTAAATTTGTAATCACATCTCCAGTGCAAGAGTAGGATACAAGCGTTGTAGTTTTAACTGCAACTTTGCTGACGTACATTTTTCTCCACGTACCAACTGCTTAATTATGTCCCCATACAAATCTATCATTCTTACTTTCAATCTTACAAATCACACCTACAACACTCTCAAACTGCAGGTATCATAAGAGACATAACATATTTGGTTCTAAATGATTATGTAGATGTAATTTCTAATCTATATAAGGACACAGTCTTATATTTGGTAAGTTATTTGTCTGTTCAGCTTATACACAAATTGGTTATAACCTAAAAAAATCTTCTGTATTTACCTTGAATCCATTTGACGGTGGATAAAGATTTCTACTACCTACTTTTCACGTTATGATAGAGCAATAAATCAAGTATTTTAGTTTGGATATGGACAGATAATTATTTAGAACCAAAGAAAGCAAAACAAATTCTACCACAACTTTTACCTTTTAAAATTTACTTGTTGTTACTCTTTTTTTAATAGCGCTAACTTAAAAATAAGTTGATTGTCAAACAAACTTTCAACTTCTATTTTACCTATTTAAGGGTAGAATATCAAAAAGCCAGTAGGTGCCTGACAAATTTCGTGGTTTTACGTTATCAAACGTTTGAACTCTGTGATCAGATGTCAGCTATGACCTATGATATGAATTTTTATATAACATATCTACAAGTGATGTGATATATAACTAAGTACCTCGATGACTGAGCTTTGCTCGATTTGTTTATTTTTTAAATGAAGACAAGCTAGATATATTTGTCACCCCCGTTTGTTTGATTTCTATGTGTGGCCAACTCTTGTGTCGGAGTTTTCAGACCGCCCCAAGGTCACCGACATGGTCTAACGATTCTTATCCTGAGACAAGAACCAAGACCGAGAGCTATACGTGCCCTCCGAAGCACGGTCGCTCAAATGTACCTAAATGCCACACGTGGTCACCCATCCAAGTGGCGACCTGTGCAAGCGTTGCTTAACTTTGTCAATCTGGTACGAACGGCTAGCCAAGCCTCGCTGTGAGCGCTACGTCACCTCCGAAAAATCCTGCATACTTCATGAAAATTGTTCGAGCCATTTCCGAGATAGGTACAGATTAACTACGGAATTCAATATTCGAATAATAGATAGATCTGTAGATTTTAGATTCATTTTTGACAGTTTTTGACATAAGCGTCATACAAAATATGTCAAACACGAATCTAAAATCTACAGATCTATCTATAGTTCGAATATTGAAAATGGCCGTAAGTATATTACCTATAGAAACTTTTGCTTAAAGTACCGACCATATTAATTTTGGACTCAAAAAGCGTCGTTATTTTTACATATAAAATATTACAAAAGCACTGACCATTTGTCGCAATAAATAACAGCTACTTATTACTAAATAAAAATGCCCCATAAAAATAACACCAAAGTCATGTCGTACGCGTAAATGACACTCAAGCGTAAAGTATTAACTGTTGAGCAATTAATTTTAATGTATCTGACCAAAATGAATATATTTATAATAATATCTATATCTCTACATCTTTATGCATATAAATAAAATTGAAGTGACTGTCGGTAATATCAAAATAGCTGTGTTCTTATATGCTTATAGTTATTTTCATAAGACCAAACCGATAAAGAACTTTTAAAAAGTTATGTCTGTCTGTCTGTTCTTTGGTTCGTCTAGACTGATATTTGGAAAGACTAAACCATTTCCAAGAAGTCTTTCTCTAGATAGGTATCTGATTTTGTAGGGCTACATTTTGTCCCAGAAACATTAATGGTTCCAGCGCAATATTTAAACCCCCTAAAAATTATACCAACTTGTAACACTGAAGTACAAAAATAGCGCGGGTATAACCGCGGGCAACAACTAGTATTATAATATAACATGAGTGGAGTAACAAAGTGTGTAGCTAGAATAATATGTAAGTAGATGTTATCAGTGATCGTCACCTGAACGGAAGCGAGACGGCGAAACAAACACAAAAACCACATTACCACCCCAATTATAATTACATTGTTATTTATGCACGTTGTTCTATCAAAGTTTACAAACAAGGGGACTATCTCTAGTATCACATTTGTTGAAAGACTATGATGGTGATAATTTGATGTATTTGTTTATGCAAGATATTTGTAGGTTTATCTATATGATCAAACCGTTCAATCTTATTATAGGTATAGTGTAGAGTTTTCTGATGTTGTGATCGTTATTCGTGAATGGAGCTCTGAAAGCGTTTATGAATAGCCAAAACGTGTCCAAAAAGGCACGTTTGGCTGTGCATAGAGGTGTGTTAGTACCTACGCTTATGTATGGTAGTGAAAGTTGGGTATGGCAGAAGAGTCATGAAAGTAGAATAAATGCTGTAGAAATGAGAGCACTGAGAAGTATGTGTGGTGTGTCTTTGACTGACAGAGTAAAGAATTGTGTGATAAGAGAATGTTGTGTATGTACGTATGTATGTTATTGTTTAAGGAGTAGTTATAGAAACGGTATTCCTCAATAATTTTGTCAGCCGGCCAATAATCGAAGCGACGGCCTAATACCTATTACTCTATTTTCAGTTGTTAGCATTATCGTCCTAGAGTCAACCTGGTTGCATCAAAGAGTTTACTTTTCGTCATGGGACATATTATATTCGACAAGATATCAGCTTTTCAGTGTAGATAATTATTCTAGTCCAGTCACTTCAGCCTGAGTGAGTTTTAAGGTACACACGGCCCATATAAAATCAGTCATAGTAATTATTTGTTCATTCACATAATTTAGTGCTTCGGGCGATCTTTAGCTCTAACCTCATCATCTTACATGGGGATACTGGACAAACATGAGCAAAAGTAACATAAATTATTGTTATATGTTTAGAGCATAAGTGGACAAGTTACGACATTTTTATAATTTTTTTGAAGGTGGTATATTGCCAAGTAATCAGTAAAAGATTGGCCACGAAATTTTAAAACAAGATTTGAAGTATCATTAGAATTAGTCAAATAAACGAGCCAAGTAGGCACTTGAATACATTCAGTGCGTCAAGCTCCATTAAAACAAGGAAGTACGATAAAATTAAGAAACGCCCAAAACCATAAAAAATGGATACATCAGCGCTTGGCGCAAGATAGGAATAAGAGAGAATTCATAAATCAGTCAGAATTAGTCAGTTATGAATTTAATTTACCTATTATTTGAAAAGGTGCATTGGCTTACTTCATTTTAGACATTTATTAAGTATATTTAGTACATAAGATAATCTCTAGTTTCAACTCCATAATATAGGCCGCTGAAGTCAAATCATCCCATCTTGGTTTGAACACGTTGGTAAACCTCAGATTGGCAGAATGGGCAGGTTGTTTTGAATTGTAGTTATTACACAATAGGTATGTATACGAAACTCAGTGCGCAGTTGCTCTGAATCCTTCTCAAAGAGATAATATACATTTCTGTTTATTTTAACACTGTATAAAATATAGAATATGTGGCTGGGTGTAATAAGAAGTCTGTGAAGTCGGTATTAAAAATTACATTCTTGTAGATGTTATTGGGCAGGTAACGAAAGAACTAGATAAGCACACCTCGTCCAGATGTTTCAACGCCAAATTATTTTGTGAACAGTAAATCTTATTTGATATAAAGTATTCGTGTATTATAAACACCTGAGTCTGAATAAACATACACGCAGGTAAATCAGAATGGTAAATGACTAACTGTAATATAAATATCAGAAATAGTAAAACTAGCAACATGCGTTTGAATCAAACAATCTTTCATCCGCTTCCACAAAGCTTAGCATTTTAAAATGAATCCAGTGAACATCGTAAAATATTCGATAAACAGGGCATGTATGTTTGCTTTCGCCGAGTTTAACATTGCTATTAAACAGTCGTGAAATGGACAGAAATAATCGGGTCGATCCGTTATATCGCATCATTCGTATGACGCTGGCGTCTGCAAACGCAGCAAACCCATTGCTATGCTGGGGCGATATGCTCCCGCGCTCACGCATTTACTTACTTCTTCATTTCTCAAAGTTATACATATATGTAAATACTTATCACGACTACCTTAGTGCACAAAGTGCGCTATACTACAACGGGATACATTATATAATGAGTTTATCCTTCTAGGAAAATACAGTGGAAGATAGGCATGCGTCATTAAGTGTCAGTAGTACTCGTGACGTGGCGACGGCGGCATGACTTGCGGTGCTCAATCGCGAACCTGCGATGTCTTTCATCGCGGTAGATACGCGCCCGCGCACCAGACGGCTTTGTTTTTGTGAGTCGCGGCGCGCGCCTACAGGCCGGCCTTTCGCCGCCAATTCTTTAAACCGCCCGAAACAATACTGGGAACTAGGACATTTAGCATCAAATGCATACCTACCCACTTTAATAGATGACGTATGTGAACAGTTACAACCGCTTTTGTTTGCAAATCGACATTTAATGTAAGTAACAGTGTTGTGAACTATAGTTAGAAGCGAACAGATGTGAACGACTGCGCGTTTCCGTCGATGGGCGATGGGATCAACATAAAAAGGACTTGCGCTAAACATGAATGACTGGTGGTAAGATTAATAAAAGCTCCCGGGATGTATAGCATAGTAGTGGACGTTTTAATCGCGTGATTCAGTTGCGCGGGCGGCTCATGCGAGGCGCGCGGGGCGGCGAGCGCGGCGGCGCGGTGCGGTGCCTCCCGCGGTGCTGCTCCGGTGCAGCTACTTTTTATCCGCGCATGCTCGGCTCGTGTCTTTTTCGCTCTTCCCGATTGGAATTCGTTGAGGGATCGCCGCTGCCGGTGGCAGACGTCTTGTGACATGTCAGCGGCAGTACGTGCACTGCGTACAAGGCAATTAACCAGTCATCTCACTCGAATGCACCAGGCGCGTAGTCGGCCGGAATCTCCTCGCAGCGCGGGAGGATGTTTCTGAGGAGCCTCGTCTTTATTCAAGGAACAACCGTGAAAATGCCTCGACACAGAAATCGTTAATTGATCTTGTTAATTGTCTTTTTTTAATCAACATCTTGTATTTTACTTATAAGGCTTTTTTGAACATTTTACTGGACAAACATGATGTTCTGAATGAAGGTGTTTTTGACTTATTCCAACAACAATATGTAGTTATGTTGAACATACACGTACAATATATTGTTTTAAATTTTGATTAAAGTTCTTGCGATTGTATTTGGAATGCTTTAGAATTACCATGTCAACTGTTTAGATGTTTTAAGAAATAATTTACACCTAAGGTTTAGGGTGCTTCTACACGGTGCATGTAGCTGGAGCAAGTAAAGGTGCGGGTTACACGCGTGGGTAATATGCGCAAGCCACTTGATCAAGTTACTCGCTTGTACTTGTACATGGTGCAAATAACTGGAGCAAGTAAAGACGCGGGCTACTTGCGCAAGCTGTACCCATGTACAAGTTATTTGTTCGTGGTCAAGAGCTACATGTGCATGCTATTCGCGCGGTAGCTTTATGACTTGAATCGCGTCAAATGTCTCGACGAACGAAAATTATTTTAAAATCATATGTTAAAAATGTAATTTTAACAGATAACATGCGCGAGTGACCCGCGCGCGTCGCAGAGCACGCGAATTACTTGCGCGGGTGGCTCGCTTTGGTACATGCTCGAGTCGCTGGACCCGCACATTGTTTTAAACGATATGTTTACGGTGCAAGTAACCCGCGCAAGTGCCTCAACATGCTCAAGCTACATGCGCCGTGTACAAGCACCCTTATTTTATGTAGATGCGATTAGGCGATGACCATTGTATGCTTAAAGAACATACATCATACAGCTTTTCGCAGTCCACTGCTAGACGTAGGCGTCTCCATATTTACGTCGCTGAGTCAATAGGAGGATATGATCTTCTATACCACGCTGGCCAAACGGGTTGGTACATGATTTGATGCCATGTTATACGTCTTTTTGCAAAAATTCAATTTTCTTCGTGTATTTTCCTTAATCACCTCTTATAATACTCACGGAATAAAAAGTCTATAAACACTTTGCACTTTTAATCCATTACTACACGGATGCCATTTTTATGTAGAGCACAATTTCCGAAATTGCGACAGAGAACAAAGTCACAGTGTTTTAAAAAATGTGTTTTGCATACTTGTAAACATACAATTAATATATTATCTAAACACTTTCAAATTGAATCTAAAGATAAGCATCGCTGCTGCAGTCGATCAGAATCTTATTTTCCTCCACAAAGTACCAAAAGAAGGGAATTTTAAAAAGCCTTGTTCGTTGAGGTGGTAGCATAACAATGACAGTTCTTACAATAGAAACTTATGTTTGACAAAAGGAAAGGGCAAACTTCGACGAAGCGTGTGAATGAAAATAAAAGAGAAAATAATGGAGACAAATCACGCCAAACCACTTAGATGTTGAAGACGGAGTATGCCTGGTTCATTGGTGTAACTAGACAGTAGGTACTTTTAGTACTTAGTTATGTTTATATTACACACAAAATATGTATGATTAAAGTCGTTATCTATTCTGAGGATCTTATGTTACAGCTAACTCTTGCGTGGTTTCATCATATGATAATCTACAAGACTAGCTGTTAATTATAATTAAAATATTAATCAGAAACATATTAGCAGATAAATGAAAGCTAACTCATATAATTCGTCTGTCCATTCTAAATAGTATACCAAATAAATAGTAGATAATCGGCTTAAATATATCAAAGATTATAAATCAAAATTACTTTTTTCCATACTATCTCTCAAAAATGAAGTATAATCTAAATAGAAGCACAAATATACATACGTATATTTGTGCTTCTATTTAGATTATAGTATGTAATGCATAGTATGTACTAACATCGAAATGATAATAATTTTTACAAGGCTTAATTTTTTTCTACTATCAGAAAGCCGAGATTCAAAGTATCTACTCATAATCGTAATCGTATCAAAAATATTCTTGAATCGGGTCATATCGAAGTTACCGTAGAGAGACTGTGATGTAGGTCTTGTTCAAGTTTCACCAATATTTAAAAAAACTCGTTGCCAACTATACTTTTTTCTACTGTGAATACTAGACATTGCTGTCAAGTAGGTATTCACATATGAAAAAAGCGCTTAATTGATCATAAGTTATTTACAATATCATTGATAATACATATATATAGCCCATCAATGATACAATAAGTTCATTACCAGTTTTTACGAATGAACAGACAATGTTACCAGAATGTCGATACACATTTCAACAACATATAAACGGAATGTACACAATGTTAAATTGTACTTATTATAGTTTATTATAATCGCATTGTGGACAATAAGTAGGTGTGTATAGACAATTATGGTAAAGTCTGGTAAAGGTGTCGGTTGCGAGCCGAGTCGCTACATGTGTTACCGACGTGCATAATGGATGATACAGGGCTATCGGACGGGACGAGTGACTCACTCGTGTGGTTATGCTCTAGTCAAACTGAGCCTTACCAAAAAAATGACCTGCCGTTATGCTTGGGAAACTATGGTACCATGCATTTACAACGTTTATTTTTGGGATTTTTGTAGCTTGGATTACGAGGCGTTCTGTTCGCCGCTGTTATCCGATATAATACCTTCTGTTTCCGACTTAACTAGATTGATATTAAACTTTGCCCTTTTCTGCAGTTAAGCGTTTATTGAGCTATCAAATCAATTACTAATTTGATGGGAAAATACATTAGATAAGTTTATTATACAAGTAACCTTTTGGCATAAATTGTGAATTATTGTGACGGAGAAAATTCTCTACAATGTAGAGATTGTGATTTCATTAAACGGAATGTAATGGGTTTTACGACATCAATTAGTAAATCTTCCCGTGTTGACAAGAATGTATAATGGCATTGCGATAAACAAAGATGGAACGGTACGTGATCTGGGAGTTCTGTTTGACAGTAAGTTATCCTTCGCAGAACATATTGATTACATTGGGGCGAGGGCTTATAAAAACCTAGGATTTGTTTTACGGTCTTGCCAAATGTTTAAAACCATAGCAGCAATGAAAACCGTATATTTCTCTTATGTACGCAGTACTCTTGACTATGCTAGTCCTATTTGGTCTCCTTGTTACATCATATACATAGACCAATTAGAACGTATCCAAAGGAAATTTCTCAATCACCTTAACTATAAATTCCGTAATCCTCCGTCGTCTTATTATACCAATTGTGAGAGATACGATATACTTAGCTTAGATAACAGGCGTAAACTAATGGACATGTGTCTTTTATACGATTTATTAAATGGAAATTTAAACTGCCCCGAATTGCTATCTTTGGTCACATTCAATGCTCCATTACGTCGCACCCGTCAAACACCACTTCTGCATGTTCCCCGGCATTCCACCAACTACGCTTGTAATAGTGTACTTACCCGCGCCGCTCGAACCTTTAACACCATGTGCCACGAGGTAGATATATTTGGCTGTTCAAAGATGTCCTTCAAATCGCGAGTAACAAAGTTAATTAAAGACTCACAACCTCATCCATCTTAGATTAATTTTAAGTTTTTTTTTTTTTTATATAACTCTCTATTACATCTTACCAATAGGTTTGAATTGTATAGTCATACAGAATTTGTACTTATAGAGTAATGAAATATATATGGCGAAAGTGTAAAGAGGATATGTGCGGTAGTCGACACAAGTTTACAAAAGCACTATTTTAGATTGGCCAACATATTCACATCATAAATTTAATATGTGTCAATTTGTGTCGATGACAGCGCATACCTATATAAATTTATATTAATGTACTTAGAATTACTGATCCTTATTCACACTAACTATATTGTGCTATTCTATGGCTGTAAGTTACTATGTAAATCTGAACTGTTCGTTCAATTCATTATATCTTTTAAGTTTTTAAGGGAAACCTGTTATTGGCTATATAATTAGTGTTATACCAAGACATTGTTAAACGATTTGTATCGCTGTTGGTTTTCTTAATAAAGATAAATAAATAAATAAATAAATAAATAAATACTTTGTAGACCTCCTATATAACTGCATAAAAAATAGTAGGAAAATAATAAATATTATATATTTATTGAGGGATTTTTATATTTGGGCTTTGTCTGCGACTTTGGGCGGTGAGCAATCCGCAACCTTTCTTATCTTACGTAATTTTCCAATCAAGCATGTCGCACGCACACGGATCTTGGTATCTAGTCTGCTACTGTTGCTACTGCTACGAAAATGGTATACCTAACAAAAAAGGCCTTCATTTTCAGATAAGGCAGATTAACAAAATCAAATTGTCCCACAGCTTCGGTCACGATTTTGCTTTACGATATTAATATTAATAATGTATAAATATGTTATTCCAAATACAAAAATATGAAGGAATATTTTGGAGAAGTCGAGAATAACCGGCCATATATAATATTAAAAATAATAAAAAATGCATCGGTCGAATGCCCCGGTGGTAGCCCTTGGAATAACAGAAAGAAGCCGCTTGCCTTTCCATTGAATCAAATTCATATATTTTGAGATTCAGTCGCCAATTTCATGTGTACAGACAGTAAAAAAGTTCTAAATAAAACATCTATTCTGATATAGTATCTTTGTGTTTTATAGTTGCACTTATCTATATTAAACATATTATTTTTCATTAATGTAGCAACCAACAAACTATTTTTCTATGCAGTCGTAATCTTTATCATAATTACAACAGCAGAAAGCAATTTAAATTAATATTGCATAAAAATATAATTTTCAATACCCAGATATAAATATACATTATTTGTTACGGTGCGGCGAGCGTGCTGATTGTCGTACTAGGCAATGACACATATTGTTCTGACGGTACATTCCGCGGATTGTTTTATTGGATTATGCGGCGAGGCCGCGAAGCAGCTATAACTATTCAGCGTCGTCTTTTGTGTTATGGAAAAACTTGTTCTTGAACCCATGTAGTGTGAAAGTCTCGTTTATTTGTGCAGTTTAATGTTACATATGTACACATATTATCGTGTGCGGAGCGCGGCTGTCAGAGCTCGCCCGCCGACACCGCGCACACGCCGCGCTACCGCCGCCCGCGCCGCCGCGCCACCGCGCGTTGTTAGCACACACAATGCACACCTCACACACCTCTTTATCATTATCATTCTGTTTTGATTTCTCACCTTTTTAATATTCGAACTCTACGTATTTCGAAGGGTTGTCCAACCAAGCTTCATTAAAATATAGTCATATCTTTCATCTGAATGAAATGTCGGTAACTAATTCAGATTTTAAGGAATCTTTTAACTATTTACATAAGGCCTCTGACTTGCTTTCATCAGGTATTAGTTATCTTTAACAGATTATATTAAACGCAGTTACGTGGTCAGTAGTATTAGTAGCATTCAGTTTAAATTGTCAGACATGCTGTGCACTTACTAATTACAACGGTTGTTAAAATGTTAGTATTTAATTGCAAAGCCAACGGAACCCTGCGAAACCTTTTTCAGTCGGTCGACGACTAATGTTTATTTGGACATATTTATGGCTATAGTTCCGCTTTTTGTGCAGATGGAAATATGTGTGGCGGATCGCACGTCTGCGTGAGATTTCGGACACCTCTCCGCTTACTAAATTTAATATCGTCGGCTTTTACGCCGACGACGAACCAAAAAAAAACTATGAAATCGCCATTGTGTCGGCGACACGAACGGCAGTTCGCGCCTACTGGCCACTCATGAAAATTATTTTGTTTTTATCGCAAAATGTATGTTTATGATAACACCTGTTTCGCTGATGCCTCCGCGATCGGTGTCAGTCGAAGCTTGTCTCGATTTTTTGCCAATTTAAAGACTATAAAGACGCCCGCATCGCCAGCTAATTTAACCACTGTTCAGCGAATTACGCATTCGTTTGCTCTTGTTCGACCGGCCGGAGGCTCCCTGTTTTGTTTACTTGCTCGGATATTACTTATGACATCGGATAAGTATTCAAATGATGAAGTGTTGAACGAATACCTTTTGTTTGTTATGGCGGTATCGGACCGAGCTAACAGCTTCCTGTAAAAACTAAACAGAAAAATATTTAGATGAAGATAATTCATATTTATTAACAAATCAATCGCATAAATCTTAGTTTATGTCAAGTATAATGATGCGGTTGTCAAAGGCCGGCCGCCGCGGCCACGGTCCAGCTTTTTGCATAATTACGTCGATGGAATGCCGTCCCTTTAATATGATAACAAAGAAAGATGACCGACTATATGATTGTTGAAATTTATAGCCGTCCTCAGCAAAAGATGTTAGCCGCTGATTATGAGAACTACGGTGTCTCGAGAGCCATTGCTCCATTCTTTATATTGCGTCGCCTAGCATATTTCTTTATTATTAATAAATGGATATATGTACTAACATCCATCTACAGATATACTAGCACTAGTTAGACGTAGTACCAAACTCACAATTCTCACTTAGACTGGGCCTTATAAGGTTTTATTATTAACCTGGCGGTAATCGTGGATCTTGTAAAGAGCGCAGACATAGATTAGGCGCGCGAGAGCAAATATGTCTATTGGCCTGTTCGAATTGATAAACAACATGAAATCAAAGATAGTGAAACTCTCCTTAGTGTAAGCCCACGAGTTGTATATTTTCGTAACGCAATCCATAAGAAAACACTACAATAATCGTACATTTCTCTTGACAATGTTCCTTTGAATAAAGAGAGTTAAGGCGAACAGATACAATGTCGAAGATTTGTTTACTCAGCGCTAAGAGGCCAGCTTTGCGTGATTACAGCCTCGGCGCGGACCGCTTGAAAAATAGACTTTCCTGCGTAGAAATATAAGAAGAAATTCGCAGTATTGCAATAGCGACTCTGTATCTATGTGCAGATAGCGCACGGCTCGCGGCCGCTCTTACGGGGTTAAATTAGTACGTACTCAAATGTCATCGTTTACTATGATATCGCAATCAAAATTGACGTGGGAAATATGCTCGTTTGTATCTGAGGGTACGCCGCTCAAGTCTATAAATTTACAATGAATTACGTACAACTGCTCCACTAGATACTGACGTTGCATAATTCAATCATAATTTTGTCAAAGTATGCGCCGCCAAAGTCGTAGTGCCGCTGCAGATCCCGGTGCCCGCGTCCGCGCCTCGTCCTCATATTGCAGGTGAGTGCCTTTTGAAATTAAATATGGTGCGCGATAATATATTACGGCTTGATACTAGCAAATGAATATGTGGAGTAAAAAGCGGTCTGTACATGTCATAACTGGAAAAGCTAAAGCAAACAAACAGGTAACTCACAGTATGCAGTGTCCGGGTGCGCATACGGGATGTGAACGGTGCGTTCAGCTCCACCTTCCTGTTTTAATACCCACTTTTTACACTCTGCATTCACTCGCATTCATTTAACTGAGTAGTTCAAACATCTGAACAAGACTCATCAACAACAGTTATTAGGTACTTATAAATTATGTCCTCATCCTTATTTGGTAACTGAAATTTAGAAATAGAGTAAACAAAACCCAGTAATATATATCTTTCGATTGAGTCGATAAACTTAATCATCTCAACGAACGATGTTGAACGTAAACTTCTTTGTTTGTTAACGATTGCATCAGCACAAAATAAGTAAAACATGAATTTAGATACGCATACGACGAGACGTAGATATATTCTTGGCTGTTACAATATATTTGTTATTATGCATCGCGATCTGAATACATGAACTCTCAGAGAGCTCATGATTGTATTCTCTCTTATAAAGAGATTAGTATAGATTATACTTTCAGTACAAAATTGACATCCAAATCAGATTAATCCAATCAATGGAAATTTATGACGCACCCGAGAGCGAGCCAGCTCCGTGCCATTGAGAGATCCGCGCACGGCTTTGCTAATCAGTTCTCTACCAACAAACTATAACCTACCTGTTGCTTCCACCGCATCTTTATCCGCTCGCAACGTTCTCAGAAATACGACATTTAAAATAAGCATAGCTATTTAAAATCTGTTTTTTGGAACGTCCAATTATGAAGATTGAACTAAATCCTTTTATCTCAGTATGTACCTACTAACTGTATAAGGTAGTACCAATACTGTGAACTTCGTCACTAGAATGTTGGTTTAAAAATTATTCGGAAATTTGCCAACGTCTTCGAAAATCACACAATGTGTGTTTTTGCGGCAATTACAGAGACGTGCGGAGCGGTCGCCTTCTTTGCAAACATGTCTTTGATTTATATGTCTGCTTTCGGCTACGGGATGAGAGTAAAATATGAGACGAGCCATCAAATATTCAGCCTTTTTGGGACGCGGGAGCGACTCATAATGCTCATTATAATAAAAATACGATAGTTCATACTGAAATATATAACGTACATGTAGTCTACGTTGGTATGTCAGTCCCATTTTGGATGTTAGCAAATCTTTATATATCCTCCGAACAATTTTGATCCTCATTAAAAAGCGTAGGTAGTTTCATAATATTCACTTATCTCGCTGCCTAAAAAGTCATGGGTGTTTTAAATAAATTAACACATGCTCTCAAATACCTGCTGTTAATTAGGAAAAAATGTATTTGTAAACTTGTTTATGCATTTTTTTTACATACCTATTTTTTTTGCGTTGCCTTCCTTGCAGATAATATTGAAATCATAATTAATAACATAGGTAAACTTTTTGAACAATTTTAACTAAATTAGAATTAAGTATGTATAATATTTGTTGACTATCGAAAGTATCAAGATGTGTCGGTCTGTGTGAGACAAGTTGGTTATATTTCATCAGGACTTGTTGTCACATGATCCGCGGGGAGATTCATCTTTAATTGGGTGAACAGGGCCAAGTTGTTCCCTTACATTGTGAACCTTTATTAGAAGCCAGCCAGTCTGGGACACAAATGTCATACCTACCTGTACGAGATTCGTGATTTTGGTTATACATATAGAAAGAACTGGGTTATGTTGCCGAATACGGTAACGCTAGCTTTTAGGTAACATGAAAGTAATCCCGCTATTGAATCTAATCCAACATTTTATAAAGATTTGTTGTGTTATATATTAAAAATTAATATACTAAACAAAACTAGCACCGTTTTTTTTAAGTAAGCTGTTTATTACAATTGTGTGCCCTGAATGGGAAGCAAATAAAAGAAGGTATAGGTTGGAGCTACGAATAAAGAGGTGTTACACCATTTCATTGTTTCGGACGATATGATTTCTATTCCATTCAGCTTGTTTTATTCTATGTCTAGCATATTAGAGCAAAACTATGACAAGATACTTTACTGTACAAATGATTACAACTGTTGGACATTATTACCAACGATAAACTTATTTAATCTCAAAAAATAAGAGTCGAGGTTTTTCCTTCATATTGTTACGAGCTGGGGTTCGTGATAAATTATATACACTATGCCACTTAAACTGAACTTTATTCACTAACACAAACACTAAGTATAACACTAGATACACACACTTAATTTTCACTTCACTAGTAAAACACACTATTCACACCACTAGAACAACACTAATTAAACACCACTAAACACTTCCGAATTACTTCCTTCGCTTGATGTTGATCGCTTTCCGTATTCAATTGTTACTGTCCGGTCCGTTCGCTCGCACTCTATTTATACTGGCCGGATAACATCACTAGACTTTTCGAGACGACTCACGAAATTTCTGGAAACGTGTAACGTGTTTCTAGATGTCGCGTAAATGTTCTGTTTACACCAATGCCATCTATTAGAGGATAGATGAAACAGCCTTAAACAACCGATACATCTAATCTCATGTAGTTCTCCCATTCACTGATAGATGGCGTTATTTTCAATTCGTAACACGGCCTCCCTCTTAAACGTGTTCGTCTCGAACATCGTTGGACCCATAGTAACGAGCCAACCGGTCCACATGAACTATCTTCGGTGCACCTCGCGACCCCTTCTGGATTCGATAGGTAACGTCGTTCATCCTGGTAATTATGCGATATGGCCCGTCCCATCTGGCTTGTAACTTAGGCGATTTTCCTTTGCTTCGTACTGGGTTATGAAGCCACACCAATGATCCCTCATCGGAGCCTTTGTTGTTTGCCTTCCGGTCGTAGCGAGTCTTCATCTTCTCAGACATCTGTTGTCCAGATTCCCCTGGAGCTCCTACATTGTACGCCTTCAATGCACCTCTGCTACGAGTGTGTGGCCTCTTGACAGCCGCACAACTTGTGCATTTGCGGCACCAATCCTCGACGTCGTTCCGATAGTGGAGCCAATAAAACCGCTCTCGGACCTTAGTAAGCGTCTTCTTAACACCCATGTGACCTCCCGAAGCACCATTGTGATAGAGCCGCAGTACTTCCGGCACCTTAGTCTTGGGCACTACCATTTGCAAATGGCATTGGTTACCTCGAGCGTTTTCCCATTTGCGGCACAGAACTCCATCCTGGACAACCAAGCTTTCCCACTGTGCCCAATAACCTTTGGTGACAGGGCTCATTGCTGCGATATCACTCCATTTGGGCCTAGGAGCGCCTGATTTTTTCCATTCGAGAATCGGCTGTACGTCCTTGTCTTCTTGCTGAGCACTCTGCAAAGCTTCTTTCCATCCGTCGCTCAGATCCGTCTTCAACATTCTCACTAGCGCTGTCGGCTTCGCTTCCTGTCTTGCACAGTGTTTGTGTTGGTCGGGGTAAGCCCTACCTGTCAGAGCATCTGCGCTACGTTGCTCTTGCCGCCAGACAGGTACGTCAGGTGACCCCTTTGGTGGAGACAGGGTACCAACGTGCCGCTTACGCTTTGGGCAGCTCAAGCGGATATGGCCTCTTTCCCCGCAGTTGTAGCACCGTGGTAAAGAAACAACTTCCCTGATACGGTAAGGTCGATCCTCGTGACGCGCTGCTTCCACCTCCAGAGCGTAGGCCAAGGCTGCCTTCAGGGACTTGAAGTGCCCAAGTCTTACCGCTGCTCTAACTTCCAGGTCCCGGATCCCATCCGTAAACGCTTGTACGAGGTTGCCGTCAATGAGCGCAGGCGACGACTGGTATGCCTTCCTGACCAGCTTTTCCACCTCCAGAGCCCACTGCTGCAGAGTTTCTCCGGTGCGCTGTGTCCTGTCCTTCAGCTGAGCACGATACACATGTTCAAGGTGCGCGTCACCGTATCTTGCCTCCAGCGCCTCCAGGAGCTTTTCGTAGGTGACGTCTTGCCCGAGTGCCTCCAAAACTGTCAAGGCCCTATCACGAAGGCCCAAGGTTAGGGCGGTTAAGGCCTGTTCTTTAGTCCACCCATTCGATCGCATCACAGCCTCAAACTGAATCTTGTATGCAGACCATGATGACGAGCCATCAAATGGTGGAACCTTAAACCCACGGGGCGAGGGTGCTACAGCCGCTGATGTCACTTCCAGCCCACGCAATTTCTTCTCCACTTCAGCAACACAGGTCTCGTGGTGGTCATGTACGCGCTTCTCAATGTCGCTGATACGGGCCTCGTGCTGCTGGAGTTCCTCCTTGACCGCCTTCAAGTCCTTCCCCACTGCGGCGCTGAGGTCCTTCATGAGCACCACCTGCTCCTCTAGGCGGCGCGCGTGCTCCTCCTTGTCGCGCTGGAGCTGTTCTTCTAGGCGGCGCGCGTGCTCCTCTTGACGGCGAGCCTGCTCCTCCTGACGGCGCGCGTGCTCCTCTTGACGGCGAGCTTGCTCCTCCTGACGGCGAGCCTGCTCCTCCTGACGGCGGGCCTGCTCCTGCATGAACGCCATCAGAGCCGCGATGTCGGGCACCGTCACGGAGTGTGTAGCGCTTGCAGGCTCCACTGCAGCCGCGGAGTCGCCTGGTCCACCAGGCGATGGAGAAGGAACGTCTCCGAAGCGTCTCTGGTCCAGGTCTTGCTGGCGCTGGTTCCTGGTACGCACACCTTCAGTTTCTTCCTTCGGCATAACCGGCATAATTTATCCCTTTCTTCTGACACCAATTTGTTACGAGCTGGGGTTCGTGATAAATTATATACACTATGCCACTTAAACTGAACTTTATTCACTAACACAAACACTAAGTATAACACTAGATACACACACTTAATTTTCACTTCACTAGTAAAACACACTATTCACACCACTAGAACAACACTAATTAAACACCACTAAACACTTCCGAATTACTTCCTTCGCTTGATGTTGATCGCTTTCCGTATTCAATTGTTACTGTCCGGTCCGTTCGCTCGCACTCTATTTATACTGGCCGGATAACATCACTAGACTTTTCGAGACGACTCACGAAATTTCTGGAAACGTGTAACGTGTTTCTAGATGTCGCGTAAATGTTCTGTTTACACCAATGCCATCTATTAGAGGATAGATGAAACAGCCTTAAACAACCGATACATCTAATCTCATGTAGTTCTCCCATTCACTGATAGATGGCGTTATTTTCAATTCGTAACAATATTAAAATTTCAGGTGTCTATACATCCTAGCTTCGAATCCTCAGGAAAATGGCTTACCGCAAACAAATTCTCCTAACAAATGTTTTGACGTCTTCACTTTTATTCAAAAATACACACTAGTTGTAAGAAAAGTATCCTTAACATAACTTATAATGAATTGCAGAGGTCAAATGACAGTTGGCCCGAGTAAACACGCATTATACGATCACATCAGGTTACTCGGGCCGATGCCAGCACTCACCGCAGTATCTGCGAAATGGAAGAATGTTTCTCATAGTTACCTTCTTCGTTAGTTTCCACAGAAAGACACTAAGTACAAATTATTTTAAAGCCTCCTAAAATATGCTCCTGTCGGTTTCTCCATAAATTTAGTCACGGGAAAGCTGGATAATTATATATAGACAGCACACAACTTTGAAAATTTTGGGAATCAAATACGAAGATTATTTTTGCAGTGTTTTGCTTTTTACTAATCCAATGGACAAATAGATGTTCATGCTTCAACTTACCTATTTGAGATACCTAAACATAAGACATGCATATATATTTCATTTCATTATAATAGAAACTAAATATACTTATGCTTTAGGATATTTCTGTACATAGGTAACATACACAAATATCATCAATAAACACTTTTTCAATTCTATGGTTAATCCACAAGGCATCGTGAATTGCTTACGTTCAATCAAAAGTAAGAATTACTGTATGATCGATGTGAGCAAAATTAAATATTTCTCATGAGTATGTAAGTAAGGCTCGTAGCTACGCAGGCCACGGTCGTATATGTTAACGTGAGCCGTTTAACAGTCTGTCATCGACGGATCGTGACGACTAATTAAAATCAATATTTATGGCCTTATTAGAACACATAAATAAGAAGCTGACATTTTTCAACTCGATGTTACTGACACTCTTCAAATAAATCATGACGACTTATGTAAACACAAACTTATTTATGCAAGTACTTTATGGAAACGAGGTCGGTGGAATATCAACGTTCCTCTACTGATATTTTTTCCAAATAAATGTAATATTCCGTATAATTGACTGTGAATGACACCAATAACTTTAACGTGATATTTTGATTTTTGTTTTGGCCTTATGAAGAGACAACGACACAGCAGGGTTGACAATATTCAAAATCATGGTTGTACCTGCCTCTTTAAAGATATCTACAACATATGATGTTCACCAATGATATCCTAAAATGGAATAACTATTTGTTGTATTCTAGTACAGTAAACTGCAACAATTTAATTCATTTCTCTATTCGTGCTTCCTCCCTGAAAGATGTAAAGAGCATATTTAAGATCATTGTTTTTGATTGGTGAATAATTTGTAATTACTAAGAAATAATCGGCAATCAAATCCAGGAATTGTATCGCTAAACGTATGCCTCTATTAAAAAATATACCTATATAAAACAAAAAACTTTGAGAAGCTCGTAAAGTAACTTCCCATTATAGATCAAAGTTATTCATCGATAGATGGAAAATTTACTGTGAAAAATTAATTGATACCAAATCGAGCAACGACCGGCGAACAAGTTGAGACGCACTAAGTACACGCACAGTAGGCTACCGACCACTTGTACCGGTTATAACCAATATTGCATCATTTCAATGCCCATCTTGAAGAAGCGCAGCTAATATGGCTACTAAAGAAAAATACACTTGGACGACTTGATATACCTACTTACGAGAACACATGTCTCGTAATAAACCTCAACATTCGTGATACTTCCATCATTAAAAGAACTTCTCTTTAACACAACATAATAAATGCGTACTACTAAAAGTAAGTATTCGATTGCTGAACCCGAAGAAGTTAATGCACGCACACAGAGGAGCGCGCGCAAAACGTCAAAGATTCTTAACTAGGACGAGTTAAACGTATGACGGTTGTAAATTTCATGTCGCTTATTCAATTAAGAGTCGTGGATTGAATGACATAAAACTTCTGAGATAGTGCAATAAAATACTTGGCAATTACGGGTCAGCAAGCAGAGGCTCCGTGCTGAGTGCCTGCCGCGGCCGGCCGCACACGCCACGCCGACTGACACCGATTTTACTTACTCGCCGCGCCGCCACAACCGCCATTGTGATTTTGAATGTTCACTTACAAAAATATACGACAGCCAGCACACATGCTTACATGCTCATCTCGTCTCGGAATAAAGAGGATTGGATTACTCGCGTACTTCCAAAGGGGCATGTAGGCTATCATATAAAACAGAACCTACCCATAGGTAGGAACATCTACTTATTTTGAACACGACTAGAGTGACACTTCTGAGAGATAAATGGCATAACGGTATAAGGAAGAAATAAGTACCTAATAATTATGAATTCGGGCCAAATTATCATTTTAAGTATAAATAAATATTTAATTACAAAATGAATGGCCGTATTGCAATGTGTGAATGGATAATTCATACGTTTCACAAGCTACTTGCAACTATTTCCTCGTAACTTTTAATACTGGAACCATTGTATGGAAATCTCTACATAATAATAATCATTAAATTTGAGACATGATGGCGCTCATCAAACTGACGTTAAGTTATGATGATTCTCGGTATCGGCAAAAAAATATCGATGGAGCCTCATTATTAAGTTTAATTATGACAGTTGGCCATATATGAATGGTTTACTTGAGCGTGTCTGCGGCCAGCGGCCTCAAAAAAACAGGCATTCGTCCCATAAGAGTTCTCCTATATAGAGCAACTTGACAGCTTACAAAAAGCTTTATAGTACATTATCGTAGACACGCTGATGTCAACGACTTTTGATAACAATGCGAGATAACTCAGCATTATTGACATTCATATGACCCTACATGAAGCTGTGATGGGGTCTAGGAGTATTTAATGCATTGTTCTTATTATAAATGCATTGCATATACAATCGCATTTCGTCTTATAGTTTTTATCGATTCTTATATCCAAATGCAAGGGTCTGGGCGGCTCGGAGACCATGTTTAATTGCAGCTATTAGAACAGATGGCTTATTCATTTGTAGAGCAGTCGGTCGTTGCGCTCATGTCGTAAACTGGCGATTCGTTCCCGTTCTGATGTTATTGTAGCGTTTTGTCTATGCTCCGCCATTTTATTGGGCCATTTTGTTGTCTCTGTGCTCAACTTCTAAACGTTCATACATCACTGTTTATGTTTTTGTCATAGCGTCTATTTGATGTCTTAATCTAAATGTAAATTAGGTACGTGTAAACGTGTCATAAACTAAATATATGTTTAAGCTGTCATCAAAAAAATACTGAAAGCTTTCTTGCATACTTACTAATTATTATCTAATTATGATAAAGTTGCCTAATAAAGTATGTCAGATCGCTTGTTTAAACCAGAACCAAACATTGGAATGATATGAAATGAATATACAGGGTGTCACAAGACCCATCACCAAGCCGAAGTCTACTCGTTGTGGACATCATGCCAAGTCATACTAACCAAAAATACCTAATACCTGGGAAACGAATTTTTTTTTGAGTTTTCATTTTTTTTAAATTGCAATTAAAAGCGCGCGCGTGCAATGCTCGAAATACCTACTTATCCATGGGGTTATAGGGCATCTAAAGAACATATTGGGGGAAAATACAAATGCATCGATTTTGTACCTAATTAGAAAAAAATCATGCTAACTTTGAGCCTCAATATCTCCTGAACCAGTAATTTGACAGGTATGGTGCCGAAGTAAAAAATGTTCGTACTGTTTGGTACATTGTGGGATTTCAGTTTTCGTTAAGGGTCTTTTTACAGCCTGTATATACCTATATAAACAACATGTTTTTGCTTTCTCATCATTTAGGACCTATGTCGATACTTGTCAGGGTTAGTATTTAATATTAACACAATTTTCTTACTTTGTTATATGATGCTTCACGTTTCATCATTCTTTGACGACTATTTATTTTTGTCGGATTCACAGAATGGCACTTGAGGCCTCCAGTGCAATTTCGTTTCTCTTCCATTTTTTTTCTAATTCAGTATGTTTTTTGTCAATAATTGTTAATTGCAATGTTGTTAGATATTTTGAAATGAGAAAGCACAGGCATTTGTCGTACCTTTCATAAAATGTCCACATATAGAAAAAGTAAACATATCGTGCTTACCCCATAAAACGCATGTAGATTTATAATTTTCAAATAAAGATAAACAAAACGGTGACTTGGTTACCCGCGAGTGTAGTGACGCAGTGGGATGATATTTCATGCGGTGGACAGTGACGACAGTAAACATCGTCGTTCAAAACAACACAATTAGCATGTTCATCGCTGATCCACCTGATAACGACATAGCAGTCACACCTCGCCCATAACTACGTGCTACGTACCTATACGTACCACTCGCACGAACAGCGTTCAACAATATATTAACATCGTACTTTTAATGTACAAATATTAAAATAAAACATTAAGATATACCAAAAAACGTTATAGATGAAGTTTCTCTAATAAATGTCAATATATTTTATACTTTTTTAGATACGCGCACCCAATGCAGGGAGCCACTTTATATGGCGGCATTCATAAATATGAAATAGAATATTTTCCACAACTCAGGAGTGTAGATTGTCATCATTATACTACATTTAAATGTCAAAACGTACATAATAAGTGTTGCACTTTGCATGAACATGTCCACTAGCTATTCGAATTCAATTTTGCTTACGTGAGTGGTAAAAATAAATAAAGTCGAGCGAAGCTATGATACGAGGCGGGTTGCGAGTTATTGGTCCCCGTGCGCCGCGGCGGTCGTTCAATTTCTCTAATTAATTAACGATCCCTTAGATAACACACGCTGACAACCTTATTTGTGGCGAACAAATCTTTCAAACATAAATTTTAGTGTACACGCTCTAAACTTGTAAACTCTATGCACGTCTAGATATCTACATGTACGAGGCCCGTAAAAGATAAATTTATTATCCGAGTAGGTAAGTAAGCGCGCTCCACTGTTACCGATATTCACACAAATTATATCTCACAATCACGGAACCATATCGTCGTGGATCGCATAATTATTTAGAGACGCCGACTGTAGGTATAGTAATCCCCATTCCATAACATGTTTATTGTGTATTCGCAACATTGTATCCGCGATTAGAAAAGTGCGTAATTGAATATTCACCGGGCGTGTATCAGAGCGTTCTCGCACTAAATATTCGTGAAAGATTCACCCAACAATTTACATTTGTCACATAAATAAAAGAAGCAAGCGGCCTCATTAGGCGACAGCACGGCCGCGCGGCACGGCGGCACCGCGCCGCGCCGTGCCGCGGCTACCGTGTCCCACTCCTCACCAATAACGTGTATTTGTCAGGAAATTTCCACATAATTGCTCAGAGCTCAGGCGACGCTGATTATTTTATTCATTCTTTTCCTTGAGGTTAGAAGGGTTAGCACGACTCGATACTTAGTAAAGATGCACTGAGAAATCAGATGAGAGACGGAATGAATTCGTTGAGCCATTAAAACATTTTTTCTGCGGTCTCTTTTATCTTTGACACTCCAGTTGGAGTTAAGTAACTAAGGACAAAACGTGAAGATCTATTAAAGTGTATAATTTATAAAAGGCTTGCACTATCACGGGTGCCGGTGGCGGGTGGAGGGAGGCTGCGGGGAGGATCGCTCGCTATCGTCGAGGTATAAGCATCGGTCAATTTGTTGACCGCTCGCTCCTATCCTTTATGAACATTTTTTGTTCTCCTGTTTTTCACTAGCGACAAAGTTATGAGGTTTTTAGTGAGGTATACTTTTATTGCAGTAATTAAGATATGAAGTTATATTAGAGCTTTTAACGTGAGCGAGATTTATCCGAACCAAACATTTTTATGTTTAATATTGATCATAACTTTTCTATCCCGGATTGTTTCTCGACTATCTAGAAGTTTAATTACATTTCTGATGAATTTATGGTTAAAGTATACGTATACAAATTACTTAAAATAAAATAATATTCTCTTTGTAATACTTAGAAAATACTTCAGTATTTTCTAAGTATTACATAGTAGGTAAAAAAGTAAAAGGATGAGTCACGAACGGGGTGCTAAGCAAGTAAGCATACAAATATAAAACACTGGGAAAATGCGAAAGTTATTCCAATTTCCACATAGTTGTCCGTGGGCACTACAAGTAAATGCGACGTCCAGTGGATCCCTTCTCATTGTCACACACATGTCACAACCGAATTCGTGACATTAAACTACGCCGATGGTTGTTATCAGAATGCAAAGGATGATATTATCGACAGTGGGCAGCATAAATCTAAAACACGGTTACCATATTATCACGATTCACTTTACGACCTTGGGAACGGCTGATTGCGGACTTGCCCCGCACCGAGCTAGGTACTGCGCCCTGGGTCCGGTCCAATGATCGCGGAATAGAAATGAGCTAGCAAACCTCGACATCTGTTTCACGTAGGTAACGGTAGTCGCTCATATGACTTCAGACGGTCGTGTTCAAGCAGGTCAACAGTAGCTGACGCTTATATCTGTTGGCACTTGTTCTTTGTCTATTACGACTGATCTTTTTACACGTTGGTACATTACCATAAGCAGATAACATCGTGCTTTAAAAAATGCTGAGAAACTTCAACAACAATAGAAATATGAGCTCACATTTTCCTGTTACACTAACAATATTCTCATGGTAATAAAATATTCTTTGAGTCTGTGATTGAAAATACGCATCGAGAATAAAAATATGCTCGTTATTATTTCTCATAGCAGTTGACATATCATTGCTTAAATAACTCTACATGTAACGAACTAATAAAATATTCTATAAACATGGTGATTGTCGCGCAATACAGACGCCGATCGACGGTTCTGTGAAGTCGTTTGGAAAGCAGGCTGTGATTTGCAAGGTCACGCGTATAACACGGATGTTCCCGATATTGAAATGTACAGACGTGCTTTATTCACCTACATATCAACACATGCAATTTGAAAAGATCCGAGCCAAACACTCATCTCTCTATTAAAATAAACCTTATACGTCGCGCGGAAGCTATCGTTTCGTTCGGTGAAAAGCGGCCGCTCGAACGTTGCCCAATGCGACAGTAGTATGAGAATCAAATACTCATATGGAATACGAAGCAGACGAACGGTACGACACTTCGTATGGTAAATTCCGTATTGCGAATTATTAAATTATTTATGCCGCATATCGCGGTGCGCCGACTACCGATCGCTGAACCACAATATCGGGAATCCCTGTTCGCTACTAATGCAATAATTTGGCGTATTTTGCAATCGCGTATTGAATATTGAATAGTTGGTAAATAGTTTATGTTCTGAACGTGGATTTCAGAGTACGTGATCCGGCGCGGCGGCTCGTTGTGAAATTGCACGACACACGGATAACATACGTTAACAAGTGGTCGTTTCGAATAAAATTTTATGTTCTCGTTGTGTTTAGATTTATAACAGATACGCGACTGATCTCTGGCCGTGTGTATCAGTGTGGTCTACCAGTGCGGAGCAGGGTGTAACACGGGAGCGCTGCGCTCGGCGGCTCGCGGTGGCTTCGGGGGCGGTGGCAATCCACGAAGGACGATAAAATGCACGAAATCGAATCGGTATAACATTATTATTTTAGTGTTGAAACAGCTATTATAAGTTTATTGCGAACGAGCACGACATGCGGATGCGACCCACGAATCATGACAAACCATGTTTATAGTTTGTAAACGTGAATCATATCAACACTAACTTTGTGGGTAAAGGTAGTCATAGACCTGTGTCACGAAGGTGGCATTTAACACGAGTTACATTCTCGGTTATAGGGTATAATATCAGGTCGATTTATGAGCCATATAACTAATAGATACAGGTCTTTTATCGGGTCGAAGAGCAAGAGGATAAGTATCGAGTACCTAACACAGATTTATTTTCTTAAAAATCTTAGTGATCTCTCCCGTATGCAAGTGTAGAGGCGATACATCTTTTAATACCCTTAGGCAGGTAGAAATTCTAAAATATGGACATATTCATGTTGACGTCCAACTGCTTCAAAAACTATTTACGAACATAAATTCTTCGCTACATTACATATGTTTAATTTCAAATAAAATTCCTCAATATATTCTATTACAAAAATAGAACCTAATTCTAAAATGAATGTCTCTAATCTGAAGAATTGCCGTTGCTCCTCGGGCAAGTTTATTCGATATGTCCTTACAATGATATCGAAGTATATCGCGTGCGTACAATCGCAAACGAAGTAGAAATGATTTAATTTGTTCGCTGAGTGGCGCTGAGGGAGTCGTGGAGTGCTGTACCGCGGTTATAGACCCGTATTGCTTGCTATCATTTGTCGTTATTTTGACGGCCAATATATAGGCTACAGGCAGTATGTTCAATACGAAAAAATAGTCTAGCCGCAGAAATATAACAAGATCAAAGACAAAAATCAACCTGTATTCGATTTATGTCACATAGTGTAAACAATTAATAAGAGTCTACATGTGCAGTTAAACCCTAGAAAAAGCTCAAAAGGGTGTGAGGGATAGACTTCTTATCTGTAACTCGTTTCAAGCTCAAGGCTTTCATTAAAACCATACAAATATCACCAAGACATAAAATAACAATTTGTGGATCACACGATGTGTCCTGCGTAATGATCGAACCGCCATCAGTCGGCATAGTAGAAGGCGACATGGGCGTCGCCAAGGGGGGGGGGTAGAGGGGGGCAGCTGCCCCCCCCTACAGATTCAAAAAACCCTACAATTTATAATTTTCTCAATACATTTCTCATTTTCCATATCAACTTGACCCCTCCTAGGCCATAAGCTGGCGTACTTCCCCCCCCCCCCCCCCCCCTCCTAGACAATCGGCTGGCGACGCCCTTGGAAGGCAAAGCTACAACTCAAGCCATTACGCCATCTGTGTTATCACGAAATGGTAAGGATGTACTTTAGCCTAAGTCAGTCAAATCTTTTCTTGTTACCTCGTCATATCACACAGCATTTCAGCCAAGAAATGAAATGGCGTAGTGACATAATAATATAATAATATTCTACCACATACACACAGCATCTAGTCCCAAACTAAGCAGAACTTGTACTTGTACAATGGATAAACATACCTACATGTGTACTTTTTTTGTAAATACATACATAATAAACAAAGAAACACTGCTGACGCTTGTATTCTTAATCCGTCACCACCAGACAGCTGCAAACTGCTGAAATAAATGTGAGCTTATACTGACTTAACCTATACATTCATCATCAGCCCTGTATATATACTCTCCCACTGCTGGGCACGGGCCTCTTCTCTCTATGAGAAGGGTAAGGCCATAGTCCACCACGCTGGCCAAGTGCAGGTTGGCAGACTTCACATGTCTTTCGAGAACATTATGGAGAACTCTCAGACATGCAGGTTTCCTCACGATGTTTTCTTTCACCGGTAAGCAAGCGATAATTAACAAAGTAATACGCACTTAACTTCGAAAAGTCATTGGTGCGTGCCGTGGATTCGAACCAGAGACTCTCTGCGTAGCAGTCTGTCGGTCTCTCCACTCGGCTATCGCTGCCTTACCTATACATTACTTAGAAGTAATCATATTTAAATAGTCATAGTTGTAGAATGTTTTCTATGTAGTATTTTGTAAAGCGGTACTTTTGCCTAGTGTCTGTATGTTGACGCTGCATCGCGTGACCCGGCTCCCCAGTGTTGACTTAATGGAGTGCTCGTGAACAAATTTAAAACACGCCTTGTTATGACTTACATGATTTATAATTACGTACTGTGATTGTGAAGTGAGAAATACGAATATTTCAACTATTGTTAGGGGTTCACTCATATTCAACGAAATTGTTAACCTTTCGTCCTTACTAAAACCTTTACTTAAGGATTCATGATGTCTGAGAAAATGTGTTTCTTATTTTCTTTCAAATAATTTGACGACCGGTTGGCGAAGCGGGAGTGTAAGCGACTGCAACGCCGAAGGTCGCGGGTTCGATTCCCGCTCAAGTCAAACATTTGTGTGCATGAACATGAATGTTTGACTTGGTCTGGGTGTTTCTATGTATAATATGTATGTAGTTACAAAATAAAAAGTATATATGTATGTTTATCCATTGTCTAGTACCCATAGTACAAGCTTTGCTTAGTTTGGGACTAGATGGTGTTGTGTAAATGTGGTAGAATATTATTATATTACTATATTTTACTTAATCATTGAAATACGTACGCTGGTTCTCTTAACGGCAAACGATTACTGATTTTATTTTAAGTGCCGTCAGTTCTGCGTTTTAGCTGTGCCTGAGATTTTCATTAGTCTCTCTTATCTTTTCTTAAGATCAGATTTTACTGAAGCTTGTTTACAAAGGTCGATGTTGCCTAAATCAGGTTCGGGCATAAAAGAACTGACATAGTAAAATCCTTAACTAATTAAATAAAATAACGATTTTATTTATTTTTTATTTATTAATTTTTTATTTTAATTCTGTCGGTGAATTTAGCATAAAGCACGATTCAGATAGCCATTCGGAAGACAATCACAGATAATAATATGAAGACGACTCGACATCTTATTGCCCGACCATTCGCTGAACATTTTATAATACCTACTTTTCATATTGATTAACAATGAAGGGTTTAAAAATACCCGTTGAGAATCCGATTGTACGTTCCTTTGCAAACATTTCTGCAACCTTATTTATAACACTAAATTACTGCTTTACATAGAAGAAAATAAGAGTAAAAATAAATCATAAAGTAAACAAACATTAAGAAATAAAAGAATGGAATATCTCGGGGTCTCAGTGAGCTAACCCCGAGGCGACGGCGGCTCAGGGGTCCGTAATTGAAAAATAAAAGGCCGTAATAATAGAATTTACATTACGTGCTTTCCAATGATAAAATTTGCCGTCTGTCTGTTTTTGTCAGGAACGACATTGACTTCACATACATATGTATATCTACGGTGCAGACACCCGCCCTTTTGTAAGTTGATAAGTACCTACTCTCCCTTTATTCATAACAAAACATTTAAAGAAGGCAACATGTGTTATTATTTTGTTAATCAACAACCTTATCGAGGACGGGCGGTTAATCCGTGCCTCGGCGAACAAGTTAAGTCGTCGGGGTCCACTGTGACGACACTGGTCTAAGCCATGGAATATCGCCATCTGCATCCATTTGGGATGTAGAGGTCAGAGAGCAGACGCTGGGTGGAAAGCTAATACCTGGACTCAGTCTAGAATAGGTACAACTATATATAGGTAATGCAGGGACGACCATGAGAAGGAGGGATGTATGTAACTAAATATTCAACATGGTTGAAAGCTAATCTTTAGATTTAAAGGATTTTTGATACTGCATTGCCGAAGCCATAATCTGTAAATCATAACATATAATATTGGACATGAACCTTTTGTAAAAGCAATTTTGTTACCTTTATTAATAATATTAATATTAGTATATATAATAACTTAAATATCCTAGTAGGTATTCCTTGAAATAATAGGTTTATAACCGGTTACCATGTATACTTAACTTAGATATTGAGGCAACAAATTCATCTTCAAGTACCCAACTTACTCATAAAATTGCAGGTGCATGACGAATCACTTTGGAATTTCCGCAATTGCGAACTGCACTATTATTGAAACGATACTGAAATACAACGCTGTTTGTACAATTGATGATGTTCTTGTATATTCTACGATGATATACATAAAATATTTATATAATTTGAGTAAGAACAGATGCCTCGGCGAGTAGAATCAAATATTGCTAGAGAGCATTTGCGAACAAATACCGAATCGGCTTCCCAAACATTTGTATGCAGATGTTACGGTAAAGTGGGATTGTTTCGTGGCTCGGCCGATATTTCCGTACAATAGATTGGTCGAGGTGTGGTGCAGCTAGTTAGCCGCCAAGTAAGATGTAAATATGCGCCGGCGCAGGGGTCACACGTGTACCCAACTGCATTGTGCCGCAAAACGTGCTATTTAGAATGCCGCAAACTATTTCACATTTCGATATTTAAAAAACAAAACTTAATACAGATTCCTTGCTTCATACAGTATTCATAAACAACACAAAGTTAGGCTGCAACATGATACAGCACTCAATAGGTACTATTTCTACTTCAAGACGCGACGTGATAGTTACTAATAAATACAGACATGCCGATATAAATAATTTCAACGTCAGAGATAGAAACGCGTGTTATCTCAGATGTTTCAGTGTCAATTAGTTTATTTGTACGGCAATACTTCGATCTACGAAAGACTCATTACGTCTCTTAGTCATTGCTTCTAATGCATAAATATATTATTTAACCATATTAGTGGGAGGTACTCGACGATCGGAAAATTGATAAACTTGAATGAAAATCTAAATCGAGAATCTCGTTTTATACTTAGTTGGTCGCGGTGCGGTGTTTTACGAGATTCATGAGTACAAGCCGTAGATTAGCCTAACGACATATAAATAGAGCAACGTGGCCAGCGCCACTATAATAATTGCCTACTCGCATTTTATCCACGCTATCATCTGCGAATCAATCAAGTCTGATCCGTAGTGTCTTGTGGAGAAAATTTATAGCATCTTCTCTTCAGTTATTTGCATATTATCTTAATGATGAAGAACCACCTCTTCGCCACTTATCGCCATATTCCAATTAATGTTGGAAATATGCGCCGGCTCGTCCCGACGCCGTGTTTTATTAACCTTTCATAATGTACGCCCTTTATCGCTCGTATTAAATCAGCTTTAATGTGTAACAGTTGTGCGCGAGATATTTTATAATTCTCCATTAATCGTCGGCATGAACAACGATGCTGCATCGCTTTTGACTAATTTATGTAATCTGCATTTCAACTGATATGACTTGTACGTTATATAGAGTAGAAATGAGATAACAGTTTATTTTTAGTTTGATAACCACATTATTAAAATGGTATCCACTGCCACAGAATACGAGATGTCTATAATCGTCTGCTGACATGTAAACTACTGACCACGAGCTCTATATCATCCGCTAATCGGTGGGAAACAATGGATACCATCTGTGATGCGCCTTGCCTGTAAATAATAATACGAGTAGATGCTGACATACTGTAAATTGTTAATAATCGCTTATTCCTTGCCTCGGAGAGCACGTTAAGCAGTTGGTCCCGGCTATCATGAATATCTTTGATAGTCGATATAGGAAGTCAGAACTCGGAACAAAAAGCCTTGAATAAACTGTCACTGGTCTAAACCATGGAATATTGCTATCCCCTTCGATTACGGAGGTCCGGCAGTAGTCACTCTGTGACAATCTACGTTTGCCAACTCTAAGGTGTATTATTAAATTATGATCTACATAAGGGACGAGAGAGGCGAGAGAGAAATATGTAGAAGTACCTCTTTGCTTGTAGGATGCAAATGATGTTAGCACCCTTTCTTACTTTTGGTAAAAATAGGTTTAAACATGTGTTGATTGCAGGCAAGTTTGACAAAGAACGGATGAACTTATGCATTTTTGTTTTTGTTATGCATGGGATTTTCCGATAATTTTTATCAAAATCAACATTTCAAAACTGCCGCGACCAGCAGCAACCAGTGAATCAAATTAAGAATAGGAATTGGAAGGCAGTTTGGAAAAAGAAGACTGGCCCATCTTCTTTTTCCGTGGAGTTGGTTACGTACGGTTGGTTAGCATTTTGGCGACTAAGGATTGCAACTACTCGTTAACATCAAACCATGTGAGTTACATGTAGCTAGCCTGCCACACTTACTTTCATAAAAAAGTCTCACTTATAAATCAATAGTAACGAAGAGTTCTGTAAAGAAATCCATTTGAAGCTACTCGAAAATAATATGTCTATATCTATTATGAGAGTCCAAAGCCCACTCATTCCCAAATACATAAATATTAACCGTAGTCCGAAGATTTATTTCAATATTGCAATGAGTGGGATTTGAACGCACAGCTATTAAATTTGATGCAAATCTGAGGTATTGGAAACTAAAATAATGTTGGAAAGCAATGGAATAGTGACATCAATGGATACATTACCGCAATTTGATTACGTCAACTGTTAATGTTTTGCTGTATCGGTGCAGGTTTGTGATCAGAAAATGACGTCATGTGCGTGGGATGGCATCAGGTAATGGAAATGGCGTAAATGTATTTAAAAAATACTTGTATAGTGGTTGGTTGATTTATTTTCCTACTTTTTTCATAAAAGCTTTACGTGTATAGACACGGTGAAAAGGATTATTTAAAGTTGGATAATGAATTCTAGCAATCACGTAAAAGACGAATTATTGTTTGTTTGTATTTCTCAACTTACCTACATTATCTTAACCAGCTATTTTTGCCACAATATGCACGTGTTAATGATAATGTTAGCTAATTAAAGAGCTAATTGAAGATATAATCAACCAACGGACACAATGAACATAAATAATTATATTTAAACCTGTTAAAGCCATAGACAGCACCAATTACCTGCTAAAATTATTATAACACTTCTGCAATAAATCTTCGTTACTTACTTCAGATTAGGATTTTAAATACCATTTCATTAGTCGCGTTTATGCGAGGCATTACAAACATTTCAATAAACTATACTTTTATCGAAGCAGTGAGTATGCAAAATGTGTGTAAAGGCGGCGAAGAGGTCCATAATTATTCTGAGCGGCATACGTGTATACTGTATGCAATGGTAAAATAATAGGCGCGGGCGCATCGCTCGCTTCGACCGCCGACTCCCGCGCCACACCTAATTAACCTGGGACGTGACATGCCCGCGTTATAAATTGTAAATCTGGTCGAGACCGCTGAGAAAAATGCAAACGACTCCACAATAAAACTAATGAATCCAGTAAAGTTCAACCTGGAATAGTACATGCGCAGTCCTCGGTGCGCTACAATTAGGACATGTTAGTCCGAAAGATACGACTTTTCACTGCGGTACATTTTGGAATGTTTATGAGGAACCTTTTGAGATGTGAAAAAGGAGAAGCAAACATAATAGATCGCGTTCTTGCCAAACTTCGATATGAAAAAATTTAACGTGGTAAAGTTATAAAAATGAATAAATGTGAAAATGCCTGGAATGTCACATTATAGATGAAACGAGATAAGACGATAAGACACTTTTAGATGAAAATCCTTACTTTTAATACAACTTTATCAGTTTTTAGTTCAAAATATAAATAATCAATAATTATTTCAAAGTTAATTCCTATCGAACTCAATCAGAAAGCCAGAAACTTTTAAAGGACTCTCCTTCTCAGCAGTTCTATTTTCACTCAACTTTCAGCAGAAGAACAATAATATAATTGTCTAATGAGGACGATGATTTGATCTGGGTCTGAAAGTGATTTACTTACCTATGATATAGATTCACAATACTTCAGAATATTTTTTATTAATCAAGTCTGTAGTCAGCTAATTACAGACTCGCATGAAAGCCTGTAATTGCTTTGGGATCAGATGGCCTAGCGTGGGCGACACGTCGAGAAATCGACTTCCCTTCGTCATTGTACCTTATCACGTCAGACCTACGGCATAAAGTATTTTTATTGCAAACAGGAGCAATTTTTCAAAAGGAAATCCATAAATATCGTAGTGAACTGAATATTTACGAAGTGTAACTGATAATTATCAATATATTTCAGTAACGACCGCATTAGGGAAATAACTTCCTCGTCCTCATCTAATATTAATGTTGATACCGTTCACGAATATCTGATATGTGGATACAAATAAATGCTGGTTTTATGTCCACGTGAAATATGTTTGTATCTTATTGCCAGGAGAAATACCTGTTTATTTGTAGATTAAGAATATTTCCAGTTTCAGCATTGAGCTCAACAACTTCAGGATTCTCTTGTTCAAGAGGTTGAATAATGCAATGGAAATATAAATGAAAATGTTGTAAATGTTTGATTTTATTTCACCTTGTCGTAGCAAAAAGAAACCCCTGGAGGGAGGCATAATACTACTTAAACTGAAGCAAAACACTAAGCTGAAAGGTAAAGGAGGAGGTTTTAGATATCTATCTGGATGATCTTTGCTTCTTAATTAGAATCAATCTGATATATCTATCATTCTTCACATAAGCTGCTGCACATAAAAATAAGCAGATCCATAAAATACCAATCCGGTTAGTTAAAAAGCAGTCTGTGAAATTCTGACTTTCCCTTTCAGTATAAGAAGTTTGTAGTAGTGACAGGAAACAAATATTAGGTACATCGTGATCATGAAAAGGGAATAAACAATTAAAAATATCCTTGGCTTGTGATCGAATTCGAGACCTTTGCGTGGCGGCGATACAATGTGTTGTGTACTACCGCTATTAAACTTATTTCAAAACTTTCTGATGACTGAAACCCTTTCAATATTAAACATGCAATGTTAAAATTAAAATATATTTACAGATTAGCCTGGATAATTTTCATAAAGATTATTATTTACGACATAACGACACTCAACTTTTAGGAGACAACTTAAAAAGGTATGCTTGTTGTGCTCTGGATAAGGTGAGAAAATATAAACCTTATTTAAATAAAAAAATGTAACTAAGAAAATAATACTCATTTTATGTGAAAAATAGAATATTGAAATGTAATTCCTATTCCGATGTATGCATTGCCATAATATTTATATAAATATACGTGAATAAAATCTTGTATGCACATAAAATTGACGAAGTAATTTACAAAGTAACTGTGCTTAATTATAGGTACATACGCATAGAATTATATTTATATGCGAATAAATAAATAACATACGGTATTTTAACCCTACCTAATAGTACCTATATGTGCAAATCAAATAACATTTAATTTCATACTATACTTAATATTCACAGACTTAAATATTCGCAGTTCGTATTTTTCGTGATGGATTTGATATTTAAATGAATAAAAATAACTTTAGTTCAACGTGTTTAATTTGAGAGATTCTACCATAGACACTCAGTAGGATAGTGATGTCGTTTTAATATTACAACTCTCTTACCAAATTGCAGCCCTTCTTGTAATTCAAGAAATATAACAATTAAATATTAGGCACAAAATATTCTTAGCTACTTACTCTTACCAAACAATGACTTTACTAACAAAAAATAAAAATGTTAAACAATATTAGCAGGAGAACAATTAACTAAGTTTCAACACTCCTATCTTCCTTCTTAAATACTGAAATTGATCTCAAGGTATAACCTTTCTGAATATATCACCATATTGCTCTTTGGTACACACATACTTTAAATCAATTTGTTTATCAGTAAAATTTTCCTTAATGTCAAAGTCAAATTCAAAATCTTTTATTCAAAATTGGCCGGTAAACAGCTCTTTCTGAACGTTAAATTTTACAATAGACATTTCCCCAAAAAGCCCAACCCTTCACCGCTTCCTATATGTTTTCGCTAGAAAGAAGAAGCGACGCAACAAACTCCCCAGCAATGTACTGTCTGCATAAGTAAGTAATTCTTGAAGTTATACATTAAAACAAAAAATAATAATATCACATTTTAATTAACATGATGGCTATCACACAACCTATTGCCATTTATTTAGTTACGTACCTACTTAAGACTTGAAACTTGAAATTAATGACTAATCAGAAGCCTCCAAAACAAAATGACAGGTAGGGTTTAACCGCACACATGTTAAATATCATGTTGTTATGTAATCTCTGCTCAATCAAATCACGTAACAATGCATAATTGACCCCAAAAAAATTGGAACAAATTGCAAATAAACACATAAATCAGCATAAGTCAAAAGCGGTATCCTGTCCAGAGATCAACCAGTCACCACAGGCAGCACCCGTTCACGAGTATAACGCAATGATCAGCCATCACCCACCTTAACCATATTAGAGGGAAGTGGGTGACCCGACCACCGACGCTACCGCCTGCAATGACAGTACAGTGAGCATGACGAACCTACTTTCCAAGACAAGCCATTCGAACTTACATTGGACTAAAATAAATCTATCGGACATTACTAATGCACTATAACATATTTAAAAGAGCAGAAAGTCAACAAATTAAATTATATTTAACTTCTATATGTTTACACCTTTTGTAATTAAACAAATTGCACTTTGATTGTCTATATGTAAAGTCACTGAATCTTGATGAAATGACTTAATATCAATTAATAGTCTTTTCAACCACAAAGCTACGAAGCCTCTTTTGTAGCAGCACATGCTGCCATGAACTCGGCCTCTGTAGTTGATAGAGCAACACTTTGTTGTCGTTGAGTAAAAACAAATCCAGTCAAAAACCGTCGTGTGCATATATCTTTAGCGTAGTCGGCGTCACTATATGCCTGTAGTGTATTACTATGTGATGATTTGTAACAGAGACCATAGTTTTGTGTTTTGACAACATTCCAGTGTGTGTGATTATAACAATTAAGATATCTGTTTACCAAACTGACACTGTACATTATATCAGGTCTGCTTACTATGCAAGGTGCATCAATGAGGCAACAGCTTCCCTACATGGTATATTCTTATCTGGTGCAGTTAAACTATTTTCTAGCATCGTGTGAGGATCTGTCTTGGTGATGCTTTCAAACCTTGTGGTGGTGTCATATATATGTCCTCTTGTATGTCTCCGTATAGGAAGGCAGTTTTAATATCAAATTGAACCATCTCTAGATTATGTTGAGCAACTTCTGAAAGTAAAACCCTAATAGCGACTCTACCTGACCGTGGAAGAAAAAGTTTCTGAGTAGTCTATGCATTTTGTATGAGCGCATCCTTTAGCACATAATCTTGACTTGTACTATGGACCAGGTGGCAGGTCTTTTATACGGAAAACCCATTTACAGCCAATAAATATAATTTAATTTGGAACATAATAATAAAGCATAATTTTGTAACTTAAGCTTATTCTAATCTTATCTAACCTAACCTAATACAAAAAAACATAAAACAAATCTAAAAGTGAAAATATTTACAAGGTTTAGGCGTCGTAAAATTTACAGCCAATTATTCGCATTCCTTGTTCTTTATCCACCAAACTCCAAGTCTTGTTTTCTCTATGTGCCAACAACTCTTAGGTAATTAATTGATTTATTTATTTAGTCACACATGACAGAATCTAATACACTTGTGGGAAACATATATAAGCAATAAAATTATAAACTTAACTAGGTTCTTAAATATGCGTATACATCATGATCTGTAAAAATAGAAGAGTGAAAAATTAAAATAATAAAAAGAAAAAAAATAACTTTTTGTATAACATACGTTACGTTTATGTAAGTACAAGTGTTAGTAGTCATTACTCATGAGACATAATATGTTGAACATCGTTCTTAAAAGTAAAGAATGTATTGTTGAATATATCCAAATTGAAACTGTGTTTAGGTAGTAAGTCATTATATAGTCGACACATCCTTACAATGGGGTTGTAAAATGACGTATTATTTAGGTGGACATTTAAAATGAAACTTTTTAATTGCTTCCACTTTTCTGCATTCTCATTATCTGTTGATATTGCTTCATTGTATGTCTGAGGAACAACCTGCTAATCTGAAATGCCATCTGTGCATAAGTAGGTATTACCTTCTTTATTTAACCTAGTTCTTGATCTGGTTGTCACATTTGGATGGATTTCTTTCAAATTTATTGTATCTTCAGGTCCATATAAAGATCCCTCATCTGAGTGAGATGACTCATCACTTGTAGAACTTTGTTCTGATTTTTCAAATGTTAATTCACTATTATCTGATTCAGATTTGCGAATATCAGATTCTGAAGTAAATTCTGACAGTGGTAGCTTAGCATTTCTCATCACTGAATTGTCAAAGAATATGACGTCTCTGCTAATGAACACTTTCCTTATTTTAGGATCAAAGAGCCTGTAACCTTTGGTCTGTTCACTGTATCCAATGAATACCATTTTGGTTGTCTTTGAGTCCAATTTCTTTGCTTTTTTTATGTACATGTACCATTGCTTCACATCCAAAGACCTTTAAATGGGCAATATCAGGCTTTATGCCTGTCCAGATTTCTTCAGGTGATAGAAATGCCAGTGCTTTAGTTGGGCAGCTGTTTGTTATATAGGCTGCTGTAGTTACTGCTTCTGCCCGATACTGCTTCTGTAATTTAGCATTTAATAGCATACACCGAGCTAGTTCTAGTAATAGGTTCTAGTGCGGTTCATTCTTTCTGCTATCCCATTTTGCTGGGGTGTGGATGGTGAGGATGGTGTGGATGTCTGATGAATAATTCCACATTTTGTTAAGAAAGATTTGTATTCATTGTTTACATATTATCTGCCATTATCAGTGCGAAGAGTTTTTATTAATAAATTAAGTTGTTTTTCAACCATGGCTTTATATTATTTGAATTTATCAAAGACATCTGACTTGTTCTTTATTAAATACACAAATACTTTCCTGGAAAAGTCATCAATTAACAAAATAATGTGCTCCTCCCAGAGTGATAAGTTCTAGCAAGCCTTTTGCTCTGGAACCTCCAGATAGAAATGGATTTCTTGACTGCTTTCCCTCCAAACATGCAATGCATACAACTTTGTCTTTGTTTTAAATTTTTACCCCTGTACTGTCTGAAAGTTTATTTAGGTCTTCAAAGTTCAAATGCGCCATCCTTCGCATCATTTATCTTTGATCCTTAACATCATTACTTTTAATTGTAGACATGTATGCTGGAACACTGCCGGTACAGTATATTATTGGTCAGTTTAGAATCTGCCACTTGTTTATTCATTTTGTTAAATATTCTGCAACCTTCTTTGTCAAATTGTACATGACAGCCATTCTTTATTATACAGCTTACTGAAAAAAGATTGGTGGCCAATTCAGGAACAAAGAGAACATTATGTACTTCAATCACTTCAGACTTACCATTTCTGTCACTTACATGTAGATTTACCTTACAACATGCTTTCACAGTAAGTTTCTTGTTATCGGCCACTTTAATAGTGTCAACCAGAGGTGGTATTTCATCAAAAAGCCAGTCACGGTGCGATGTTTGATACATTGATCCCCTGAGTCCACATACCAGCCATCGTCATTACTTGTGGATGCAGAAAATACTGCCACATCAAACTCAAATATGTTTATTTCCATAAAAATGTTTAAATATTTTGGACACGTCAAAAGTCATACAAATTAAAATAAAAAGTAACTTTAAATGCATATTTACATAACTGAGCATTGAAAAAAAAATGCCTGTTCAGAAAGTAGAGCCTCGTGAGAAGAATCAGGCAAGAAACTCCGGGCCACTCTTTTCTTCGTCTTGATTCTATACAATTTAAAAACTTAGTACTTAACTACATTGAAATTTTGATAGGTATATGAGCTGGTGTATCTATAATGTTGTTGTCAATTCATAAGGTTTTAATAATAATATAAAAGTACAAAACAAGCATAATAAAGACACAATAACTCACACTCACATGAAACTTAACAATAATCAAACAAGCAAATTAACCCCAAGCATTTTTATCTTCAATATAATCTAGCACCAAATAGTACCCTTTTTGACAAAGTTTGCGTTTTATAACCTTTCTGAATTTATTAAAACTAAAATTTTGTATATTGCTTGGCACTTTATTGTAAAAACGCACACATTGGCCTTGAAAAGATTTTTTTATTTTCTCTATCCGGGTGGCCGGCACTACTAGTTTGCTCTTATTTCTAGTACTTATTCAAATTGTGGATATCACTTTTATACCATAGCCGGAGTTCTTTATACTCTTTTTCTTGTTTCTACAATTCTTAATCTCGCAATAAATATGCGCATATAATGCGCAAATTTATTGCATACAAAACATCTTGGAGCTTTGGTTGCTTTATTTGTTTTGTCTGAAGTTTGTTTGACAATCTGCGAGTTAATTTTACTTTTGTTAACATACAGCGCATTCTCTGGTTTTATTATGCCTTGAAGAAGTTTAGTTTTCACTAAATCAGATGTTATTGCGAATGCCGAACTTTCTAAAGCCATTATCATGGGTTGATAAACATCTGGCAATCCCGCCAGTAGTAAGGTTCCCAACCATTCGTCATTAACAATAAAACCAATGTTTCTTAATTTATGGGCAGTTGACATTATTCTGTTTAAATGGTCCCGGATGTTTTGGCATCCATCTAGGGTAGTTGTGATCAGCTCTCTCAACAGCCCGACTCGAATGGTCAGTCCTGTCTTCAAAAACTTTCGCCAAATTATCCCACACTTCTTTTGCGGTTTTAGCTTATTGTATGTGTATATAATTAACAGGATCAACTAATAAAATTATTTTAGATTTAGCTTTAGTGTCCTTCTTTAAATCAACTTTATCCAAAGATTCAACGCAATCCCATAGTTCTTCATGCTCGAGGTATGTTTGTAGTATGAACTTCCAAGTAGGATAATTATCTCTTCCGGTCAGCTTTTCTATCAGAGTCATCGTATTTGAAGACATTTTTTGCTGACGAAGATTCTTGCACACAACTGAAAAAACAAATGACGACAAGCACGTTGCCACTTTAAGATTATGTTCCACTTATCTTTTATTGATTATAACGTGTATTCTAGTAACTGTTACTGATTTCACTTTATATTATATATTGTGGGAGAATTACATGGGTCTGGGCCCATAACCTGATGGATTTAATATTTAAATGAATAAAAGTAAATTTAGTTCAACGTTTTTAATTTGAGAGATTCTACCATAGACACTCAGTAGGATAGTGATGTCTATTACATAGTAAGTATAGAGTTGTGCCAATCGGTAAAGAAGGGCAAAATTTTAATATTACAACATTTCATAACAGATAGATCTGCCAGCCTACTATTTTCAAAATCTGGTATATATGAATAATCAATTCATTATTATTCCTGGCCACGATGGTCGCGTACATCCAAAGACGTGGATTCTTGCAGCTACTGATTGAGAGTCTCTGGACACACAGTCAGCAGCGACTAAGGAACTCATTGCTATTAAGCATTCTACATCCTAAAATTGCCCTGACAGGATCCACAATGATCCCCTGAAATATTCCATAGCTACCACCTAAGTCAACATTGTGGAATGCAATAAATGATTGAGTATTGATTGACCTAAACCCGCTCCCAAAAGCAATTGAGTATTGCTATGACACAGAACTTTTTAGTGTCTCCATTGCAAACTTTTTGTTATCAGGGTTAAGAAGAAATCCCGGCCACTAGTTATACCTATCTCTACCTGTTAGAGTATACCTAATCCAAAGCAGATGTAATGGGAATGAACTATCTCCCCTGTTGTAATTTAATAATTAACATTTCACCTTCGCATTCGATTCACGACCTTAGTTTTGCAATGGCATGTAAAAACCTTTCCATTTTATTTAAATAAGAAGAATTAACATACATACATAACGTCACGCCTTTTATCCCTGAAGGGCAAGGCAGAGGTGTATTTCTACACCCACTTTTCGCCAGATATACTTTAGTCCCACGTAATAAGGGGCGAGCCTATTGCCGTACCGTGCACATTTCCAGACTCCGTGCTGCTACTGAGAATTTCGTGACAGAAAAACCAGGAAACCCAGGAATCGAACCCGGGACCTCCCGATCCCACGCGCACATTTATGCCGCGAGACCAACGAGGCAGTCGTATAGGGTTTGATGTAGAGTTTTCCGTCTCTACGCAAAGATGGTATTTGCATCGTGTTATCCCTTAGTCGCCTCTTACGACACCCACGGGAAGATAGGGGGTGGTGACACTTGTATTCTATGCCGTCAACCACACGGCATTTACATCAAGAAGAATTAATTTTACCTGAAATGTATATTGAGTTGTATTGTTGATGAATAAGTAGATATATTGCTATTAATTCAATCCTATATCTTTATACAGCTTTTTGCAGTCCACTGCTGGACAGGTCTCTCCTAATTTGCGTCACAATGGCATTGAGTGTCAATTGGAGGATTTGGCCTACTATAGGTAGGTACCACGCAGGCCAGACGGGTTGATATAGGATTTGAAGTCGAGTTTTCCGTCTCTTCGTAAATATACCATTTACTTCATCACTTCTTACAACACCTAAAGAATTAAATGGAGTAGCGACACTTGTATTCTTAACCTGTCACTACATGGAGGTAATCAATTATACCACGCTATTAAAATATTTTACCGTTGGACATACAATTCAGTAAAAAATATTTAAGGAACATACATACCCACACGCGGTCTTCTTAATACGCAAAACCTTATAATGACATTTATTATCCTAAAACATAATGCACTTATTGAAATACGCGTGGATCGTTAATTAGTTACTGGTAAGCGGACCCCGCCGCTACTGCGTATGATTCCTATATTAGATGTTAATCGATTATCGGACCTTATAGAGTATGACAACGCACAACATTTCTTTTATGTCGGTGATCTCTCAGCCATAAGGGAATCACGACTAACTTTATGGCAAACGCTAGATTTTGCATGCAATATCACCTTGTAAGCTACAGGCTGTTGTATAATGTTTTATAGTTTAGAAAGCTGTTTTAAAGTGTCGCCGCTAATACGTAATATGATGAATAAATTGAACATTACATATTAAGTGTTCTTTGCTTTCTGTACTTATGTGTCTTACCAACAAGCCTATAAAAACAGTCGTGCATTTTAATTTTCTTTACGCTCTTGTCACTGTTCAATAATAAAAATATATAATTAAACACTTTAATTGATAAAGTTTGTTTTGTTTTTCGAGTGAGCGTCTGGTGTCGGAGTTTTCAGGCCGCCCGAAGGCCTCCGACATGGCCTAACGATCCTTATCCTTAGACAAGAACCGGGACCGACAGCTTTACGTGCCCTCCGAAGCACGGTAGCGCTCAGATGTAAATGCCACACACAGTCACCCATCCAAGTGGTGACCTGTGCAAGCGTTGCTTAACTTGGCCGATCTGCTACGAACGACAAGCCAAGTATCACCATGAGCGCTACAAAGTGCAAAAACAATACCTTCGATTTAGTACTTAAGAAAAGATCCAGTTAGGCAACTAAATAGCGCCCTGTACATGTGGACGCGATCCTTTCTGGCAGTTGTATGGTGAACGTAGTAGCAGCTACCGATCATCGAGTGAAATATATAAATCGAGGCGTTATCATCTTCGGCGATCACCGCAGACGGCTGCGGGAGGCGGCGGAGACGTGAAATAAATATCCATTTCCATAGTCAAATGCGGCAGGCAGGGCTCTGGAGCAAGGGCGCGGGCGCACACAGCCGCGCGTCAGCCGCGCCTCCGCGCCTCCCGCCCGCTGACAGCCTCACTCGCCTGATCTATAACTCCTTATTATTATTTGAATGAGATCTATTGATCCGCGAGGTGTGGAACCCGCAATCCGCTCCAACGAAGATCATTTTGTTCGACTCGGAACGACCGCTTTTGAACTAACTTGACGTCACAATGGCGGCCGGTGACGGCAATGATTTAAAATCTGTTAACAGGACGGTTCTCTTTTTAACGATTGGTATACAATTTCCATAAATGGTTTTCCAGATTATCTCTGTGTTCGAAATACATTTCACATAATAAGGCATAACGCGTCAGTTCATTGAAATAACATGGGTCCCTAGCTAGTGTAATTCTAACAGCGTCTGAACGAGAACAATGATATGAGGGATAATAGTAAGAATGAGACTGAAATCCCCGCTGTAATGAGGCCCCGGGTCGTTGCTCCCCATATTATCTCTATCGCGAGTAATTATCTCCTGGTCCCGTGCGAGCACACCACTTCACGTATTACTACGTACACACACAAACCTTAATTATTTAGTTGATCTGATTATGATAACCTGTGTTAATTTACTGAATATTAGATTCAGTTGTAATTATTGCGCTCCAATTTATATTAAGTGTAATAGACATAGATTACCTATTCAAATTACGCTTTGTCGGCACATTGTCTGACTGGCCCTAATAAATAACTCGATGTTGCATATTTACTTTTCATGTTAAGTACAAGTTATTATCACAAATATTAACGTTAAAGGAAAACGTCGTGAAAATCTTACACGTCTAAGAGTTTTCCTTTTTTCACAGATGTATGAATTCTATTAAACCAGCAGTGCAACTGGCGTGAACTACTAATAACCGAACCATTCTGGTTCCGAAAGGTCCATTTACATGTTGAGTAATTTTTCAGACAGGGTTAATAATATTATTCAGTTTCTAAGTTACGCGTACCGATTCTGGATGGTATTTTTAGTGCATTAAATGTACATATAATAGTTTTATACATAACTCTATAAATAAAATAATTAAACATTTTCTAAAGATTGTAATTCTTTCTACCTGCATTCCTACACCCAAAACAATTGATGCAATACAATTGCAATAGGATACATCGCGTTGGTATCAATCAAAACTATAGCAACCTGACCTTCGGCATAGTTAGCTGAAGGAGCGTCACTCGAGGCGAGTGTGTGCCGGTGCCAATCATCGGGTGATAAAATAATGGCTCGATGCAGGAAGCGCAGTTATTCGCATCAGTCCGCCGCCCGCGCATGGGGGCTTTTAATCAACACTTTATTGTTTAATGACCCCTCGTCCAAGTCTAAATTAAAAGGGTGACGGCAAACCCTATTGACGGATGCGTAATATGTGAGCGGATTTGTCTGAATATTTGATAATAGATAATAGTTCGAAAGCCCGGCTCGTTTTCGTTTGTAAATTGAACACTGAATACCTAGAAATCATTGTGCTATATTTGTAACTGTTAGCTTGATGATGTATTGTCGCTTTATGCATCATTTTCGAATTATGAACTATTGCGAGGGTTAATTTTCATTTTCTCATGTTAGCTCTTGTTTTCAGATACATTTAAATAAGATAACCACTGCTAGCACAGTCTAATAAGTATGTCTTTATACTGTGCTGCTAGTGTAACCCATGGCGAAATATCGGGGCTAATAGAAGGTATTACACCTGTACCTATCTATATCATCATCGCCCTAGGGTTATCCCGGTTGCATCCAAGACTTACACGCCTTGGAGCCCGAGGTCCGCTTACTGGTTTATCCAGATATGACAGAATATCAACTTTTCCACAGAGTGTCTGCCGTCTGACCTCCGCAACCCAAAGGGATAGCGATATTCCATGGTTTAGACCAGTATCAGTTTATTTGAGGGTACTGACTCCCCGTAACGACTGTCAAAAATTTTCGTGACAGCCGGGACCGACGGTTTAACGTGCTCTCTGAGGCACGTGGCAAGCGATAATTAACAATTTAATACCTACCTGCTGTACCTGTCTATATATGTGTGTGTAAATCACAAAATTAGAAGTAATAGAAGGTAAGTCGCAAAATTATAGAGAACAAAAAATATATAAAAGCGTCTAGAATAGAGCATGACTGATACAAACGCTATACCACAAACAGCTTCATCGACGATCTTCTGAATTACTTTTATCTATGGTTATCGATAGGGTTATTCCTAAGGAAGATATAGGTGTACAATTCACGCAGGCGGAGTCGCGGCCGAAGTCTATTTAAAAAAAAATTGATAAGTAATACAATCTACATAATTATGAAACCATAATTCTATTGTTGTCCTGTCTGCATTCCAAGACCATTGAAATTTTTACAAAGCTTTTACATGGAGCGATTAGGTATCAGTTAAACATCCAACTCATAGAGATAGAGGTTTTCTATATTAAATTTGTCGTGATCACGTTGTATCTTTTTACCAAATATCGTGTAATTAGCTAAAATTAGTGTAAATGAAACTAAGTTGTGTGTAGTAAAGTATGAATACCGACGGGTGGAACGCGTCGCGTGTTCAGTTTATATCAGCCTTACTCAATACACTATAAAAAAACTTTGGAGACATCACTTCATACATACATACATAACGTCACGCCTTTTATTAGGGTAGGCAGAGGTGTATTTCTACACCCACTTTTCGCCAGATATACTTTAGTCCCACGTAATAAGGGGCGAGCCTATTGCCGAACCGGGCACATTTCCAGACTCCGTGCTGCTACTGAGAATTTCGTGACAGAAAAACCCAATAACACTGCCCGACCCAGGAATCGAACCCGGGACCTCCCGATCCCACGCGCACATTTATGCCGCGAGACCAACGAGGCAGTCGTATAGGGTTTGATGTCGAGTTTTCCGTCTCTACGCAAAGATGGTATTTGCATCGTGTTATCCCTTAGTCGCCTCTTACGACACCCACGGGAAGATAGGGGGTGGTGACACTTGTATTCTATGCCGTCAACCACACAACATCACTTCATATACCTATATTTTACACGTGTACCTAATATTTTATTTTACAAGCGTTGTCGTAAGTAAACGAAAATTGATACCTTATACAGCGCTTATAGTAAACTTTCACATTAGGCAAAATAATGTCGTAATGCCAATTAATCACTTTATTACACTAGTGAAGTTGGAAGAGTATTCAAATAGAAATGTAATGTGATTCTTGGGCTTTTTATATTTATATTACTTTATAATAATAATAATAATAATAATAATGGTTTATTTGCTAAAACATGGTGAAATGGTTGTTACAAATGTTGTTGTTTACACATGTTTTGCCAAGTATGGCGTGCAAATATTATGTCAATTATAAGTAAGAAGATTAAATTAAATTACATTAAATTATTATGGAATTGGAATAGAATTATATAATATTATGCATTAAATTGTAATATCTTTGTCATCCAGGTAGTCATTTAAATTATAATAATTTTTATTCAATAAAAGTTTATACAATGTTTTTTTAAATGTCATAATGGGTAAATTTTGAAAATTATTTGGTAAGTGATTAAATATTTTAATGCACATACAATACACGTTTTTCTTATACATTTCTAATTTGATTGCGGGTAAATGTAGTCTGTTCTTATGTCTTGTGCGACTATTTTCTGAATCACCCATCCTTTGAAAAAGGTCAGGGTGCTTTCTTACAAACATACATATTTCCAGAATATATAAACATGGAAGTGGTAATATTTTAAGTTTGCGGAATAGTGGTTTACAGCTGTCAAGGAAATCAGCTCCACACATTGCACGAACACATTTCTTTTGGGCTCTGAATAACCTATTCATTTCGACTGAGTTTCCCCAAATGATAAGTCCATATCTCAGTACAGAACATACATAGGCATGGTACGCAATCATTGCAGTGTCCAAGTTAATAGTTCGTCTGATATTTCTTAAAACGTAAACAAATCGGTCTATTTTAGCTAGAGTTTTTTCGATGTGCGGCTTCCAGCTGCAATATTTATCAATTGTTATACCCAAAAATACACACTCATTATTACTGTTTATATAATTATCTTTATAATGGATGTCAAGTTTATCTGTGGTTGCATTGAATGTCTGAAATTGAATTATATTTGTTTTAGTCATGTTAATTTTAAGGTTATTTTGTTGTAACCAAGTAATGGCACAGTCAAGTGTTTTATTAATTTCCATTTCTAAGTCATGTTTGTTATTACTTTTTATTATTAATGTCGTGTCGTCAGCGAATTGTATACAGTCTTTATTTATAGCGTCAGGGAGGTCGTTTATGTATAATAGGAACAGAATAGGAGCTAAAATGCTGCCTTGAGGCGTACCGTAATTATTTTGTTTATAGCTAGATTTTATTCGTTTTAACTCAGTTTTAACAGTTTTAGCTATTTCGACACATTGTGATCTTTCTGTTAGGTAGCTTTTAATCCAATCATTGGCATTTCCGCGTATACCATATGAAGAAAGCTTAGATAACAATGTTTTATGGCAGACAAAGTCAAATGCCTTTGTCATATCTAGAAACACAGCAGCGATTTTTGACTTCTGATTTAAAGCTTCTGTTACATGTTTGACTAATGAAAAGCATGCTAGAGTGGTTGAACTTTCTTTTCTAAATCCGTATTGTTCCTTCTTAATAATGTTGCATGCATTGATAAAACTATCTATTTTATTATACATAACCCTTTCGAAGACTTTCGATAGAATTGGAATAAGAGTGATCGGTCTATAATTATTCATGTCTGTTTTTATTCCTTTTTTGTAAACAGGTTTTACTATTGACATTTTGAGGCGATTTGGGAAAATGCCTTCTGTTAAGGACATATTAATTATGTATGTCAGTGGATACACAATGCTCGTCGAGCATATTTTTATGATATTTGTGCTTAACTCATCATAACCAGTGGAAAAAGTGTTTTTAAGAGATTGGATAATTTTGTAGACGTAGTTTTCATCAACAGGTGAAAGAAAAATTGTTTTTGGGTTCTCAGAGATTGAATCAGTGTTATTGTGTCGTGGAGCTGTCTGTATTGTTTGACTTGTGCTTGCTATGGATACGTAGTGATTATTAAATAATTCGGATATTTTATATGGGTTATCGTAAGTCTTGTCATTAACTTTTATTGAATCAATCTCTAATCTAGTGGTGGTGCTCTTAGTGTTAGTCTGGATCAATTGCCATGCTGCTTTATTTGTATTTTTGGCTGTAGTAATGTGTTGGAAGCTATTTATTTGTTGGGCTCTATAGATACACTTTTGTAGGATACGTGTATAGTCTTCATATATCTTTTTATTCTGTTTCTTATTGTCCCTACATAAATGATACTTTAGATATAGAGACCTTTTTTTTATACAGCATTTTTTTATACTTTTAGTTAAGCCTCGATTTTTTATATGTTTTTGTGTATGTTTTACCTTAATATTAGGAAAGCATAAGTTGTAAAAAAGCAGTATAGTATCGTGAAATTTGTCGAAAGCCTCATTCGTTGTTTTGCATTCATATACCTCTGAGAATGATAGCTGTGACATGCATTCTGTAAACTTATCGATATTTTCTTTGCTAAGGTCTCTTTTGTTAGTAAACCAGAATTTGGGAATATTTTTGTATTTGGTGTTTGATTCGACAGTGCATGATATCGACTGAGCAAATTCGTGGTCAGACAACGCTAAGCAATGTTGATGCGGTTTTTTTGTAGTTTAATTATAGCTGTTAATGCACGTGGATACTAGTTCTATTTAAAAAGGCATTAAATTACAATAGATTGATAAGTACGCCTAAAATACGCGTAAATAAATATAACAGGCAACACGGAAACATTTTACCCCATAAGATACAACAAAACCAATTACAACATTTTATTTATAGCAACAACAAAAATTGTAAAACGGAGGCAACTCCATAGCTTCCACATATAGTATTAAAGGCATTTGATCCCTGACTTTTAATGCTTCACCCCCGGCATTAAAATTATGTGTATATTTGTATCACGCTCGCAATTGTAGGGCCTCAACGAGTGCTCGTACACTGCCTGGCAGGAAACATACACCGTCCGCCAAGGTCTTCGCATCCACTTAATGTATTACCACGTATCACGTTTACAACACTATATCATATAATTGTTCCCCTTGTTATGAACTTTATTGTTCTGTCTCACTCTAAACCAACTTGATCTACACGAGAACAAGATATATCGACGATCGCACTCAGTAAACATTTATATTTGATAACAAAAATAGCAATCTGCCTCCGGCGTTAATTACTCGAAACCTGATATCACTCATTAGACGAGCCCTAAATTATTGCGCTCTGCAAAATTCTTAATTATATCTCTTAAATTTCTAAGTAAAATTTAGCCTAGAGCGGCGGCAGGACAGCAAAATGATATGTTTGTAAATAACGAAAATTGTACCGTTAGGCGTTAATTAATACTTTGTGATAACAATCCGGCCGCGTGGTTATTTAACATTTATTATAACTCGTTAACTCATCATAACGTAGCTATCTATACATATATCTTATAACAATTATCACCCTTTTAAACTTGAACACAAATCATGTTAATAGTTCGTGTAAGTGTATTTATAAAGAATATTATGTAATGTTTTACATCGTGCGTAGGAGCGAGGGAAATATTAATTATACAGTTCATAAAAGTGACGTTAAACGTTTAGGTAATGTGTTAAAAGGAGCCCATCACCCCTCCAATTAGTCGTATAATGACGGTGTTCAAAGTTATTAATTTAATAAGCGAGGGAGCTCCGGTGACTCGGCTCGTGGTGTCAGGTGACTGACTCGTGACGCTTGTTATACACTCGATAACATTCACCTGTGTCTAAATATCATCAACGTTTAAAAAAAGAAAACTGTACTTGCTCTACACGATGTGTGATTTGTATTTAACGCATTTTGCCAGCTTAAGCAACCCTCTCCGTAATTACATAAATACTTAAATCATACAGATATAAGAAGGAACCAAGACTTCTTTTAAAAGTTTTAATTTTCTAATTCACCGCCGAGGGCGCGAGCTCTCACAGAACGAGTAATTACCGTAAAAGGTCTTAAGCATGAATGTTATGACGGCGTTTATGAAAAGTATTTCGCTGCTAACATAACGAACCGTCTGAAATTTCTTTTTCAAACGTTGAATGCTCACCACATAATAAATTAGGGCGAAAAACGCGATGGATTTTCGCATTAAGCAAAATTGTTTGTTTCGTAGTCTTGCCAGATTATTACTAACGTGTATTTACTTGCTCGGTTCCTTTTTGACATGATAATAATTCAGAGGGAAGAAAGTCGAATTTAATAGCGAGTTAAATGATACGTGGCCTGATTGGAAAATGTATGCTTATTCAGGTCGAGCGAGGCCCTCGCCCTCCCCGACCCTCCGCACGGCTGATTTGAAATGAATGGTAATAATGGCCGAGCATCCCGCTCGCATCGTTTTGTATGATTATTCCAGATTAATTATTTGTTGGAATTACGCTGGCTAATTTTTTGGAACGGGATTTTTCCGCTTTGAGTGACGTTTTAATTCTAACTCGTCATGGGGAGAAGAATTAATACACGTTGAGGTACTTTCATAGTAAACATGTCTATAGGAATGTATCATCATGTATACCTACTTATAGTATTTAACTTTAACATTTTGCACTCGTTCTATTTAACCTTATTGAGGCGCGTGTTATCAATAGTATTAATAGACTACAGTACCTACCTACTGAACACGCCTATGCATGGTTTTCTACATACCACAATCCAGCTAATTGTCAACCAATATACAATCGTATACTGTGGTGAATATTATTATTTATTCACAGAGCTTAACCAACTAGATCTAAAATAAAAATCGAGCATAGACTTTAAAATTTATTTAATCTGGAACTTCTACAAAACTCTGATTCAATTCAGTTAGAAGTACACTAAAGTTAATAAACTGAGTACACTGGACAGCATACAAACTGCACTCCCCCTAAATAAGCTCAGCAACATATAAAATCAAATGATCGATTTCTCCGGATGCATTTTCCATAGCCTGTATACATATCAAAACGTCGATCGTAGGACATCGCTATTGAATCACGTCGCGAAGGTCCCAAGGGCCAGCGGCTGATGTGAATATCAAATCGTTGCCACCCCTTGACTCCATAATTCACATCCATTAAAACGACACCTCTGTCCATCATCTGTCACTCAAGCTCCTTGTCAAAATATGCCATACGAACACATATATCCACAAACAGTGTGATCGCAAATAAATTATTAACAAATACAGAAAACTAAAAATACCTCATTAACTGTGCCATTTTCTTCATTTGCCGTTGTTTCTGCTTTGTTGATGTTTTGGCAAATAAAACTCGCTTCTATGATAGTACACAAGATTCCATTTTGGTTCGGCAAATGGGCGATCTTTGTGCTCTCGACTGGACTCTCCCAAGGGGCCTGAGCTGGCACATTCTGACGACTGAACTAAGTAGAAAGATAGAACAGAATTAAGCCGGCCAATTATCCCGTATTGGATTTATTGGTAATCTCTGCACGAATGGGCGCGAGGGTGCGAAGCGAACCAACTTTTGATGATGCCTCCATCGGCATTATGAACAAAGTTGTTGCAATTTTTATGTAGGTGGATTTATTGTTTGCCTTCCTCTCTTGTTTCGCCCTCGATTGTGCGCAGACAGATAAAAGAAAGCTCAAAAGCATTTTATTACAAATAAATCAATCTTCGATCAAAGTATGCTGTATAGGATTAGCCGACTTATCTTACTCAATAACTTAGTTTTGTTTACTTTGTCGGACATTTTTCCTTACATGTTGCTGTCTGATTTATAGCATAGCCACTTATCTAGCATGACGTATGTTTATAAAGGGACGTGCACAAGTGTAGAAGTGTAGCAGAAGTGTATTTGTAACCATTCTTCATACGATAACTGAGTCGGTGAGCTTCTTAGCGTTCACTTTGCAGATTTTGTGCTGCAACTGCAAATATACTTACGAGCTAGCAATCAAACTGCCCAATTACTGTTCTTACGTTAGCAAAGCCAAAACAAGCCGCAAATATAACACATATACCACAGCATCGCCAAAGCAATAACTGTATGAATATAAATAACTAATATAAATAGCTACTATTATTATCTATTCATTAACATTATTTTGCTGGCAATAAAGTACCTAATATTTAAGTAAATACCGAATTTTAAGTTTCTTTTGACTGCTGTGAGTACCTTCGTCCAACAGCGATACAGCTACTATTTCAGTGTGTACGAGTGATTTGTATCACGAAATACTTTACAGAACCCCAAAAATAATTAAAAAATATGTCACATCAGAAACAGTTCTGAAACATTTTTTTACTTTTCTCAAATTAAGTTATGTTATTATATTTGTTAAAGTGTTTGATATTTAACTTAGCCGCTTTCATGAGACGCAAAATTCATGTTCGACAAATAAAGATATTGATTCAACAGTGATACAAATTTTATTACATACATCCCAACTGACCTACTATGTCAGTGTATATCTCAAAGCTGCCATAAGGGAGGGTCATCGCAAGATTTATAAGTTGAACCCCTGTTGACATACGGCCGATACTATGAGATGCGACAGACCGCTCAATCCCAGATAATGTTACCAATATCACTCTGCTCGTGCTGTTTCCTTCATACATATCTATGCAAGAAAGTATTACAAACTTAATTTTTACCTCAAGCTTGAAATCGCTTCATAAATATTCATAAAATATAGCAATACCATCAAAATACTTTTCTAGTAGCAATATCAATAACGTTGCAATTTCATAACGTTAATTTATATTTCAAAATACAATTCATGTAAGTATTTTAATCTAAAATAACATGCTACGAGTTTCTCTTTTAACATTTTCTCCCTATGAATATAAAACTATTCTTTATAAATATTTCTATTTTGAATATAAAAGTTTCAAATATGATCCAACTACCTACTGACACGTACTATTTCTTTTCGGAGCACTTGTACCCTTGTCACGAGTATGTAAGTGATATTGTTGTTTTTTTACGCAAAACGTCAAACCGGATAAAAGAAATTGATACATCGATATAAAAGCAAAAATATGTTCGCATCGTATTGGTAAAAAATCTCAGTGATACGTCATAGCCGTCACTCTGAGTACTGCCTCTTGGGTATTGCATAAAAAGTTTGCTACTTACCCCTCTGTATCAACGGAAAATGTTTGACAAAAACGTAAGTTTTGTGGAACTACTGCCTTGTGTATGTTTCCTTGTTTACAAATATTATATCAAACTGTGTAATAAATACCGGCTAAAATTATGAAACCCATCTTGCAGCACTTAAAAACTGTTGAACTCAGTATTTTTTTTATTAAATTAATTCAAAATCATGACGGCAGCTTGTAATATCAAAACAATTTTGAGTGTCCGTCCAATTACAATTTTTGGACAGAACAAAGGTAAATTGAGTTTGCCATATAGGAACTTATTAATTGTAGTACCTACAAGCTATGTGACCAATATGGGACCATATTACTTTAATAATATATCCAGTACTCACAGTACTAATAACCATATATCATTCTAGAATCCCATCGCAACATTCATCATTGTTAGGTACCTACCTAACAATAATATAAATGTATTTTAGATATTTTGGTATTAGGTAATACCAAAATATCTAAAGTACAAAGTAAAATCTAAAATACAACATCACTAGCATCGCCACGTTCCACAACCCACAAGTAATGTTGGGCACTCCATCAAATGACGTCACATCAAATATGAATATCGACAGATTGTTTTTATTCAGTCCCCAAAGGTATCGGCGATTTACTTACGTTGGGACAAAATATGAACCGCTAAGGGTTGCCACAGACACGATATTTTATAGACACGCTAGTATTGGTCATTTTCTGAACGAAGATTTTACGATCTTTTATATCTATCTATCTATCTTTTAAAATCGCCTTTCTGCTTTATAATATTGTTGTATGAACTGAAGACTTAATACGTAATTCAATATTCGATCGATCCATATTTTTGAGATTTTAAATTCGTTTTTGACACAAGCTCCATACGAAAGAATATGTCAAACACGAATCTCGAATCTCAAAATTCAAGGATGGATCAAATATTGATTATATATATTCAATTAGATTAGAAAATTGTGCACATATTACTATGACTACAAGTAACTAGAGCTAGTGTACGATTGCTAACTGCTTATGAATCTTGCTTGCTTGTGATGCTAAATATATTTTCGGCAGCAGTTATTATATTTTCTTATAGTGTCACGCCTGTATCACCGAAGGGGTAGGCAGAGGTGAAATATTACACCCACATTCCGCCTTATGAATTTTATGTCTCAGGTACTATTGCCGTTACCGGGCACGTTGCCAGACTCCATGCTGCTACTGAGAATTCGGAAAAAATCATTAGCACTTTTGCTTGTCTCGGGAAGCGAACCCGGGACCTCAGCATATGTATACGCTGTCCACTGGAGCACGGAGGCAGTCTTGCAGTTATTATATTCTTATTTTTTATAAGAAAGTGTACAGAAACCAATAAGGAAGATTTGTATACATCATACAAAATAATTTTGCAGGTCTTAATCACGTAAAATTAATCTCTCCGCGACCACGATCGGTGCAAGACGATCGAAACGTCGAAAATAAATAGGAATTAAACCTTAAATAATTTAATTTTACGCGGTTAAGACCCGCTAAATTATTTTGTATGATGTATACAAATCGCAATAGTTTAAATTCGATCAATAAGGAGGAGTCTCTTCTTATGGCGACACTAAAGATTAAAGTAAAAGAGTAATGAGTGTTGAGGAAGCGCGTGAGGTTTGTAAGGATAGAAGCAAGTGGCGTTTTGTTACCGTCTGCCTACCCCGTTGGGAAAAAGACGTGAGTATATGTATGTATGCATATAAAGATTAAAGTCTATAGGTACAGCAACTTGAAGGCACACAAAAAAAACATATTTTCTTTGGGTTCCGTAGCCAAAAATTACATTTATAGATTCGCCATATCTGTCTGTCTGTCTGACTGTATGTCACAGCCTCTTTATTCTGAAAATATTAAGGGCCTGTTTCACAAAGTCCAATTAAAGTTCAGAGTAGCCTACTTCTAACTAAAACAGTAAGTAAAGTCATCTCACGCGTTTCACAATCGTAAAGTAGGACTAATAAGCACATAACCGACCGAATAACTTATAGATCGGTTGAAGTAATAATTAACACGTTTTACCGCCAAGTAACCATGTGTTCAACAGATGTTGTCGAGATGCGACGAAGAAATGTATTGTTTCTTAAGCAGGTAGTAAACCTTAATAACTGAGTTTGGCATAATAGGTACTATTATTCATTTATCTTTCTGAGGTTTAAACATAGGTAATGGATAAATTTTATGTGATTGAAGTTAGGTAAATAAGAGGAATTTAATGATCAACATCAACTGGTGGTCTTAACCACGAATAAAGCCAATAATTCGCAACAGAGCAAATAAGATCGATTTCAGAACGATATTGCATCTTAGTAAAGATGCAATGAAGCATGTTTAAATTAATTTCTATTTATAAAATCACTAACTCATTTTCTATCTCGTTTAATTACTAAAATAAATTAATTTATTCACGACTGTAGACCTTTTCACCAATATTTTAGTAAAGTAATAAAATTACCTATCAGAAACATATAATTTAAAATCAATGATGAAACATGTTACAAAAACAATATCAACAAAGTTCGTATAGGTCAATAACAAAAAACATAACACGAAACCCGAAACAGCTCGTGCCGTATGTCATAAGGATTGCGTTTTGTTACCACGCAGAATAATAAAACAGTTCGTATTTCTTACAAACTTATAGACCATACACATTTAAAATTCAAAATGCATATAGTTTAATGTGTCAGCAGACTTTATTTTAATTTAAATTCCAATATAAAAACATGGTATTTATTAAGTTTATAAGATAAAATTAACAAAGATTATTTCGCAAACGTCAAACGAAACGTGAAATTTAAATGTTGCCAGTCGCTACTTGAGTATGTTTTAAGCAGTTACCCGTCATTTAAAAAAAGGGGCGTGGCGATTGTGAAACGCAGCGGAAGTTACCGAGAGGATTTAACTCCTCAGTAGTAAACTTATCAAGTAGCTACTGATGAATTTACTGAGACATTGTGAAACAGACCCTAAGACTACACCTTGGAAAATTGATAATTCGATGTATTCTTAAACCGCTTCACAATTATTATACAAACATCGGAATACTAGGCAATCAAAGTAATTTGTGCTGGCGAAAATGTAATAGTAGTATATGATTAGGTAAAGATAATGGGAATGTTTAGTGGACACTTCTACTACGGAACCCTTCATGGCCGGACTCGTTCGTACTTTAATTATATAATATAGATGTCATATATCGTACAAATTGAGAAAGTTTAATATAAAATAAGCACAAGCAGTAGTTATTTAATATACGGAAATAGAGTTAAAGCATGTTAATATATCTTCATTTATATTATTCTGTTATGCTTTCTTCAAAACGTCTATTCTGAAGTTGTACCTACTTGTTTATCGTTATTAATATCTAAATATTTAAATTTCATATATTATTATTAAGTCTTTTGCTGTATTTTAACGTTAGTTTCATTATTTTTCATCTTCCGCTTCACCCTCTGGTTCTGCCTCCGTCTCTTCTTTGTCTTCCTCGGTACTTTCATGATCCCCAGTTTCTTCTTTACTCTCATCGCCCTTAGTATGACCATCGCTATCTTCTCCACTCTCTTCCGTTTCTTCAGTTTCTTCACTATGGTCACTATCACCTTCGGTTCCATCTGTGGTTGCAGTGCCATCTTCTCCAGTAGTAGCAGTAGAAGTTTCGTTAGCAATTTCTACTTCAAAAGTTCCTTCTAATTGTTCAACATCAGATTCGTCATCAATTGGCACAGCCCACGGTGGTAATGACGTTGTGGGTACTTTCCAGCCTGGCTTCACGCCGGCGTAATACATACCTTTGACATAATCTTTAAAGCAAGTACATGTACATTTAATATTGGACTCAGCAATATGATAACCAAGTTCAAGACATTTCATAATGCAGACATATGCTTTCTTAAAGTCTTGACAATCATGAGTTCTATGTCCTACGCGTAAAATCGACGTATTATTTAGATCTTGAGGTAGATTTAAATCTGGAAAATGGTATCAAATTTTACAGTTAAATATAGCTTTATATAATCATCTCGTATGCATTTTACAAAATAAAGGTAGGAAGTACTATTATGAGATAAAGAAATAAAGATTAGTAGGTAACGTAAAGAAAATGATAGCTAGTTTTTATATAGGCTGATGATGAATAAGTCTTTTACGTAAGCGACATATCTGTCGCATGTCTTTTCGAGATAGGCAATCTTTACGAGAAAAATAATTCCTTATTTTTTTTCTAGATCATATAATTGTCCTCCCGACCGATTTCAGCCACGCCGGGTTGTCTTTATGTGAGACTTGCCATCTGCGCGGGACATATTATAGTGCACAAGTATGTGCGCATACACAAGTGCACTCTCTATTCCCTCACTCTCATAGTCCGATGGGACACCGCATGCGACACGAACGGACAGAGATTGGGCGCAGGACCAACGGCTTAACGTGCTTTCCGAGCCACGGGGGTGTGACACCTCCAACTCTTTGACTCCGAACTTCTATTGGATAATTACTTACAGAAAAACCCAATATCACTTTTTGTTCGACTCGGCCCGACTTCGGGAATAAAGTAACTTAGTACATTTCACACACGGCTATATTAACACAAATAAGACAGGTCTTATATCGAAATAGTTTTTTTTTTTTAATATTTCAATTGTGAATGTTGTAGTCATGGAATAAATTTTCTTAAATTTTAGCAAGCTCCGAAATACGTAAAGTTTGTGTACAGTTACAGAGTTGCATTGACTATATTCTGTAGGAAAAGGCTCTTTAGACCGAAGTGTATGGTACACTCCTCTCATTAAATATTGTCTCATCCTCCTTCCATCTGTCATATTTTTCTGCCATTAATTTCTCACTTTTACTCCACTCGTTTTCATATTATTATTTCACTATAAATCTTTGAAAAGAAACACAGATTTAAAAAAATACTTACCGTCATCGTCCAATGTGTCGTTTAGAATTTGTACCAAACCTGAAATGACAATAATATTATATAATATATAGATATTCTGAATTTTAAAAAAAAAGGCGAATGAAAATATAATTGCTTATAGATATTTCTATTTCTTACGGGTAGCATCCTGTTGACTGAATGAAATCATAATATAACATTGTATTATGTAGTAGCATATTAAAATTATTTTAGTCATTGCTTTGTTGGTAACATATGTGTACTTCTCTACCTACTTACTATATAAACGTAACATGTGCATACATAATTATAAATTTTATGTGTATTCAAATAAGCATTAAATTTATGGACTAGTAAATTAAATGCCCACGTTTACAAAATAACGATGTAGTTGGAAAAGAATCCACTCCTTATGTTTAATACGCGAGGATACTACATAGAATACTAATAAAATTTGGACATTAATAGGCTATGATGATATGATGATGAAAATCAGTCTATCTTTTTAAAGTAATTAAGTATAACATTATATCATGGGACCATTATTTGCTAGGCAACAACCTCGTATAACGAGGATAGACATATGTCCTTGTTTCTATTGACAAATAGAAACAATATGTCCGAACCAAACTGTTAGAAACATTTAGTGCCTAGGTGTCAAGCTCGAATTCACCGTGCTTTCGTGCGTTTTGGGAACCCACGTGCCCAAATTCTGAATAATTTTTAGTATAGAAGAAGTAATAATAGAACATTTTTTATTCTTATGTTTATCCTGAGCCGTGCTGACAAATTCTTCACACCGGAACAAATATCTACTAGATACCTACTCAAAAAGCACAGGTTCGACCAGAGGCCCAATTCTCCTAATAATATATTTTGTCCAAAATGCTGTTTAGATATAATGTCAGTATCATACTCATGTCACAAATGGTATTCTCCAAAATTAACTGATATTTGAATGTTATTGCAATGTTATCGTGACTAGATCGTATCGATTCTGAGTCAATTCAATATCTAATCTCGTTTCCTTCAAAACATAGTTTCAATGTCATATAAAATACGAGAGTTGGCATTCTGGTGTGAAGAATATACTTAAAGGATGTTTTTTAATGTCTATCTCTGAGCAGCCAACTAACATCAACTAATCATATTTATAAAGACCCGCTACTTGAATTTTTGGTTTTCGGTGATACCATACGAGTACCCTAGTAGGGTACTTTAATAATTTTATTAGAAGATAATCTAACTTCTTCGATGAGGAGTGCCCATGAAACGTGTATATGATGTTTTATTTCCAAAATTGGAAAAACATCCACTGTCTCCTATTAAAAAGGCAAATTCACTGACTGACAATGAACAGATTCTTCTAAGCCAAATACATAGAGTTCTAGGTATGTGGGTATATATTTCTTAATCATTGACGCTTGCCCTGTGGCTTGACGAGCACCATTATGAAAATCTTCGACAGTTGGTAAAAAAATTCGGAGCCCGAATCCTGATCTGAACCATGGAATACCGCTACAGATAGCAATTGCGCCGCAGAACGTTAATATTCTGTGTAACTTATTATGTTTTTTTTTTTTTATGGAATAGGGGGCAAACGAGCAGACGGATCGCCTGATGTTAAGCGATTACCGCCGCCCATGGACACCCGCAACACCAGAGGAGTCACAAGTGCGTTGCCGGCCTTTTAAAAAGGAATACGCTCTTTTTTTGAAGGTTTGAAGGTCGTATTGGTTCGGAAAAACCGCAGGTGACAGATCATTCCACAGTTTAGAGGTGCGAGGCAGAAAGTTTCTAGAGAAACGCACCGTTGTGGATTGCCAACCATCTAAATGATGGGGATGGAAATGCTGTCGCGTAGAACGATGGCGGAAAGAGGCGGCAGGCATTAATCCGAACAATTCCTCGGAGCACTCCCCATAGTAGAATCGATAAAAGATGCATAGCGAGGCTACATCTCTACGCAGCACCAAGGGGTCTAACCGAAATGTTAATCTATGTTAAATCTGACTAGAAAAGCAAACTCTAACCGACAAGATGATGATCTGTCATAAAAGGATATTCCTACGTTAGTACCGACATTACAATATTCTAAATATATTTCCTTTTTAGGGCATCTCAATATGTACATATTTTTGAGATTTCTGATTCAGAGTCTACGAAGTGTATATTATTGTTAACTTTACATTCTGTATATCATTACCGAAATATCTTATTTATATCTACTTAAATTAACTTTATTTATGTCATTAAAACATTTATTTTTGTTACTTTATTCTTGTTTGTCTTCTCCTGCCCCATCATCAGGTGGTGGTTCAGTGTCGGCCGCATCTTTAGCGCCTCCATCATCTCCGTCGCCTGCCGCGGGCTCTTCAGTCGTTTCGCCATCTGCTGCTGCTGTTTCTCCGTCACCCGTTGCTGCACCATTGTCGGTGCCTTCGGTGTCGCCGGTGCCGCCGGTGCCATCGCCCGTTTGATCAGTTCCTGCAGTGCTTTTTCCAGAGTCCGAGTCCGTAGCTTCATCGTAGTCCATGTAAGTCGGCGGCGATAGGGTACCGACAACGTTGTATAGTGGCACACTTTGAGTTTGATGCCATTTTTGCGTCGTGCCATTAGTAAGCCACTTAAAGAATGGAAGTATTGTTGTAGTTTTCAGTTCGTGGCAACTACATTTACATTTCTGGTCCATCCGAAACACTTGAAACCCGATACTTTTGCACGCCGACATACAAGTAAAACTTTTTATATAATTGTCGCACTGTACGTGAAAACTCATACCATAATGTTTTCTAGATTTATCACTTTCTATATCACCTGAAAAAATATATTGTTATAATAAAGTAAATACTTAATCACAATGCAACACACCAAACTACAAGTTAAATACTAACTGGCAAAAGAGATAACAAATGGGAGTAAAAACAGAATAAAAGATATTTGCAGATTCATGTTGGCCATAAATCCATACAAAATTAAATTATAATAAATCTTATAAAATCTATGTTTGAAGTGATTTAAAAATGGTGATTATATAAGCATATAAAGTAAATTACACGCATGTAGTTAAATGCAAATAAAAGGCTATTATTAGGTGGTATATTTCCTGTATTTTATGTTATAAAGCATATTATTACGGTAATCGGTTTGTACAATGGATGTACATTTTACTGCTGCATTAAAAATGTTCGTACACAAAATGGCGTCGGTCTTGTTGCCAAAAAGGTGCTAAAACATAATATGATCTATTTATATACTGTTTGAAGTTACAAGATTCGTAAGAAATTGCACAATAATATACTACGAAGATCATTAGATAGAGCCACAAAAATTGTCGTCATTTATTAGAACTACGCCGTACTAACAAACTGTTTTTTGATTATTTAACAAATTTGTGGAGCCTTTTTGAACGAAAAAAAATTGCTGTTTAGGTTGTATCTGATTCAAATAAGGTACATGCATGGTACATAAGGTATATGCCGAAACAAGACCTGAAGGCCAAATTTCGTAATTATATTACTTATTCAAAATTAAACTTCAATCCAGTCTCGGTATCATAAATGGTATCCTATAAATTAACTGACAATGGAATTTTACAAATTGTCAATTTGTGTGTCAATCTCTAACTACATATATGCATAAAATTACACTATAATAATATCACGTGTAGTAGAATACACATTGTCAATCAAATCGAAGTTCATTCAAAATAGGGTCAGTGTCTGTTAAAATATGAGAATCGGCCTTCTGATGTTTAATTGGTCAGTTAATTTAGCACACATACAATGTCTTTCGGCTGTTACAAAGATCTTTGACAGTCTTTATAGGTACTCAGTGCCTACGAATAAAGCGACAAGTGACTAAATTATGGAATATTGTTGGACTTAGCTATGGAATATGGAGTTGCGGCGGTCAGACAGGCCGTCGCTGTGGAAAACTAATATACAGACAAATCCGCTTAGACTAGTAAGCGAATCTCAGGTTGCAGTTAGGATAACACTAACATGATGATACAATCTCGTGGTATACACTTTCATTGTCACTGACAAAATTCATATGCCACATTAAAGTCAGTGTTGATAAAATGCGATAGCAAATTTTCAATGTATTTAAGAATGGTAAATTGAACTCTCCTATGTAAGAAAAAGTTAGTTTTACATATTTTGGCCATCTCTTATTTTGGTTTGAAAAGGCAACCAAGAAAAGTTGTAGAGCTTTTTTCTTATGTGGATACACGACGATATTGAAAATATATTGTACAAGAAGGTTGGTATTTAAAAAAATTGAATGTCTACGTTGAATTGACACTTTGATATCTTATTGCTGTGTATTCTGCAGTTACAAATATTCACTCTGCATATCATAGGAAATATGGAATTTGGACAGTGGATTTTCTTTATGATGCAATTACTCAAGAAGGATGGAGATTTTGATATTTCACCCTTAAAGGGGTAAAGTAGGGCTTAAAAGTTTGTTTGGTAATTCTTTGAAGCTAACTTTGTGAAGATGTTGCCAGTTATATCTATTTATGACAAGATAAACACAATGACCAGGTTGAGTAGATATTTTTCTGGTTTACAGATTACATCAATCCTCAAATACGGAGTACGAGATGTTACCTAAACATTGCAATTCATTGCATATATTAGAACGTACCTTAATGTGCTTCAAAATTTTCTTAAGGCATCGTTTGTGTTTATTCAGTAACTAATTAATAAATCAGGAATGTGATAATGACATCGGGCACGTCGAAGCAGGCCGACGGTGCTCTAAGTCTCGGAGACAAAATTCTCAGAACTAACTTCTCTATGGCCACCCAAATGATGATTTCATTATCAGTATGATTTTGATTGATGTGGCAGAAGAAATTTGCCGGCAGCCGAATTCTTTTCATAACAAACGTATTTGCTTTGTTTATTACTCGGAACTAATTGATCTGCGGCGCCACAGTTTTTGGATGTCCCCGACTCTGATTGAGGAATCTTCTAAGTGAAATTAAAATTAGAACGTAGAGGATTATAACTTTCTATCGTTTTATTAATTAATAGTTATAGAATTATGGTTTGTTGTTCATGGCAGCTTCAATATGCGTAGAGAAAAAGGTCTTGGTTTTCATACCTTAATTAAAAAGACATCATCTTTTCAGTACTCTCTAGTTAAAGGCGTACCTAACATGGGCGCATAAAATTATTGATAGCTTTAATATAATATATATCATACCTGCCTACTTGGTATGTTATAATAATGTCATGAATAATTCTTGAGTAAATATAATTACGAAGAAAATCGTGTCTGTGTGATCTGTTCATGAAGCGGAACAACATGAACGTATGGCGCGTGTGTTGCGTGTGTCCCGATGCGCCGGAGCAGGCAGCGCCGCAGCACGGCATGCGGCAAAGCGCAGGCGACGTCCGACGGGCGACATCAATGGTAAAAAACTGCCCATTATCATGGATGCCATCCTATACGCCGAACATTTATGACGGTCACATAATTTTGTCATCGGACGTCTCCAAGTCCATAAATCAGACTCAAAAGCCGATTCATAATCGTACGTATTTACAGATACTGTCGGTCTTTAATCTTCATTTAATAATTAGTTTATTACTCTCCATGACCGATTTCTTAATGTAAAAAAGATCGTAAACTTTAGTTGTTTATGTGTAAGCGAGCAATAAAATAGGCATTGAACTGAGAAAGACGGCCCGTCCGAGAGTAAAGGTGACAGGACCCCTCGGCTTACGCCAACTACGGTACAAATTGCGATATTAAGCACGAGGCGTGATGAAAAAACACTATCTGAATATAAATTAGGCAGGAGGAGCGCCATAATCAATATAAACGATGCTAAAGAAGATTAGAAAAATCCTGTAAGAAAACAAATTTCACAAGATCGTAGGAACATGTGGAACTACGATTAGCGCTTTTGTTTTCGCCATTTTCACTGATGTGCTGATAATGGATTATCGACAAAAATATTTTATTGATACACTAGTCGAACTACACTTCCTGTACTATCATAGTAGGTGGGTGTATGTGTTTATGTTGTAACAAGATACAAATTTGTAGTCCTGAAAAATAATGTTTCGTTTGACAACTATTGAGGTGATTTAGGTAGTTAATTGTATTTATCTAGGAAAGACTCCAAGTAATTAGCCATTAGTTAATTGTTCGTACTAGTTAGCCTTACTATATATAGTAGGTACCTATCTAGGTACTAATTAATATTCAACTGATTTAATGCATATAGTCTAAATCCTGAAGATCCTAACTGAGGTCAAAACTGAGAATTTACACACTAAATAAGTGGATCTCACTTCATCTAGCTCGTTATCAACAGTGGTGCAGGCAAATATACTAATCAACGAAAACCTTTCATAAAACAATCGTATTGACTATGTGATTTATAATCAGTATAAATAGTAATATAAAAAAAAAATGAATCGTGTATAAAAGTTAAATTGCGAACAAAAATAAAAAGTGGCGTATCCACTTTAGCCCTGTCCTTCGCACGGTAAAGTAAAACGGTCCTAAAAAATCGTGTAAAAAATGCAAAGACGAAATTGAATTTGATTCCGATACATAAATTTTACTTAGACTATTTGTCTCTCTCGGATCAAGCGGGGAAATAAACGAATGTTAATTAAATTTGTTTGTTCAAAACAAAGTCGCCAACTGCCCTTTAATTGTTTGTTTTTCATTCTATTCTGATAAACATCACTTCACCTTACATAAGCAACGAAATATTATCAGTGAATGTCTAACATATTACTAAAAAAATTCATGGAGAATTACAATAATTGTGCAACCATTGGCTCTAATTGCGAATGATGGTTTTTGCCACTACTTTTTGTGATAAATATCAAGTTGTTTTGCTGCATTTTATATCAAATTTACAAATCAAAGTAGTGAGAAACATGCTAGCGATTTAGGCTCATTGTAGAAGTACTTCGAATTACCTATTTCAAAAGTGATTCGATATAAATCACTTCGGGTCTCGACTATCTCTTGCATAATTTTTGTCGTTATCCCATGAAATGCATTTTCACATGAAGATTTTTTTCGTGGACCAAACTAGGAAGAAGACTAAACCTAGAGTAATATGACAAATTTTAATGCGAGTTGAGACGACTTTAAGATTTTTGATTCCACATGATAATAACATTATTCATCATCAGCCTTTAACAGTACACTGCTGGACTAGGCCTCTCCTTTGAAAGCAGGAATTGGCCTACTATACCACGCTGGCCAAACGGTTTGGTATAGGGTTTTTTAGCAAGTTTTCCTTTCCTTACAGTGCTGTTCTCTGCATAGTATACTCCCTCTGTCGGCTCTTACGACACCCATGGGATGATATGGGATGGTGACATTCCGTATTCTTAATCCACCCAATGTGGTGACCGCACGGACATTATTAATATACAATAAATACATACACAAGATTTTACTCAATTCGACGACGCCAGCCAGTCTCTGTCGATCATAGCCGCTGCCGTGTGGATCAAGCAATATGTTCAGGACAATAACTGTAATCTCAATTTGGTATCTATAAAGGGTGTTTTTCTAGACACAATGCGTAATAAAATCTTATAATAGTTACAATACAAGCGAAGCAATACAATACATCGTAATGAATGACTTTCGAAATGAGTAAAAACAACAGATATAACGTTTTTATGTATGTTATGTTTACATAAAGATTCTTTGTGTGGGGTGTTTTATGGTTTTCTGTTCAACCGATTTGTATACGAATGAAAATAGATTATAGCCAGTTTTTCCCGTTATTAGTAGCTATAAATCATTGGACATCCGCAGCAACGGATCCTTAAAATTAGATCTGAAGTGAAGGAAACCAAAAATGTGTATGTTTGTGCGAGTAAGCTCACCTGTGTCAAGTGGGTTAGGTTGGTGTGTAATAAAATATGAGTACATGAGCTGATTATGAGACATTAATCAGAGAGAGTCGCGCTGCGGCGGTGGCGGTGTTAGAGCGTAGGTGGGCGCGGCGCGACAGCCTCCCCTAGGCGCGGGCTGAACGTACCAATCTAAGTTAATGCTCTGAATTCAAATCTTCCGTATCGCATTAATCCGACCGGGGGTCGGGCCGTAATAAATTCCGTATTATACGCACGACACGCGTATTAAAATAAACATATAAACATGTTACACCCTCGCGATGCGTGCACACCGCCAGGCGAAACAGGAACACTTATAAATACGCATCGATTAACACGCTCTAAATAAATATAATAAACACAACTTTTTTAACAAATTGTTATGTCGTCGTATCGTTGAATGGATATCCTTTTTGATACACTCTTATTAACATATTTAAACATTGGCAGATGTGCTCTAAATGTTTCGATTTTGTTTCTTACGCGTTATTCAATTTTATTACACCTGATCGAGGTTAAAACATTCTTCAACAATATGTCTCATTCAATCTTCTAAATATAAGAATTTCCAGCGAGTGTACCGCTATACAGTGAAATGGCATTTTATTATAACAATAGGCGGCCGAACTGCGAAGTCCCCAGTGTCGGTAAGTCCCAGTGGACTCGCGTAGGGGCGCAAGTGTTCATGACACATTGTCGCCAAATATAGTCATACTCTCGTTACATCAATTACTACCAACGATGCAATCAATCATGCCACTTTTTACAATATGTTTTTTAACTGCTTACATTATAATTAATTTAGTAGAGTGTTTGATTTATTGTTCACAGTTGCTGAGCGTCCAGAAAGTCTGCCATAGCAACTTCTGAAGAGAATACATCCTCAAATGAGCTAGCATCGAAATTAGAGTAATATTACAAATCTAGGTAGGTAGGACTCCAAATGAAGAGAGTGCTCCTATTCATGTCTATTTGGTAAATACTAATAATGATACCTGCTCTACAGAAAATACCACTACCCACTAACAACATACCTGGTTTTTGGATGTTCTTAAATCCAGGACCTGACGCATGTCTGCGGTCAAGAATAAGAACTTTTCTCTGGTTTGGTGAGAAAATGAACGTGGAAGGTCACAATAAAAGAGCATCCAACGGGCAATTACAGATTTTAGGTTTATTCTTCGACGTTTTCACTGGCTCACATGGTGTCGAGTTAGTGGTTGAAGCTTCAGTTTGTTGTCACCTCAAGTTAACTAAATTAACTAAGCTGCCTATTTGTTCACCGGAAAAGAGACAGCAGGACTTATTGAAATAACTCTTGGGAGAGTAATCGTACTATTTCATCATCAGCCTTTAACAGTCTACTGCTGGACAGGCCTCTCCTTTGAAAGGAGGAATTGGTCTACAAACGGGTTGGTATATGGTTTGTATCAAGTTTTCCTTCTCCTACAGTGCTGTTCTCTGCATAATATGCTCCCTCTGTCGGCTCTTACGACACCCATGGGATGATATGGGGTGGTGACATTCCGTATTCTTAATCCGTCCGGTACTAATACGCATGACAAAGTGACAATTGTTTAAGTAACCTCTGGAGTTTCGACAGCATAATTTTGTAAGCTAGCCCGCCAAATATAACAAATTTCCTAACAGGAACAGCGCTAATAATCATGAATTCTGTGAGCTGGGTATCTACATCATCTTTACAAGAAAGTAATATTTCATGCAAGAACTGGTCGTAACATTTTTGGAGAAGTTCGAAGTGAGTACTTTCTATGTGTCATTTTATGTTAAAGTAATTCAATATCTGCTACGATCAACAGTGTATGCCTACATCACCATAAAACTTATTTATTACATAAATTACAAAATCGTAATCTAAGATATGCACTTACAAAAATATCCAAAATATGTGAATTTTCATGTAAATTTTGATAATAATGCTATTTATAAAAGTTACCGCCAATTACTATGTAAACTAGAACGAGTCTTAAATAATATATTTCAAGAACTTAACACAGATATATTTTATGTCATAAACTTTATCTTGAGATCTACAATATCAGATCATTATTAAATACTCAGATATTGTAGATCTCAAGGTATAATACATATACGTTACACATTAAATGTAATTTTTTCTTTAACAGGTCCTATAACGTTAACTTACGCATTTAAAGTATACACAGTAAGTATATAGAAACGGAAAAATTGTTAAGACATTTGAGATGGACACACAACATGTTATAGGTATGTATATCTCAATCACATGTTTTTCCTGCCTCGTTGGTCTCGCGGCATAAATGTGCGCGTGGGATTGGGAGGTCTCGGGTTCGATTCCCGGGTCGGCAAAGTGTTATTGGGTTTTTCCGTTAGAAAATTCTCAGTAGCAGCACGGAGTCTGGTAATGTGCCCGGTACGGCAATAGGCTCGCCCCCTATTACGTGGGACCTAAAAATTCCTGGTGAAATGTGGGTGTATAATATTACACCTCTGCCTACCCCTTCGGGGATACAGGCGTTAGTCTATAAATAAAAAAAAAATGTTTTTCCTAATCGTCTTATGTCATTGTTGCGCTCAAGAATCTTCCCACAATCCGATCAACGTTTAAATCTAGACACGTCTTGAGTGTCTAAAGTTCTTATTATTATGACAGGCACATTTGTAGGCGCCATTACAAGGTAATCTGTCATATACAATACATTACGAATCAACACCAATGCATAATAATGAGGAAGATGTTTAGCAAGAACGCATGATACGGACATGACGATGGGCTCGAAAATAGAGGATACGTAACGATTATGGTATATGTTAATATTTTAATAAACTCATCATCATCTTGCGCTTTCCTAATGGAAAAGTCCATTCTTCTCTATTTCGCCATCATCGATATCAATATTTACCATCTTGAATACATATTTTTATTTTATAACACCGGCATAAAATAATAATTAAGACATGATTCCACTCTGTTAGCTAACGAACCCATTAGCGTTCATTAAAAATAAATATTTATTTAATCATCGAATGAGTTACGATCGAGTGAGTTTCTTTTTTAATTTTCATCAATGTCGTTTGACAAAACAGAAGCTCACAGATAGAATAGAAGATAAAAAGCCTTAATAAACGTAGGTTGGCAAAAATGGAAAGAATGCCACGGACTTCTCGGTGAAACTAGAATGCCCATAAGTAATGAGAGTGACGGGGTATAACATATAGTTCGTAATGCTCTTGAATATAAAAAAACCGCCAAACATCACATCACTGAAATGACAATGCTCAGCTGTGCCCGCGAGGGTACACTCCTGGACAAGGTGACTAACCATCACATAAGAAGAACTTATAAAATAAGACCTATTTAAGATAAGCCAGCATAAACACGACTGCAGAACTTATAAAATAAGACCTATTTAAGATAAGCCAGCATATCCCCTGCTTGAACAAGCGACTCTCACACAAGCTGCTGCATTCTAATAGGAAAACACTAAAGCATCTGACGGGCATAATAACCGGCCACTGTCCACTCAACAAGCACCTATTCAACATAGGCGTTACGGACAGCCCACTGTGCAGGGGCTGTAAGGAAACCGAAGAAACACCCGCTCACGTCATTCTGCACTGTGCAAGTGTGAGCGATCAAAGGGCAAAGCTGCTGAACAACCCCAGAACCATGAGTGAAGCTTTAAACGACACCAGCCAACTAATGGCTTTCTGGAAGGAACTAAGGTGGTATGAGTAGTCGGCGTCAATGAAGTCGCCACATACGCACAATGGCCCAAATAAGTGGCTAAGTGCGGAAAACCCACGACCAACTATAACTATAAGATAAGCCAGCATAAACACGACTGCAGAACTTATAAAAATAAGACCTATTTAAGATAAGCCAGCATAAACACGACTGCGGTCTAAGCTCTCGATCTTGAGGCAGCGCCAAAGTAGAAAACCTTTCGCGCTTGCATAGACCTTAGGTAACGACCTTAAGAGATACAGACCTCTGGAAAATAATTATAAAGAGAGGCCACAGCGATCAACATTAGAGTTAAGACCGGTAGAAGAAAAAGCAGATTCTTGTACACACAAGATTTCAAGTCTATCTTTTACTTCGGCGAAAATAGGAGGAGGCTTTTTAATTCATCCGTCTGTTTTGGTCACTGGCCTGTTTGCAAAACATCGAATCGACTTCTTGCACACAATTTGTGCTAAAGCACACCCAAAAAAATTAAACAATAATCCCGTAGCAGTTTTGTAATACAAAGAAACAATGTTAAGGCCGTCTTTCTAAACGATTTCTGTAAACATATGAAGACGTATAGATATTATGACGTTTGATTTTTTTTCCAAACTAAACTAAAAACCAAACATTTGAACAATAACTATAATTTTTTGTTTCTATCGTTCTTAACTTTATTTCTTTTTGTTTTTAATTGAGGCACTTGATATTTTAGACGTATGCTGCTTCGCAAGGCAATTTTGTTCATTTGTGAACGTCATAAATACATCGCTAAGAATATTTAAATAAAAATATAGATATAACCTCAATAAATTATAACAATTATTTCTTCATTTGATACCTACTCGGGCCTAAATTATAATCTTCCATGCAAATTTATGAATATTCGTCACACAATATCCCAAAAGCATAGATATTATATTAAAACGAAAACAATAAATATTGCTAAAACATACGTTTCACTTTTTAATAGAGTGATCAGCATAAAAAATACGACAACACAATGTACCAAATAACCCCGCCCACTTCTCTAAGAACCGTTTAATTCTAGAGAATTCCCAAATCGCGCTTATAATTTATAATAACAGGGAGGTCCCTTAACGAAGAGACCGTTTTGTAGATAGGTATCTATCAAATTACGCCACCTTCCCCTTCGCAAGCGCCCATTGTTGTCTAACACGGAAAATATTCATTTGAATATTTACTTAACATGGATAATATTTTAATCTTCCCCTTTGAATTATACATTTTCCAACGGAGACAATTTCACGCCCTTTTCATGGAAACGGTGTAACTCCTACGTTTTGTGCAGTCAACTGTGGAAGTTTTGTGGGCGGGATGCCATGAAATAGAGTTCAAATTCATTTGTGAGTAGTAGCAATATCAATTTAACAAGATATTCCTTTTGTTAATATTCGCACACGCTTTATCAAATTCTCTAGCGGGGGTGACAATAAGCCGCTGTAAGTACTCTCTCTGACATATGGATAAAAGCTTTCATTTCACTCTTAGCTCTTTTGAGTGTGATATAAGTAGATGAGCGTACGGTATTATTGTATTCGTTGCGAAATATGTGTTTTGCTACATACGTATCAGTTAGAAGCTGTCATACATTTTTAAAGTTATTATATTTCACGAGGATTTTGACAAATGACAAATTAATGTGTGAACAAATTGTATAAGCCTTGGCATTTTAGATGCCTCAGACTGGCTAAATAGTTTGACATTGTATTAATATAATAATTTGTATGATATTATATGTTAAGCAGTATATTTGTCCCGAAAATCGATTATATTTGAAATAAAATGATGCTCTAACTGGACGGTGTGACCATTGGAAGAAAGATTAAACAGTCTATTTATTTCTAATACCCAATACATTTTAAACAAATTGCTATTTTACATTAAAAATCATATAAATTATTACATTAATACAAAGTCAAATAGTCTAATGAACGAATTAGTAGTAATTAAATAATAAATATGCAACAAATGATGAACATGTGTGATGTGATTAGTCGCTCAGAGAGTGCAGCGTAGCGGCTAAAGTGCGTGCAGTGTGCACCAGTGTTGTGTCAAATTATATCATAATTCTATTGTGAAAACTGTTAACTGTCTCCGCGACGCCCTCGGCGCAAAAAATAGCTCACGCGGGGTCCTGCCCTCGCCTGTTTAATAACATAATAGCACAATTCCCTCGCCGCATGATTCAATTTGGATTTCCTCCAGCCTCCCCCGTGTAGCCTAAAAAATGACAACTTCATTATATTGTTCGCCTTCCCGAGGGCGACTTGTTTGCTAGAAGGATTATAATGATTAATTCCGTGAAATATTAATACTCATCACACCCGCGCTGCACACTTGCAATCTTTTATAAACGGCTTATTGGAATTTTAACGCAAGTGCGCTTTTGTTTGGGGCTATTTGTTGCCTAGTTGTTTATCTGTAGTACAGGAATGATATTGGATAATATCTTACGACAGGAAATCCAACAAATGGTCAATCGCTATAACATTTTTTATGGGTATAATGTACTTAATATCCTTATTTAGTTGAATACAATACATATTACTCATAAAACAAATCTCATCAAAAGATATGAATTGTAGTATGAGTTGTAAAGTAACGAGTATCCCTTATCGCATGGCCAGTTGTCTTCCGGGCTTTGTCTGAGCTGAATAAAAACTTCATCTCTCTCCCCGAGGAATTTAATTTGGAGTAATGGAAGTGTTATATTGACTTAACAGGCCAGAAGCTCCCCTCGCGCAGTTACAGTTATTAAAATGGAGAAATTTATTATTAGCATTTCTACGTTCCACTATTTACATTTTAATTTTATTTGTTCTGTGATTCCATTAGTCACGACTTAATGCGTTGATTGAATAAAGCTACTCATAAAATGAACGCACACATATGAACTGAGATGCGATCTCAGATGTAATTAATCAAACAGAGTTATTCTCACGAGTTGATTACTTGAAACGGGTGTACTTCAGTTGCTTTATATAAAATGCAGGGTGTATAATGTATGCTTCTCAGATTTGTAAGTCTTATGGATAATAACAAAATAAAATATGAATAACTAAAAAATGGCCACATCACTGTAAATTTAAGGAGGCAATATTGTATTACACAGATCTGTTTCATAATTGTTTTACATTATAATAATTTACTACAATTGATGTTTTGTCGTTTTTTGCAGAGTTTCTTGTGTTGCTTCGTATTAGTAGTGTAAATAACCTGCTTGGTGTTAGAACTTTTTTACCCCAACAAACTAATTTAATAGTAAATTTAATTTGATTAAAATTTTTATTTATTGACCCGGTATACACAATACTCTTATAGAATCGTATTCTAACGAACAGGGACTTTTATATCCATCTTGCATTAGAGATATAGTAAAATATACTATCCTTGTTAATATAAAACACTGATACGATTCCTTCGGGAAGAAATCAAATAATTAATTTACCAACCAACAAACAGCAACTGTTAGAAAGTAAAGATAAACAAACAAAATAAATTATGTCAGTTATACGCATACGGGCTGGTATTGAAACATTTTGATCACCCCAAACAGGAGGGGGATAATTTTTAAAATTCGTGTAACTAGAAATGCGACACGCACTTGCACTGCGACCCAGAGTATATCATTTATAGACCTTTTGTCGCCGAAATTATATTTACAGAAGTGAGCAGACAATTTCACGCTCTCTTCCCCGCACCCTACTCTGTGGACTCTAATCAACGGCACATTGATTCTAACGTTGATACGGCCGATGCCACCACACCGCATAATTATACAACACACAATAAAGAAAACTAATTTAATAAAAAAATAAAGACCTCACTTTTATAGTAAGGCGTAACTTTTATTTTAACTCTTGTTTACCATTTATAACACACATAAGATATTGAAATTGTTCGTCGGTAAGGTCCATAAGTTTCTGTCCACTACCCCTCGTCCAATAAAAGGGTGAGAGCACACATGAGCGTGAAAGATTGTCCACATGTTCGGACACCCCACGGAGAGATGAGCCGCCTTGTTCCTTGTCGATAGCTTATCTACAGCACATCAAATTATATAATCTTCGCGGCTGTCATTTCACTAACACGGTTAATGTATCAACCAGTTTTCCGTCATTCTGCTGATTTTTATCTCACTTCGAGAATTCGCTAATAAGATATTTATATGTGTATACAATTTATTATGAAATATTATTTTTAAGTAATATGATATTGTAGGTCAATGCTTGGCATTTATCAGTATCGACTATTCTACAATTCTATTTTAGTGTTTAACTTTTAGCATCAAGTTAAAAAGATGCGCACTAAACATGATATGCTAACATTAGCTCTAACTCATGAAACCAATGGAGCCAGCAGACATAGCGGCCACGTGACCTTTTCCTGAAATTGACAAGCAAATAAATTGTGAGATCAAAGCTCAGTAAGTAGAAAAATAATGTTTGTGCGAGGGCGGGCCCTCCGTCATGAGTAGCAGACATGATCGTGCGGAAACGGATGCAGCGACAGTCGGCGAGAGGAAGTGATGCATGGCGCCGGACGAGCCCACTTCCGGTGCGCCCGATGCCTTCACTTATCTCAGCGGGGCGCGAAAAATTCTGCCCTTTATTACATCATATATGTCAAATAAATAAATCCTATGATCATATCTGTAACAGGGTGAGCAAACGACTGTCGATATTTTTGTTTACTCAAGTGATCACATTTAGGCAAACATTGAAAAATTACCTATTTGTTACATACATTATTTATATTTAACTAGCTAGTAAGTAATTAACCTTTTTTAAACTAACTATTGACTACTGGCTGAAATTATATTAGGTATCTACGTAACATTATCCTTCGTATTTGAGTTGATGTTATGAATATCAAATATTAAAGAGAATGTATGAAGTATACGTGTAAGTCAATGCAATCATTCACTCTAATAAATGTGTAGTTCATCTATTAAAATGCTTGGTTAATTGTTCACATTACCAAAATTAATTAACATATACAAAAGGTCGATAGCACTTACAAAATAATTTGGATATCTTTTTGCAGTGACCTATTAAAATTAAAACGTGTCACTACCCTGTTCCATTCCGTGAATGAAGTAAGAGGTAAAGAAAAATGTAAGAACCAAATATTATATTTGGGAAGATAAGGAAAACTGGACATCAAACCCTATACCGACGGCCGGTTGGCGCAGCGGGAGTGAAAGCGACTGATACGCCGAAGGTCGCAGGTTCGAATCCCGCTCAAGTCAAACATTTGTGTGCATGGACATGGATGTTTGTCTTGGTCTGGGTGTTTCTGTGTATCAAAATGTAAAACAAAAAAAGTATATGACCATGTTTATCCATTATCTAGTACCCATAGTACAAGCTTTGCTTAGTTTGGGACTTGATGGTGATGTGTGTATGTGGTAGAATATAATATTATATTACTATTATACCAACCCATCTGACCAGCATGGTTTAGTACGCTGAATCAATCAGTTGACTCATAATGATATTGTGATACCAATTGAGCAAAGGCTGTGTCCATCAGTGGACTGTCAAAGGCCATACGAAGATAATGATGATATTTAGTTTTATATTACGATTGCATAAATGTAACTAATTGCCTAAAATAACGTATGAAAACAAAATTAAATTAAGTTAAAAACAAACATACATATATACATAGACTCACGCCTGTTTCCCGGAGGGGTAGGCAGAGACTACGGAACGCCATTTGCAACGATCCTGACATATCTCTCTTGCTTCATTCACTCCCATCAGATTCATCATGCATGCTCTTCTGTTCAGGGTACTTCTAACCTGTCCTGTTTTTAGGATAGGATGTCTCCAATCTCGTCAGAGAACATCCGCCTAGGTGTTCCCCTTCGTCCTGTCCCTTCATCACTTGCCTTATATATCTGCTTGATCAGTCTTTCGTCATCCATCCTCTCCACGTGCCCAAACCATCTTAGCAAACCTTTCTCGATGCTTGTCACTACATCTTCCTTACCCCACAACACTCTCTTATCACACAATTCTTTTCAAAAAAACACCACACATACTTCTCAGTGCTCTATAATTTAAGTCATGCTTAACAAGTTCTTTTCTATTATTCAAGTTTTTAAGAATAATTTAGAACTCGTTTCTTATAAAAGCTTTTATATCATAAACGGCGTTTGATGATGAAATGAATATTGTAATATCGCACTATCAGACAATTCAAGATAACGCTAATATTCAAGCCTTATCTGAAATTAGTTGATGTAGTCGCTCTACGATTATAATTGATAATTGAAGCGGAGAGTGTGATTTAAATACTGTTTTGATATCTTCTTATGTGTCATTTGTGTAGATTTATTATTTTTATACATCGTTAATAATCATTCTTACATTAACTTATATCATGTTGCGCGTGGGATCTAATTTCAACCACGATTTTTGCCTTATCAGTGAACATGTGTTTATGTAGAATATTTTAAAGTGTAATCTATTTCTACATAATATAGTTGTACTTCAGTCATCATCATCTTAGCTCTCGGCTAAGATCCAAGATGCCACTTCGGCGCGAAGGGACCGTTTTCTGCACATTTACTTAAAATGTAAATTATACGATTTTTGATGTAACCCTGAAGTCGTATGGTTATAGTGGGACTTCTTGAAAATGATCACCCATCTGCAAGCCAGATAACAACCTCCAATCTGGTCTCATCTATATAAACTCTAAATGGAATACGCTTATGTGAATATGTGCATATTTATTAAGCTACCACGATTAAAAGAGTTTTATTTTAGAGGTCTAGCACGGCGTAACATTAAAAATGATTCACGGCTCTCTAAAACGTTAAAACTAGTCATATTAAATAATGTACCTATTAACCAAATTTTTATCTTAAACATAATCTACAACAACGAATCTTTCGAAGTAATCATAAACACGAATAACAAAATTTTACGTAGCCAATACCGCATTGAACTCGCGAAAATAGACTGTGGATCGTATTATATTTTTCGGATGATACGATTCCAAACCTGAATTACAATATACATAGAGCCATGTGGTAAAAGGCTGACTGTGCGGTATCATAATTACTCTAATTTGGGCACATTATACGTACAACACAAAAAACCGTATCACAGAGCACATAATAATCTGATAAAATTAATCAGTAGCTCAGTGCCTACATCACTTTTTGCGAGGTATCATACAATACAAACAGTTAGTGCAATCGATTTTTTTACTTATTTTGGTTCTTATCCAATTTAATGATAACCATCTAAACAATAATTGATAACAAATCAAATAATTGTAACTGACATAAAAACCACAAAAACGTTCTTGTTGGGAATTATCAAGAAAGCAATTTCAAACGAAATCGTTTGTTTCATCGCGTGATGCCGAAATTAATTTATTTTCTTGTTGAATTATTTTAGGGGCCTTCACTGCGATATGTATTCACTAAACAGAGTACACTACTTAATTAACAGAAATCATTTTAATATTGAATATTTATTATTCGTGGTAAAGATCATGTTAAACTTTGTAAATATAAGTTGAGGCGCAACAATGTTTGGGTTTCTAGCCAAAACATGCATAATTATGCTTCCCTTGAAAACTGAGCATGTAATTTAATATTAACGACTTATGTTTCATAAAAATATTTATAAGTTCTTGACATTAACTTTTTCAATATCAAAGACTATAAGAAAATTGCACATTAAACCGTTTAGCACTTAATGGTTGCTTTTTTCCGTGAAGGGTGCACGGGTGCTGTCTTCGTCGTGAGAAAGCTGAGTGCGGACCTGTGTTATATAAACGACTTCTGTAATGAGTTCCTCCAACTACAGAGAAATAGGTAAACAATTTTAAAACTAGACGTAGACGTAAGTATATACGCGATAACATCACTAAATTAAATAACTGCCAAGAAAGTCTAAATAAATTGATAATGACTTGGGAAGAAGTAATAAAATATACCATAGTTGTAAAGGAGATGTCCCAAAATTGCCCCACGTCCTATAACAAAGTGACATATCTCAAAAAAAAGATAAAATGTATAAAGAAATTTGGCATACTTCCCAAGTTCATTCTTTTACACCTTCATTGCTATGAAAAAATTGCTATGAAAATAGTTCAGGCGCTGTTATGAAAAATTCGTTCGTATGAGTATTTATGGACCGATTTTAAAATTCTTTTTTTGTTTGGAATGGTACCCCTAAGGTAGTCCCACTGGCATAAAGTCAGGTTTCCGGTCTCCAGAATCCTGGAGAAATGAAAGTAAAATCTAAAAAATAAGCTCACAGTACAGCAGAAAATGTGCGGTCTACTAATAAGTGTTCTGAAATTAATATTATACGTATAGGATTCATTATACTTGGCTAGTAAGTTACATGGGCCAAATCTTGCAAGCTAATTAAAGGTTAACAGTAAGTTGTAATTCTGCTTGGGGTTCAGTTTCATTGAGAAAGTATTTTTATGATAAACTGAACTGTTTCTACATACAGACTTGGCGCCAGAGCAGGGTCAACGGCTAATGCAGAATATAAAATCTTGTTTCTTTAAATAGTTTTGAATACTAATAAATTATTGTTTTGTTGTTATAAATGGTAAAGACGTCCTGATTCGTAGTTTTCGTCGTGATTTCCAGCATAACAAATGAAAGAGTAAGACATACTGCCCAGAAAAGGAAAAGTCGGCAGCATAAGGTGTAGGAATCATCGCAATTTTCTCTGAGACGTCACAATATGTAAACACGTGCCATGCTGAAACTGTTATTCAGATCCCTTTCATCATCCCAGTTCATGTCATAACTGGTGATATAGTTCAACAATAGCTATTTTTCCTTTTTCACTCTTTATGTGCAGTTCAAGCTGAAGCAGCAATTCCACCGGTGGGACTGTGGGTGAAAATAAAAAATGACAAAACTATCATATACTTGTAACTTTTAGATATAAGCGCAATATGAAATATTAGCATTTAACGCTTTAGGTAAAAACTATGGAGCTTTCCGTAGCAGGAGCACAGAGCTGAATGTATGACAAGTTGCCATATTTTTTTATGTCCAATGACAAAACATAAGAAGAAACATTTATTAATTTTGAGATCCTTTGTTTAATGCCTATGTTTAACAAATAAAGAATGATTTGATTTGATATTTAAAAATAATTGTCAAATCGTGGTTCACCTAGGAGGCTTTTCATTATAAAGAGCTGAAATTGAGGTTATGCTTTCTCATCACGCCTTAAAACTGCTCTTACTTTTCAGCTATTTTAGTGCTGAAAACACACTCGAGAATTTTGAAGTAGGCAGTGTTATTCGTATGACTGGTACAATACATCGAAAGGCAGTGGTAGCCTAGTAGTGATGCCAACTGACTGCCATGCAGAAGGTATAAGGTTCTTATGCGCGCACCACTGCCTTGACGAAAGAGAGAACGTTATGCCGTCGGATCCGGCTGTCATGGATCTTTGTGAGTCTTTGTCAGTCGTTATGTGAAATGAGTCCCCTTTGGGTTGCGGGATTCAGACGACAATCGCTCTCTTATCATCATCCTCCAAGCGTTATCTCAGTCTCAGTTCGAACCCGGGGTCCGCTTTCTAGTCTTACCGGATTTGACTGAATATTAGCTTTTCCACAGAGCGACTGCCTGTAAAATCTGGTTAGATTAGAATATCTCTGGACTCTAAGGTGAAAGTATTGAATGCAACCCAGATGGCGCTCGAACGATGATGATACAAAACATGACAAAGCTCAGTTTTTAAGCATTAAATTTAATAAAATGTTCCAGGGGTCAAAATATCTTTTTATCAACTGACAACGGTGTTGTGTTTTGCCCGAAACGTCATACCAATACGCTTATACGTTAGTAAAACCAGGTTGCGACTTAAGACAACAATTAAAAATATTTGTTCTGTCTAGAGTTCTAGACGATTGCACCGCCACAATGTTTACTTACGTGGAAGTCATCACGCGTCGGAAGCCTCTACCATGAGCCGACCCATTATTGCAGTCAGTTAACGTTTTTCCTCATCTTCCTCTTCATTGATCTTCCTTCATCGCTTTTTCACACTTACGTTATGCTAGTACAAATTTTATGATTCGAGAGTATTGCGAACGCCAAAGCTGCACTGTCAGGTTGACAAAATTCCTTCTTTGCTTTGCATATAGCACTAATACAAGCAAGCTGTAAACACGATGGCGATACATGTAGGTTGTAGATATATCAAAACAAACTTTAGTATTTAAATACATTCCAGTAGACTCCAAATATGTTCATTGTAGTAATAGTATGATGTATTTTACGATGCGCATAACATAAACAGACAACATAATAGATAAATGCCGCGTACAAATTACAATATTCTCCTCACATTCAGTTTGTATCTTATCATTCTATTCGTGCGCGGCTCACTCATTATTTTAGTCATCTCGTTAATCCCAGTAAATTATAATATTCTTGGGAAATATTACTGTGGTATTCTCCATGGAATTTACGAGGATATCTAAATGGAAATTCACAGAATTGTTTATTGGTGGCAACGTTATGAATTTCGTTGGTCATATGAATTTTAAGAAGGTACAGTGCCTAGAAGTATTCTCATGTATTTTCATAAAATATTTCAATACAAGTACCACCTCACATGTAGCGCCCGCTATATACTGACTTTCTTTTTTGCAATTATTAATATTATAATTTTATTGTACACACAAGAAACAATAATAAAGCAAATTAAAACCAATAATAGGCTTGACACTGCGCCGGGTATTGTAAATGTGTCATGTGGTCATTTCTAAAAAAAAAACAAAAAATAATTTCGTCTCAATCATGGTTGTGATTAAATAAATATGTTAATATCATCCTTGGATAACAAGTAGTGTTGGACACTAGGGTCGGATTGCAGTAAAGTGTCGAGGCCTTGGGGCAAACTAGCACCGTAGGCCCCTAGATATTTGCTGAATAAACAGTTTCAAAACCCCAAGAGAACCAAACTTGCGCCGATGTTTTACGGTTTCAAGTAAAGAAATATAAATATCCTAAAATTTCGATATTTGTTATCGCTATTGTGGTGGTTCAGTCTTGTGAGGGCCTCATTCTTATGGAGGCCCTTGGACTTGCTTTCATATAAGAAAAGCAAGTCCAGATCAGGCCCTGACCCACTTAAAACTTGCCACGTATGTATGTGAAGTCTTTAAAATTTCCATACGTATGTATTTGAGCAAGGGCTGATGAATATCTAAATGTTCATAGAGCCGACAAGTTACCTTCTTCAAAGCATACAGATTATTAATATTTCTTGGATATATTTTTTAATTTTCGTAATACAAACAACCAGGGCTAAGCACTGTTACACTATAATAGATATATCGCAGAATAAATATATGAAACAAAATACAATAACAATAGGGGTATAATTGCGAAGCCTTGAGGCTGAGTCCGCGGTGCGCCAGCTGCTAATCTTGCCTGACGCCTGACATACTCGCGTCAATCAAACTTCGCATACTACGGAGTTCCACCACATTTTTATGCATTCGTCATTTTTTATTGAACAGCACACAGCTGGACTAATTCTGACCCCAGGCTTAGCCCAAGTATTTTATAAAATTACACCTTAAACACTCTTTTCAACGCAGTCGTAATGTGTTTGTTATGAAGACCTGGACTTGATACTTATGATGTGCAATTTAACGCAAATAAATACAAAGCAGTAGTATTTACGATTCACAAACCTAAAAATCGTTTATGCCGTTTAAGTTGGCAAGATAATTTTATTTCACAATATGGTGCCCATGTCTATAGCCTCTGATATTTTTTATATAGTTTCAATAAATTGATTCTAAATACATTACTAGTATCAATTTATTCATCCAATATAAAATATCTACTGAAAGTGCAGTTTTATGGTTTGTGAGAAGATTGAAAACATACTTAAGCTGAAAAACATAACACTAGGCTGATCGGGCGCACAATTCAACAGGGTTGAGGAAATGAGCTAATTCAGTACTAAGTAGTACTCTATCTATCTATCTCTCACTGTGTAGTAGGTAGTGTACAGTTGCATGTTCGTATTCCTCGCGTCCTTAGATTGGAATCAATAATCTGAGAAAAACAGGAATGGAATATTCTGCCAACACTTTTTTAATCATTACCGTTAAGAGTGTCGCAAATGCATCAAGAAAATTTGCATACGAAACAAATAAGGTAAGTTATACGAATAAAAGTGTTTCTAGAATACAAACATTCAAAGTAAACGCACAGTACATTGATAATGTTCCAATTTTCCAAATACTTAGAGTGAGACTAATGCAGGAACACAATTATGCAATGAGTGCAATGAGCAGAACTGACGGACTGACGGACACAGTCGATCGCGCAGCGCGTCTGACTGACGCGGCCCCGGGCCGCCAAGCAAAATAACTGCAATTTTTAACTAAACGCATAACAATTCCAGTGTTAGCTTCATTTTGATTGGATCTTACTTCAAAGATGCAAACGAATCGCTCTGAATACATTTCATTACTGAGTACACAATCAAATTGAAATTATAAAAGCAGCAATATCTACGTGATTCTGCATTTCTAGGGTACCGTCGTCAAATTATTTTATGGACGGTTCATTTAAATGAAATATTTCATATTCATTTAAGTGCTACTAAAGCAGTAAGCACCCACATGTATGCACGGGGCGCAGATCACAAGGTAGATTACATCAAAACCGTAAAGAAAGCAGCAGTGTTGGGTCACGACTACAAGCTGATAAAATTAGAGGAAACATCATTACGAGCACTATCATTATTGTTTTATTTGCAAAATTGCTCGCTCTCCTTAATGTCGGGGTTCGCTATTCACACGGCTCCGCAGCCATTGGCGTGTACTTAACGACGACTCTTTGACGTGACAAGCCCTACTTCTAACCTAAGTACCTTGCTACGTAATTGTTTAGTCACTCGTAAATGATACAAATCGTATGTTACCGTCTTATAGCTGAGCAGCTATAATTTAATACAGATATGAATACATAGGTACATACTATCCATGGACATTACAGAATTCCCGGCGAATAAACAGATCTACACACATGTCGTGCTTGTAAGTTTACGAGTACATGAAGACGACCCTCCACTTATGCGACTCTATCCAAGCTAGAAAGATATAAAATCATTCTTCAGCTTTGAAAAAATCAGTCCATAAAATTAACTTTACTATATCTAGGCAGCTTAATAGTTTTAAAGAAATTATCAGTACCGACGCCGGAGGACTACAAGGATATAGAGTTCAAATTGGCTTTTTATATTCATTGTAATGGAATTTAAATTGCTGCATGGAATAGCTTCCTTTAAACCATTCTAGACTCGTTTACAGTGAATTCTTCTATAGTCACGACGGTTAATTATATTTATATATAATTCGTGGCTATTTGAAATCGATACCGAGAACTATCAAAGGTATAATTTTTAAGTTGCGCTACCTGTACGTAAGCGAAGTTATCGACTGTTTGTTTGATTTCGCGTGACGGATTGGGTGTGACAGGTGTGTTTAGACGCGGGCGCTACCCAGTGGCAGTGAGCAAGCTGGGCGCAGAACCGGCAGCGGGTCGGCGGTGATGGTGGTGGCGGCTGGCGAGACGACGCGCGACGACTCGCCGAGGATAGATAACGCGCTGCACGCGCCACGCAATCCAATGAGTTCTGAAACGGGCGAAACATTCAAATTGCAAACCGCCCGCGCCCGCCCGTATCAAATGTTGTTTTATAGCTAATTCCCAAATTCGGTTATGGCCTATAAACGATCCGCTGGAATAATTTAAATGCGAACCCGCCTGTATAATGTGCGTACTTTACTCCGAAATTAGGTATTTGTATGTGAAATGCGTTTTGAAATAGGATTCTCTGCCGACTTTTATTTCTTGTGTGCGGTGATTCCACGAGTGGCGAAAATTCGCTTCGTATATTCAGTAGTCGGTATAATATTATTACCGAGAAGCACTCATAATGTGCTAATTCAATGTGATTTTGAATTTATGACTTAGTAGTAGAAATTTACATGGAACATTTGAATAGGTATGTAATACATCATTGTGCTTTTAAAAACGTTCGATGTTTGTACATTAGTGACCAACACAAACGAGTAAGACAGGTTTCTTAAGATATTTTTCCAAAGAGAAATTGAGAAGTGAAGTTATGAATCAAATTCATAGCGATCGTAATGCAGTAGTCGCAGATAATGACACATCATTATACGCCAATTTATGGTCCGACATTTTTTGTACTTTCTTGTTTGATCCATACTTGTCATACGTAAATAATGTGAACACAAAAGCAATAACGTCATAAAAACGCGAAAGCTTTTCCACGGAGGTGGGACATACGGACAAGTGAAACACATTAGTGGCGGACGAGTACCTTTCTTCAATTTAAAACGTTTTAAATATAATAAACAAGTTGCTTTTAAAGGTTTTCTCTTGTTTCCGAGCTAATTTCAAGACGGACATTTCCGGCCATTCAATATGAGCGATTGTTTATTGACTGACTACATTTTGCAAGACAATTGAGAAAATTACTTAGTTTAACGGGACCGTGTAACGTCTTAGTACATTTGTTTTGTTCTTGTTCTGCATTATTGTTGTTTACATTGTACAACTAAATCTATTTTGTCGTTTTAAGTAATAGTTGCCTTATCAAGTTCGTTACACTCTATATTACAACCTCGTATTTTAGGTACAACTCGCTAACAAATTAGGTACATACCTACACATTTCAGCGCTGAATTTGAGAATGTTTTCCTGAATTGTAAATTGTCTAAAGTTATAATAGCGCATTTATATACAGACTGGCAGGTAGGTACCTACATTAATTACTTTGATTTAGTCGGCGTCGCCAGCCATACAACGCTAAATTATTATCAGATAAGAGTGCAGACGAGTGATATCAATGTCCAAATTCTATTTGTCGGATTATTAGACACATTATCCGTATACATTCACTGATCGGTATAACGGTGTCCTAATGGACGAAATTTAATCACGACAAATCGAATGCCACCTATTTATGAAGTCGAATGACTAAACAGCTTTTTAATACGATTCACACGTTAGCAGTTATAGTTAGTTAAGTTTTTGTATCGACACATTTCACGGTGAGATGTATTGAACTCTTATTATATTAAATGTGATGCCACATACCGACCACTGATGGGATCTATTATTGTTGATCCACGGATGAATATTCAATCATCACGCTACTTCACTTCCACTTGATGGATTCTGTGCGGTTATAAAAAACACAGCATTCGTTACACTATTTAGTGCTTATAACATTTTTGAAATTGGATCGCACAAACATTGGTAACATAGCTGAATTTCTTTGTGTCTGTAAATTGGCAGTAACGATGTAGACCGTTGCCTCTACCTTTCTTTAAACAAAAGACTTTGAAAACAATGTGATTGTACTCAATGAAACAAAAGAAAAGAAACTTAAAGAATAATCACAGAACGAAAGCACCTTAATTACAAGGCGCCTTTGACTAATCTATACAAAACACAGAAAATCAATGTATCGGTGGAGTAGCCGGTGCCTTCCACACGGGATAGAATGAGTGCAAAGTGCATACAAAATCGTGATGTGGCCTTTTAATCGGTTTCACGTTCGTTCCCGCGTTAGTTTTTGTATTCGAATTTCACTTCGCCAATCTGCGGGCTTACTGCCTGACCGGGACTCCTCGCTTCACAAACGTATGAATATATGCCATCGGGCACAAGCATAGAATACATTTCCGAAGATATGGTGTGGGGTTAAGCCGCGGCAAGCGGTGCAGTAATAAGATAAAGAGGCGGACCCATTTTGTTTTGCAGCAAGCTCACTCCAATTTACGCGGGCCGGTGGCCATTAGCATAAGTCCGGAGCGAAGCGTGATGTGCGCGCGATTCGCCGTCGTTCGGCGTGACGGAGCCGCGCCCGCTGCCGCCGGTGTAATTGCGCCCGCGCGACACATTTGTTTACTATTGTAAGCCGTGAAGATGCCATCGCACCGCCACACTCCCGCCGACTCCTTCAAATTAGCACGCTAAACGTTCCCTCCACCTTTATTTTTTGTTACTTATAGCCAGTTTTCCACCTAAGTGAATTCTGTTAGTTATTTCGAACGAAATACTTTATGCAAATGATTTAGACATGTAATCATAGTGATCTATGTAAATGTTAGATATTCAAGATCTAGAATGAATTTACATAAGAATTTCTTAAGTTGGTAGTCAATATGGTTACAGGTGCATATCAAAATCTAACCGCAATTGTAGATAATTACACTTATGCGAACATGGGCTATTCATGTCCTAATAAAATACGTTGACAAGAAACTGCCTGCCTTATAGATTAATCTAATAAAGTGTGTGTGCGTCTGACGCAAATCATAAACTGTGAATAGTGGCGAGTCTAATTATTATCTGATTATATGGTAGTAACGGGTCCTGATCGTGACATGAATATGGTGACAGCCTTGAGGCATGACATTTTTCAAACAGAAGCCTGTCAAGGTAGACAATATTTAAAGCAACATTGTTGGTCTCCACCATTATACTATTGCGTAGACAAAATTGACCATTCTGGCCGGGGTTTTACCGGATGAGGAGCAGGTCAGACTTGCAGCGCAATGTGCATAGAAAATGAGACAACAAATACGCTTGTCATATTTTTTACCAGATGTAAAAGGATTGCAAACGTCGTCTGTCAACATTTAATAAATATTAAACGAGATGTTGCCAGCGCTATTAACGATGCGATTTATACCTAAGTGGTTAATAATGTTTGCCAATATGAAATTAATATTCAAGAAATTATCTGCAGTAATTATAGCTACTGGCAATAATCATGGCCCTTCATCGCAGTTATAACAACAGTCTCCTAAGTCATAACTTCTTATAACTACCATTTTATGTAGGTAATTGCCATACCCGGTTAAGTATGATTAATTCTTGGACAACTCGACGAAATAATACCTGCATGCCATACCCGTAAATGCTAATAATTATTAATCATACGCTATACCACGCATGTAGTGTTGGCTTAATTATACAGAGTGTCACAAGACCCATCACCAAGCCGAAGTCTACTAGTTGTGGACATCATGCCAAATCATACTAACCATAAAGAATACTTGGGAAACTATTTTTTTTTTCAAGATTTCATATTTTTTAAACCGCAATTAAAAGCGCGCGCGTGCAATGTTCGAAATACCTACTTATCCATGGGGTCATAGGACATCTAAAGAACATATTGGCGGGATAATGCATCGTTTATGTACTTATTAAAAAAAATCCATACTAACTTTGAGCCCCAATATCTCCTGAACCAGTAATTTCCCAGCTATGGTGCCGAAGAAAAAAATGTTCGAAATGATTGGTACAACATGGGATTTCAGTTTTCGTTAAGGGTATTTTTACACCCTGTATATTTGTGAGTTGTTAATAAAAACGGGTTCGTATTTTCAAATTGTTTTGTGTATACAATTCAAAATACTACAAACATTAAAAATGCGATAGCTTTTGAAAACGGATTTTGATGAAACTGCAATAATATAGCTTACAGATCCAAATAGTATATATTGTTCTATCTCAATAACCGTCACCCACGCGAGCAAAGCCGAGGACGGAAGCTAGTGATTTCATAAATTCAAATTTCTTAGAAGCACTTTTTAATAGTCATCATTACACAGGCTGAACAACTTCAACCATGTTTCTATGAGTACGAGCTACTCATAGAAGGCGCAAACTACAAACATAGTTGCATTAATATTGATTTATACCTCTCCATTATCGATACCTACAGTCATTTGTACTATGTGTTATATCTGCTAGGTGTGCCTGCGATAGGGCTAACGTGAATCATGGCACAACACTCTAGCACGTAAAAATAGCATCACAACAGCTATTTAAACCATTTATAGCAAAACAAGTTCATATCACACATAGTTATTATGCACGTCAAGCACTCATCTATTAATTACCATGTTAATTATCAACTATTAATACATTGTAAAATCTAAATATGTAACACATTTATTTTTTGCTTTGTTGTGAAATATTTACATTGTTGTAGTTGTAATGCCTTATTAAATTCAATAACTGGTTAAAAGCAACTTTATGGGTTGAGAGATTGCCATATGTTCTTTTATGTAGAGCTTGAGTATCAATAGCAAGGTAAGTAGGTATAGGTTTAAAGAATGGCATAGATCTACTTATTCTGAGATGTAAATATCCCGCCAATATCAGTTGAAGACTATTACTGTATCCGACCCTGGCTACATTAGCTAAAGGAGTTCTATAAAAATATGATTTAGTTCAAAGTACTTGCGAATAAGTAGGCGCTGGTGTGGCAGCCCTGTCGCAATGCGGAGAGTACCGGCGTACGCGCTCGCTTGCGAGCCATCATTAGAATGTAGCATCTCAAGCGATTTTCCTACTTTAGATACGGTAATGGCCGTAAAAACAACCACTAAGGAAAAACGCACTGCATAAAAATATTGTATCCCTACTGCCTATAAGCCATAGCCATTTCTGAAAATCATACGGAGCGAATAGCAAAAGCGAGTCGGTGCACATATTTTGCCATACACAGCGACGGTTAACGAATGCAAGGAGGATTTTAATGCCTCTGATGTGATTCTCGCAATATATATTTATGTACCCCGCTTATACTTGCATAAACAACTTGAATATTTGAATAGAACTAAATCAAACGATATCTTTTTATATCGAACGCGCATGCGTGACATGACAGGTCATTCTATTGTCTCTTGCGTCATTCGTTAAACAATTGCACCATCTACAACACATTGTGTTTTGAAGTAAATTCTACAAGTAATAATAAATTCTAACCTTATTACTTTTACAGTAGCTATATATGTACGACAGAAATAAGTACAAAAAAAATAATAACATATATCAATGTCGACCTTCACCAGGAAAAAATGTGCAGCTGATTGTATAACGGATTATGATAACTAGATTACCTTTATGAAAACATCATATGCCAGCATAAATTGAAGATGAATATGATTTTAACATTGAATACCTGTTATCGCCGTTATATGACGTCCCGTTTGCGGGCAGCCACATCGGACACAAGAAAAACGACAAAAAGTCGTATTTCGAAGTACCGCCTAATCGGGATACGATCATTAGATCCATACCATAACCGACACATCCTGAATAGGTAGGTGGTGAAGCGTGCCCGCCGTGTCGCGCCTCTCTCTCCGCTATTTGCAATTTTTGTTCATTCATCCACGCACTTTTAAAACACCTGATGCATTTTTTCGCAAAGCTTTCAAAAGCTAGCCGCTCTTATGTCATACGTCGAAGGCCTGCCACATCTGTGGAACAAAATACTGCGGACGAGTACATTTTCCTAGAAAAGATGGTAATAGGGTAATGGTTGCACCTTATATGTCTAATTCAAATAATACTTAGCTTTTTTATATATCCGTACGGAATATACGAATTGAAAGTATGGACTTAAGTACCTTAAATTAATGAGCAGTTGTAGAACGTTAATGCGGCAACGTGAAGTAATTTTGACTCTTTCAATTATCACGTTCATAAAATGTCAATTACACTTACCAAAACTCACATAATTGAAGCTTTTTGTATTGGAGTCACGGCCGACGGTTTACGATTGTTAGCAGGTAAACATGTGTCACTTGTTAAAAACGAAAATAATAATTAGTTGAAATGAAGAAGTGGCGTGAGAACGTGCGGGGTGGCCGGCTCGGTGGTGGCCGGCATACAAATTGGAACTGTCAGATCGGACGATCGGTGCCGCGACCGCCGCCGCCGCCGCCCGTGCTCTCACGGAAGCGATTACCCTAGCTAAGACAATGGCCGACAAGACATGCATCTATTACCCTTTTTAAACTAGTACCTGTCTGTTGCCCTTTGGTAAACAGATCGATAATCAACAATATGTTGCTTAATCGATGTTTTCTATGCACACCGTGTCCTGCAAAACACATTCCTTTTTAATTCAGAAAGAAAGTAGTGTTTAAAAAGGCGGTCAAATAACAACCAAACCCTCGACGTCATTCATGACAACGTGATAAAGTGGTTCAAGCTATTTTTCAGAGGGATAGGGCGCAATTGTATGCAATCAAAATATCATTTGATATTCTGTCAACAATAAGTGCAATATTTGGGTGCAAGGTCGGGTCGGCGCGGCGTCGGCGTGGCACTCGCGAGTCAAACAAATGACGTACATCGAAATGTACTCGCGCACCCCACGCCGCGCTAAGCCCTATGCAAAATAAAACACTCGATTGACATCTCTTTGAAATTTATTAAATATTCAGTCGGCTTAAACTTTAAATGGGGGGTTAAACGCTCAAGTGAAAGGATTACATTACGTTCAAAATGTCGTTGACTTTAGCCGTAAATCTCAAGAATATTTAAAATTATTCTTGAAACAATCGACCCACAACTGAGGTAAAAATGTAGTGTTGTAGTTGCTTTACATGATACCTAAATACAAGTATTTACTGTCACTTAAACGTAGTATGTCACACTTACACATACACACATGAAACGCGTCCGTACCTATATCTAATAGTGTCACAAAAATTGGGCAAGTGCGAGTCGGACTCGCGCACGAAGGGTTCCGTACCATCAGCTTTAAAATGCAAATCATGTTTGTTGTATGTATACTTCAATATTTTTTAAATTTCTACCTTTTTATTAAGATCGAGTAACAAATGACTTAAAAAATACGTTTGTTGTATGGGATTTTATTATTTACTTTTTTGAATTTAATTATTTATTTTGAAAGGTAATATGCAACTACATATACTGTGAAAATTTTAAGCGTCTACTTGTTACCGTTAGTAATTTTGAGCAAAAAACACGAAAAAAACACGTTTATTGTATGGGAACCCCCCTTAATATTGTCATTTGTTTTATTTTTAGTATTTGTTGTTATAGCGGCAACCGAAATACATAATTTTTGAAAATTTCATTTTTCTAGCTATCACGGTTTATAAGATACAGCCTGGTGACAGACAGAATAGGGTACCGTTTTTTTACCTTTTTGGGTACGGAACCCTAAAAACAACGGCAACTTCGACACAGAGGAATATTTCCTCCAGTTGGGTATACATATTTATGGCGATGTCTTTCCCTAATCGTAATGTTGTGTAAGTTGAAGAGATACTCAACCGTAATTATGCAAATTTTCACTTTAAGTGGTCACTCAATTAGACATTTGTAGTATTTTGTTGTTGAAAGATTAAACACAAGTAGATACTACTTAAATACTTGGAAGTAATTTAGATGTACATAGTTACTTGAAATATTTGGTTACTCCTTGATATGCAGTGATGCCAATCTTTGACTTCATGTATTCTGAAAAATAGGCATAAAAGTGTGCGATAATTAGAATATGTAATACAACGATTAATATATTACACAGCATTATCAAAGATGGCTGGATATCTGTTTATGATGATTAGGCGGCGGGTCGGTCGCCTAGCAACAGGGTGGCAGTGGTCAGCCGGGAGGCACCGTTCCTCATACTCGAGTCATTCGTGCGAGCTCGGACCTACCCCTCTGCCCCCGCACCTCCGCCGTCACCCCCGCAGGGCCCCGGTAATTATTCTCCTCGTAGTAGCCCGTGTTAACTTTAATGTTACTTTACATGTTTCAGCTACATACGTCTCTCCGCTTTAATTATCTTCAGTTTTGTAAAACTTGATAAATACTCAAGTTTTATGACGTAGCTGCTTAATTAGACATTTACTTTCATTTCACGGTTAACATTGCCAAAGAACGTCAAAAATGTTATTATTTAAGGATGCTTTGTGTCAATTACATAATTACTATAAGTATTAAACAACCTACTTCTAGATTATATGACGGTAGAGACTAATTCATTCATATTCTGGACAATTAAAGCAAATGTCTGTTACACCTAATATCATCTAAGTTTACTCACTACGAACTGACTATTATGTCACTACACAACAATCATTCGTTTAAAATGTTCAGTTAACATATTTGGTTCTTATACTAACAAGTATGTCCGCATGGCTCACTCTACACCCTTTACTTTCATTCAAAACTCGATTTTAAGGGTGAATTAAATGAAAGTACAATCGTGTAACAAGAATTCTCGTTCTCAACGAGATTTTTCACCAATTCCGACTCATTTATGCTTTAAACGAACGAATTCAGTGAGCAGATCCCTATCAGCTGGCACGGTCAAGGGGTCTCATCCGATTCTATTCCGACACTAAATAGCCATGGTTTATTTTGTGGTGGCGAGCTTTTTAAAAATGGCTGCCAATTTTCTGTGTTATAAGGATCGGGAGGTTCTATAAATGGTTTGATTGTGCTCATTTGTGACACTTTACTGCTACTTACTTACGGTATAGAAGCTGCTTGTAAATAAGATATAATGCGTAACGTATACTAATGGACTAGTAATAAAGTGTAGAGCAAGGTGGCTGCACCTGAAGGTCTTCTAAAGATACTACTGAAACTTCTTTGATTAACGCTATAACTCGTCGTAATGATGTAAACAGCAGTAATAGCCTAGTGGAGAGACCGACAGACTGTTACGCAGAGGGTCCGAGTTCGAATTCACGGCGCGCACCGATGACTTTTCGTAGTTATACATATATACATAGACCCACGCCATGTGAAATCTGCAAACCCGCACTTGGCCAGCGTGGTGGACTATGGCCTTACGCTTCTAATAATGGGAAGAGACCCGTGCCCAGCAGTGGGACAGTATAAAAGGCTGATGATGATGATGATGATAAATGATGTAAAAGGGGACTATTTCTTCACGTATTAGAAATGGCTTAATTTTGTATACCTTTCAAACTGCTGCAATCCTGAAATTTAAGTCGATAGGCATACCATTTTATACTAGAGCAATCAAGCTGCTATCTCATCTATCACTTGAGGCAATAAAAAATATGATGTATGTAGTAGTGAGTAAAATGTTTCATAGCCAATGCTTCTTTTTACTTAGCTTAACACTGTCAAATAATGTGATTTAGATTCCATTTTGAAGTTGTGAATCAAAGGAAGGAAATTATTTTGGACAGCAACATTACGGTACAGAACATATGAGATATGTGGCATCGATGTCTCAAAAAGTCAGAGTCAGGCATCTATGACACCTGTATTGCAACCGGCCAGGTTGCAGTATCATTCTCTGACTGTGACAGAAAGTGAGATTCGTAGGTATATCTACGCAAGACAACTATTTCAATCGTAATATTTTCATTTCATGTTATCAAACCCTTGACCAGAATTTGTAGTACAATCAAATTCACAACTGCCTACTTACGTCTGTTATTGTGCCTGAATCTGATCTGGATTACGATGTGTATCTTCTAGACAAAGTATTACTGACAGACATCCAATTAAAGAAACACTAAGTTTACATAATGAACATTCTGTGAACTTGAATATAGAACTCTTCTATGATGCAGTTTATTGGATGTATGGTATAATATTGTAGTAATTTTGAACGACACTACGATCTATGAAAATGAGTTGACTCAAACATATTTTTTGTGCGAGGTGCAAGTTTTCTATACTCTTGGGAGTGCTCTCAACAATTCTCATTATCACTACTGGACATTATACGATAGGCGAAAGAGAAGGATAAATTTTTCGTTATTTCAAAATTTAGTTACAATTTTTGTTTAAAAAAATTTAATTTAGTTACGTTTGAGAAAAGCTTATTTTATTATAAGTACACCACATTTTGAATTGAGCTTCACATATCATTTAAAAATTTGCCTTCTGAAATCCAATGTCATGTAAGAAACCAAAATGCTTCCAACACATAGTATGCAAGGTCAATTTTGGCTTGTTACCTGATGATAATGATATAAAGGTAAGAGATTGTATAGACATTATGACTTCAGAGCTAAGATTCACAGCTACGTTTGGGCTGCGCATAAAGTTCTACGTGACTTACCTATAGGTAAGTATTTTTTTAAGTTACATCATTACAAAACTATAATAATACAAAAGCCTCTGATAGTTTAACATTACGCAAGTAACAATAGCGAATACATAAAAAAACAAAATTTAATTTGAAATAGTCTATTGAATTAACAATCATACTTTTTGCTATCAAATATGGGAGCAATAAACTTGACGATAAAAAACACAATGTGGTATCGATACACGCGAGTTCTACTCATTACCCGAAGCAACCCTCAAATGTACTGCTTTTTATTAATGTATACCTCCTAGCATGACTAGTGAAGCGCCTTTTAATTTTGTACGACGATCCTACGAAATTAAACTTGGTTAGACTTGGTTGACCAATTTAACTAGTAAACAGGATATTCTCAGATCAGTGTTTCATCGTTTAGTTTATAATAGACATTAGTCACAAGATGATATTCATCATGCAAAACAACCTTAGAGATGTGCAATTTTAAATTTTCGCGATGTTAAGTTTTCACATTATTTATGCAACGGGTCTATATTAAGTAATTACTTCAATATACAACCCTCGACAATTCGGCAGGGGTTACACCTATTGGTAACACTAGCTGTGGTCACGAGGTGAGTGATGTCCAGCGCCATGTACAGCGCTTTCGCCGAGAAATGAGGGTTTTGGCACCCATCCGCACTTGATCTTCATAACTATTTTAATGATCTGAACTCTGGTCAGCCTTAGAGATTATATTTATATGACTTACTCTTTGCCTGACACTGTGATCGGTAATCGAATCCAAGTTTTGGATCCGGATTCATGGAAAACTCCTTTTCACCGTTCGTTACCAAACTTAGCTTTATTCTTAATTGTATCACAAACTGTTATTATATCTCATGCGAGTCATAATAATAATCATATTGATGACTTCACATTAATCCAACAAAGGTTATGTAGAGTCGAGCGTCTAAAAAGAAAAGTCCAACTCTACCTAATGAAATATGTACCTACCAATAATTTGACGGAATTTACATAATGCACATACCGTGACTTAAAAAAATAACACATAACATATCTTCACGCCTTTTATCCCCGAAGGGGTAGGCAGAGGTGTATTACACACCCACACTTCGCCAGATATGTTTCGGTCCCAATGTAATAGGGGGCGAGCCTATTGCCATCTACCGGGCACATTATTAAGCGAGCGATAATTAACATTTTTAATACACACATAACTTCGAAAAGTCAGAGGTGTGTGCCCGAGGTACCTGGGGATCGAACCCGAGACCATCGTCTCGGCAGTCCGTTACGTACACCACTGGGCTACCGCCGCTTTTTTATCACTTGAAAAAATAATCAAATTATTTATCACTTGGTTTAAAACTGGGTACAGCAATTCCACGAGTCTATAGTCAAAGGTAGTGTAGGAGTTAAGACGCCCTCCGGCTAGGTGGAGTGACAATATACGCAAAGTGGCTGGCAGCGGCTGGACACGAAAAGCAGAAAATTGGGCTCAGTGGCGTGCCATTGGAGAGGCCTATATCCAGCAGTGGACTCTTGCAGGCTGATGATGATGATAAGTCAAAGGCATCTTTGGCACTAGTTTGAGTTTTTATGAACCAATGTACCTATTTAATGCTGGCCAGGTGAAACCGGTAAACCACTCTCGACATTTACCAGATATTCTGTGAACTCTCACAACCGCATATCTTTCTGTGGATTTCGTAAGAGGCAACTAATGAAAATACCCGAGGCAATTTTTTTTTTTTTTTTATTTATAGTTTCACGCCTGTATCTCCGAAGGGGTAGGCAGAGGTGTAATATTACACCCACATTCCGCCATGAGTTTTTAGGTCCCACGTAATAGGGGGCGACCCTATTGCCGTTACCGGACACATCTCAGACTCCGTGCTGCTACTGAGAATTTGGAAAAACCCAGTAACACTTTTGCCCGACCCGGGAGTCGAACCCGAGACCTCCGATCAGCAGTCGCATACGCTAACCACTGGACCATTGAGGCAGGCAAATAATAACTTTGCGAATCGACGGACAAATCGACATCAAACCTTATACCAACCCTTCTTGTCAGTATGGTGTAGTAGGGCAAAGTCTCCTATTTATGACGCCTATTTCTACTTGTTGATAGTACAATTTTCCGGACGATAAAACCTTTTTGTCAAAATTATTGAGCCGGTTAATCTACAGATGTTTTGCAATATTGTGTTAAGTTAATTACCTCAAATATTTATATACACGTGTTAGTGTTTGGATGTTATCTTTCACAATAGATAAATACAACATTAAATTAGTAAATGCTAAACGCACTAACGTATTCAATGCTTATTTAGAGCTGATTAACCTACCTCATCGGTATTTTCCAATACAATAGCGAGTAAAATGTTCTAAAATTCTAATATCACAACGTTTAAAATACAATAAACTATCGTGCTATCAAGAGTGCATTCAACTCTAACGCAGTACTATTATTAAACGGAATTCGATTTAAAGCCGAACCCTCCTCGTCGTTTGTGAAATTGACATTTATTCTTCGTTTTTCATTGTTGCTGCAGTCGGATTCGATCTATTGTTAATTAGCTTAAACGGCCCATGCGCTATGCCAAGCCAAACAAAACCTGCGCGGTACACTGCTCCGAGTGTCACGATGGACGCTGGCTCTACCGGTACTACTTACACACAACGACACGTCTCAAAAGTTACCAAAAAAAAATTCAAATATTTTACAATAATACCTTTGATGTGATACAAAGAAATAGTGGCGCTTACAGACAGCTGCGGTCAACGGCGGAACTAATCGTTATACAGCGCTTGAGGAACTACTAGCGCCACCTGTTATCGGATAGATGAGTTTCAAAAGTATGATGAAATCTTTGATATTTCTTCCAATTTGCTACAAGTTTTAAGAGTACAAGTGGGTTAACATTGTAAAGGGATTAAATATAAGATTTTCAAAATGGGTAGATACCTGTACAAGATAATGCCTGCGGTTTTAACGTTCATAGAGATGATTGTGCGATTTTAATGTTGTTCTTTGTCGTAAGTTTCACTCAGAACTTTCAAAGTTCGATGATATATTACCTAATTGTTTATTTATGAATTAAACTCACGTTTCTTTTAGACGCTAAGGTCAGGTAGCGTATTGCCTAAAACAATAATGGGATACTTTAATACATGTGAAGGCTCTAAGTTCATGTATTTTCCAAAAAAATACCTACTTTCCAATTTAATCACAAAACATTATAAATAACCCAATATTTACTAATTAAAGATTACAATACATGTAGATACTTTGTATCGACATAGTACGACGTTATTACATACGAGAGTTATTCGCTCCCCATCAGGGCGGAGTGCCTCGATTAAAGCAGTAAATACTTTGAGATTAATTATCTCGTAAACAGTCGCAGGCGCGGGCGTCGCGACTCAAATCGCTCACCTACGCCGTGAGCGCGATACAAATTCAACTTTTCCAATTAAATTTCGTGAGGCATTAATAATTATTTGGGTACATCAATTTGTTTCGTCGCGCGAGCGCTCGACTGCCGTCTTCTGAAGCGTACACACTGCCTCTAATAATAAGATATTTCTGAAGATATATCGTGATGTAAGGAATAACCAGATGGTGTCTTACTTACAAATAAGGCTTGCTGTAGTTACAGTTACAGATTGCCAGATAGAGCAGCAGCTTCTTGTTAGAATAAAATTAAAGGCTAAGTCGTAAACTAATTTATAATTTCTGATAGTTCCTTTTTTAACATATCATTATTCAGAGTTGTTTATATTGTATGTACCTAATTAACAATCCTGAAAATATTTTTTTTTAATATATTGTAATGCAGTTTACCATATCTCGAGAATAATCGTCGAAAGGTACGCTCGCTGTTGTAATTCCAATGAATTCTAACTTTGGAATTAATTAAATTAAACTTGAAAATGAAATATTAACACTTTAACGTATAAAATTTAATACCGTTAAGTTATAACGTGATTATTCAACTCCTCGGCAATTTCCAAAAACATCTGGAAAATTAAATTCGCGGAGCGACGGCAGCGCCTCCTTTGAGCCGAGCTTCCGCTTTTGTGCGCGAGGCGCGAGGCGCGAGCCACTTCGCACTGTGAAATTAATTTTCTTCGTCTTTATGTAATTTAATTATAAACATTTCAATATGGCGCTCGGGGAATTTCCGCCCCCGAGAGAAGTTAAATAGAAACGTTTGATACTTATCTCCTAATACACTTCTGGGATGATTGCGCGATTTGAACGAAATTAATTATTTTATTTGCTAAAGAGAATGATTCTATCATTATCGCTGAAAGATACGTATTCATAAATAAACCCAAATTCGTAGAGAATTTATCTATAATCTGCGATTACAGTACTGACTCAACATTTCGACCGAAATATGTAATAGCTATCTTACCAATCCCGAAAACAACTGAATTCTCGAAAACATATTTTAGTAGGTACCTACTAACTACTAACATTGAAGATTGTATGTCATGTAAGTATAATAAACATTCTCACAGACAATTATGTTTATTACCACAATGCTTATGTTTAATTAATACATGTTATTATTGTCATTAGTCATACCTCAGTGTATTTAGCCGTCGTTGGTTTTAACACCCGGAGTAATAAAGCCGAAAGTTTACTTTAATTATGGAGAAAATTAAAATACTACATCTAGACCAGTGAATACGTGTTCAATACAAGTTTTTTTTATTGAATAGCAGTCGTTCAATGACATTCCATCTGCAAAATTAAAAGTATCTATTTGTGCGGAGTGCACAGTTAACAGATGCCACTAGCGTTCGTGCAATTTTGCTCTTAAACCGTTCACGCTCCGGCGACGAGAGGCGACATCAAACATACGCGGTGCCTGCAAACCTTTTGCCAGCTTATCTCCCATTCACTATCTTCGCGAAATATCTACAACCGGCCCCATTGTTCGATGTTTATTAAATTTCATTTTACGTTTATACAACAACACTTTTGTCGGCCGTTTTTTGTACCGATTTGGGACATTTTACGGGTGGATTACCTCGTGACGTCTACTTTTGTACCGGGCCGGCGCGCGGCGGCCGGCCGGCACCGATGTCTTTTTATACGTCTCCCGTATTACGGTTTGGTATTGCGCGTATTATGTCATAACACTGAAGTACTCGACGCACTCGCTCATACATTTTTTGTTGGACCATTTTATTCTAAATTGAATTCCGAGTTGACAATGACACTGTAAACATCCTGTCTTTTTGTACAATTTTAATAATATGAACAAGTTTGGATAAAGCTCGATGTCAAAAGTAGGTACTCTTGAAGTTGAAGCAGGAAAAGCAGGTAAGCTTTGTGTTGTTATATTATTATCTTACGTTGCGGATATTTTGTAATATAGAGATACCTGTATCTAAATCAGCATTTTCTCAAAATGTGTGGGCTCTAGGTCAAGTCTTCACAAGCCAAGTTAGTACTCTCCTATAAACAGAAGTTAATCCTTAAAAAATACACAAGGCAACCCCAAAACAACACCTTAGATTAAACAATCCAGCCCTACGCCGACACTAAAAGCAATAAGACTTACAACTCCGCCCCTACCAAAACAATCCTGTATCTCGGTGTCTTCACTAATGGCGCAAGTTCGACAGTCGAACTTAGTTGGAGTGTTCTACGGCTGCAATAAAGATAAATCCAGCAATAATATGTTCGGTTGGCCTTACGTGTAGGATTGCTTGGGCACGAAATTGAATTTGCATGGAGTCTTAAGTCGACACCGATTGAGACGCGCGCCGCGCCCGCCTGTCTCACCCAGTGGACAATTACGAGTTCACCAACAGTTAGGGTACGGCGCGATTACGTTGCGAAGCCTGTTGAGCCCCGATCTCTAATTGTTTAGGTAGACCTAACATCACTTCGATACGTTCGTGATTTTGGGCATTCTGCTTGCTATCCTTCCACCGAAAAGTTCTATATGGCCAAACAGAGTCGACAGTTTAAGTGCGATTTTATGGTGGCCATATTAAAGTTGTAGACAGATACACAGTAGAAACATATGCGTGAATTGTAGTATGGAGCGGCAATCTTCGGCAGTGGAAGGCGCACTAATCCAGACGCCAGAGGGCCAGTACCGTATGAAAGGACGTTCCTTATCCCTTGATCCCGTTGTTTACCAGACATTAAACAGATAACAAGTCCGCGCCCTGATACCGTCTGAACAGATTAAAGCCCCGGTGGCCGTAATCCGAACTTCGATTAATTTCATCCAATACTTAGTCAGGGAATGGTTAATTGCTCGTACTGTAAATTGTTATTTATGTAGGTAAGTAAGCACTCACAGCCGGTAAAAAAAAAGATTCTACTTTAAGCTAAATGAAGCTTAAAGACCGATGAGTTCCGGTACAAGAAAAATCTTTGTTAATCCTGAAATACAACGAACAAAGCTATTAAACTGTATAAATAAAAACTAAATATCGCCAGAACTTCAATCAATTCTTAATCACGTTTTATACAATGGACAATGTAAACAAAGTTGCCACGAAGAAAATATTTGCTGTGCTCTTATAACAGCAGTCAGTGACGCTGACTTACTTAACTGAAACAGATAACGTAAAATCTTAGATACATTGTTTGATTGAGGCTTACAATAACAAGACAAAGACAAATTCTCAAGAGTACGAAATATGGTCTACTACACGTAAATAGTAGTAGATATTATTGTACTTAGAACTCTATTTGCCTAATGAAGATCTCTAGGTACAATACAGGGTGCACAAACACTAATAAAACTATCAATAAACAGTGTTTGAATAAATTTCCTTGTTGATTTGAGGTTCTATTCTCACCAGCGCTAAAATAAAGCATGTATTAGCAGAAGCTCGTTGTCATAAAAGAGCTTAAATCCACAACGACAACAGCACGTGCCCTATGCAAGTCTGTGCGGATGACATGACGAGTGAATTGATACTAAGTATTTCTGCAGCTCCGTGCGATCGTAAAACCATAGGGATATGTATTTCTATGTAGTAATAGTGGTGGGTGCGTACGCTCTCTGCAAACATTGCCGCTCGTGCATGAAATGGCGTCGCAATGATACCCTCGCACCCTAAACGAACTTAATAAATCATGGACTGCGAATGAGACAAATTAAAATGTAAACATGTGACAGAACGCAAATATTGGTTGATATAGATACGTATTATGGGAGCAGTTATGTCAGTCATATTTATCTTAAAGCTAATAAATAATTATATGCATTCAGTATGTAGTTACCGATATAACATTTACTAGTATAATAAGGTGTATGTTATAATTATAACATGCAATTTAACGTAGCTAATTAAATGCCTTCAAAATTCATCTATAATTTAAAAAGTTTATTTTCTTGTTACGTCTAACGCACTTCTACTTACTTCGCTTAGTAAATAATCAAGCGTCCAAATTCTTATGCGATCTCTAAGATTCAGCTTAAAAAGCCACAAGAAAAGTTACTCAGTTGATTTCTACACTTTTTACCCGCAGTAGCAACATTATAATCGTCAGAATCCTCCCTCTCTCCCAAAAAGTTTAAGGACCTGTTGGTTCACTTACTAGATATGGATTTGAATTCAAGATAATTACGCCTTACTACTGCCTCGTTGGTCTCGCGGCATAAATGTGCGCGTGGGATTGGGAGGTCTCGGGTTCGATTCCCGGGTCGGGCAAAGTGTTATTGGGTTTCTCAGTAGCAGCACGGATTCTGGTAATGTGCCCGGTACGGCAATAGGCTCGCCTCCTATTACGTGGGACCTAAAAATTCATGGCGAAATGTGGGTGTAATATTACACCTCTGCCTACCCCTTCGAGGATACAGGCGTGAGTCTATAAAAATAATAAAAAAATTACGCGTAACCAATAAGTATCGATAAAGCAAAACATGGGTTTCGTTGATACATAAGAGCGGTAATAGTCTTTTTAAAATATGATAACCTCCTTTTCAGATTTCTAGTAACCTAGTTTAGCCTCACACCGTGGTCGCATAATAGTATTGTTGATCAATTACGATAGTAATCGATCAACAATAGGTACTATTGAGATTATAACGGGAACAAATAGTTAATGGAAGATTATGTATGTTTGTATTTATGCAGGTTCACACCTTTATTTATCGTATATTTTACAGAAATAATCAGTATCTTTAGCTTTTCTCACTATGTTGTGGACAGTTGGAATTTCTTGGCTTTACTACACATTGAAATAAAGCTACAGTGTCACTACACTAAGTCTTCTGTCGCGAAATATTAATTTAGCTAAGAATACATTTAAACCAAATCTAGAAACTACATTTAATAACTATGGAAATAATTCTAGCTAACAGAAAATAATTCCGACGTTTTGGCTGTCTAACACTCCTCCTTTAGACTCTTTCTTTTAGAAGTTGATTAGGCTTTATATAAAACGATCTATTCCATTTCAAATTTCAAGATGTTTAGTTCTTACCAACTTGTATACAAAGCAGATGAATATTACAAAATTACCTAGGAGACAAGTGCGTGTAATCTGCAATTATATTATGCTAGTGGCCACCCGACGTTGTCTCCTGGGATCATATATAGCCTTCAGCAATCTAGGCACTACAAGCCTCTAATCTAGAATACTCCATCTATATTGAGGCTGTATATGTATGTACACTGAAATAGGATTCCGGCGAACTGATTATTACTCTGCTAATTTATGTATATACATCAATATATGAATGATAATTCATTATTATGTATCTAACATTAGCAATGTAGGAAGTTCGTCTTAAGACAAAGAATATTAGGCTTGAAAAATGTTTATAGTTGTGTTTATGTTTGGCGTAAATAAACTATAATTTAAATTTCTTTGTTTATCCTGAAATTGTACAAGTAATAGACGTATCACTAAATAACACAATATAGTAATACTCTATGTCTATGAAACTAAGTGTATACAGATCATGTTAAGGATTTACAAGCTTATTGAAATTGCCTTTACATAATATCTTCACTTAACTAGGCCTGGCACATATTTCATAATGTCTCTTCTTTACTTTAAGACCAAATTCAACGGATCTCAAAATTTAAACTTCGTATTTTATACATAAATTTAAACGAATATGAATCAAAAGTAATTTGATAAAATTATGCATAATCACATTTAACCTCAGGCTTTCAAAATCCATTTGTCATTTTAGAAAATCACGTAAATTCACAATAAATTTCATCTGGATATTATTATAATTTGATATAATCATGTACTACCTCTTCCGAAATGTGCTATCATAGCTCGCCCTTCGCCGCAATACAAACATTGTGCTACGTAAATAAGAACATAGAGTCAGTTCATCACAAGTTACAAACGTCACGTCAGTTCTGTTTAGTTTTTGGCTTAGCATTACCGATGTCACTTTGTAAACTTGAGGTCGGGTATTATATGAATGCAAGATTATGGCGACGGCGTAGACACATCTCCATAACAAGCATCAATCACCTCAACATCTTGTTGCTTTGTCGGTTGAATATCATATACAAGATTGATACTACCATTGTTTCAATAGCTACAGGCAAAAGCTACATAAGAGTTTTTATTTAATTCTGAGGATTACATAAAAACTCATTGTCTAATGAATCCGAGGGATTGCCGATTTTGTTATAATGGCACCCAACCAGTGAAAAATCAACATATTATGTTTAGCATTTCTAAACTCTATCGATCTTCTTATTAAATGTGGCCTATCTTGTCCTAGTCTTGTTTGTCAAGCATTTATCTAAAGAACTTGGAACATCATGTCAATTTAGGGCGGCATTTTCTTACTAGGCACCTATTCCTCGCGGACGGATTGATATAGGGTTTGATGTCGAGTTTTCCTGCTCTTCGCAAGAATACTATTTATTTCGAGTATTTTACTTACTTAGATTCGGCGATTTGAGATTCTTCTTTGACAATTAAGCTCGGTACAAAATATGTCATACATCTTAATTCTACAAATGCATGGATAGATCGGATATTGAATATAGCGATAAGACGACGTCTTACGACACCCACGCAATCAAACGAGCTACTGACATTTTGTGTTCTTAATCCGTCACCACACGGACAAAAGAGGTTTAGGGCGGTTTCAGATTAGCGTATTTTTCTGCGCGTATACGGTCGTTTTAGCACACGCGCTTACACGCGCGCTACAATACGCGCTTCAAAAAACCAGACTCACGTAAACGGGCGTGTTCGCTCGAAACGGTAGTGACGTCTTGTCAGTGTCAACATGGATTTTGACGGCTCGTGGTTATACGAGCTTAGAAGCGCGTCAACGCTCGTACGAGTTGCGCGTGTGCCAAAAGGCGCGCCTATACGCGCCTACATGCGCTTCCAAAAACGAGCTTATACGCGCGTATAAAACGCTAATCTGAAACCGCACTTATATAAACTTCTCGAAAAACATGAGAAGTTTGCCAAACCGCACGGCCAGCGTGATGGACTATGGCATAGCCCTTCTCATAATGAGAAGAGGCCTGTGCCTAGCAATGATGCTGTGGGCAGATTATAAACAAGGCTGATGATGATTATCTTATTTAACTATGTTAAATAATTATTTAACTTCTTATAAGAGTTTTGATAGAAATCGGAACAGAATTCTTCTAAGAAATAACTAAGAGCGAGGTCGCGATCCCATGTCTTGTTATATTTCTTAAGAATAGACATATATAAGTATGTTTATGTAGGTTGAAAGCAAAGGATTCAATTGGGCTCCACCTGCGAAGACCTAATTCGTACTGAGTCATTGTCATTCAGTTTGAATAGGCATAAGCCAGGCCTATCTAATTAGACTGAACACCAAACAACAAGACGTATTCCAATATTTGTGTTGAGCGTCTTAAATCACATTTACGTACCGCTGTAACAAGCGGCCAGGTATGTTTGAGGACCGATAAAATGTAGTTTAGTCTCAACGGATTCAAGTCATGCCCAGCGCCACCGCCTGAACAACGGTAACCACACACGATACTCGGCCGCACTACATACAAATGTAACACATCCTTCTACATATTACGTCACAACATTGTGTTTACACGTATCACTACTTTCCTCATAGTTTGTTTGTCGCTGTACCAAATCTGACTTCGGTGTTGTTGATAACCACTAAATCACGCAGCAAGTAGCGCCGCGCTGCATATAAACATTACATGTTAAACAATGATACCTATATTATATCGTTGCAAAATGGACACGTTGCATATTTAACTATTGTGTTGTACCATTATGTGCTCGAACTACATAATATAAAGTGACTTCAAAGTGGCCTGACAGCATTATTAATAATATAACTTCTGAACCGCAGTCACCCGAATGACTAACTGAGAGGCGAAGTCTCAATCTGCAAACACAAATATAAAGCTAATTAAAAAGTTTGAAACTAAATTATGAGAGGGGTTGCGCCGATGGACTCTGTACCAAGATTGTGTCTAAGATTTAATGAAAGGGGTGTTATCGTCGGGAATGTGTACTAGTTGCGCCGCGGTGACGCGTGTGCGGGGGCGGCGTGCGCGACACGGGAGCGAGTGTCGTGGTACCGGAACGATGTTTGTTCGAGACAGTTGTGCCAACAAACATCGGTGTCACACTCGGAGAATTACAAATTTATATTAGATATTCATAACAGGCGCCAAGGACTTGTTCATTTCGTAAATCTCTGCACAATAACAGTTACTTAATACTGGCACGCGAAACAGTTATGAGAAAATTGAATGTAGGCTGGCCACCGTATAATGGCATGTTCAGTCAGACATCATAGAGGTCAATATAGCTACAGTTTTATTGATCGATAATATGTTTTTGAAATGAATTGAAGAGGAGCTATAAAACAAAGAGCATACGGTCCCTTCGGACTATTAATTCAAGTCAAAGCTAAAATGCGACAAAGGCGAGTCAGCTCATAAAATTTATAGGCGATCGAATGAGATAATATGGTCGACGTTAAGAGCAGCTTAGACAGTTTGGAAATTTAAATGTGAAGTAAGTTTTGCGAGATTGCGCGGTATAAATCAGCGCGAGAGCGGCCGGCGGCGGCGGGGGCGGGCGGGAGCGGCGCGGCGCGGGCGCGGCTCGTCAGCCCGCTGCGGCGATAAATCCGCGACTCCCTCGGGCTTCTTAACCGTTCTCCATCTTCATGTATACTCCAACACCGACGCCCCGTATGCCCCGACTTGCTACCTAAGTACACATCTTTTATGCAACGTTCACATCTCGCACTTCCATACCGTGAGACTTTTATTGCCGACAGCATTCCTAACAATGCGATGACGTGTTCATATCGGCATTCGCGATCGCTCCGATACAAAAGTGCGACAATGTCAGGGATTAATTTGCGCCGCGACATTAAGTTAAATACGGAACAAGTTTTAACATTTCTTAGTTATCCCATCTGTCAGCTTGTAGCGTCCGAAGTATTTTCCGCGAACTTCGCCCTAATTCTTTTTCACGCTACATTTCAAGAATCTTATTTTTGTAATTACAAAAATGTCTAGTACGCCGACGTTATCCTTAATTGCTGGACATAAAAATTCCATTTAAATTTCCCTTTTAACGATCGGGGAGAAGTGTCTAATTGTATAATACACTCGTTTGCGTATTTTTATTGTTGGTACAATAATTAGAACATAACGCGAGTTCGCCCTTTTAAGCAGGTTTGTAATTAAACTTTTCTTAGGAGTTGTAAAAGAATATTGCGAGATGCGAGCGTACCTCTTAGCAGGGGTGCTAGTGTCGGCGGCGGGAGGGGGAGGGCCGGTTATTTAAGAAATGGAAAGAAAAGCAATTTACTGCTTATCAGCGGGAGTAGCGACCCGCGGGTCACTTCGGATAAAAAAGTACCTACCTAATGTCGAGACCGAGGCACCGAACAACTGCTGCACGGTCCTCCCTGCAATCTACTTCCTGTTTGCCGACACAACAACCTCCTCTTATTTATATATCCACTATTTCAACGTCTCCACGCCACTGTGTCTACAATGAAAAATAGATTAATCTATAAAGTTACTCTATTATAAGTTGTTGGACGAGTTAAAGTAAAATTAGCTTAAGTCGACAAATTCCTCTCGTAGCTTAACGTCTACGCGACTCTCGGCTAACTTCTTCGAGACTCAAACACGCACATTACTTTGTATCTGTGTATATTTACGTAAGCTCGCCTTGAATATATGTAACGGAGGGTTCAGGACTACCTTTATTAATACAAAATCCTAGCTGGAATGATATAGTCATAATAATAAATAATAACTAATATCAACCCTATCTATAAACTGTCCTACTGCTGGGTACGTGGTTCATAAATCTTATGAGAACTTTTAGACATGTTAGGTTTCTAACGGTGTGTTATTTCACCGTTGGTCAAGCTACACCTTATTAAAAATTAAATACACATATTATAACTTTCAAAAGTCAGTGTGAACGTGAGACCTACGTACAGTGTGGCAGTCTGTTGTTCGCCGCATTAGGCTATCGCGGATTTAAGATGAATGATAATCAAAATTATATATGCAAGTCGTTGACGACGTTGATCTCAACATCAGGGCTGACACGCATCGCAAATAATCTTATTTGCGATGCGTGTCAGCTCTGATGTTTTAATAAACTCTGCAGTACCAAAAAAAGTATACAATCATGTCTATTTTAAATCATTATTTCGGTGCTAAGATTATTAATTCGGCTGAGAATAACCTTGTAAGTACAGTATTTTTAATAGCAGCATTCATACCTGCCGGATATACTATACCAAGTCCAAACTAAGATTAGTGCTTTAGACAGAGACAAAATATTGTCGGTTTTACGAAGTTTTTGAAGTGTTATTTAGTTTCCCATCTGGTACACACACAATATTTAATTCTTTTGTACTGCTGTGAGTACATTAGGGTTTAATAAAGCATAATAAAAACGTCATCAAAATGTTAAAGGTTTAATTTATGCATAAAAAACACAATTTTCCCTTTTTAAAGTTACTTATGAAACAACAATTATAAACTGAGTGTTTCAGACTTCTTAATCTTAGTCAACATGTATAAATCTGTAAATGATGATGTCAATGTACTTATTACAGTAGAAATTACAAAAATCAATCAGAACAAAAATTTTTCTTACACACTATTTAATTGATAAACCCAACGATAAACTTAATTATATTATAACGACTACTGTAGAAAACACACACCAAAGATAAATTTATAAACTTTATATCATAATTATCATACAGTCCTCATGTTGGGTCTTGGATGTTAAGATATTGATAATCCTAGACTAGATGTCTCATCTCTATCACTTGCACTACGTTCATGTCTAACCCTCGCACTTGTACCTCAGCTTATTCGCACTGAAATCGCCGACCACATCCTTTTTAAGCTCGATCACTTGAACTTGCTGCCTTTTTTTAAGTTCTTCGTCTTTAGACGCCGTAGAAGAAGAAGTCTGGCTACAAGATGTTACTTCACCGTGTTCAGGTGTACACACGTTTATATTATGTCTTTGAAGTCAAAAGTTACTAAAAGGTTGTTAAATTTGATTGAACTGCCTCTGTGGTCCAGTGGATAGCGTATGCGACTGCTGATCGGAGGTCCCGGGTTCGATTTCCGGGTCAGGCAAAAGTGTTACTGGTTTTTCCGAATACTCAGTAGCAGCCCGGAGTCTGGTGATATGCCCGGTAACGGCAATAGGCTCGCCCCCTATTATGTGGGACATAAAAATTCATGGCGAAATGTGGGTGTAATATTTACACCTCTGCCTACCCCTTCGGGGATACAAGTGTTAGACTATAAATAAATAAAAAAATGATAAAGGTTGAAAGCTAAAATGAAAAAACTCATGCACCGAAGTTACTTCCACAAGAACAATTTTTTATCCAATAAACGCCTAAGGCCACGTTAATTAGAAATTATTTTGACTGATCATAAATCTCCTTAAATACGAAGGTTTCTTGCAAATTTAATTTAATTTAAAATATTTTAAATTTATATTTCCTAATTCATGTAAAAAGCACGACAAAAAACAAAAGATAGTTTCGATATTAACAGATTAATTTACCGGCCCGCAACCAGACCGTGGCGACATTATGCAAAAAAGTTACACTGATTCCAACAGTTGACGTGGCCCATCTAGCATTACGTAGGTGAAAATAGAGTATAGAATGAGAATAGCCGTAGCTATGTAGCCATTCGAAAATATCTACACGGTAAATCAGGAATGAAAAATTTGTACTTGGGTGAGTACATTAGGCAGATACTCTTGCTACGTATTTTAAATGTCAGGTCTGAACTACTAAGCTTAGAGATTCTGTGGAATAGAAAGTACATTTTCTGTCAAATCTGGTTAAGTAGCAAGCATAAACCGAACTCCAGGGCCTACTACCAGAATAACGCTAGGACGATGATAACGATGATGAATAGTATTGAGATCCTGCTTCCGACTCTACAAGTGTTGAAACTATATCATATTGAAACGTAAGCTGTAAGGGTCACTAAACACTAGATCAAGCTAGTCAAATGAATTTGTCTGAGTCTGGGCATATATGGTAATTAATGCCTTTTAAGTATTCTTCATTTTCAAATCAAAGCATTTCTAACGATGAAAAATGTAATATCACCGAATCATAATAGTTGATTTCCGAAATTGGAACAAGCACCTACATTACAACCTTACTAGTTGGTCAACCTTGAGGGAAATTGCACTTCACATTCTATACTCAAGATCACATGTAGGCACAACGTTATGGCATTCCAAATATATTGAGATTATTTTTAACCATTGATATAGCTTCCGTCAAAAATGGCCACCGCATAAAAAACTAAAACTATACAACTGGTATGTCCTGAAAGACAGCCTTCAGGTGATGTAGGGAAAATGTGAATCTGAGACAGTACTCATAAAAAAACGTTTTGGAATGTAACTTTAGTTAAAATATATTATACGCACATATGTAGATGAAGATATGTAGTTTTACGTATAATTGCGCACATCATAACTCATTAACCGCGTCTTGCGGGTTCTCTGTATATGTTGCTTGATGATAATATAAATGTCCACCGTGACCATAAAAGTAGTATGCAGTGCAGAGATCTTTTATAAAAAAAAAACCTTACGATTGTGACACAAATGCAATTCCAAAAACGTCTCTTTTCAACTAAGTATCGAAAAACATCATAAACTAGGCAAATAGCACACTTGTTTAAGTAGTGTAACTATTATATCCTGCTACCTTTAGTAAATATCGATACCCAAACCAAAAAAAACTTAAATTTAACTCGAACAATTACAAAAACAAGATACTTACAGAGAAATCGTTCGCGGATGTATTTTATTTAACACCGTAGCAATCATGTGTTTGATAGCATGCTGTCCGCGTAATCTATAGGCGCTATGGAATCTCTACTTAATACGAATGACATCCCTTGTGTGATGCCAACATCGTAAGATACTTATTGCGATATTTAGTAAAGTGATAGTAGGTATTTCTCTACGAAACTGGACCGATTTTATCAAAGCGCTGATATTAGACAAGAGTACCTATCTCTCAAAATAAATATTGAAATTGGTTTTATTTAATCTCAAAAAAGTACATTTAGAGCATGAAATTGAGCAATAGGTACCTACTTTTAAATTCGAACAAATGTATTTTTCAGTTCACAAACTGAATTGTTCAACTTGTAACGGTGACTCAGAGGAAAAACCGAATTTGAGTTCTATATTAATGTTATTGACATATTTAAAAGCAAACGGTCTCCGACATTAAAAACCGTGTAGCACAGGTTATGCCGGTGTTCTTTGTCATGGGGCTCACGTAGCATTTTGATGACCTGCTACACTAACATATCGGAGCGTCGATCTAATGCCAATGAACGTGTGAAAATTAATGTCAAGCACCCTTTTGGCCTTGAATTCGGTTACCTAGATAGGTTAAAATTCGGGTTAAGTATATCGCCATTCTGGAAGATTCGGCAGTGATCTTACATTTACTTAGTACAAAAATCTTACTGTTTAGTTTTATTATGGTAGTAACAATTTCCTTCACAGTTACTTTCTGAGACTTTAATTTTGTATTGTTTTAGCTCATAAATAATTCTAAAACACTAGACTTCGCAAGCGGCTGGGTATTAGTGAATTATATACACCTAAACCTTCCTTAGTAATCACACTATTAACTTGTTATACATACCTACCGTACAAAAAACCGTTTAGACCAAGGTAGATAATTTTTTAAACAAATTTAAATTAAAATAGGATGAAAGCCATTGGAAAAGGAAGAGAATATAAGAAAAATTGCCAATATAACAAAAATATTGTATATACCTACATTTTTTTTTCTCATGTACCCGTGTGTCGGAGGATCGGGTATCGCCGAAGCAATAGTCGCAACCGCCAATTGGCCCGCCAGATGGTCAGGCGGGCCCCGAACAAAACCCCCTTGGCGGTGGATGAAGATGTTGGGCTCCGCCGCCAAAACACCCAGCGGCCACAGAGGATAGGGAGAACGGCAACGCAACACCGCATCTCCTCTTCCTCTGCGGCCCCACCGCGACGCAACGATGGTGCGCCACCATTTGGTCGCGGGAGATAGGGCGCGCGGCAACGCAACACCGACACGCCTCTCCTCTCGCGACCGCACCCGACTGCGAGGGACAGACAGAACTGTCCCCCGCACCCGCACTTTGGACCCATCCTACGCAGGCCTCACACAAGCCCACGTGGAGCGTCCCCTCCCGGGATCCCGCTTAGCTTCACCGTGGCTGTACCTGAAACACACAGTTACTGAGCCCCCCCACCATGACAAGGTGGAGATCCCACGAGGGGTGTATATACCTACCTGAGTGACCCACAGAAAATGTTAGCCCATCAATAGTTATTTAATAGAGTGGGGAAGGTCTAGGTGGATCCCAGCCCTGACGTATATTTTTATGAACAATGTTATTCACTGGTTTGTATTTCGCATACTGACTAACTGTTTTTACAGCTGATTTGAAATAACAGGTAGTAAGGCTCAGATCCACCTAGCCCTTCGCTAGTTATCAATAAAGTAACTATTGATGAGCAAAAAATGTTTGTGGGTCAGTCAGGTATTATCTTAAAATAGCAATAAATAGGAATCTACGCTATAATTTAACGAAGATTCTATAACTTTCTCAAAATATTTTAGACGTCTTATTAAATATTAACTTATTTGGTTGTTAAATTTAGTTGTATATTTTGATTTGGAAGTTCTTTGTAATCAATATAGCATGGAATCTTACGTTTTTGGAGTAATTAAACTGTTAATTTTAATAAATAACTCTAAATTGTACATAATGATACAAAAAAGATCGGTCTTGAGGTTGTTTCGTTTCTTTGCATTTTTTGAGAACGTTTTATTTAATAATCTATATTTTATTTACACTTCTTCTGTGATTTACACTATCAGAAAGTAGAGATTTCAACGAACAAAATACCGCCAAACTTTTTAAGAAAAAGCTGATATTTTGACGTGAGAATTTTCGATTGAAAATTAGGGTTTATTTTCGATATTAAGTCAAAATAAAACGTAAAATTAAATAATTTAAATAAAAAACATTGACAGTGTGTTTAGAACATATAAAGGTAGGTTTTCACCAAATTTCGTAAAAAAGAAAAAAAATATAGTAAGAAATAAAATACCAAAATCTTGGTTATTTGAATTTTCACATAAATTTTGACGTACTGTGAATAAAGTGTAAATACAAAAGTTGTTGATCTTTTTATTACCTACAACTTTTCCATTTAGGCTTTTCCGTAGGACTTGTAGTTTTGCCGGCAATTGAAATAAACCCTTTTTTACGCTTAAAATCGCAACGCCATCCACTTCCCGACCTCAGATCGCCCGTAATTTATTTTTCCTTTAATTTTTGTTATATTTTTTTCTTTTTCCAATGGGTTTCATCGTACTTACTTTAATTTTATTTCACTTTTTACCGTTTTCTAACGTATCTGCACTGGTCTAGTTGGGAAGTTTTTGAATTTATCACGTTCATGCACAGGCAGACGCGGCACGGACTTCATTTTATATGACGTATGATGTAAGGATATTCATTAGGCGGGTCCACACATAGCGAGCAGCCTCGCGAGGCATTTGCCGCGCGAGGAAACGGTCCCCGAACGAGCGCGGCCAGAATAAGGCTGCGTTCACATTTATCTGACGTGATCTCTCGTGACGGTCTCTGTCGTAATTACTTACCGTTCACATTTGTCTGTTGCCGTCTGTCGCGATCTGACGCAATTTTGAATCAGTTCTGTCTTGACTCTGATGTTTTTGATGAATTATCCAATTCAGTTTAACCCATTCCCAGTCCCATGAACCACATGTGGCTCATGACAATTGAATTTCTATTGTGTCTGGCGGTAGGACAGTGAAAGTGTTAAGTAGATATCCAATTATATCCATAAATTATTTACGTAGGATTATATTATTTCATATTCAATTAGCTCGTCTATAGGAACTGTATAAGGATAATATTATAAAAAGGAAGTCGATTAGTTCGTCGTCCATAGCGCAAAATTGCATACGCGCGTCTGACGCTTTACGACAGACACTGGCTCGTGCACATTTGTCTGATGTGTCGTGTCGCGCCATGTACCGCCCCCGCACCCCTCTCTGACGCAGACCGGGATATCGTCTGTCGCGACACGACAGACGCCGCCGTCAGGACAGATTACATACATACATACATAGTCTCACGCCTATAACCCCGAAGAGGTAAGCAGAGGTGTATTTCTACACCTACTTTTCGCTAGATATACTTCAGTCCCACGTAATAAGGGGCGAGCCTATTGCCGTACCGGGCACATTTCCAGACTCCGTGCTGCTACTGAGACATTTAATAAAATTACACGTAAATTTTTTTAAAGATCCTTATTATTAAAATAAAAAAACAACCAAAATACAATTTTAAATTAAAATTTGTCTGACAAATCAATCTACGTTATACTGATAATAATTTCTATACATCGTTCATAATGTTCCCTTTCCTCTTTATACAGTGTAACACAATAGGTCATTGTACGCTTAGTACAGTGAGCGGCAAAAATTTGCAATGATTAGTTAGGGTGAGTCTATTTTTACACTACAGGGGTGACGGGTCACAACCGCGCGACCCGGACAAATATTTGGATATCAATGACTGTCCTTCTATTATGTTATTATTATCGATTTTATAGATAATAATTACACTCCATTGTACTGATCGTAATTCGTCTGGTCTAAAACTGGATTCGCCTTTTTTATAAGGGACAACACCGCATCGGATTATAAATATTTTGCTAACTAGTGATATCCGAATAACTTAGGCATGCGTTTAGATTTTTCTAGTTTTTTTGCACTTTTTCATTTTACTGTACATGCTTCATTTTACTCATTTTACTGTACATGTTCAGGGATCGTACTGGTTAGCATAAGACATACAAACTATTTTCTATATCTTTAAGCGTGGAGATACCAACAGACTGCCTTGCCATACCTTTGCTTTTTTTTTATTTTGCTTTGTATCAATAAAAACAACTTTTAAACTATTGATTACTGATAAACTGATATAAATATTAGTTACAGGTAGCACGCCATTGCGCAATGTTGATGTTGTGCATGCACTGTTAGAGAGAGATGCAGGGGGCCTTTAATGTAGCGTTCTCTCTCGCACCGACGGACACGACACAGTATTGAGTTAGGTACTGTTCTGCCACTCTATCCTTTATATCTCTATGGTACTGAGCCAAGTCGGAAGTTGGGTAGTAATAAAAATGTATTTGTAAAGTGCTTAATCAGGACAATACAAATATAGTACAAAAATAATGCTCGATGCTCGGTTTGCTTTAATTCAATGGCATTCAATACGAATGAAAAGTAATAACGTACGGGACCAATCCTTTATCCTTTTTCCAAATCTACATACGTATTGCGAGCAATTTTTAAATCCTGCAAAAGCGCTCCCAAACTATAAGTGCGTTTAACGTAAACTGTATCCTATTCAAGTTTATAATATGATTGTGCATACTCAAGTTATACTGCCCCTGACAATCATGGCATTCCAAGAAAATGTTAATTTCCTTTGCCCTCTGGCTCTCAACACTGCACTAAATGTATCACATAGAAAATCCCAACTCTTTTCATTATAGATGCTACCAGTAGGTAGCATCTATCTTGTTAAGTACTGTGTACAGTACACATAATTATATCTGAACAAGATAGTCCAAGATGAAACCAATCCAGATTCTTTTAATCCAAGGTACCTATTCAATCTTGATCAAACCATGGTACATTCGTTGAAATTTCCTAGTTCCAAACATAAATCATATAAGTAACAGTACATTTCTGAAAAGCAACACCTGTGACCTCTTTATGAAATTACGTGATTAAAAGGTATATTATGTATGTTCATGTTCTTACTTGTTTTCCATTTTTGTCGATCAACAACCAGGAAAAATCCAAAACAAATAATTGACTCTTCTTTATGTGCTTGTGTATACATTTTTGAATGCAAAATATACATAAAGTATAATGACTTCCATGCTAAATACTTATTATGATATTTATGACTACCTACAAGTGTGAGTTTATATACAATACCACCATATATTTTGTAACTATGATGCAACCAAACGTATCCAAATAACCTATCGTTAATCAAAGCATAACCTCCATTCATCGTTCGTGATAGTAAAATCGATGATATCGTACCAGCTTATCGGGCATCCATCGGATGTAAAACAGTTGAGCGTCGGTTGATGGATCGCCGGGAGGTCAGAGCTAATGTTTATTAACTGTATAAATTATACAAAAGCCAAATTTACGCTCAATCACTTATACCCAATATAAATTCCGGCGATGTTCCTTGAAACGCTGTGTCAACCTATCCATCAGTGTAAAAATTCCCTGTTGATCCCCTTAATTTAATCAAAAGATCGCTTTAGCTGGTCATGGACAAGAAAAAACGGAATGACGTAACGTAACGACGACACGGTGATATAAAATTTTCATCGAACGGAAGCCGATGGGGGGGTGAGGCAGGTAGCGCGGGAGGGAGCGGCGGGGAGGACCTCCTGCTGTAATATCCAAGTCGATCCGGGTAACCAATAAATTACAATTTGACATAAACAAAACCCCCACTCTACTGCACGTAGCTGCGAATTATTTATTTGATATACCTACCATAGATACTAACCACTAATTTGTGACCTGTATTCGAATTCAATATTTTTAATAACAATGAGCAGTAAATAAGAATGGCAACAAGACATAATATGTCACCACTGATGCAACGCAAAGACTAACGAGTTATTGTAATACAACCAATACAATAAATTACATCAAGACTGATGAAACTATAGGGCGACATAGAACTAAATTTGACATGAAACAACATAGTTTATACAACATTATAATTATGTACTTTTTTAAATATAAAAAGTACACAACGCACATAAGATGACAGATTGAACAAAAGCCATTAACAAAACTAATACACGAACGTACACAATATAAAAGTTGTTGAAACATAAAATTATTGACATAGTGAGATGGCGGTCGTTGGAGAGCAGATCTGACCTCCGCGGCCGCTCCGCACCCTGGATGTAATAAAATTTGCATACTTTTAATCAAGGCCCGTGTTGTGGAGAAGTTTCCCAATAACGGAACGTCGTGATCGATTTGATACCCGGTCTAGCCATCGTTTTTGCATTTACAATGATGTTTATTACGCTACCCACGCGAATGAATAGAATTTAGGTGATTGTGTTAAAATTAATTTCAATTTTACCTTTAGAAAAGTACTAACTATCAATAAATCAACGGTTGGAGTACTAGGTTTTTCTATATGTGTATATTTTTTACTACAGGCTCTTCTGTATTAAATCTCGCATACAGGCTGGATTTTCAGGAAGGTAAACACATAAGTAACGGGTAATTTCGACATTAATTAAATCTACTATTATAAAGACAAGAACCAATTTTGTTCAGAGTAAAGTCATTGATCAAAGATAAGATGAAATATTTCGCAATGAAGATTTATCTATCAACAACGAACTTGTCCATATTTCTGTAGATGGCAACGATAGAAATATGTAGCACATACCATATACCTATACCTACATACTTTGTGGCTACGGGGTGTCAGTACCTCCCCTTAAATAAATTGTTACTAGTCTAAACCATTGAATATCACTATCCCTTGGGTTGCGGAGGTCAGACAGCAGTCGCTCTGCGGAAAAGCTGATATTCTGCCAGGTCTGGTTAGACCAGTAAGCGAACTCCGGGCTGCAAGTCTTGGATGAAACCGGGATAACGCTAGGAGGATGAAGATGATGATGATATACATACTAACTTGGTGGTCGCATCTTATTATCATATCAACGATTTTCTTAGTGAAATTATATGAAACGATAACTTACGATTTTTTAGATCCAAAGTGAAACTGAATTATAAGCTCTAGAGTAGAGTAGAGACTCTGGTAAAATGTAAAAACATTATTGAAATAAATTTATAAAATCTTTTTAATTGCAGCGATAGCCTAGTGCAGGTACTAATAGACTACTACCGCTGAGGATTCAAAATTACGGCGCACACCAAGAACTTGTAAAGCTATGTGCGTATTTAATTGCTAATTATCGCTTGCTAAACGTTGAAGGAAAACTCATGGAAAACCTGCAGTCTGAGAGTTCTCCATAATGTAGGTACTCGAAATTCATGTGAAGTTGGCCAGCGTGTCGTATTATGGCCTAACCCTTCTCGTAATGAGATGCCAGTGCTCAGCAATAGGACAGATTATAAATAAGGATGATGATGAAGGAATCTTTTTAGTCAGATACTGGCCCACCGTTTAATGATAATTCGTTTTGCATGAATGTTTTCAAAGTACAGACAACCTCGTTGCTGCAGTGTAAGCGTGTAGCGAGGTGAGATACACTTCTTCAGAGTTGTGTTAATAAATAATGTTATAGTAATAGCGACAGTAACTCGCCTTGAATGTTGTAAGAAGATTTCCGTGGCGCAGTTTGCAATAAATTAGCTAGCTTCTAATATAAAACGACAAAAGCCCGCCAGAGCGTCACGGCCGGGGCCGCCTACGCCTCCGCCCGCCGCCTGTCCATCTCCGCGCCGCATTAATCGTGTTTAGTTAGCGGATATTGGCGGCGGAAATTCAAATGCAATCAAATGAAAATAGAATTCGTAAAAAAGCAAAGAAAACAAACCGACAGGCGTCAGTCTAGCGGGAGCGCGCGCCCGCCCTCGGCCGCTCCCCACCGCACCGCGCCGCACCGCGCCGCACCGCGCCGCATGCTGACCGTACTTACACGATTTTAAATTGTACATATCTGAAATTCCGATCTGTCGCGCACCCACCCTGCGCTATGAAATGAAACAAAATAAAAGTGGAACGACACGGCACGCTCGGAAAAAATCAAAATCGAAATTAAAAATAAAAGGTTTTCCGACGCGGCGAGGGAGGCGGATGCAATGTTTGCGGCCGTCACTCGATGCAGTCCGCAATAAAAACACGTGCTCGACTTCTACATATAAATATGTGCGGCGGGATTGATTGGAATTGAATATGTGTGGGTGGGGGTGGCACGGTGCAGGAATCGAAGGTGAGCTCCGCTAAGACTGTAATCGGTTTTGCCCGGGGCGCGCTCCGCCGCCGCCACCGCTGCCGCACCGCTCACAATTAAACTTTGTTTGTACATGTGTCGCTTGAGATTAGCCGCAATGCTCTTTTTAAGTGGACAGACTGCAGTCCCGCATGCAATTTAAGAATGTTGAACACTATTTGGGCAATTACATTAGTCACAGATTGCAGTTGCGCATGTCGTATAATATTCATTGCGTAAGGAATATTAGCTATTAATAACGGGCGGCTGTGACACCGCAACAGAGTACATGTAGCAATCGCGGCAAATGTTCGAAAGATGTAAATGCGGCTTGTGCCGGTAGGGCGCGGGCGGCAGAGGAGGCAGGCGGCGCAGCGCCACGTCGACACATAAATCATCGGGAGGGGTGCTGATTGTCTTCAATTATGGCATTAACTTTCATGCCTAATTTTATATTGCTAGTTATTACCTTCTTCCCCCAACTGCGGTCAAGTATGGCGGAATTTATTAAATTATCTCTCTGTTAATATGCTTTACAGTAAGATATGTATCTTAATTTTGTATTCAATTGATGTCGACTATATTTTAGCTCTTTAGAATTGCAGCTGATCAAACACAGTAGATATTTAAATGGATAAAGATTAACAGAACCGAGTGCACTACACGACCCACAATCATTTTACAAAAAAATAGTGAGTTTCAAATTTAAATGTAAGCAGTAAAATGTGTCATTAGTAACATAAAATAATCTAGCAAGCGAATTATCTTCTTCCTTTTTCGTATGAGTGTGCGGTCAACGCTTAAATAGGCGGGTCCACACAGACCGAGCAGCCTCGCGCGGAAAATGCTTCGCGAGGCTGCTCGGTCTGTGTGGACGTGGCTCGGTCGAGGAAAGCGCACGCGTGCGCCCGAGCTACCGAGTCAGACACGTCCACACAGAGCGCGCAGCCTCGCGAAGCATTTTCCGCGTGAGGCTGCTCGGTCTGTGTGGACCCGCCTATTTATAGACTCATTTTTATAGACTCACGTCTGTATCCGCGTAAGGACAGGCAGAGTTGTAATATTACTACATCTACATTTCACCATGAAATGTTTAGGTCCCACGTAATAGGGGACGAGCCTATTGCCGTTAACGGGCACATCAGCAGACTCCGTGCTGCTTCTGAGAATTCGGGAAAACCCAGTAACACTTTTGCCCGACCCGGGAATCGAAACCGGGACCTCCGCTCAGCAGTCGCATACCCTATCCACTGGTCACTGAATGACGGAGGATACATTCATAATAACATTCTCATCTTTGACGCTATTTATTGTACCAATAATAATCCTTCAGTCTGTGCTTCGGTTACAGTATCCTTGCCTACAGACTTTCATTTACTATAATTCATTCTATATTTTTTTCCATGTCTACCTATTCCATCCTTTAGGTATAACAATAATCGACGACCGGTTGGTAAAGCGGGAGTGTAAGCGACTGCAACGCCGAAGGTCACGGGTTCGATTCCCGCTCATGTCAAACATTTGTGTGCATGAACATGAATGTTTGTCTTGGTCTAGGTGTTTCTATGTATATATTTACAAAAAAATGTAAGTATAAGTAAATATGTATGTTATGGCTTATGGCCCATTATTACCATTGTCTAGTACCCAAAGTAGGTACAGCAATTGTCGTCAGTCAGGCAGCCGGCTAGTAAAAACACAGGCCACAACCCTATTGCAGTATGACTATTTCCAAGTACTATATTTATAAACAAAATTTAAAAATAAGAGAGAGGAGAGACCAACGATCTCACATTGATACGTAGACCGATAGATGGCAAATGTACCTACTATTTCACTCTAATTCACTAGTCGACAATTTAATACATGCGCAATAATACATAATAGATTTTCAGAGAGATTGGTCTTAATAAGGTTATATTTTTTTGTAGATTTTCAACTATATTTTCATGTTCTGAATTCAAACTTTATGACAACTACAATTTTGTTTTTCCTACGGTGCCGAGGCTGCCGCGCTCTAGGCCGTGTTCACATTTATCTGATGTAATCTGTCGTGACGGCGTCTGTCGTGTCGCGACAGACAATATCCCGGTCTGCGACAGAGGGGGGGGGGACGGTACAGCGCGAATTAAGAGATTGGACTCAGATTAATTGTGAAAAAAAAAACTTTATTTAATTATAACAGCTTAACAGTCTATTTAAAATATAAAATAGTAATCGCTAATGTTAGATCTACAAAGGTATATATAATAAATTAATGCTAAGATGACAATAAGATTATCTAGATAATTTGGTGGGGAGAGATACGACAATATAGAGAACCCAACAATGTTAGCTTCATCAGCACCGAAGCTAGCATTGTTGGGTTCCGTACAGTTAACTCGCACGACACAACTCGTCAGACTAATGTGGACGAGCCATTGTGTGTCATAAAGCATCAGACGCGCGTATGCAATTGTGCGCAATGGACGACGAACTAATTGACTTCCTTTTTATAATATTATTCTTATACCTATAGATGAGCTAATTGAATACGAAATAATATAATCCTATGTAAATAATTTATGGATATGGGACCGTTTCCTCGCGAGGCTGCTCGCTCTGTGTGGACCCACCTAATACCTATCGAAGGCTACGAACTCTCGCTCGAAGGCGAGGAACGATTCTTCTACTGAGACAAGAATCAGAACGCCTTTACGCATCCTACGAAGCATAGGAGCGATCGGACACTTATGAATATCACACAAACGATCACCCACCCACGTGAAGGCCTTTGTAAAGGTAGCTTACCAACATTTTACGAACAGCAAGTCAAGGCTATAATAATAATATTCTAACACTTACACACATCACCATCTAGTCCCAAACTAAGCAGAGCTTGTACTATGGGTACTAGATAATGGATAAACATACAAATATACCTTTTTGTAAATACATATCTACATACTATACATAGAAACACCCAGACCAAGACAACCATCCATGTTCATGAACACAAATGTTTGACTTGAGCGGGAATCGAACCCGCGACCTTCGGCGTAACAGTCGCTTACACTCTCGCTGCGCCAACCGGTCGTCTTGACTATGAGCGCTGAAATTACGCCAGTCACAATCAATTTTATTAATTCGGCAATTTATCTTACACTTAAGCCTATATCGTTTCTTATTTGATGGAAATTGACAAAAAATTAACATAAAGTGTTACTGCCAAATCAATAAGACCAGCGATAATCCATCAAATTTTGTCCGACCTTAAAAAGTGAGTTAAAACTTATGCGTTAACAAAATTATAGATCAACTTGTCAATATTTCATGTTCGTTCCGGCTTATTTATTGAAAAGATTACTTGTAAAACGACGACTTTAAGAAGTAAATGCACTACGAAGGTATTCTTCACTAAGTCGTAAACTACACTTCTCGTCTTCTAAAGGTCATGGCACACTGTGTCGGGACAGTATCGATATCAATATTTTGTTGATGACTGACTGGCTAGTTTACTAATAATCTTCGATATACCTACAAATAAATCTGAAATATACGTAATTCTGCCGTTCCTGTCTGACTGACAAATAACGCACAGCCAAAAATATTGCGCGCGAGAAGCTGAAATTTGGTTTATATGTTCCTTGGGGACCATAGAGGTGCACTAAGACTGAATTATCTGACATTCCCACGGACTCGCCGTGAAGCGGTTCGGTTATCTGAAATGTGCGGTCGTAGCAGCAAACATCCTCAAGTTATATATAAAATCATCACATTTCTTGAAGTTTACAAAAAAAATATTATATTTCAGGATGCTACTGAGATATGAATCCTGAATTATTTCTGTAAACTTCCCAGGGTTCCACCACTAGTGCAGTGCAGGCCTATGTCCAATTGACAATTTAATTGATTAATTACTTTCTGAAAACCAAGTATCAAAAGGTATTATTACTACGCCAAGAGGTTTTCCGAAAAATCAATTTACGTCGAAATAAAACTTTGTAACGCACTTCCCTAGTGCAATCCGTAATCGAATACTAAGTTCATTATTACTATAGCAAATATCGTAATACTCAATAACATTGATCACTTGATACGCAATCATTTCTGGCCCCTCGAAGTTCTGAAGTAAGTAGGTAGCAGGGAAAAGAGGCTCAATCGATCAATCACTCCCAGCATAACAGTTACAACCGTGAAATCTTCAGGGGCAAGACAAAGATAATTCCCGTTTAACTTCCGTTTCCAACTTATCGAATAATTTAACTGAACATTTATTTTTGCGCGCTCATCAATCAAGCCAGCTCGCGCTTCGCCGATAAGCCGCGCCTCGACGCCGAGAAATGACTAGGCATTACATAAATCCCCTCGGATGATGAAAAGTGAAGTCTAACAGATAAGAACCTACAAAAAGTTACGATGAGAAATGAATCGCGATTTATATCCGCCGCTGGAAAGTGCGCAGTTGCGACCTTCGCGGCCTCCTACGCGCCGCGCGCCGAGTCGCCGACTCGAGCGTGCATCGTGGAGCGACAAACATCCTCCTCAAATGTTTCACTTTCCCCCCAAGCCGACGGTAATGATCGCTACAATCCTATCATTAATTTATATGCTTTAGGTATTTTAATCTATTAGCTAGCCCTTTCGCTTTCTGCTTAATTGTATTTGTTTCATAAAAAGCCAAGTTGTTAATCAAAGTTTTATCAATTGATTCATACATTTTCCATCTTTCAGAAACGGTATAATTAACTTAAGTACAGTAATTAAGTATGTGCTAATGACTGACGATCGGTGATCATGGCGCTTGCAACAGTGCTGAAATATCGAAAACTCTAATAGTAATAGTACGTGCTATATACTTCGATAAATAGTTAAAACTAGACGACGCCAGCAGCTACGCCTGCAATTTTTTTAAATTTAGCCGTTTTGGCCGATCCCGTGGAAATTTCGGAAAATCCCTTCTTAGTGCACCCCTACGGTCCCTAAGGAACATGCATGCCAAATTTCAGCTCCCTGCGCCCAGTAGTTTCGGCTGTAGCGTGTCTGTCAGTCAGTCAGTAACGAAAGGATTTTATATATTAAGATAATAAGAACAATAAATGTATAAAGATCAATTTATTTGTTTTCTTTTTTACATGATTGTCAACATTATTATATACAGGTCGTAATATGACTATAACTCTCCTTCTCTCATTTGATTTCCTACGTTAATTATCTTTCATGTAGGGTCATTAGTATGATGATCTCTCTTGTAGCTAACTTGAACATAGTAGTACCTACTAACTAACTTTCTGGCACAGAAGATCTGCTTCACGTGCTGTTTAGAATCACGTCTGTTATTCCAGTTACAAAACATTCAATAAATCTATAAAAATATCGTATCATTTACTACATTTACATTATTAACATTACTTTTACATTTGTCTGCAGATTAAATTTGGTTTATAGCACACATTAAAAAAATATAAACAAGCCGAAAGCTGCGCAAAAAGCCAAAGTTTAATCGAAACTTTTCTCCGGGCGGCCATTATTAAGATAAACAGTACAATACATAAGCCTATCTCGACATTTATTTTATCACGGGTTCACATCACGCGCCGCTATTCCCTGTTATGATACGGCCCGTACCTGAGTGGAGCTGAAAGAAAAGCTATAAACCTGTTCGAAGCGTTTCTTCCGGCGCGCCGGAGCGTCGCGTACGCGCGCCGACTGGCAAGCAGTCGCGCTGCACCCCCCGCGCACCGCCACTTACCCCTCGCTCACCCCCCACATCTGCCGACCATATTTTCCACTTTATGTGTGACAGTTGAGGTAATATCGAGACTCTCGCCGCTCTCTGATTGGACGAAAAATACACATTAAAGGAACCTGCCGGTTGCGAGCGAGCGATTCGAAGCTGTATTCCCGTGGAAAATGTCGGAAAATATTGTATTATGGGGGTGGAAAATTGCCACCCTTCCGCCCGCTCGCTCGACTCCGACAAAAACTGTCGAGTATTTGTTTTTGATGAAAACGATTTATTATTCTACGTGGGTTGGAGGCAATAAAGATAAGCCGGCGAGGTGCCGGAGCCTTATTACGGCTAACCCTCGCCTTTGTTTCCTTATAAAGAATAATAAATGAGGCCGCACGCTTATTTACCAACTTCCTTAATTATTTATTTATGCGCAAACATTGTTGATATTTGTTAGATACATAATTTGAGCGCCTGAAACTTTGAAACTGGCCCGCCCAAATTGGAAATATTTTGGGTTCAATGTTGTCAATTTAAGTAAATTGCCATAAATTGTATAATTTCACATAAAAGATAATAAATCATGAAGTAGTAAATCCGGGCGACGCGTCGGCAGATAGCAATCGCCATAACGCTAAATCCTCAATTTGCATTAACACCCCAATGTACGGGGACATACACCCTCGCCATGATAAGGACTTAGAACTATTTTTGTGACTCGAGAGTCTTATGGCGATAACGATCACACTTACCCAATATTCACTATAGACCTTAACACCTTTAACTGCTTCAAGATAATGCGCCCTTTTTTGTATTCAAGCAAAAATAAAACAAATAAAAAAATCTCCTTAAATGAGATAACAACAAAAACATCTTTTTTTACATTGCTGTCATAATTGGCAACAGAAATAGTCACAAAATCAAATCCGTCACCTGCATAATATGTAATTTACCGTCTAAATTATCACACATGTAGTATTTATCAAATCCAGTGACAATATAACCGGCGGCAGTCGACACAGAACCCCCGCTGTGCGCACGCGCCGCTAAACAAACCATTTAGTCAGATTTATTAATTTCATCGTAAACGCCGACATGTGGCTTCACTGTCAGACATTTTACTTGTTTTTATCATCTGTCGTGTTTATCAACCGCGATTTTTACCGTCATAAAATCGGCTTTTATTGTGTTGATTTATGTACTAAAATATTTGCAAACAATGTTATAAAGATGAATCCGATGTAACATTAAATATGCTGAGTTCTACGCGGTATATTGATAAAGGAAAATAACTTTGACTACCATTCACGGATTGAGGAAAGGTCAGGCTGAGAGTGCCTTAATTCAAAGAGCATGCATAATATACGGACTTAAACAAGTAGAATATGTAAGGTCCATCGCTATGTTATGGAGTAGAGTGACTGAGTGGCGTATTTTATGATCATGCGAGTCGTATTACTGGAAGAATATTGATTCTGCCAATATCTAATCTATTACAGTCTAATAGGTCTGAAAGTAAAGAGCTGTTAATCCTACTAATATTATAATCGCAAGAATTCCCCAGGAAGCGTGGATATAAATATGCATACATGTTTATTACTCTTGCACTCAAAAACAACTGTATGAATGTTGATAAAAGTTTGCAGTAATAGAGCACTAACATCAGACAGCACATGAGCTACCTTTTGTCCCGGTAATCTTATCCACGCAGGCGAAGCTGCGGCCTTAAACAAGTACATCGTAAATGGTAAGGCACTCCTTAAATTACACTGCATACCCACACAGTAAACGCCTAACGTTACTAAATATGGAATAGAGTATAATCGTTTAATGAGAGAATTACACTATTCGTATTGACTTCGTGATTAGCACAATCTAAGAATCCTGATAGTCTACATCATGTAAATAAGTGATAAATATTACCTTATCACTTGGAAATAATAACATTGGTTATCGAATTGCTGAAATAATGAACAGAAATACAAATTTCATAGAACAAATTTAATGATATTATTCAATATCAATCGCCATAAAACAAGACGTACATTTTTCTATGATGACTAATTTGTCTATACAAATTGGTTGTACAGAAGCGTGTCCCTGTCTGGGCGACGTTTAAAAATTTAAATATCGACAGGCGACCCCTCCTAAATTAAATGAGCGCACATCTGAAAAATGTTCCGCACGGGCCCGCTACGAAACGCACAGTTCCCGTACTGTTCCATTCACGTTACGACGTTTCGCTTCTCAGTTTATATCTCTATGGATGTTTTATGCTGAAGAACGACAGTACTCGTACTTCGTGTTGTATGATTGTAGTATTGTGGAAACTTAAGTCTAAATGTACCTACTTCTAGGACGATGTAGTATATTGACGTTTCTGCCAGGGTGATCTTGCGATGGTCTCAAGCGGACTCTTTATTAGATTATCTAGTGAACTTGCCACTAATATATTTCAGTAAAGATTTAAGAAGAAATAGAATATATCATCATTTCATGTCATAATTTCCGTTAAAATTCGGGAATAAAAACATCAATAATAGTATTAGGATAAAACCTGCGTCGTCTACTATTCACTTCTACTACTATTTCAAAAGTAACTTATATAAACGTGTATATTTTATACACATTATTGCAAAGATTTGACATAATACACCAGTTTTGTACCTAATATTAACAAATAAGTATTAATAGTAGGTGAAACAGTTAAAGACTATTGAGCGTTCAAAGATTAGCTTTAGCGCATAAAGCGGTCCACGGCACCCCTAAACGACGCGTAGCGGCTGCGGTGTAAGTTAACTCGTACTATTTAACCATCCGTTCATACAGCCGTGATGAAACAACACCCTCGCCGCCCTACGCACAGAAAGAGATGCAATTATACAAAAAATAAAGTATGAAAGAGATAGACACGTACTCATCGAAGCATAACTCATAAATAAAATACAATATGGTGAGCAAAACATTGAATTATGCCGGTATTATGTCACATTTGGCCTTTGTGAATTAGTCACTGCATAACGCTAGGGGAGTAGTTTGGCTACTTGTCACAGATAACCGACCGTGCAATGTAACGATTTATTACTTTTGTATCTGTTAAAAATTGTACTCCTCATATTAAGTGACAAATTGTGTTTCTAATTGAGTAGTTCCAGAAGTTGAAAATTTGTTTGATTTCTATATTTAAACTGACCATCAGTAAAATTAAGTTGTTTTTATGGTCGATCTGAATAATATCCTCATGTATCTACTCAACTACAACCAGCTAATTTAATAATAAATTTAAACTTGGTATATAACAATGAAGCCGAGAAAATGTTTGATGAAAACGAAACGTGGCACTTGATTTCAGCATTTCAAAAAGTTTATAGGTATATTGGAAACACTTCAATTTATAAACAAAATGCTCGGCTCTGCTAAGCTATAAAGGGGAAAACGACGCGCCCGATTCAGCGAAATCATAGAAAAGCACATAAATTGGTGCGCATTAACATTTCCTTTATCCTACGTGTCGCGTATGACGGGGGCGCCACGGGCGCAGCGGCGCGCGGGGCCGCCCAAGACAATAAATTTACATATTTCACCCCTCAAACAGACCTTTTTTGCCATTCCGCAGAATTACGCACATATGGGAATATTCTGTTGAATACATCAGCAGTAAGGAGAGATACTCTCAGAATAAAATTATCTTCCACGACGCCACATTTGGAGATAAAGAGCCGCTACACTTTGACGCCTTTCATACAGACGACTCAGTTTTTTGGGGTTACGCGAATATAGTCCTACCTTACTTTGACTTTCCTGATTTAGGGTACGAGAAAAATAGAGTTGATGAATTTTTTCGTGTATATATGAAAGATTTGAATTTGTTATCCCAACCACTAATTTAAATATGCACAACTATAAATCTTGACCTAGTCCAGACCTATTTTAAAATTATTTTTAGTAAGTTTTCAGTATCTTCTCAAAAAAAGCCCCTATATATATAAAGTATATATAAAGTACATACACGTTAAATGATTTTTATTATTATATTCTTAGAGTCGTAAAACCACTAACAAGAAAACTTTAGCCTCATTATAAATATTAGGTAACTTTATAATGTATGGAAGAACAATATTTTCTAACATATTTTTATAGTATCCGTATTCGTAAGCAGCATTTAATACGCCTATGTAACAACCCACTTAATTATATCGCAGACTACATAGTACTATGGGGTGTCAGGTACCTACGTATTCACATATGGAAATGTAATTTTGCGGTAGAAGCACCCTTCAAAGGGTCAAATCAAAATCATTTTCACAGTCCAGTGAAGCAACGTACGGTCAGCAACGTAAAGCTATGCACATCGTAACGTGTACTTTAACAGAGTCTGCTCGACTCACATAATTGCTACAGTTTCACTCATTTATAATACTGTTATAAACTCGTAAAGATCTCATGGAAAATGTTTGTAAATAAAAGTAGATGTAATTGATGGAGTGTATATTTATTATTAACACAGTTCGTTTAGTGCCTCTTTCTAATATTTTTCTTCTTTTTAATTCATGGACTATATCACTATAGGATAGGTTACATGTTAAAAAGCTTAGATTAAGAAAGTGTCTGTAACAATTAAACGTGTACATGCTTTTTGTATCGTAATATTCGTAATTAATAAAATAACTAAAACATTAATAGAGCGAAAAGAAAACTTACATTTATAAGCGCATCGTGAGTGAAAAGTATGAGTATTGTCATATTTTTAACTGGTTTAGTCAAAGTGATAAGATTTCAAATAATTATCCAATTTCCATTACTAATAAAACTCTACGTAAAGAACAATACTCATATAGAACATGTACCATCCAATAACTTTGGCTTACTGAAACGTACATAATTATAGCACTGGCCACTTATAAAATAATTTATAAATAAAAGTCTTATTAAGATTTCGGTTGGCTTTAATTAAATAATAAGTAACGTAGCGGTTTTCGTAGTACCGCTACTACGACAGTCGCTACGAGCGCAGTTCTAACACCTGATTTACGAATCACCATTGTCACAAACGACTTCATTGCGCGGTTTTCTCTTCTAAATAACATATTAACCTTATTTCAAAAGTGTTACTTATGAATAATACGAGTGTCTGATCACTCTTTGTTCATTTGAAAACTTCCGAAGACTTTGACTTTAGGAAAAGTTACGGCTTTTGAACTATTTATTCTTCATCGTTTCTCTTAATTTCTTTTAGTAATTATCTTATTTCGACAGCTATCAATAACCTAAATAGAATTATATTTAAAACCTAAAAACCTAATATTTCTATATGAGTGATGAGTGTAACCGTTTGACACGTGTATTCAATGCAGGAAATTATCCCCATCCTATCTAAACGACCAAAAAATATTACATAGTTTCTGTTTAAGTACGCCTGTATTATTAATAGATGGGTACATACCTAATATAGTATATTTTCTACTTGGTACTATAATTATATATAACTAGAGGACGCCAGCAGCTACGCCCGCACATTATTTAAATTTATATGTTTTGACCGATCCCGTGGGTATTTCGGGAAATCCCTTCTTAGTGCACCCCTACGGTCCCCAAGGAACAACCCAGCCAAATTTCAGCTTCCTGCGCCCAACAGTTTTGGCTGTAACTTGTCTGTCAGTCAGTCAGTAACGCAAGGATTTTATATATACAGATGATTAACTTACAATATACTAAACAGAGGTCATAAATATTTTAACATATTTAATAACAGGCCGGCAAGACCTAATTTGCGTCGGAATTCATAACCGCTACAATTCATTTTATAACTTTATAGCTCGCTTAACATATCATAAGTCAATTAACTTCTCTTATATAAAAGGCAATCTTTTAAAACATGAGCAACCATAGTCAAATTAAGTATTCCCTTATAGACTACGTCCCCACATAAAGCGGCTACAGTTTGACCAGCACTTAGGTATTATGCACAATCGTATTACGTACCAGCACCGAAATAGGAGGTTGCTTTATAGAATGTAGCATGAGAGTGGACGGTACGAGGTAGACGGACGACACTAATACTCATTAGAATTACATGGCGGAACGGTCCGGCTGAACGCCGGCGCCGGTCGCACCGCGTCGCGTCACGTCGTACCGCGCCCGGCCGCCCTCAGAACAATTTAGATTTGTCTCATCTGACTCTACAACCACGTCACAAGTACATGCTACTGAAATAGAGTAGTGACCTAAATATCACATCATTCTGTTTGAGGTTTCAATGTTGTAGATAAATTATCTAATACTAATCTTATCATCATCAGGCTTTAACAGTCCACTGCTGGACTAGGCCTCTCCTTTGAAAGGACGAATTGGCCTACTATATCACGCTGGCCAAACGGGTTGGTATAGGGTTTGTATCAAGTTTTCCTTGTCTTACAGTGTTGTTCTCTGCATAATATGCTCCCTCTGTCGGCTCTTACGACACCCATGGGATGATATGGGGTGGTGACATACCGTATTCTTAATCCGTCACCACACCAATCTTATACTAATATATAAATCTGAAGAGTTTGTTTGTTTGGTTGAGCGCGCTAATCTCAGGAACTACTGGTCCGATTTAAAAAAATCTTTCAGTGTTAGATAGTATATTTATCGAGAAAGGCTATAAGTTATATAACATCACGCTATGACCCACGGGAGCGGAGCAGTGGCCTTAAATAACGTGGGTGTAACCGCGGCCTCATCTAGTTTTACTATAAAAGGCATTTAATTATAAGGTACTTGTATGTTGCTTGTATAAAACTTCCTGTAAACTTCCTGTGTGACACGCGAATTACGTTTTAAATAAATCTATCAAAGAGATGTCTACAAAAAACTTTCCCTTAAAGATTTTGATTGTGCCGTAATCTCTTTTGTATTTTAAGATTATCTCTTACAAGAAATGACAACATTAATTTAAAAATCAATCCAGTCTCTTGTAAGGCAATTTCCTTAACCAGCTCTAACTTCGACAAGAATGGATATAATTTAAATGTATAATAGTTAGTGAGCCGAATTTAACTTATTTTTGTCTTCAAGGTGGACATCAAAATTACAGCGTCATAGTCCGGGATCTATGTGACTCCCCTACAGGCGTTCGAGGCCTCACCACTAAAAACACCCCGGTATCCGACGACGTCCCGTAACAGCAACGCCACGCGATCCTGCCAAGAAACCGAATGTAATTGATATAACGTAACCTATTAACAACAGAACTGGAACACTGGACTAGAGATTATGATTATTATATCTTCTAAGCAAATGTTAATGCAGATTCATATTCATTAAGTAATTAACTCTAAAACAAGCGTCACATTGTGTCCTAAGTGAACAAATAATTTTGACTTTGACTCTCGCTTATTTTTCATTCCTGCTAACAACGCGATCCTTTCAAGAGCCATTATTGTTATAAAGACACGACAAAATTTATTGTATGTAAGTATATATAATATAAATTATGTTCAAAGATATTTTCGTGTAATGTATTAATTATATTATTAAAATTAACAGCCGTGTGGTTGACGGCATAGAATACAAGTGTCACCACCCCCTATCTTCCTGTGGGTGTCGTAAGAGGCGACTTAGGGATAACACGATGCAAATACCATCTTTGCGTAGAGACGGAAAACTCGACATCAAACCCTATACGACTGCCTCGTTGGTCTCGCGGCATACATTTGCGCGTGGGATCGAGAGGTCCCGGGTTCGATTCCTGGGTCGGGCAGTGTTATTGGGTTTTTCTGTCACGAAATTCTCAGTAGCAGCACGGGGTCTGGAAATGTGCCCGGTACGGCAATAGGCTCGCCCCTTATTACGTGGGACTAAAGTATATCTGGCGAAAAGTGGGTGTAGAAATACACCTCTGCCTACCCCTTCGGGAATAAAAGGCGTGATGATATGTATGTGTATGTATGTATGTATTAATTATTTAAATCTATTGAAACAAAATATAATACTTGTAACATTATATCTCTGCGTTACCCAAAAAGACTGACCGATATGTGTTACCGGTAGCATTGGGTTGATCATGAAGTCGAAAAATATCAAAAAAAAATCATAGCTAGAATCTAATTACTAACTTAACTCTCTCCCAGATGACAACTGTCCTACTTCAGTACGGGCAAATTCTAACATTGCAGCTGAAGACTCTTGTTTAATAAATTAATAGTTTAAAAAACACTAGAAAAACACGCTTTTATAAGTGCACTTAAAATCATAGAATATATTGTGGATCGTTCAAGTTGTCTCTATTTCTGGGCTAAAGTGTAAACTTTGTTCTTTTAATTATAATATTTGATTGTAAAAGCGTGGGGCGCTGGAACAGGAAAGACTTTCTTGTTAACAAATACTAATACTAACTTCCTGGCGGAAGCTGCATGAGATCGCACAAGAGTCGTTTATGCCACCAAAGGGTTACCAAAGGGAACCAAAGATATCTCGTCCACGAACAAGAACTCTACATTTTGCCACTGTTGGCGCATTACCCTTGTGTACTTAATTTCCTGAAAGAAGAGGCGTTAAAAATGTCGGTGAATGTTGTCTCTCCTCGCTGCTGCTGACGCATGTTTTGTCTGAGTTCGACAAACTAGTACTTTGAACAGACTGTTTAATGTAGAGCCACCTACAAGTCGTGCTGTAACTCCAGTTAGAGCGCCAATCTATGTAACCTGCTTCCATAATATATATGTTCACTTGATTTTTCAACAAGTTAAACAAAAACGTCTTGTCGTCGTTCCAGCGCCCCACGCTATTACAATCAAATATTATAATTATAAGAACATAGTCTACACTTCAGCCCAGAAATAGAGACAACTTGAACGTTCCATAATTTATTCTTTGTTTTTAAGTGCACTTATAAAAGCGTGTTTTTCTAGTTTTTTTTAAACTATTAATTTATTTTATACTTTTTGGTCTTTAATAACGAAATATTTTTAACATTTATACATTTACTAGAGGACGCCAGCAGCTACGCCTGCATTCTTTTTTAATTTACCCCTTTTGGCCGATACCGTGGGAATTTCGGGAAATCCCTTCTTAGTGCACCTCTACGGTCCCCAAAGAACATACATGCCAAATTTCAGCTTCCTGCGCCCAATAGTTTCGGCTGTAGCGTGTCTGTCAGTCAGTCAGTAACGCAAGGATTTTATATATTAAGATTTTAAGTAGGCGAACGAGCCGGCATCCTCTCCATCTACTCTAGTGCGTCTGTATTGCAGGGTATTTTATCTGTCAGCTTAGAACAATCTAGCTCTTCAATCTGGAGACCACTAAGTGATTTTACTCTACTTAGGGCCACTTACGCCTGTCCAGCCGCAAAAGTACGGGACCCTAAGTACACCACTGCGAGGTCTACAATATATAATTGGTTTGTTATACCTTGAAACCTGGTCGTGTTCAAAGTCCATTTCTTAGCCTTGTCCACAAGTGCAAACACGACTCTGATACGATATTCCATCTTGGAATGCAATTGCCTATCTTCCTGCTTCATTATCAGACCTTGAAACCTAATCGTGGTCAAAGTTCTTTACAAGACTTTTCTAAGAAATCCAAAACAGCTATGATACGATTTGCCATCATGAAGTTCCAGATCATATCTGCCGGCTCCATAATTAGATCAGTTCGACAGTACCATATTATTGTATTGTCATCAGAAATACACACAGCTGCCAATTTTCATTACGCTACGACCCTTGGAAGATAGTTAAATTAATTTCCTTGGATTCCATTACATAGTTAGTTACATATATGTCGAGTTCCAGTTCATATCTGCCGGCTCCATCATCAGATCAGTTCGACAGTACCATATTAATATATTGTCATCAGAACCACATACAATTTCATTACGAACCGAATTTTCATTACGCTCTTAGGCGCTTTATTAGCGAGGCCATGCTGGCGCTGCTGATGCAACTGCGGAAACCCTGAAACAGCGTAAATACAGTAATTTTGTAAGTAATTACATGTTTGAGCCGTTTGGGGTGGAAACGATAGGCTCATGGGGTCCGTGCGCTCGTTCTCTATTTCGGGATATTTCTAAACGGTTAATCGACGTCTCACGTGACCATAAGGCTGGTTTATTCTTTGCTCAAAGAATCAGCATTGCCATCCAGCGTGGCAATGCTGCCAGCCTTCTGGGCACGTTACCCGATGACATTGATGCGGAGGCATTTTACGATGCCTAAACCTTGTAAATATTTTTACTTATTAAATTTGATTTATGATTTTTGTATTAGATTGGGTTATATTAGATTAGATTAAGCTTCAGTTATAAAATTATGTTTCTCTTATGTTCCAAATGAAATAAACTGCTACTGCAACAAAGCATGTAAACATTTATGACATTATTCGTTCAATTGTTTGACGTTTATGGTGTGTATAGTATGAAGTATGTAGCAATACTTTAGTATTGCTGTGTCTACATATAAAAGAGTATGATGCTGGTACACATATCTAAATAATAGTAAAGGTTAGGATTCGGATGAAGGTAAGTGAAAAGACATAATATTTTATTTCTTACCGTGAACAGACAAATAAAAGCTATGTCATTATAATGCAACAATAAAGCTCATACCTACTTTAGCTATTTCTTAAGATACACCATTTCCAACTCGTATCTGTCTCCTTTTTTTCTTTCAAGCGCAGTCGCCTACTTTTGTAGTGTAGGGCTCTTTCAATCTTCTCCATTCCGTTCTATTCAGTGCAGTTTGTAATAAATTTTTCCGTACAGGCTTAATATCCTCTTTCCTTCGCATTTGATGTCATCCTCTTGTGCTTTCCTGATTTCCATTCTAAAAGTGTCTTGCACGACGAGTCTTTCTGGCTACGTGACCAGCCCATTTCCACTTTAGGTGTACCACCCATTTACAGACGTCTTTGCTTTTGTGTGCAGACAAGTGATGGTTTTGCGTTCCCTCAGCATAACCCCGACCAACTTCTATTCATTTTGCTCCTCTTGAAGTCTGCGAATCACTTAATTCATCGTGTTCTATGGTTCGGCTCCATATATTATTCTGGCAGAACTGTTTAATTGTATAGTGTCTTTCGGGATATGTACCACGTACCTTTGTTTCGAGAATCCGATATTTCAGCACTGTTGCAACCAATACTAAAGACCACGAAGGCTTAAATTCATAGATCACACTATTTAAATAGTCAAGCTTTTTTGGCAGGATCATAGGTTCATTTTAAAACAAAAATCCAGTTTGGAAATGGCTACCCATCCTTACCTAATTCGCCTGTCAATCTCATTACACTCATTGCCCTTCCGCAGGTCATGAAATCTGTCCTGACTAATATTAGGTATTAGTAGCTTATGCCCACGACTCCACTCGCATGGATACCTATTTAATGGTGACAAAAGGTAAACATCAGAATACCTTCGCTTTTTATTATAGCAGTAGGACCTTTATTCCACAGAAGTATTAGGTATTACTGTTTTACCCTATTTCTGTTATTTTTTTACGATATCATCAAACTTAAAAATTTTTACGGCACCAAGTTGTAATTTCGGTCTATACAGAATTGGTAAATGTTAAACGTTGCTAGTAAATCCTATAATTCAATAGTGAGCGGGATATTTAAATGTACACTGAAATATTAATCTTTTCAATTTCACTTCATGTAATCTGCTGCTGATAACAACCGTCACAGATATTATTTTACTATTTAAAGCAATCATTATTTAGATATATATATATATATATATATATATATATATATATATATATATATATATATATATATATATATATATATATATATATATATATATATTATTTAGATAGATAGGGTGCATAGGGTTCCCACCAAGAACTTAGGGTCCCAAGCCAACCTCACCTGCAAGTGGTGCACCTGCCGATCAACGGACGAGGCTCTGGCAAACAAAATATCCCGATAAGCGGCAATAGGCTCGCCACCTATTACTTGGAATCAAAACACTGGCGAAAAGTGGTCGTTTAATATGCCTCTGCCTACCCCTTCGGGGAAACAGGCGTGAGACTATGTAATGTAATGTAATTATTTAGATAACATCTGTTAATCAGAAGATATATTTTTTTAATTACCATGTTACCAGTCAACAAAATAAATATAAGGTACTATTTGTAATGCGAAAATAGGATTAATTTATTATCTTCTTTTCGTCCAAAAATACACAGCGTTCTTTTAAATCCTGATTTCAAACAATCACGCTACTTCAAAATTCATCAATTTATTTTATTACAGTCACAGTTTATACGAATTACGTCACTGCAATCCGAGAGATGACGCGTGTAATACATAAACCAAATGATAGGAAACTAGGGCGCATCAATATTCATAGATAGGCAAACTACACGTTTGACCAAACAACATTAATACATAGATATATCGCAACTGGTGTATGTATGCATACTATGCATGTATATACAATGTATCTACGTTATGTTAATTATAAACTATCAGCTCCCTGCTGTATGTTCATATTGTGTGACTCAAACATAACATTGTGACTACATTTTACTAGTTTTCGTGTGTATGGCCAACTCTGTTGTCGGAGTTGTTAAGTTGCCCGAGCGCCTCTGACACGGCCTAAGAGAGAGACCAGAAGAAAGACGACGCTTCACGTGCAGTCCGAAGCACGATAGCGTTATGCTGTAAATGCCACAACAATCGTTCACCCATCCAATTGATGACCTGTGCAAACATTGCTTAACTTTTACGATTTATAACAGATGGTAAGCCCAATCACGCACCACACTATATTTTACTTATAGATACATAGATACGCATTATTCTAATCTATATAGGTGTATGTTGAAAGAAATGGAAAGGCAAGAAAGTTACCCACTGCATGCTCAAAACAAGACTACTGACTTTTAGGAAACAGTTTCTGACTGAGTGTTCTTATAAAAATTTGTTGATCCAAAAATTATTGTCCAACTTATCAATCAGGCTCAATTTCTAGTGGACGGTTGACGTGATTAGCGAAACGGAAAGAATTGTATCTTAGAAGATTTCCCTTCTACATCACCGCTGGCAGTGTTTTTAAAAGTAGCTGAAATTTTCATAGTCCCTGTATTTTATTTAGTAACACCATCACATTTCATTTAACTCGTGTATTGTATGACATTTTAACAATGACGGTAAGGAAATATGAATGTTCACCACAAAACGCCTGACGTTTCAACATAGTTTGTAGCTTTAAAGTAGTGTAGCGATGTTTATTTAGGCGCAGTTTGCAACTCAAATGTGAACCAGATTCATTACCGAACACCGACGACGCAATATCCTAGGTACTTCCATCGTTAACGAGAGTCCACTTACAAAGACAGAAGGTAGCATATTTCCTGTTGTGTTTTTGTCTAACGTATATGTGTATAGATCGTTGGGAAATATCGCATTCTGTGCACGAATTCCACCACAATCGATAAGAGAGATGACCGCTGGCCGCGAGGCGCGGGGTGGGACGGGCGCGCGGGGAGCCGATGGGGAGACTGTTATTTGATTAGTCTTACCAAGAATGAGCTCGTCTCTAGTTAATGGGGTGAGGGCTTGTAACCGGACTACGTATAATTTTCACTACTCCGCGTGAACACTGCGAACGCACAGCGAGACAAAAGCTCAAAACCACTTATCTAGAAACAATAAAACGATTCACGGCGGAACGTAAGAGCAGACCCGAAAGGTGTTCATCCCATCATCGCTTAATAGACACGCATTTCGACATAAATGAGTTTCGCTTTAAATTAATTAGTAGCACATTTTCCATTATAAGGACAAATGTAAAAGCGACCGCTTAATAGCGCGGTGGAAAACTCGCTAGTTTTCGCTCGCGAGAATAGGGCCGGAGAGAAATTGCGGATAGACATAATCAGTCTTCTGGCTTTGAGGCCGCCTCAGCCCCCTAATGTACCGCACACCTCTCCGTTTGATGAATACGCTTTACACATACGCGCCTCACCACTCATTCGATTCAATATCAACATTGTAATTAAGTTCTACTATCGGAGCCCTCCCATTCATTCTGACAACGAACAGATACCGACGCGCGACGGGCCATTGAATAATTAGATGTAACTTGAAAATATCTGCTTAAAACTAAGTTTATCTCGAGCCTTAACCTGTGTCAAGTTTGCAACCAAATGTCTATAGTTAACTACTACAAGGAAAGTTTTGAAGCAAAACGGGAGGTCGGTTTGTGAGGACGGTCCGTAATGACCCTGTCCGATCTTACAAAAGGCAATTACAATAAAGTTCCATTCGCACATGGTCGTTAACTGGACGATATATCTTGGATTCCCTCAGTCAAGTCGGCTTTCGCACTCGTTTCATCTTACCGCCATGCGCCATGACACACGACCCCACATGACAATTTTAATTTTTAAATGTTGTTACTTTACTATAGTGATAAAACAGAATACTTGCGTTGAATTTTTAAATAAACTTACACGTTTTACGGGCTCACCGAAGTGGCTTTAAATCGGTGAGGCACTTAAAACATTGTACCTATCTTAATATAATATGAGTATCTAGGTAGTGACGTGGCGCGACGAGTAGATAATATTAGTAGGAGAGCGATGAGTAGGTGCAGGTAGTGGTGCGAGAGAAGGTGTGGCACGTAACCGGCTCGGAGCGCACACTTTACGAGCGGGGGATTAACCCGTGTAACGAGATTCATTAATTCTTGTCGTTAAAATTTGTCGTTCTCGATTAATAAGGAAGTCCCACGCGGCGGGACGTTATTATCACTCGACCGCAGCCGGGTGTAGCCGGGTGTAGCCGGGTGTCGCCGGGTGTAGCCCGCGCGCGGCGTCGCCAGGGGCTGCCTCGCCACGAAACTTCCCACTCCGCCCGCTTTATTTACACTATCGAGTAAATTAAACTCGCGCTCGAGTGTCGGAGAAAACTTTAACAGAACTTTGTGTGTAATAAGTGGTGCAACAACACGAGTGGAAGAGCAAACGTCGGACGCGGTCTCCGCTCCGCACTTCTCTCCCACTTAACTCTTTGGGACATATTTATTCGACCCTCCGGCGACCACTGCCGAGCTTACCCTCCCAGGCCCCTCTGAAATTAACCTAAAGAATCAAAGCAGCCATTAAATAGTACCTGACCATTGTTAGGTAAAATCTGTGCCCATTACGTTATGAATGCTCGCCGCAACCTCAATCGATCGGGTACGTGCGCTTATACATTTTTGATCGGTCTCGGAAACGAATCGAAACAAAGAAAGTACACAGCTCCGTTATTAGCGTCCGTTTCCTCTATCTGTTGTATGTAATTTTTAATGCGGGGTCAATCAGGGAGCTATATCGTAGATCTCCGTCGGGCCGAGACCGTAACGATAATGAATCGGCACTGTAAGAGCGCCGGACCGCACTCACGAATTATTAATAGCAGTATACGCGCACAACAACCTACTCCTATTTATTAAATACCGTCTTATGCCGGCGTCCAAGCCTTAGCCGCACGTCAGCTGAGGCCGGCCGGTCAAACGACGAGCCGCGTTATTAATAACTAATAGCAAGTTCCGGAGCGGATTTAAATTTGAGATTAAGTCTTGGTCACGGTAGTAAGCGGTTTCAATTACAGGACATTACTAATGCATAAAGAACATGTTCTGTGTTCACACCGACCGCATTTCCTTGTCCTTTAAGATGACCCTCCCCTCGTGGAGGCAGAGTGGGCTTGTCCACTATTTGTTTTACCTACCTGTGACCCTCGTACAACTGTCCACTAAGTGTTGATTGCTTGTAAACAGTGTTTGTAAGCGTTTAACTATTTACTTTCAACAAAATCTTCACAAAAATGTTCTGTCGCCCCGGGTAAAGTCGTGAATCTTCCTCTATTTTTTAAATTACACAACTTAAAGGTTGCGTCATAAGTTTATTGTGCGATTCGAATCCCATGCGTGGAAGGAATTGATAAGGCGCGCTCGAACCTTTGCGTCTATTGCTTGAAATTTATTGCTGTTTTGGGTTTTTATTGTTCCGTTTTACGGCCTCCTCGTGTATAAATCGTACAGATAGAAGATGAATTCCGCGCTAAAGCGACCGCTACAGCCGTATACCATACATTTCAGCGATACCTTACGTTCTCGTATAAATACAAACACGTAAAGCCACTATCCGACTCTAGTTTAGTGTCGTGTCGCTATACATATTGAAGGCAGTTGTTTGAACAGAGCCTTTATTTTCGTCTAAATACCGAGCAGTAGTTTGTACGGACGGAGGACGATTTTCATAGAGGTCCATCACGACGACCCAAGCGTGTGCGATATATCACACGAAATTATGCTTGGGCTGCGTTCCTGCGTCGAGCGCGACAGAGAGGGCGCACGAGGCGCGCTGACCCTCAGCTCATAATGTACGGTCCGGTTAGGTACACGACTTACGGGAAATAGGTACGTATGTAAGCTCCGGACCCCGCGCCCGCGCCCGCTCCCCGTGCATGAAATGCTTATTATACGCGGCACGTAGGCCGCCACCCCGCGCCGGCCGCTCGGCCGCTTGGTCGCTCGGCGGCTTGCTCGCTCGCGCCACCTGCCCGCCCGCCCAGACAGGGACGCACGACCGATATTATAGCAAATCGAGGATTGTTATGTCCGGTCCGCCAGAGGTCGGCGTAATATATGGCCACGGTATTCCGGGCACATATATTAACACAGAACTCGCCTCATACGAAAAGATCTTACGCGATGGAAACAAATGGCAAGGAAAATTTTGGCGGTGAAATTCATTGAGATGGAAGAAGCAAAAACGGGACGAAAAATTACTGTAATTTTTCTGGCTGATCTGACTACTGTTGGCACGGAAAATGGGTCGAAATGTGAGAAAATTATGCTGATGTTTAATAAGTTTTTGCTAATAAAAATATACGTTTCAATTATTTGTAAGTTTCCCCTTAAAGAAACATCCGTAGGTAGATAGGTAAGGGAGGAGGTAATCTATTAAATAATAATGGGGAAAGTACATGTATGGTCAAGTGGATGATCGAGGCAAGAGGTTGGGCAAATGAAGAATGATCACTGTTGCACCGAGGCGAGCGCGAGGGGTAGCGATGCAGCCGCGCGCTGCGCCGCTATGACACGTCGCGCTAAGTGACTGATGACGACGTGGCGCTAAGAGCCCTACCTACTATCTTGCAATGCAATTTTTTACAACCTTTATTGACCAACTTTTGTTGGTATTATCAATCAGGTGCGACTGAGCTATCAATATTTGACATGATGCAGGTACGAATCCGGATACAGAGCACATGACATTTGTGTGATTTCATAAATATGTAACAATTGCAGCGCCATCACGTATTTGAAAATAAACATGGCAATTCGTTTTAATCAATCTTTGAAGGTCGAGCGATTGGCAAAAACAACTTATTTAATTTTCTCATACCTCATCTAAAATGACATAAGGATGTTTTGAGATCATTTAATATTGCAACGCTATAAATTTTCCAAGTAATACATTGTATCATGGTGAAATGTTGTAGAAAATACTTTCTGCTTATAAGTACAATCACGCCCTCGCGATAAATGTCTAGGGGCGCAGTCACCCGCACCGCCTAAACGAATTTAAATAAAATCGGGTATTAAAATCTCCAGGCGATCTCACAAAAATATACCTATGTCAGGAGAGATTTGAGCGGAATAAAAATTCCTTAGGCTCGTCGCATTATCGAGGGGCGGGTCTCCTGTTTTCTTTTATGGCTGTCGTAAGGTATAATCTTCAAGAAAAATGCGATATTTAAATGAAGTGAATTCCTCGAAGGGGATTTCCTTAATACCCAAATTTTTCAGTTGCAATTTCATTTGTTAATTCAGTGAGGTTGACTGTAATCGTCGTGGGGTGTCACAAAAACATCTGTCATTATAATTTTCTTTCTGTGGAAATAAATATTTATTTGTAGAAAGAAAAGTTGTTACTTTAGCATTGTTCATCCAAAAAATAAAATATGTTGTGTTTTGTTTTGTCGTGTCACCTCTTGTCGCGTACAGTATAAACAGAGAGTCTTAATGAGGGCAGTGTGGTGATATGCCGCGTGCGCACTGTCGCCCCGCGCCGTGCGCCTTCCCCCCCTCACTGCACCGAGGATCCCCGCCACGTGGCCGCCACGCGCAACACGTCTCTAATTGCCCTACTATAGAGATTGTGACAATATTGGACAATCCAGTGAAAATAACACCCGAATATTGTATGGCGTATCGTTTGAGCCGACGATAATCTCTCATTTTAATAGATAAGTGGAGGTGGAGTCATGTGATTTGTTACTCGCTACTAGCTAAGCTTTGTTTACGTATCAAGTTACTCCCCTCATATCGCATTGTTGTCAGCGAAAATTTAAATTCGTTTTTTTACCAAAGCGATCTTAAAATCCAAACCCAAAATAACATGAAAAAATAAAGTCAAGGCGGTCGGTGGCCATTTCATTAAAATTAAAAGAAGTTAAGTCGCGACACAAGACAAACTGCCGCCTAGAGAAATAAAGAGAGCAAAGCAAATGAGAAGAACTCATTTGGGCGGCCGCTGAATTGTGTTCGAGAGGATAATAAAAAGGGAAGCCATCAGTGACACGCACAATAAGCATCAACCTCAAGAATATCATAGATAACGGCGCGGAGCCGCCGCCGCAGGGACCTCATTAGGAGGCCGCAGGGAAATTAAAAAGAAAGCAAGATCTCGGACTCGATTGCGACCCGAGAAAAACGACCGGCCTTCCTCTCATAACATTACATACAGCCTCTGTCGATTTTCCGGACGATTATTATTTTGTGGTGCGTAAGACGGGGCCGGAAAAGTAGTTAATGACAGAACAGAGGCCAAAGGCACACCAGACTCGGCATAAATCAGTCTGGAGCAGAGATGAATGTAATTACCGTACCGGACGGGACTAATCGGACCCGCACCCGACTACGTTTGCCGCCTGCAGCTCCGTCTCACTGCTACCCGTTCTACACGTTTAGGTATAATCGTGTTTGAAATGATGACCAACAGATATGATTAATTGTTAATGTATTATTAATAATAATTTAATTGGCTGAGATTCGACATAATAATTTATTATGTCGAATCTCAGCCAATATGATATTGTAGTTGGATCAAGAAAACACGGATAGTTGCCTTGACAGGTGGAAATACTGTAATTTTATATACGGTTCCAAAATGTACGTCAGACAAGGCAATCAAACTTATTTTATTGTAGATAAAAGTATGAAATAGCACTTTTGTTCACAAATATGTTTTAGCTGCTGGTACCAAATTAACGTAAACTAAATTGTTAGTACCTACGTACTAATTTTATATTTAAGTAAAATTGTACTTATTTAATGTTTATCGTGTCATAAGTGATAAATATGATCCATAATATAATGTTGATATTCATAAAAGTCATCATATGCCTATAGTGTCGCTAATACGCTTACTGAGTTCATATCAGGCTGTCATACTAGATAAGGCTAGTTGCTTACTAACAGTTTAAAATCCAAAAATGTGCTAAAGAAATTCGTGGCTACAGTTATGTTATTTAGCAGATTTTCAACGGTTCAACCTACTGCTCATAAATATATATATATATATATATATATATAATATTTGTATCTACGATAAAATAACTTTATTAAGAAATGTCTCCACGATTTTAGATAAATTTAATATTCGTAAGTATATTAAAATATCTTGCCGATGTTTCACGGTTATAGTTAGAACAATTAAACGTGCAAAAAGGAAACAAAAATAGCAATTAATTGCCCCCTCCGTGAACAAGTTCCCAGTGTTTGGAACTGACTCGATTTGCTTGGAAGGAATCTATAGAAAATCTTACATTTATGCAAAACAAAGGCAATCAAGGCTCGGACGAACAGAAGAAATGAGCTTCATTAAACGACGGAATGAAAACTTTAATAATGTAAGATGCAAAAAACTCGACAAAAAATACTTAAGAAAATCTGACGACATAAAGGCTGTTGTAACCGGGGACTCGCCGTAAAATCATTAAGATGCTAATAAAAACTTCCTTTTGTAGCACAGAGACGAACTCCGGGAGCGGCCAAAAAAATATTCAAATAAAAACTCAATCGAGAGAGTGGAATGGGAAGCGGTACCATGATTATTCTTCAAAACATAATGAAGAGAATTAATGTAAATATTCTTTTTGCTTGGAACTTTCCGCCCTCCGGAAAGTTTTATTTTACGGCGCGTCGTTTAACAACCGTCCCTACTTATTGACATTCAATTCGGGGGAAATTGATTTATGAAGATTGTCGCCTTAATTGTAAAAAGATTTTTTCGGGATCGATGTAAATCTGAGAAGCGTTTATGTGGGGCGGTCGAGGCAGTGCACACAGAAGTGGATGTTCGGTGTTTTCGGTACTCAACTTATTAGCATGTTTAATGTGTAGTGTAGTAGAGGCACGGTAGAACAATGGGTGTGCATTGTTGCATTATTGAGTAGGTCGTGACAGGTCGAATCAGGGTAGCGGGCCGAGGGTTGCAGCTGCAGCTGCGTCATTACAATGTCAAGCTGCCCGCGCTCGCTGCACGATGGCCGACCAACAAGCGGAACAAATGTACCATTTTTATTTATTATTTATATTTCATTTCAATGACCATACGCTTTTTATTTTGCAACATTTATTATTCATGCAGCCAACGACATTAGGTACTGCCAATGTTGCACCGGCGATATCCACGTGGCACAAATAAAAGTGTGTTAAAGACTTGCATGTTCATATATCTCTTGTATTTATCGAAGCGAATGTAAGCTTCTGGAAGCGATCTTAAAATATACTATGGGCCCTAATCAAGCACAAAGTAAGTACCATACCCTTTTACTGGTCAGTATTTTTCGGGATTTGGAACAAAATATCCGTAAATAATTGGAATCTCTCCAGAGGAGTCGTCGTGGAAGGGTCCACACAAGGTCCGGCACCTTTTTACGGTCGATAAAAATAATAAGTCGGTGCTCCCCTCCTCCCCACCACAGGCGGACAGACGGTGCGCACCCCGCCCACATTCGGACACCGCTCATTTTTTGTTCGTAACACTTTTCATTTGTCTCCCACAACCGATACTCGCGGCAACGTAGCGCGTCGGCTGAGCGGCGCGTGACGTCACCGCACAGCACATAACTAAGTATTAATGCGATCCGCCGTACTCGAGTCGTAGAGACCACCTACAAACAGTCATTAGACCAAGTTACACACATTAAAAGTTCCCGAATCGACACCTAATATGCAATCACATACTTTATACAAAATTTATCGTACCTATTACAAGATTCGCATTAAACTACCCAGAAAATCTTTAACCTAAGCTTTAAGCTTATAAAAGCTCGGCGCTAATGGCCGGATACCGGAAATTGCGCTCTCATATATCTCCCAACAGATTTATGAAAGTACCCACACATGAGCCGATGTCTCTTGGGCGCACACACGTCACACACCAAGAAGTGCCGTAAACTGAACACACGCACACACACTCACACACTACAACACCTACACCGTTAAAGTTTGACACTTATTAATTTAAAGGATCGTTAACTCCAAAGGGTACCGAGTAGTAATATGAAACTAGGGCTAGTAATTAATGACTCCATCGAAAAACTATTCCAAACTATTAAATCTGGTGAGATTGGTTATAAAATCTTATTAAATTTAGTGATGTAACATTGTACACGGAGAGTTTATCACCATATTATTGAATTTTAAGTCTGGCTCAAAAATATATTTATTAAATACAAATAGTCATCGAAGTAATCTTGGTCTGATGACTAATGCTACGCGCGTAGCAGCCCAGTGCGCTACATCGTAGGAGCGTAGCGGATAATCCGCGTCCAGCGGCGTAGTCTCACGCCTCCTCTCGTAGCCGCTGATATGAGTCTGATGGTCTTTCCCTGTCATGTTTAATGCATCTGTCAGCTCTGCATACATATTTAACAATAATGAGCTTTACGCCCCGCTCTACTTTGATACACATGCGTGCACTTCATAAAACTATACCTACATGTTTATATTTGTCCACTCATATGCAATACATTTTTGTACGGCATTGTGTTACTACAAATATATTTATAAAGTTATTACCACTTCAAACAAAGAAGACAGGGAATACTTAACTGCTATCCCGACACCCTAAGTCAATTGAGAAAAGAATATTAGGTATATTCAGGAGTGGAGGCTGTTTTTTTAGGATCGTAATCTTTTCCGCGTATCCCGTCTCAGCCCTTGCCGACACGTACCGGCCATTGTGACGCGGAATACTTCTTCCGCGGCGCTTCTTATATGAGCGTTACAAGTGCTTTCTAAATAATCTAAGTCCAGCCGAAGAGAGCGTATTGTATTGACACAGTGGAGTGGTGGCCGGCCGTATAATGCCTCTTGTGTGTGTGCGTGGCGTGTGTGTACACGTGTTTGGCTCTGTGTGCGTCCACGCTTGATAGAATAAGCAAGTCGTCCGGCGCCGTGGGGGGGCGGCCCCTCGCCCCCTTAAGTATCTTCAAGACTGGACCTCCACCACCCCCTGCCCACTACACGTCTTCTGTAGCACTTCCCGTAGCCACATCGGACTCTAATGGCCCTTTATGTATGTTCTAAAGATACTTTTATCATAATAAAACATATTAATATGATTTTTATCGCTACGTTAGTATTTAATTATTTGTATTGTTATTATCATATAATTTGTGATGCCTAGACCATTGGTTGTCTTTCTATAAAAAACAAATACTGTATGTTATAAATAAATAAAAAATTACATCAATTTTGACACAAGCAACAATATAAACTTTCATACTCCCGAATCAACTACATAATTTACCTTTGTATAAAATCTACCTATAGGTTTATATCTTAATGGGATAAAGCCAATTTCATATGAACGTTTGAGTACCTGGTGATGTGCATAACAGAAAACCTTAATACTCACTTAGCGTTTAACTACAAATCTCATAAATATGTCTAAGAGACAGAAAAGATTGAACAGTTGTTCTGCATTTGCTTTAGTTATTCCAAGTTTTATACGTTCAATGGTACCTGAATTTATGAATTCCAACCCTTTTAGCAGATGAAATTTGCTGTTGATGAACTACATACTACGTCGATTAATAATCTAACAATCGTTTTCTCCGCAAAGGCGATGTCACAATATTATATACTTAAAACTAGGTCCATGTTGGAGCTTGATTCAATAAAATAGTGTAGATATAACTTATTTTTGTACTTCCACTTGGTAAATTTGCCGGATCATATAGACATTGGTAAAACGGATTCTAAGCGACTAGTTGAATCGTTTTTCAAACAAAAGCTTTGCTTCTGAATGACGTTATTAAATTATTCCATAATGAAATTATCATGTAACCTGATAATGACTTAGTTGCGATGAATACCTACATTGAATTATGCCAGTGGCGGCGCTAGGCGTCGGCGACGTCGGCGACCGCCGACGGCCTCGCGCCTGAGGTTTTACAAGTTACATGCTTAATTTTGTTTCGCCAATCATCCTGGCTTAGGTAGCCGACACCGAACAATTCGGGAAAAAGCTAAGCAGATGATAATGACTTAAAGAAGAATGGCCATTTTTTACCTAAACATGTATAGAGATAAAACTTATTTTAAAATTAAGGTTATTTTTTAGTGTAATGATTTCACTAACAATTATATTTTATAGAAGTCTAGGTAAAAAGAAAAGTTTTGGGTTGAAAAGATGTTCTAGAACTCGTGAACGCATCCTTATCAAAATATTTTTTATTCCCTGCATTGTTATATTATCTGTGCCCGATAATACTTCCTTGTTTAGCTACGTTCCACTTCACTTATACCACATCTTTAGCAACTGGTTTTGTCAAAACCGCGAGAAAACTTAATTTTATATATAAATTGAATCAAGTTGTTAAAAGCTGATCATAAATGAATGTATTTTTTTATGTTAACAGATATAAAAAGATAAATATAAATGTATTTCTGCCCTTGAAAACATTGGATAAGGATGCAACGGAACGTTTTTGACGTAAAGACGCCGCCGGTGACATTGGACATTGGAGAATCTGTCAAAGTAATACGAACTAATTTCGGTGTATTATGTAATTCCTAGACCTTTTTAAGAAAAACTGTCTTTACAGTATAATTTCTTGACCATAGAGCTACTTGTTTTCGTACATTTTATCTATATACGCAATAATTCATTATCAGGTCATTCAATGTATGAGAAGTGGCCATTGTTCTTTCTTCGAACACGTTCGTGACAAGCTCTGTGTTGGGTGAAAATTTTCGAATTGTCATTTATTTATTCATAGGTACATTATTTTATAATTTGGCTCACTTAATATTAACGGTTTTTTACTACGTAAACGGGCCTCGCCATCGATTTAAAGGGCCTCGCGAACTTAATGTCGCCGACGTCCACATGTGGTCTAGTGCCGCCACTGAATTATGCCTATAAAATGGATACCGCTAGCTTGAAGTACTATATAAACATACTACGCCTTTGCAAACTAAAATACTTAAAAAGTTATATCTGCTATCTGACGAACATCTTTAAACACTATTAGACAACTTTTTAACCGTATATTTGAAGAAAACTTTTCGCGCAGCACGAAATAATCAGAGTTTACATAGGCTGTTAAGCTATTTTAGTGGTCCCGTAAAAGGTGAAATTGTAGCTCTTTATCCATAAAATTTATAGACATAATTATGAAGAAAATTTGAAATTATCTTCATAATTATTATGTCTATATACAGGGTGTCACAAGACCCATCACCAAGCCGAAGTCTACTCGTTTTGGACATCATACCAAGTCATACCAAGCAAAAATAAAACCTGGGAAACGATTTTATTTTTTAAGTATTCACATTTTTCAAGCCGCTATAAAAATGCGCGCGTGCAATTTTCGAAATATCTACTAATCCATGGTTGTATAGGACATCTACAGAACAGGTTGGCGGGGTAAATGCACCGATTTTGTACCTAATTACAAAAATTCCATAGTAACTTTGAGCCTCAATATCTCCTGAACCAGTAATTTCCCAGGTGTGATGCGGATGCAAAAAATGTTCGTAATGATTGGTACAATATTGGGTTTCAGTTTTCGTTAGGGGTCTTTTTACACGCTGTATATAATTATATGCTATTAATTATGAAGATAATTTCAAATTTTCTTCTACAATTACTTCTGTTACATTTTTCAGCCGACAATACAGTACTGTATTGTATACAGGCTTAAACTAAAACGCCGGCATATATTAAATACGGGTTATTGCTGGCCGCTTTAATGTAACTCGTATTATTTCAGCAATTTTTGGACAACAAAACAATAGTAGCGTAGTTTTTTATTATCTTCTGATTCCTTTGATTTTTGAAATTGCGTTATAAGAACATTAAAGGGTATTTCGAATACTTGTTCCATGGTAAGCATAGCGCGAAATTGATGTTTTACAATTATATCGGAAGAATTAAGCGCTCTTAACACCACGAAATCGTATTAATTGTGTCCTCATGGCATACGTGATCATACACAGTAATATGTGTATGATTTAATTATATATAGTAATCTGTGTATGATCAGAAATTTATTAGAATGCCTGAAGCAGTAATCTGATTCAGACATTCTAATAAATTTCAGTTCATTCTAATGAAGTGCCAGATGGCCAATCGAATCACAATTCATAATTCAAGTCTTTAATGCTCAGAATAATACTCACAGCTTTTACGTAACGTTATGTCTTTAACAGGACTTTACATTCATGGCATGGACAGGCAACCAGGCATACGGCACTAGTTTATTAAGTTGCTTAAAATGTCAGCAAGAGTGTGAGAGAGCCGGGGCGCGGTGCGAAGCGGTGCGGAGCGGAGCGGTGCGAGCAAATCATATTAACTAGCGGCGCCAGTAGTGCTCGCCTCTACTTCACTATTTCGTTGCTAATTCTCAGCAACCTGGACGCACGTGTAGTTGCATTTCCATTTCGATCGTGAACATGTTACTCTGTAGGTATTTTTTACTTTCTTGTTTTGAGTTAAAACTAACTCTTGGCGAACAGACTTGAGAGCTTTTGTTCAACAGTTTACTTAACTAAAAAGAATAGTGGCGGCCCTATCTCGTAGTACGATTAAAGTTTTCTACAACATTGCATGATATTGTTACGTCAACACCAAACTTGATCAAACTGAGTAAAAAACTAGGATATTTTAGCACAAAACACGCGAACATTGTATAGAATAACAGAAAATAAAAGCATTAAAGCGGAACGTTACCAAGTGTAGGTACATAAGGTGCGCGAGCCAAAAGTTATGTCGGAATACTTCTAACGGGCGGGCGGCTGGCGGCTGCTATGAGTAGATTTACAATAAATACACCAAACAAAGAAAAAGGAATCTCGCTGCGGGGAAAACTTCGGCTTTGTACTCCAGTACACTGTTACGGTGAAGTGCTCGCTTTATACGTGAAATATGTGCGGCTATCTGTGTGCCTGTGCCTTGTACGTTATTATACGTGCACTGTTATTACACATGTATTGCGTATGCGGTATATTCATATTACCTACTTACTTGCTGATATTCATTTTATCCACAAGCGTAACATTAATTGCATACTCAGTTTTATTATTTCGTTATAGTTGAGCAAAATTTTATGCCGATGAGTATCCATTATTTTCGTTAACATTTTCCGACTTCCTATGACTATTTTTTCTTTAATTTAATTTATTTTATTTATAGACTCACATCTGTATCCCCGAAGGGGTAGGCAGAGGTGTCATATTACACCCACATTTCGCCATGAATTTTTAGGTCCCACGTAATAGGGGGCGAGCCTATTGCCCTGCTAAATTTTTTCTTTAACACTGATATTATTAAAGCTTTCAAAAAACTGTTCTTCATAAACCAAATTGAAGAGCATCTTGAATCGACATTGAGCGATTAAGTAATAAAAGCATGACGATAAAATAAAAGCATGACGATAAAGCGCTGTCGCATCCAGGTGACTAATTGAACGTTTCCAAAGAGGTTCTATTGGCAGTGCAGTGATTGTTCAGAGTTGAAGGGTTGGATGTGCGGCGTCTCGGTGCCCGAGGCTGCCACCTGACTTCGATATAATTGGACTTCAAAACTGCGCGCCCGTGCCAGATCCCCAATACTTCTGCCTGGCTGAATCCTCGCACACTACCACGCCGCCCTCCTATTTATTTTGTCTGCGTTGTCTTTGCCGCTGTCAGGGCTCTGCCTTTTGAACGGTTTTCTATCCGACGCATTATACTGACGGTATCAATTCCGCGCACATAATGTACTGATCACTCACCAACTTGTACCTGTTTATACGAAACTACTTTAGCTTTTTTATCACGTTTATGTTTCGAGTGTTCTGTTAGGGTTGTTATTGATATCTTCTTACTTATTTCTTAAGTAGATACAGTAACGGGCATATTTTCTCAGCTGAACTTTCATGATGACATTAATAACAATCTCTTTTGTAATATGTAAGTAAAAAGTATGTTTACATTAACAGGTCTTCAGGCATTGTTTTGTTGTTTTGTCATAGACGAAAATGATGAAAACTGTTTTATAGCAGGATATGGGTGTATTACCTCTTATTTACACGTAAGTAAATATCAGAAAATATTAGTTGCATTGTAGAAACAAACTGACTGAGAAACATAATAAGATTTTTAACAACAAACGAATTGTTCTTAGCTATTTCTACCAACAACTAAATACAAGCTTCCTATAATGTAACTTACGTTTGAGGATCTAATCTCTAAGTGATAGTTGCTGACTCTTGTTGTGTCTTAGCTCCTACATAACTCATTTTAACAAATGTTCAATACGACAAAAAGTTGCCAGACACCATGCTACTAAAAGTAGGTATTCTTACATACAAATAAACTTTAGTTAACGCGAGCATCAAACCCCAAACCTTACAATCGACTGCACACGAAAGTGTTATCTTATTAACGGACAGATACGGGATCTTATAAAATGGATTAAATCAGTATTTTAAGAACAATTCTGTAGTGCTAATCCTGATAGATAACACATTTAGAATTCTGAATGTAAGCGCCATCTCCTTGATTTAAAACGAAATACCCAAAATCAGCTCATGCAAATAGAAGTGTCGTTTCGGCCACTCGAGTAGCAAATCAAGAAAGAAACCACGACCGGCGGTCGAGCGTCGTTCACGCCTCAATCAACTGCCAGTTACGAGCCTTTGTACTACGAGAGCCTCTCAGCCTTACCACACAACTTCACCACTCTCAAAAACATTGTCCACAGTTAATACTATTACAACTTTATTAAACTCTAAATTGCCTACTATAAATCTTACCATTCAAACACAGCTTTACAACACCGAATGCTGTAAATACAAACTATGTATGTACAATGAACCTGTTATTAGTAAATATGTATCATATAATATGTCAGCATATAAATCATCGAGTGGCGGGATACAGCCACTTTGTGCGTCCAGAGAAGAAACGTCAGACGTGCAGAGGCGGCTGCAAGCGACTTGAGACCGACATTCCAAATATGAAAATAAAAAGAAAATAAGCTCTCCCTGACCGTTCCTCCAATCGCGCACCTCGCTTTTATTACATCCATAAATTCATCATATCGCAGCGGCGGCGGGGCTCGCCATTGGCCGCGCGAGCGGGACCGCGCAAGGTTCTCGCTCGCACCTCCTTCATATTAATATTGAATTTTTCTCGACCCCCGCCCGCCACCCTCGCGGGAGGCTCTACACTCGCTCGCCCCCGTATTGTTGTTATCTTTAATGTTGTGGAAAACGCGTTTTCTTGTGTCGTTAACTTTTATATTGCACGAGTGATACTTTTACGGGTTTGATACATAACTTATACCGGAGCTTTTAGCGGCATACGATACTCGTATATAGGTACCTTCAGGTGAAGATACACCTGTCTTATATTGCCAGCTTAATTACACACTTAATGTAAGATATTAACATACCTAGATATATAATCAAATAGCACATAAAATCTATAAAATAACTCCTTCAAACTTTGCACTAATGTATATGAGTGATACATAAGTAAATTTTCATTGAATAAACGTTTTAACAGAGCAACATAAATAGAATTTCACTGGTCACATTCCAATTCTACTTCACAACCATCCTTATTGTTTCATGTAACAAAATCAAAACAGAAACAAAGAACATAATAAATTAATCACTTCGAAAAGGGGTTGGAATTCTCCCCTTTAATGTTTTCCTTTGGTGCATTGTCTGCCTGCCAAAATTAAAAAAGAGGAAACGTCCCGTCTCCGTTTTTAAACGACGGTGACCTTTCTCTATTAGTCTGTGACTTTTTAAACTCATTACTCCCTTGACATCTGTACACATAAACAACAATAAATAAATTTACCTGTTACAATCTGTCACATGAAATAAATGTATATGAGTAACTTTTGAAAGACTCGTGATTTCACCGTTTTTGTATTTTTTATTTTATATCTATTATATTTTTAGAAGTCAGTAGCAAGTAAAAATATTCGTATAATGTGAACGAACAGCCGTCTGTATATCCACATCAGATCATTTAAAAGTTTCCAAATTCGCTAAGTAGTAAAGTACCCCACTACGACTACCCCAAGTTGCAAATACTCAGCTCAGTAAGTTTTTATTTCTATATAGAAAAGAAATACATGGAATCTTTTAAATTCCCTCCCTTATATTTCAAAGCTCAAAAGAAATCGCTAGCAATATCTGTCTGAAAAATATATCGGATTGCTTTGTCGCAGCTTTGGAAATCGAAATCTATTTTCCTTCAAATCTAAGTGAATCCCGTGCGGATTGGAAATGTACCCTTTACCTACCGCCGGGCGAGGCAATTGATATTCCAACAATACAATGTATGAATAAAATATAAACTGAGTTCCTATCAGGCGTGTTCGTTGCGATCGCCGTATGGATTTTGAAGAAATCTCTATATCAATTGCCGTAAACAACACTGGAGATTTAAATAACAGAGCATATTATTGTAAATAAATAATAGATACATTATACGGTAGTGGTTGTAAACTTTACGGAAGATAATATCACAGAATAGAATTCCGGATGGTTACTTTGTATGTAAGTCTGTATTTGAAGCGTATACTAAACAATGTCACTGTTTACCCAACGAGATTGAGGGCACCCGTGTGATATGTTGTATTTTTTATCTCGCCTCGCCTACCAGACTGGCTGGCTAGATTGCCGACTAGCAGACTGCCTTATCGGGCGCACTTACTCGTGAAATGAATTATTTTATAAACACGGTTCACCTGTACCTGCGTTTTATATAATCTTATCATGAATAGGTATCAATATAGAAACAAACTGAATTACCCACCTGAAAAGTGTTATTGAAACGTAATATAACATATATTACAACTTTTTGTTGTTCACAGCCATTTTATATTTCATTATTCAGATACTTAAATTGCTTTAGAAATTGTTTTATTTTACCCTAGCTTGAGATTCTAATCCCAAGAGAAGCAGCATCTTTTCGAGATTTCGGTCCGTTGCCTATAAAAAAGGGTATGAATATTTTTGGTCCGGTATTTGTGTATCATTATTTGTGGCTGCGATTATCACGAATCGTTTCGCGGCGAAAGTTCACGGCCAAATGAGAGGCGACTCGACACATCTCCGTTTTATTTTCGTCTGTTTGTTTTTATTCAGTAAAACGAATGTTTGGGAGGTATATGGGTTTTGAGCGCTGTATTTAAAAATATCTGCAACTTGTACCGATATTAACAATCGTATTGTTATAATTTTTTATGTTCTACCTGAGTTTAAGAGTAAGTTATTCAGCTATTATTTATTACATGATAAATACGGTACATCTTTTCTATATATTATTTTCTGCCATTATAAAACTACGAAAAATTCTTTCAAAACTATCCGCTGTCATAAAAATAATTGTTATATTAATTACTAGCTGATCCGGCGAACTTCGTATCGCCATATATGTGATATTATACATATAAACCTACCTCTTGAATCATTCTATCTATTAAAAAACCGCATGAAATTCATACATAGGGACAGACAGACAGAAGACAGACTTTGTTTTATACTGTGTAATGATTATGACAATGTTTAGTGGCTGTTATAAATATAACTATAATTACAACAAACAACGTTTATTAATTTTGTTAACGCGTACTAATATTATTTCGAATGTATGGCAACAATATATAAAATGACTGCAATAAAATCAATTCGACGTGAAAGTATACGAGTACATACTCTTATATCTAAAAATAAGTTCAATAAAGATACGGCGTACTAATAAAGGTGGTGTAGGTAGGTCGGTATCGTAATTTTCTTTATTGTTCCTTACCGCGACGGGTAGTAACAAATCCACCAGGGTTATTCTGAGTTCCGTCACAATTTCTTTCACTCCACTTAATAACAAATAAGGGTGCGATACTGTTTCGAGTTGGATTCTTATGTTTAACTCACCTTTGTTTTATAAGGTTACGCTTTCCATGCTTGTCGATTTCCTTTATTGAAACAATACTCTACTCAAAATAAAATGGGTTACAGTATAAAATTAGGGAGTTTCTGAACTTACTTTAATTTTATGAAATATACATACATACATACATAGTCTCACGCCTATATCCCCGAAGAGGTAGGCAGAGGTATATCGCTACACCCACTTTTCGCCAGATTTATTTTAGTCCCACGTATTTTATGAAATATGTGCTTAACATTTACAATACCGCAAAAATAAAAGCAAAGGTAATAAATATTTACATATAGTACCTACACATACTTTTTTGCATTGTAAAGAATTAATGTCATAGACGTTGATTCAATAGACTAGCTTAGAGTAAACGGATATTAACAAAATAAAGCCTAGGTTTAGACTAGAACGCAGAACGAGCATCTAAAGAAAATCCTATAAGTGTGATTGAAGCTTAGGAAAGCGATAGAAATTGGCAAATTTCTCTTGGATACAAACTTGGATGTGCATTATTTTATTGATAATCAATGTACCGTTACTAACACATTAATGTTTAGCGGTTATTTCACGAAGCAAGAAAATAACTTTCACTTAAAACAAGCCTCGCAAAGATACCGCTAAAACGTTCGGAATAATCCTGTGTAGACGCTATTCGCGTCCCCTACTCATTTAGCTGTCGGAGAGTTATTTAATACTGCGAGTGACCCCCGGCCCTGTTCTCGTGGCTCTAAATGTATTGAACACATCTGCCGGACACAAGACGCACTGCCGTAGTGATAAATTAAATAATTTAAATTTATTTCCTTCCCATTGTATCTATTCGCATTGTTATTTTGTTGTGCAGTTCATTGTCTATTGGTCTGCACAATATTACAACTTAGGTATTGGATCTTGATAATACAGTTTTGGTTCTAGTCATTTGCAAGTCTACTCTAATGTTATTTACATAGTATTATATTATTTATGATCCCTACGTGTCGTTAATGCGATGATATCCCAAGTATAACTAAATAAACAATAAGTAGTGTATAAAAAAATATCTGGTATATTTTCTCTAACAAAAACAACAAGCCACGTTTTCCGCATAAACTTCCTTCCTCCTTATAAGTACCTGTGCACAGTTCCGCAATACTCGTATAATGCATGATAGATGACTCAAAAGTTGGGCGACGGCAATGCTTAGAATAAGCATGCGTCCAGTATCCGTAATCTTTCAACATCTTAAATAAAATAGTCCGGAGTAGTGTTGTATGGCCGGTATCTTATGAATTAAATATGAGCGCTTTATTCGATTCCCGAGTCCCTCGATATCTGATAATAAAAAAGAAATTTATCGCACACATACGAGAAGCAGAGGCCGAGCTCATCGGCCGCTATTTTTTACGGCGCCGGCGTCCTTCCATCGACAATCACTTCATAGCGACCCCTGTCCGAACGTTCGATGACAGAATTATTTATCAGTTTGAAAAATGACGGGAAATTGAATGTAGTCGCAATGTTTACAACGCATTTTCTGTCCAATGTCCTCGGGGGCTCCTTCCCTCGCGTTCCGATGTCCACTTTTCAAAGAGACCGCTCGGACGAGGGTCGAAAAAGTGTCCCCAGAGTAAAAAATAAAAAATATATATATTGTATCTTCGCTCAACAAATGTTACATTACGCGGATACGGCAGATTACAAAGAAAACGTGGTCCTAAATGAAACGCGATCAGCGGAGGTGGACGACCGATACTTTATTCATTTCGTCTCTGTAATTGTTTTGCGCTCTGGGACGGCATTACGCTATGACGCAATCTATTTGAGAGAGTCGGAGCCATATGTCTGCGTGCACCGAGCCGCTCCCGTCATGCCGCGCCGCACTATCTACCACTACTTACTTGCTTCCGACACTCCAAGAAAATGCATTTAATGGATTCTTATAATATTTCAGACAGTACATAATGCTATTAACATGAGGGGTGGCAGTATACAGTGTTGTGTTAAGAAAATGAAGTTTTTATACTGCCATTACGTCTGCGAGACGTAAGGGGACAAGTACAAATGTGTGTATATTCAGTTTATACTTTATTACCTGTAGGCATGTACCTAGCCATGTGTGTGCGTGTATGTATTATAGCACCCATGGCCGCTCGTAAAAATGTTTTATTCACCCCATACGGCGTCGTAAAAGGCGTAATAACGCGAGGAGGTATCGTGGAAGCAATTACCGATCTGTTATAGTTTGTTACAAAGGCGCTTGTTTATTATCGTTTTATTATCAACTCATTTGCTGAACAAGGACGCTGTTTAATTCAATACGCTTTTATTACAACTAATTGTAAACAATTAGGAAGTAAATGAGTTAGTTTACGTATACTGAATTATTTTCTACATGAGGCGATGCTGTGATGTCTCGGCTGTTTACACTCGGCACTCGTGACTCAAATAATAAGATGTGTTTGGCCAGACAAAGAACGGTGACGAGGCAACTTTTACTAAGAAGGTTGAATGGTATTAAATCAGAATTATCGCTGGGCTCGGCAAAGTCGCAGATGAAAGTTGCGCAACAAATCCTTATCTACGTTTCAGGTCACGATTCTGCAAAATCGACGAAAATAAAATCAAACGTTCCTCCGCTCACAGTCGAAATGGAAAATGTGATATTGGATAGAGAGCGCCGTTGAAATGTCATCATAAGACTCAGTCGAGTGACGACCAGCGCCGACGCGCCACGCTTGTTTTATGTGCCTCGTAGTCGCTGCCTCGCCGATACGTACGCTGCACACTTTACAAGCTGCGACATTGATTTATCTACAATGCCTAACTACTCGGAAAGATGTATGATTTGTGCGAGGCAAATGCCTTCATACTGACTGCACAGTTCTGATTTTTAGCAGGTAATTTACTTACAACTTTATGCAGTTCAGGTGACAAAAGGCTCAGGTCAAAATGCTCATGGTATGCTATAAAATACTACTATGGCCTAATTACAAAACAAAGATCAAATATAGGTAAGTTTACCCTTGCGGCGTAAAAGCTATGAATAAAATTGTGAAGTACGTTTTACTTATCTGTCTACCTACTAGTATGTTCTGTAGGTATCTGTAATAAGACCTTATAAAACACATACATAGTACACAACACTAGACTTCAACCACCTAACAAGACTTTTAAAGAAGGTCGCCATTATTTCAATTCGGGATATGTGCCAATAAATTATAGAGACTTGCTTTTCAACAATTTCACCACCGTCCAGTTTCATTTAAATTACATGGTAGATAAAATCATACAAATATTGTTCTATCTATCTTTGAATTGGCCTTTTTTTGTGTCGAGTTGGAAAATCCTCATGGAGTCCCATCGCCCTGGGGGGGGAAGGACGACGGGGACTGTCAGACTCTTACTGACTAAAAACCAACCCGTGCTCCTCATGTACCCATGTGTCAGAGGGTAGGGTTTCACCGAAGCATTCCTCGCTACCCCCCGACAGGTATTGGCCCGCCAGATGGTCAGGCGGGCCCCGAACAAAACCCCCTTGGCGGCGGATGAAGGTGTTGGGCTCCGCCGCCAAAACACCCAGCGGCTGCAGAGGATATGAGGACGGCAACGCAACACCGCATCTCTTCCTCTGCGGCGCCACCGCGATGCAACGATGGTGCGCCCCCATATTTTGTTCGCGGGAGATAGGGCGCGCGGCAACGCAACACCGACACGCCTCTCCTCTCGCGACCGCACCCGACTACGAGGGACAGACGGAACTGTCCCCCGCACCCGCACCTTGGGACGCATCCTATGCAGGCCTCACGCAAGCCCACGTGGAGCGTCCCCTCCCGGGATCCCGCTTAGCTTCACCGTGGGTGTACCTCAAACCCACGGTTACTGAGCCCCCCCACCACGACAAGGTGGAGATCCCACGGGAGGGATCTTTGAATTGGCCTAAATAATAATGTTTATCCGCAGGTAGCAAAAAAGAACTAATCCTAAAAGTTGAACGCATGAAATATTTTTTTTATAGTCTCACGCCTGTATCCCCGTAGGGGCAGGCAGAGGTGTAATATTACACCCACATTTCGCCATGAATTTTTAGGTCCCACGTAATAGGGGGCGAGCCTATTGCCGTTACCGGGCACATCACCAGACTCCGGGCTGCTACTGAGTACTCGGAAAAACCCAGTAACACTTTTGCCCGACCCGGGAATCGAACTCGAGACCTCCCAATCCCTCGCGCATATTTATGCCGCGAGACCAACGAGGCATGAAATAAACATCGAGATATTTTTGTCCTTGATATATTATAAAGCCTAATAATCTATAAATTAAGTACCTAACTTAACTTCGCCCGCGAGAGTGTCATTTATCATCACAAACGTTAACCTCTGTGGTATTCTAATGATTACATTTTTTTTTTAAATTAATTCAGTAGGCACTTACTTATTGTACTGTAGGTTAACAAACATCCATACTCGATTTATAACCTTCACAATTTTTATACATAATACAAAACTTGAGATATTTATAAAGGTAATATAAAATTCTCGTGACACAGTTTTCGTTCCCATACTCCTCCGAAACGGCTTGACCGATTTTGATGAAATTTTTTGTGCTTATCCGGTATCTATGAGAATCGGCCAACATCAATTTTTCAAAAAAAAAAAAAATTTTGCAAAACAACGTTTGCCGGGTCAGCTAGTAAAGGTATAAAGATCTCTATTTTATCACACTAAGTAAGCAATTAATGGAAAATAGTTAACGCGATTAACAGCCGTGAAATAAACTTGTATGAAACATTCATCCATTCATCCTCACAAACTTTTATAATATATATAACTTTTATAGTATGTAGTATGATACAGGAAGAGGAACCTTTGTTAACGTTTTTACTCGGAAGAGTGTAAAATTTGGCATAAAGGTTTGTTTGGAGAAGGACTGACTGAAGTTGAAATCAGTGGCCATTTTCGACCATTCCTAGTCCTTTCGTTTTCGACAGGACTAGGAATAACCTGTCGTATTTATTATTTGGGACTCCTAGTAATAAATACCTACGACAGGTTACAGACCTATTTGGATGCCAGACAAGTCAACCTACATTTAAATTTAGAGCCAGATTTACAAGTGTTGCCCGATTTAAAAGTGTGTGAGCAAAGTTTACGTATCAAATAAGCCATTCGAAAACAAAAAAATAATAGCACATTCTAAGAAACCGTAACGGTTTCTTAGAGGTAACGAATTATAAAACCAAAAAAAATTTTTTTTCACCATAGAACTTCATAATTTAGATATTATTTTTCTGGTTGGTTTATTTTTCTGTCATTCCTAGAAACCGTTTCGCTTAGCCGTTTGGAGGTAACGAATTATAAAACAACCACATAAAATCTTTCTTCAAATGATAGATCGCAATATTTTTTTTTACTCAATATAATGAGAACTAAGAACATTTACACAAGCTCTGCTTAGCTTGGGACTAGGTGGTGATGTGTGTATGTGGTAGAATATTATTATATTACTAGAGGACGCCAGCAGCTACGCCTGCATTTTTTTTAATTTACCCGTTTTGGCCGATCCCGTGGGAATTTCGGGAAATCCCTTCTTAGTGCACCCTTACGGTTCCCAAGGAACATACATGCCAAATTTCAGCTTCCTGTGCCCAATAGTTTCGGCTGTAGCGTGTCTGTCAGTCAGTCAGTAACGCAAGGATTTTATATATCGATACCCTAATTTGCAAACCTAATAACTCCACTTTTTCACGAAAATGACATTTTGATACCGGCAGAAACTAGATTTTTTGCTCTATTTTTTAAAATACTAATAACTCCATGATTCCAAACTGTACTGGTGTAAAACGCCATTTGAAAATCAAACAACTCCACGTGAAACGATCGCATCGATTTTGACAAAAAATTCGAATATCTCCCGCGCAGTTGGCCATTTTGTATGGCGTCACAAAAGCGTACGCATGCTCCCGAAGATTACTTTCGAAGCATAAGGTTAAAGTGTGTTTTATCGCCGTTTGAAGCTTAAAAACAGTAGAAGATATATTAAGGTAAGTGTATTTATGATATAAACAGCCTTTGTAACATTATTTTGACGTGTTTTTTGTAAAATTTGCATTGTTCATAAATACTTTTTCTAAAACTACCTACCAATGCTGGGCTTGGAAAGAAGAAAATGCATCACAATTAAAAAAATCTCTGTGAAATATGCAATGGATAATATTATGTGGTTTGTCAAATCGCTGAAGGCGTATACAATGAACATATTCAGAAAAAGAAGGAAGCTAAAGCTGAAAAACAACAAGACAAGAAAGATCACAAATTCGTTTTCACTGCTGACCTCCAAGCTGTTCTACTGGCACCTAGGTCTACTGTTTCCAGCAATTATTACAAAACTAAATTATGTGTCCACAATTGGTGTATTTTTGACATGAAAATGGAACAGGGTTATTGTTTTGTGTGGAACGAATCTGAGGGTGGCCTTAATTCGGAAGAATTTGCCACTACAATGTCGAAATTTATTGTAAAAGAAGTTATACCTCAAATGGACGACAAGGACCAGCACATCGTGTTTTACACTGATGGTTGTACCTATCAAAACCTCAACGTAGTTCTCAGTAATGCTTTCATTAATGTGTCAATATATTATAACATAACATCATCATCATTGTCTTGCCCTGGTCCCAATTTATTTGGGGTCGGTGCAGTATGTCCTTCGCTTCCATACTTCTCTGTCACCAGTCATCCGATCGTTTATCTCTTTCTCTTTCATATCCATCCTCACACAGTCCATCCATCTTTTCCTTGGCCGCCCTCTCCCTTTTCGTCCTACGTGCATATTCATCACTTTCTTACCTACGTGCATCCCATCTCTTCGCATAACATGTCCATACCAGGCCAAAAAATAACTCATAAATACCTTGAGGTTGGGCACACACAAATGGAGGTGGACAGCATGCATGCCATGATTGAGAAGCGACTGAAAACCAAACCATCCATGCCTCTTCTGATTACTTAAACATCTGCCGAACGGCAAAGACCAATAACAATAAATACCAATGTGAACATTTGACTTTTCCCTACTTCAAGGATTTCAAACAAATCGCTTTTTATAAATCCATTCGCCCAGGGAAAATGAAAGGGGGTCCAAAGGTATATTTTCTTTAAATTTGCGTGCTTTATTTCAACTTATCATGACTTAAGACCTTCTTTCTACATGTTTGGTATGTGATTATTTACAGGGAGGCTTTCTAAAATCAAGTGTTTTTTTACAGGTTCCTGATCTAAGAGCTCTGCAGTACAGACCTAATGGAGATATAATAAACAAGTTGCGGTTTGGCGAGGAGTGGCGGGTCCTCAATCAAAGAAAAACCCAAGCTGTCCCCGTGAAGGTGGAGGATCTAAAAAACTTATACGACGAAAGAAGAAAAATCACAAAAAGAAATTAATATACCTCGTGATTATCACGCCTATTACGATGCGTTGCCACACGAAATTTTATTATTTTCATTATAAAACACAATTTGTTTGTACGATTGTACTCTGCTTAAAGTTTAGGATAAAAACAAACAACTCCACTTTTAGTTTCAATTATTGCTTAAACCAAATCTAACAACTCCTTTTTTCACGATAAAACCCAATGGTTATAGAAAAAAAAATTTTTAGTGTTTTTAGATAAATAAAAAGCATAATTTCCAACGGGATTTTTGGTTTTTCTTTATTGCGTTAAATAATATTTATTATGACGTTTTAAGTCTCTCCTGTAAAATTTGCTCCAGAGGAGTTAGTCGGTTTGCAAATTAGGGTATCGATATTAAGATTATCTATTAAGATAACAAAAAAGTTGACTGGGACACATGCCATGAAATAATGATTTTATAGATAGCACACTACGCATTACACTGTACCTACCTACATACTCCATATTTCATAGCTACGCACTAAATATAATGTGTACTTTAGAAATGCATGTTGATGTGAAAACAATGTTCTTACTTTACTCTACTGTTCGCGTTACCTTATATAAAAAAGTTACCCAGCTATAAATACCGTTACACCTGATAGGTACTCCCAAGATGCGCACCCCATTATATTCATAACTGAACATCATAAAACCGCCCGCCCTACGAGGAAATCCGTAGAATGCACTCGTTGTCCGCCCGCCTACAATATCATAACGGCCGTGGATTGGCGGATATGGTTGATATAATATCATAACGAGTTAGGATTGGGCGAGGAGCGTGGCTCCCCTCGGCGAGCGCGCCCTCCGCCTCTCATTAAAGGTTAGTGCACCGGAGTAGATGGTCGGCGTCGTTATAATAAGTTTTACGTCGGCGTGTGCCGTCCCGCGCGCCTCAATAAATATGTCGGGCGGCGGCCGGCCCCCGCCCGCCCGAGTATGAGCGGTAGGAAATGCCGACCGCCGACCGCCGCCCGAGCCGGATCAATAATAATACTCGGCCATATCTGCAGTGGACTGGATCTGCTTGAGAAAGCGGCCCCCGCGGCCCCCAGCCCACCCGCCGCTACACAAACAATATAAATCATTTTCTCGAGGCTTCACCGCGGCCACACGCAACCCGCATCGCCGCGCGGTGCCGCGCCGCCGCCGCACGACCGCCGATACACTCACCGACAACCGACAACACACCGACACGACATGTTTTCCTTATCCACAAAACAAACAATAAACAACCATATTTTATATCTATACTATAAATTATGTAAGAAGTAATCATAAGGAAGCATAGGCTGGAATAAAATCAAGTACGTGAGTACCGTCCTCCCTAACTCGATCAAATCCTAAGATTTATCTCGCACCCTTGATAAACCTTAATTGCGATTTGTTCAGATAAAGCTAAGTCTCCCTCGTGCATTATCAATCACAGAATATCTTGCAAGGATTTGGCGTTAGTTGATGTTATTAAAATCAAACATTCTATGAAGTAACACGAGTTGTATAAAGTCAGACAGTTATTTTATTTTGTTTATATGCACGATACTATTTTAGGAAAGCCTTGAAAAGGCCGTGGAACTACTTTATCAGGCACATTCATGGGCGAAAGCGACGATATATTCAGTTGAAAGTTTGCAGTAGTCCACAACGGTAACAGGTGGTTAAACCATCGCTTGCAAACACCATTAATGCCTAACGCTTTCCTTTTGTCTTGGAAACAATACCTATGAACACGAGACTACAGACTGTACTATCGCACTCACTAGTGAAAATATATTATTAGGTAATCAACTGATCTCCGTGGCATGTATCATAGCCATGAATCAAGACAAACAGAGAGATTAGACGTGATTATTATAATAGGTAGGTAGGTACGTTTCACATTTTTCTTCTACATTGACCTCGGGTAGGACGCCTTCGAATACCTATTATTATGCATGAATCAGCTCGTCTCTAGATACATACATACATACATATTGTGATTTCATGAGACGGAGAGTAGAAGTCGCAAATTAGTACACAGTAGGTAGTTTCATAATCGGTTAAATCTACTGAAATTGAATCCATAGTGAATTCAATTTCAATAGTCAAATTTGAATTCGATCTTAGTTAACTTTTTGATATTTTTTTTTTTTTTTTGGGATTTTATGACCTGGTAACTGGACCTTTAGGTCAAATCTTATTTTATTTTAACGGACACTGCACATTCACTTAATTTTTAAATTGTTTTAACAGTATTTTTAATGTATTTATATATCGGTTTGTAAGTATTTTTGTCTTTCAATAACTCTTCGAGTGGCGGCGGGCGGGAGAAAGAATCGCACTTAATGTTCACATCACTGAGTTCACTAGCCAACACTAATCTGTCAAGCAGGAAGTTTTGACAGTCAAAAACAATATGTTCAACGGTTGCAACGGCCCCCCGAGCTCCCTCCTGGGACTCACAATGTGGGCATGTATTGCTTGTAATAATGCCAAGTCTAGCAAGGTGTGACGGAGCAGTATTATGGCCAAAGCGCAATCTATTTATCGTAGTGATAAAGTCTCGGCTGGCTTCCTTCAATCTATTGTACCAGGGTCTAACAGGTAATTCTTCTTGTATACGGCCGTAAAATTTTCCTTTAGTGTCTTGGTCTTTCTTCCACAATTCTAACCATAAGTTACAAACATTTTCATTAATACATTGCAAGAAGTCAGTCATAGGAATGTCCATTGCATTTCTAACATCAATAGCATTACTACCTTCATATGCGGTTTTATCAACTATTTCATTGCCATAGATACCTCGGTGTGAAGGTACCCACAGAAAAGCAATGCTTTTGTGCTTGAGGTAATATTGATAAATTATTTCTTTGATGAAATATAGAATATAATTTGTCTTAAAAGAAACTGTAAGGTTAGTTAAGGCTTTAATCAAACTCAGTGAATCAGAAACAATCAAAAAGTATTTGCTATTGTTAATTTGGCGAATATGTTTTAATGCCTGATAAACCGCATATGCCTCTGCAGTGAATATGGTGCATGTATTGTGTAGAACAAAGCTTTGAGAGAATTGAATTTGTGGATCATATATAGCAGCACGCACATAATCACTTCCTTTACTGCCATCAGTGTAAATAACATAATAATTATTATTATATGCCATAAACTGTAACATATCTAAATTGTTATTGATGGGATTTTGCAATTCTTTGACGGGATGTGTGATACACTGATAAGAGAAGGAGTAACATGGCCATGGGTATTGTTTTCTAATACCAGTAAAACTGTTTTCTGTTTCCAGCAATATTTTGGACAATGTTGGGGATTTACCATTTAAGAGAATCTCGCCTGTTGTTAGAGGTCCAGGATTTCTACATACAGAAGGTACTATTTTGTTTATTATTTTCTTGTTATCTGCAGCAATTAATTTAAGACAGAATCTCTCTGCAAGTAGAATGCGTCTCAAAATTAGGGGCATTATTTTAGTCTCCACTTCCATGGCCCTTATGGGAGTAGAGCACATTGCACCAGAAATTGTTCTCAAAGCCCTGTTCTGCAATAGATCTAGTTTATTTACATGAGTACTATTTATATACACTAATGAGCTATAATCAAAATGGCTTCTTACTATACTTTTATACAAAGTTGACAATATTTTTGGGTCAGCTCCCCATGTAACGCCTGCAAGACATTTTATTATATTTAATCCTTTAAGAGCATTTTTTTGATATGGTTTTAATATGTTCCTCAAAGGTTAATTTCTTATCTAATACTATGCCTAAAAATTTCTTAACATTCACTGGATTTATAAATTCTCCGTTATATATTACTTTTGAATATGTGTTCTCATTTCCAAATATCATGGCACTACTTTTGGAGGGATTAATTTTTAAATGTAACACATCATTGTAATAGTGAAATATTTGGGACAATGCTCTGTTAATATTGTCTATTGCAATTTCTACATTATAATTACTACTGTACAAAACAATATCATCAGCAAACTGCAAAATATCTACATTACTATTTACAAATTTACAGATTTCACTTGTATATATATTATACAACAAAGGAGATAGTGTAGCACCCTGCATTGTACCTTTAGATGCACATTTTGGACCATGCAATGTATTATTATGTCTTACATAAAGTGTTCTACTATCCAGAAAATTATATATCCATTTACATAGTTGACCAGGCACACCTAACCTAGACATAACTTGTACAAGTATAGCCGGATCTAGACTGTCAAAAGCACCCTGAACATCTAAAAATACACAAACAGTGTGTAACTTATTATATTTTGCATGTTTCAGGTCTGAAATTAAGGAAGTGAAGCTGTCTGCACAACTTCGCCCTCGACGAAATCCATATTGTACATGCGGAATGATGCCGTTAGATTCCATATACCAATCCAAACGATTTTTAATCATGTTTTCAAATAGTTTACCTAGACATGAAGACAGTGATATTGGTCTATAAGAGCTGGCAAGCTCGAGAGCTTTATCTGGTTTGAGTATCGGAATGACACATTGTGTTTTCCATGATTGTGGAATACATTTACAATGCCAAAGTAAATTAAGAATATTAAGAAATATTTTTTGTGCTGATTCATCTAAATTTTTAATAGTACAATAGGGGAAATCATCTAAACCAGGTGTAGTGTCTTTCCGAGATAACAAACTCATTTTAAATTCAGACCATGTAAAAGCATCTAGCAAAAATTTTGAATTTGGATTATCATTATTTAATTCGAAAATATTGCCTAAACTATTAATATTATTTAGATTGCTATTGTCAGATAATTTATCTAGAAATTGAGAAATAAACTCATCTTTATATGATTTATTACCAGCTCTTATACCTTTGAACATTTTTAGAAGATTCCAAATCTTACTTATAGGAGTAGTTCTATTAAAAGTGTTACATAAGCTATTCCAACATATTCTCTTTTGTTCTGATATGGTTCTTTTTTTAAGTGCATCCTTTCTTTTATAATCTAAATAGTTCTCCATAGTAGGATCACTTCTATATAGTTTCAATGCATTGTAAGAGGCAATAACACTTTTTTCACAAATGTCATTCCACCAAGGAGCTGGAGGTCTACTTTTGAAATTATTTGGTTTATTAAGTTTAGGAATTGTCATAACTTTTAAATTATCCAATCGAGAACAAAAATCATTGTAGGTTGAAATAGGATCATATAATTTTAGAACTAAATCATTAAATATTGTTTTAGAAATAGTTTTAAACTTTTTCCAATCTGCTTTGTTATATATAAACCTATCAACAGGAGGATTAATATAATATTTATCTATATGCAGTGAAATCTCTGTTATTGTTGGGTAGTGATAGCTGCCCATGGCATCATCATGTACAGACCACTCGCATATTGATGCGAGGTTAGCACTAATAAAGCTTACATCAATTGCAGACGGATTTCGTCTCGGGTTGTTAACAGTTGTAAAACTACCATCATTTAATATACATAAATCCAAGTCATCAATGATATTAAATAAATCCTGACCTCTGCTCTTAGTGGATAGACAACCAAAAGCGATGTGGTGTGCATTAAAGTCACCACTGACAAATATAGGCTTTGGAAGATCATTGATAATATTACGTAATCTATTGATCCGTATATGTCTACTAGAAGGAGGACAGTATACACAAAGAATAGTCAAGCTACCATGCACCGTAGATAAGGACAGAGCTACAGTTTGAATTTCTTCATAAAATCTAGTGTTTAAAACTTTGTACTTTAAATATGGCTTAATTAGTATTGCTACACCATTATGAGTATTTTTAGAATTTTTATTATAAATATTATATCCAGGTATTCTAAAACTATTGTCTTTAAACCATGTTTCGTTAAGTAAGCAAATGTCAATATGTTGTTTTTGTAAGAATTCAATCAGTAAGGGTTTTTTATTTTTAGCACTTTGAATGTTATACTGAGCAATACGTAGCTTAGACAGTGTATGACTTGGATCCATTACTTGAGGTTTTTAATAAGTGTTTCCCTAATGGTATTTACAGTGGTAGGCGTATTATCGCCCTTATTACCCAGTTCCACCAACGTCTGTACCAGGGCCTTAAGTACATCGTTGTTGGCAACTATTTGGGCTTTGATGTCTACTTTAGGAGAGACATCTCTAGAGTTATTTACACTATGTACAGTATTATTTACAGATGTATTTACAGACTTATTTACAGATGTATGTACAGACTTATTTACAGATTTATTTACAGTGTTAATCGGTTTCATTTTTGGAGGTGGCAAGGGTGGAAATTCAATGTTATTACTTGAGTGTTGTTTTGTAATTGTAGCACTTGCATATGTTATCTTATTTTTCTTTTCTACAATTTTATTTAACTTAATTGGACATAATCTCGAAATTGCAAGATGAGGCCCGCTGCAATTGCAACAGCAGATCTCTGTTGGTCTATCACATTCTTTATATAAATGCTCACCTCCACAAATGGAACATCTTTGTTTGCCATTACATATCCTAGCGGAGTGGTTAAATTTAAAGCAACGGAAACATTGCTGTAATGGGGGTATATATTCAAAAACTCGGTATGAAAACAAATCATATTGTACATTGTCTGGAAGAATATTCGATAGAAAAGTAATGCTAACTGTTTGTAGTGGTATTCGCTCTTGTCCTACCTTCTTTGTGAATCTTCTTATAGCTATTATTTCATAAATTGATGATAGTTTTGTGTATAGTTCTTTGTTCGAAATGTTTGCTGGTACAAATCTAATTATGCCTGTTTTTTCTATTTGCGCAGCCGGAATAAATGCTTTCAAGCCATGTTTGTTGAGAAAAGCGCTGTTATTAATAAAGTTATTGGCCGTATTATATTGTTTAAATATTATTGCAATTTTATTGGCGTTAATTCTTTGAATAGCCGTCACCCCTTTTATCTCGCTAGAAAATATATGATTCAGATAGATAGGGCTCTTATTGCCTATTCTATCTTTACTGTTGGAAGCTTCTATAAACACTTTAAAGTCCACACAAGTGGCATTTTCAGGATAAATTCTTTTGTATTCTGGTTTAAGATACGGTGAATAGTCAAAATGCTCACCGCCGCCGCCATTACCATAGTCCTTTTCACTTCCTCCGTCTCCAGCCTCAGGCCGAGGACGTTTATGTGAGGTGGGCGGGTTATCCCCGCCCCCCTCATTTCCCACCATTTCCACGGGTTTGTACACCTATCACTATGGTTTTTTATTAACTTATAAGTAAAAACCACCAAATATTTAATCAGAAATTAAAATTGAAAAAAATTCTGATCCGCGCTTTTTTAAGGTTCCCGCCAGAATCAACTTTTTGATAAAGCTTGCATGCAATAAAGACTACTTTTTCCGCGACATCGTTGCATCATATTATCGTATTCAAAATACTAAACTAGACGAAACCTACCAGTAATGAAAACCAGCGTTGCAGCTATTCTATTGTAAAACCTGTATAATTTAGAGATACCTACATCAGTAACGTTTACAACATTACAAATAATATTACAGAAAATAAATAATAATATACATAAGTACCTATGTATAATTTTAACATATATTAATGTGTAATCTTTGAAAATGTTTCCCTATTAACAAACTGTCTGTATAGAATTAAAAAAAATACTGTCCTCGTAAAAATAGAGCATTGTAATACGCACTAAGTGACGTTTCGGTCCATCAGGCTTCCAAACTTTATTCGCCAACTAACAGCTACAAAATTCATCAGGTAGGCTGGTTATACACTAAAAGGACAGACTTACAGATCACTTTGCAACTTAGTTTAAGATCTCAAAGCAACCGTTCGACATTCCTTTTTAGAGAAGTTGAGATAGATTGTGGGCATGTTTGTTTTATTTTGATCTTATTGTTGTTTAAATGTTGTCAGTGACCGTAAATAGGTACAAAATTAATTATGATAATAAATAAATGAAATATTTTGTCTTATGTATCAGATCTTTATATTTACATTATCGACTAAACTTACATAGTTAAGTGTGAACTCTGCCCAAGAGTTGAGAGTTGGTACCTACTCGAGGGATGTTTGTTACATAATATGTAAGGCAATACGTCGATCGAGCGATGGCAATACTGAGCAAGCGAACTTTGTACAATTTATCAAATTGAGTTACCGAGGGGCAATATCGCAGAGCGAACGCAATATTGCAGCGCGTGACCGCGTCTGCAATACGCGCTCAATACATCGGCCGGCGCCGGGCCCGGCACGTCCGCCGCCCGACGCCCCCGCCCGTCTTGTAGCGCCCGACGGACGACCCCGCCCGCCCAACTGACCACCTAGATATTTAGCTAACAATGGCTCGCCGCGAGCGACGCTAACCTCGCCGCGCCGCGCGCCGTCCCGCTCGCCGCCGGGCCCGACTCCGCGCGCACGACAGGGACCGGTCATCGCTATATTTATTGGCGACGCTCATAAGTACGCGGGTCAGGTTATAAGTTTCTACGAAATGAATGGCCGAGGCACGTAGGAGGCGAGCTCGCGCCCGCCGCGCTTAACAAGAAAGCACCTCCACCAGAAACTTGGCAGGGGGCCGTCACCCCACGGACGCTGGCGTTATAATTAAAAAACAAAAGAATACAGAGCCACTCAGCCTCTTGCCCGCCGACGCTGCTCGTTCGACTTTCATGCGAAAAAATGCAACGACTGACAATTAAATACAAAAGAAGAATGGAGAATTGTACAAAATTAGGAACTTTCTTTATTGGAGACGCTTCAAGTGTAATTAGGTTTTATGAATTCCTGGAGAGTTTTGCGAGCGCAGCTATAACAAATGGAAATTCTTGAGAGAGGGAAGTTTTAATAACGTTATTAAAACTGGGACTAATTTACATCTAAGTAGAAAATACTTCTTAATTTTGTTAGATCATCACACCATATTTTGTCATGGGCTATATTTTGTCAAGACTCTTTTTACACCATTTACTCATTGAGCATAATCCGTAAAATATCTGATAGTTACCATCCATTCATCATATAGTATCCTAAGTCTAACTTTAAAACTTGACATTGATGTTCAAACGCGCTTCGCTCAGTCAGGTACAGTCAGTAATGAGCATTAGACAGGTGGCACTCAGTAATCTCATTTACCAAATATATATTCAGTCATCTAAGGGTCTGTGCGTAGTCGGCGTAGTACACGCTAGTCGGACACGCACCAAATTAATGTTATAAATAAAGCATCAGACGGGTGTGTAGTGGCGGCGCGGCGTATCGTCGGGCGTCGGGCGATCACAGCTCGAGCAGTCCGCTCCTATTACAAATACCATTACGGAGTTCGCAGATGACCGCACGGTTTTATAATGCGAAGGCACCGTCGTCCGGCAGCCTCGCCTCCCCCCCGCGCCGTTGCCCTCCACCCCCGCGCCCCTCGCTCGCTCCCTTGACCATCGACCGACAATTGTAAATGGCACATAAAATAAATGAATGTGCAGCGGGACTCGCCTCTGCAGCAGACAATATAAATTACGACCGGACGATTATATTCCGGCGGGAATGAAACGTTTTCCTTCAGATATATACAGTTTACATTGCGCGCCGGGAAGCCTCTCCGTATAAATTCACGGCTGCCCACCGCCCGCTCTCGTTAGCCGTGCGTGTAATTACCTACTGTTTTTAGAAACAACTTTGATTAGACATATATTGTACACAAACTTTGTAATGTTGCACCATTTCAATTCCAGACACTATTTACTTTCTAAATGGATAGGTATGTTTAATTTGCTTACCAGTAGTAGTATCCTTAAACATCTTATAAATATCTCATAAGGACATTCCATTCTCATGGTATTGCAGATATACCTAGAAGACAGTCATGTTAATGTTATTTATTTTTACCAAAGTGCAAGATGTCAGATTAATCACCATTTCAACAAACGCTGTAGTGGGTAGAGTCCCTATACCTACACAGGCATCTCAACCATACAAGTACTTTTAGAAGGAAATATTGAATCAGGTAACTCTTAATACTTACCACACGTAATTTCAACTGCTACATAGATAATGGCACTCTTCCAATATAGTCTCATTGGTGTTGCTAATTTAAATTTATGAGGCGATTAGGGCGGCAGATCGCTACCCGATCTCGGGAAGCGCTGACGTTAATTATTTTGAATCTCTTCAGATATCTGCAAATTGATATTTATAATCAGCAGTCATGCTAGTTTGTTAAACCAAGCAGAACACAGTTTACATGAATCAGTCATTATGACAAGATAAATTGGCTGTTGACTGGTGACAGAAACTTGTGCACAGTCACTGCGTAATAGAAGTTATATGAAGGGTATCCAATCATTTGACAAAAAACAAATGAAAAAATTTCATTTGACAAATAACATTTGACAAAATTATACTTGATAAATTTATTATTTTACAAACAATTGTTTAATAAACTACTCATTAGACAATATATTTACTATAAAAAAGTTATTATGCTAAAACATTAATTTACAAATTGATTATATTTTTAAATATGTTATTTGGCAAAACAACGTAAAGCATAAATGACATTTGACAAAATGCCTTGCTTGGTAAATATTTTAAAAGACTTAAGTTTCTCTGGAATTAGTATTAATACAAAATTATTACTTGCCTATAAATAATCTGTCCAAGATGAAAATTGCTACCAAGCAATTAAATATTTTCAAAATTTCGCGTACCTAAGTATTGGTTAGAAATTAGTTATTTTTAAAAACTAATAATGTATCTTCTAACTTTTTGTACAATCACTAATTTGGCAAACGAATTATTTAGTCAAACGATTATTTTTTAAATTATTATTTAACATTTAAATTATTTTCTAAGTAGCACATTTGCGAAACCTGTATTATGTCAAATGATTGTTTTTAAAGTAATATGTTTGCGAAATGAAAGTTTGTCAAATGATTAGTTTTTGGAACGTTGTTTGTAAAATTATATTTTGTCATACGTTTTTTGTCAAACAATAGTAAACCTATATGAAGACACAAAGGAGTGACTGTGCTCATAAACTTAGCTTGTGTTGTAGCCATAACACCAGAATAAACATTAAATATTTTCTATAATTCTGTATCAGGTATCATTAAGTAATCAAATTAACTCTATCTGCTTGTGTCCCTGAAAGTACATGTCTTGAATTTTATTGCGAGGTATTTATGTTTCAGTTCTTTAGGTTATATCAATCGAATCTCCCGTTAGTGACATTTGATGAGCCGCAAATTCTCCAGTACCTGTATACATTTTTATATATCGATGGGTAAAACAGTGGCAACAGGTTACGCTTTATTACCGTACTAATATGAATCTCTTACTTAACCAAATCTCATCAATTTTTTCATTAGTCGATTAAAGCTACTCATATTATCATTATACAGATCTTTCTGAACAAATTTACCGCTTAGAAAAAAGCCACTTTTGTTATTTGCCTTCCATTCCTTCTAACAAACAATTTTCTATAAAGGCTAATTACGAGTATCTCCTACCATATTTTATAAAATAAACTTCTTAGATTAATTATTTCTATCACTACGTGAATAAATTAATGTAATTTATGGTCCACCCAATTAAATAGTTACTTTTAATGACAATGATCGTAAAGGACTACGCCAGTACATCTCCATCATTTACCCAATATAAGTACAGTAACAGATGCAACTACATTAAAATGAGCTAGGAACAACAACATAATCAGCAATTATTTCAAACATCAAATACAACAGGTACGGCCGTGTAACTAGAACTGGAAATTACCTTTCTACACAGACATTGATAAAACTAAATAGGACTAATCACGAGCGGAATGAGTCATTCGATATCGCAGACCAGTCATTTGGTCAGTGTCGCAAAACTAATGACACATAATGACGGGCGGATGGAGGACGGGGGTGGCGATGTTGGCAACACGAGGCGGCCTCTGCGACGGACAATACTGACTCGTAACGCTTCTGCCGAAGGCCTCGCAGACCGAACATCGCACAGTCAAGCTCTGTTAGCTGTCCTCCCCGAGAGCTATTGTCGTTCGGCTGCAGTCGCGACGACCACGATCACCTGACCACCCCTGCCGCAGATAATTGGCCTCGTCTACCGACCACGCACCCATCATGACGATATATTTTTTTAAATCAAGACAATTTGATTACACTGTCCTGTAGTTAGAGACAAAGAAATACTGTGTGCGGTAAAATCAGATATAAAACTTATTCGTTTATAAGTACCTATCAAGTTTACGCGGTACCTACTCTACGATGATAAGAGTCTGCTATGTTAGCGATAGCACTCGTATTGCGTCGTAAGAAAAGCATGAAGAGATTGAGGAAAAAAAAGAAGATAAATAGGATTGATTAAGTCTCCGACTCTCCACCTTGCCAAAAAATATACATCAGTTTACGTCAATAAATAATCAATATTCTGTTTAAGAGTGGCCCCATAGACTATATTGCGAGCCTATACTACCTGGCAATACATAAATGTTTTATGAAATAATCTTTATTTTCATCCTTATTAATTTTATAGTTATAATGATTATGATTTTTGTCAAAAAAATAGCGTACGTTTACAATTTATACATCAGTATCGCAGCAAAACATAGAAATGTGCATAATTAAAGACTTAAATATTGAGCAAGATATACGAAATTAGTGACTGACTGCTGCTTAGACATATGGAAAAGGTTATTCAGGTATCCGATCACATCAAACCTTATACTCGGTCTAAAGTTCGTAAAAGCAACACGGTGCGCGTGTTTTGGCAAGTAAATAAAATTCAAATTGTATAGAGTGTGTGATTGGAAATATACTTAGTCCATTAAGTTTGACATATTACACCTCTGCCTACCGCTTCGGGGATACAGGCGTGAGTCTATAAATAAATAAAATATCAAGTTTGACGCAGGTCATAAGTAGGTACCTACATAAGGTCCGTCTTATAAGTAATATTAAAATATTGAAAAGCTCCATATCACGTATACTAGCTCACATCGTGGGCAGTCGAGCCGTCCATTCGGCCCACTGCACTGATAAGATACAGAATTATACATGTGCAAGTGCACGTACGCAGAAAATAACACATAATAGCACCTCATTGTATTGCACCGTTAGGACTCCGGCGCCTATTCACGCTAAACATAGCATTACCGGCTTACTAACATCAATTGGGCTAATAGATTTTCTAGGACCTATTTTTATATAGGTACCTATTCAATTTCATTTCGTTTATTTCCATCCACACAGACACCTTAGAGTACACAGTATTTTGCACTTTATTGGCATTGAACCTATAAGAATGGAAATTTTTGTTGGTCTAATAGATGACCCAGAAAAGCACCTACATATCTACATTTTTATGTAGGTAAAGAATTCACATTTCTGCACACAATACCTACACAATGTTTATAAAAGGGATATTTTTAACAGCGTATCAAAAATGTTATGTAACACACTAAAGTGAGTTACGCAAAAAAACTTTATTATTTCACTAAAATACTGACTTACACACTAAAATACTATTTGTACACCAAATATGATGATCTTTTTACAAAATATCATTTGATATAAAAAGTTTCGTCGGCTCGGGAAACTTATCCACTTAGAAAACTTAATAGGTTATGTTAGGTTCTCTTGTGACCCTGCTCCCAAAAATAGGAGCCCTGCGAAGCAGGGCTCCGTCAACTTAGCTTAGTGGTGCAATTAGTATTTTTGGTGGAAAATTAGTATTTTTGACTAACAGTTAAATACAACCCTTTATAAAATAACCCATACTTACTTATCTATATTTTTAATTAAATTGCACATTAGCATCGTACCTTCCTTTCATGAAGCAGTATTCGTTAAAAACACTGCTAATGCAACAATGGCACTCACTATAAAATCGTGTGCGTCCAATTACTCATAACAATGTCAACAGACATGAAAAATACATATTCCTTAGCTGGAAAATTAGAAAGTACGCAACAGTTTAGTGCAGTCATTTGAAATGCACTTACATTTCAATAATTCCATTATCATTCGGACGCGTGCATGCAGTTACTTTCACTGGACATTTCCAAACATGGTTGTCACTTCACTCTCCTAACATCACTGACCGTGCGTGTTTCAGTTTCGATAATTGTACAACTTGGCGATTATTTTAATGCTTTAATCGTTTGCTATTGCAAGAAATATATTTTTATAGCAGCATGAACGTGTCGTGATGGATTAAGAATACAATATGTCACTACCTCATTACGTTCCATGTGTGACTTATGAGGCGTCTAAAAGAATACGCAATGAAAATATTGTTTTGCGAATCGACGGAAAACTCACATCAAATACTGTACCAATACGTGTGGCCAGCATGGTACAGTAGATCAATTTCTCCTAATGACTCTGAAAGGCTTCAATTCAATTCAATTCAATTCACTTTATTTGCATAATATGGGTTTGACAATAGGTATTACAGATTTTAATGGTATCACCATATTCAGCCTTTCAGCATGCAAAATTTTACAAAGTATTGAGACTACCTAATGAAAATTTAATAATAAAATTATTTCATTACAATAGATTATACATTAACAATAAAACATTACATACTCAGTCAATCTAAATTATCAATAAATAGGCAGTAATTAAAAAATGTCAACATTTAAATTAAATAGAATTCAATATTGGTATTATATAATATTGGTAAAACATAATATTAAATATTGGCTATACAGAATGTCTTATTTTATAGATCGCGGGAAGCGGTTGGATACGGGCGGCTCAAGATCGGTTTGTGTGGGAAGCCTTGGGAGAGGCTTATGTCCAGCAGTGGACGTCTCTAGGCTGACATGGTGATAAAGCACTAAATATAGCATAATAACCTGACTCGTCTCTTGTGTTAGTGGCTCTGGCTGCGAAGCCACGGTTCGTGATTTTGAACCTTTGTGTGATGAATAAGATGATTTTGTATCATTATTATTTGTTTTGTATACTTATACATTTTAAGAAAATAAAAATACTGTATGTCTGAAAATTATCTGGTACTCAACACAAACTCTGCCTTGTTAGGAATCAGATAATAGTTTGTGGTGCCACGATAGTATATTATTCACGAAGCATCGATGATATTATCAGTTAACAATTACAATACCCATTTTAATGGTACAGGATATTTTCGCAATCAATAAGAAATGTTTAGGTACTGACATCTTTGAAATTAATAAAGCTGCTTCGAAAGTCTTAATCTTAATATATAAAATCCTTGCGTTACTGACTGACTGACAGACACGCTACAGCCGAAACTATTGGGCGCAGGAAGCTGAAATTTGGCATGTATGTTCCTTGGGAACCGTAGCGGTGCACTAAGAAGGGATTTCCCGAAATTCCCACGGGATCGTCCAAAACAGGAAAATTTCAAAAAAATGCAGGCGTAGCTGCTGGCGTCCTCTAGTATTTACACAAAAATGCCGAATCCGAAAAACACTGGGAACATACAACTTTTTAATTTACGATATTGTAATTTGTTTAATAAGTGCTCAAATAATTGTAGTGATCGTGTTAACATTGCGGGTAGCTATCAAATAGTTATTTGTGCAACAAGAGAGCAAAGTTGTTTTTTGTTTCGAGTGCTGATTTTGAGTCCCGAGCAAGCGAAGGATTCTATGATTGATTCACGAGCGTAGCGAGTGAATCACAGTTAGAATCCAGAGCGCGGTGAGGGACTCAACAGCACGAGATACAAAAAACTTTGCTCTCGTGTAGCACACATAGCTTTTCACCACAGCAGTGAGAACACATATTTCTTAGGAGACAGAAATGAACAGGAATAGATTGAATTCTGCGTAATCACTTGTTGATTTAACTCTTCTGGTGTTAAAGTAGTCATCATCGCTAGTTTCACTCATCTTTTTAGATTATTTTATATAATTATTAATATAATTTAACACACGTTACGCTATACCTACTGTATAAGCATCAGCGAAATTTTTATTCCTGCTACTTTTTTAAATCGCGTTTTATTACCGCGTCCCTGATGTTTATTTTTCAAATGTATCATTGCTGTAATTCTAAATAAAAATGTATTGGTTAAATACTAATTTTATACTATTAATTAGACTTATTTTTATTAAAATCCAATAATAAATTAAACATGTAAACAAAAACATATTAAAAAAGTAATTTCTTTATTACAAATATCTTTTTTTTTTGCGTGCTCGTAGGTGTTTTCTTTGAGGTCGAATTCCAAAATCGAATTTCGAATTCGAAGGGGTTTGTTTCTTCACTCACTTTTTATATGCATATGAAAGAGACAGGGCACAGTAAAATTCGAATGTTTCAAATTTATGGCTGAACAATGTCAATTCGTGTCATATTGAAAAATTAAAAAGTTACTTTGCCTCACGCTCGAATCAAAATCGCGTTTTGTTCACTGTTGTCTCGCAGCAAAAGCGGCATGTTTGAGCTGCTGTGGTGAAAATGAATTTAACTGGTACCTAAAAATTTTCGATCAATGATCTTTTATGATGTTCGCTTTGACTTAACTCAACAAGAACATTGCCAGAGAGTGGTAATTTTCTTCAATCGGAATTTGGTTATAAAGCTCCTTGTCGCAGCTCCATGCATACGTGGTTTGGAGAATTTGGTCATGAAAGTGATCATTTCGGAGGCGATGAACAGGAACAGAAACCAATATTGAAACAACGTGACAGCAAATTCGTACTGTATTAGGCGTTGGAATGAGTCAAGTACAAGAAAATTACATCATATCATCATCGTTCATCTTATATGGTTTGGAAATCTATAATATAAAAATGAATCGCTGAATGTGTTGCTAAGCGCAAATTTCGAGAGTAGCTGAACCGATTTCGTTAATTATGTTTTTATAATATTCCTTGAAGTACGAGGATGGTTAAAAAATAAAAAATATGAAAAAAAAGAATCGACTGTTAGGCCATACGAAGTTCGCCGAGTCAGCTAGTACTCTATGAATATAGCATAACTTAACGGCATACCAAAAACGACTAGGTACTACGTGTCCAAAAGTGCAACGGAATTGTGAATTAATGGAGGACAGTCATATATAGTGTATATAGTATAATATATAGTGTTAAAACAATATCATATCAGATGACGAAAGAAAAAGCAAGTCAGCAAAGGGGTCCTATCTTTAAAAATTGGCCGACGAAAGCTTAGAAATTTCGAAATACTGGTAAGAAAATTGTTGTTTTTAGAAAATCAGGACAAAACACTATAGTATTGCTTGAGGAACAACGGACATTTACCACTAGTTTGTACGTCGACACTTGCTTGCCCAAAGCTGTAGAAAGATTCGTAAAAAGTCATTATTCACCACAATAACGCGTCGCTTCCTCATATTCCGCTAAGGGAAGCGTATTTGAAGCCTTAGAATGTAGAGCTAATAACGCATTCTCCTTAAACCAGGACATCGCACCTGTCTTTTGTTTAAAAAAAATACAGACAAATTTAAAGCACACGTTTACGAGCCCTGTTTTGGCGGTAAATGCGTTCTGTGAAGTCTTTAAATAGGTTCTGAAGGGAGAATGGTCTAGAGTGGGTTTCAACGAATACAAAAATATATTACTTACTTTAGAAGGCACAGTACTTTGAAATGCAATAAATGTAGCCTAAATCTTTATATCTGGTCTCCTTTATCAGAATCCGTGAACTTTTAGTAGACCACATGCCATAATACTGCGGTTAAGATGGCAGTGAGTTGGACACGAAATGATATACGGCTTAGGTTTAGGTTTCTTAGGTAATATTTCGCAACCGGATCCCAGAAGAAAAGGTTATTTTCTACATCTTAAGTTTCATTTATCTTTTTATTCACTGCTAACTTACCATTAAAATGATACAAAAAGCCATTTGAAAGTTTATTCATAATTGAATGGAATAGCACAATGATAAGAATATTTTACGCGAAACGACTGTTCTTAATTTAGCAATTCTCCTTTAACTTGTCAACTCAGCTACAGTTCGTGTGATCAAATATTAGAAACAACATAATATTTGTCTAGTAAACGACTTTTTAATTAAATGCCATTTACCTTCATAATTTTATTTATAATAAAATATACTGTTAGATGTACCTTTTCTGCATTATATTATTATTAAGCGAATTGTGTGATAAGGGAGTGTTGTGGTGTAAAAGAAGATATAGTGACAAGCATCGAGAAAGGTGTGTTAAGGTCGTTTGGGCACGTGGAGAGGAGGAAAGATTGACCAAGCAGATATATAAGGCAAGTGTGAATGGGACTGGACGAAGGGGATGACCTAGGCGGACGTTCTCTGACCAGATTGGAGACATCCTAAAAACAGAATAGGTTAGAAGTACCCTGAACAGAAGAGCATGCATGAGGAATCTGATGGGAGTGAATGAAGCTAGAGAGATATGTCAGGATCGTTGCAAATGGCGTTCCGTCTCTGCCTACCCCTCCGGGAATCAGGCGTGAGTCTATGTATGTATTATTATTAAGCAGCAGGCAAGGGAATCGTTTAGACTGCCACGCAAAGGTCTTAGGCACGCACCACTAACTTTATGACGTTATGTGCGCAGGAATTAATATTCTAACTCGTTTTATTGGTCAAGAATAACTTATACGTCAATCTGGATTTAGGTTGAAGTATTTAATTGAAGCCCATTTCTTTTTAATTTTCTTTTTATGTGTTAAAAATAAGATAAGATAAGAATATACTTTATTGCACACCAAAATAAATGTTTACAATATAGGCTTAAAAACTACAAGTAATGCACAATCGGCGGCCTTAAAAATATTGCTGGTTGAGACTGTGAAGATTAAATATGGAATACCTAAGTGTTTTAGATGTTGATGCCTTAATGAGTATTTTTCTGTAGATATCTATCGAATACTTGCCATTCAGTTTTATAAAATTGTTTATAATAGTAGGTATAGGTAAAATATAATAATAGTCTTTAATTGATATCAGTTAGACCAGCGTATGTTGGGATGACGTGATCTAACTGTGATAGTAATAAAGAACTATATTCTTATCAGAAATCCGTGACATTAGCACCTACTCTACTTTACTGAAAATAAATTAATTTTACTAATTTCATCGCTGGCTATATTTTTACAGATGTTACATTACTTACTTTAAGCATTAAAGTTATTTTGACGCATTAATAAATTTATAATAAAAACGATATTCAAACGTATTCTAAAATATTGTGAATTAATTTCCGCTTCGGCCTACTCCTTCGGGGACACAGGCGTGAGTCTATAAATAATAAAATAAATAAATTAATTAATCATCTATTCATGTTGTTGAATCTTTTTAATTGATTCATTTACTGACGTGCTTTTCTTAGTTTAATGGCTTAGGTTGTGAAAGCTCAGTATAAACTCGTAAGTTCGACTCCAACTAAGGATGCAGCTCATTAAGATTAATGTAATTTATTGTATTATAAGTTTACTATGATTTTCTTATCCAAACAAAAAGATTTATCCTAGGTGGGTATGGAACCCACGACCTCTGGTTATACGCACTTGCAAACCCGATTAAACCGTAATCTCTTACCTCAAAATAATTAGGCAATTATTTCATTTTAAGGCGATCATTTTAATTTTTATACCATAGAAATGAAAAAATTGCATTGCATTTTCAATTGAATACGTAATATATGTTACAACTAGCAGTAAATAGATGGAACGACATCACTTATATATGAGATACGGGCGCGGATCGCTCGCGCGGACTCAGCGTACGTGCATGGGGCCAGAAATGAAATTGATGAACTTTTCTCGCAGCAATAATGGCTTTGGCACGTACCAACATAATTCCCGACAAAACTTCCTCACATAACCCCCCGCCCAGCGCCAGGGCTGCTCCAATTCAATCAATACATTTTAATTTATAAGGATATTGGCTTAAACGTACCTACCAATTTTATTGCGCATTTAATTGAGTAGCCTAAAAGTCCAGTCGTTAGTGGCCACAACTACTACGCTGAAGATCATGTGTTCGATTCTTCTCCAGGCAAAATCTGCGTGTGATAACCTTATTTGTTCTGCGTTTGGTCATAATTAATATATAAGCTGTAAGTATTTAATAATATCCTAAGTATTTTTGTCAGTCATCTGGTTTCTAATAGTCCAGGCACTGCCCAGTTTGGGATCAAATGATCGTATGTGAGTTGTCCCAGGATATTATATAATTATATCTGTATATAAACGTAGTAACATAATTATACTAAATACACCTTTGCCATTTTTATCAGAAACTTCCTCATGATTCAGTACGAAAAATATTATCAAAAATATATAAAGCACTTGACTCTCTTATAGGTGCAATGTGTCCTACAAATTTTAATGATTTCACCGCTGTAAATATGTAGGATAGAAAACCAATGAAAGTAATGCAAACGCAGTGGAAACCCGATGTGTGCACAGTGCACGCCTACACAACTACACATGGTATCCGGTGTAATACAAGCCGAGCAAACCGTAACAGAGCGAAAGTGTCTACAATAATGTTGATTAGATCAGTACCTACTATTCTAATGAGAAAAACTGATAACGGAACTGATAATATCGAAATGCTTCGCACATTACGCTTTTTTGCGTTTATGTATTTATTCAATTTTGCGGTGTTATGTTTTCTAGTTCATAAATAGACATTTAAATTATGCGTCTGAATTGCAAGTTCATATTCAAAATATCTATGTGAGTAATCGAATTTATTGATAGGTTTATCCCATGTACAAAATATCTATGTGAGTAATCGAATTTATTGATAAGTATATACCTACTTTAAAATGCTACTACTTATTAAAATTCTAATCAATCATTAAATTATTTTGAGAAACAACCGGCTCTACTCGTGAATTGAAATGGTATAGAAAGACAATGTAATTTTTGGAATCATAGCCCATATTTTACACACTATTTCATATAGTGTAAGTTGAAAGTTTCCTATAGGTACTTCAATACGAATGAAATGAGCTCAAAGTTTGTAATCATTGAGTATTAACCTAGTAATAAAGATATATTAATTACAAGTAAGAAACTGTTGTGTGGCAGCCCTATAGCACTGGACAGCGACAGCGGGTGAAGGCGAAGAAGGGAGCGCACATCCAATATAAGAAGAGAACAAAATAGGTTTATGTCGAATACTTTGACCATTCGCCCGTAAAGTAACTTCGCTGTACGAGTGACGCCCGCAGCCTTGCCTCCTGTATTTACCTACACAAACATCAAATGCATTACCTGAATTGTTTTATGCTCAGCAATCATGAGATATTTATGAACAAGATATAAATGTAGGTATATAACTTTTATTTACAAGTGAGTGATACATCGACGCAATAAATTCACACTAACCTAAACTGTCATTACTATCACACAAACAAATTCAAAACGTTTGCACAGACTGGAAATGGCTCTCACACGGGCATTCTGATTTAGTAATGACGAGTGGGAAATGTCCTGTGTCGCTCCAAATATCTTTACCAATTTAGGATCAAAATTTGTTTAGTTCTCAACAATAGGCATTGACATTATATACCCAAGTTTAGACCGTATCAATTTAGCTCACTAATTTGCATTAGCAGCTAAATCAGTAATCTATGGAAACATCGACGGTATTGTTAGCCTAATTCGAGATGTTGACAGCCATCAAGTATTGAGTGGCGGCGAGATGGCCGGCGGACAGCGACACCAGGAGCGTCAGCGAAGCAAGCCGATAATATTAGCTCACACCCTCAATACTCGGAGCTTAGACCTCAGCCCCCGGAGATTCACCGCCACTGCTACCTGCAATATTGATGTTAGGTACGCGGTATACCCACTTGCCATGCTCCTATGTATAGAAAAGCAAAGCTAGTATGTGATTGACATACACACTAGCTAAAAAACTAATCAAGTGAAGCTCACAATTCCTGATAGAGATGAGGCGAGCTATACCGCCGCCGCTGCACCGCTTAATCAGCGTTGGTCCGCCCGCCCTATATTTGCGTATGCAAAGAGACGCCAGCCACATTAACGATGCCATATAGCCAGCGTAGCGTGCAGCGATTGGGCAAACACATATCTGCATTATAAACAGCGTCCGGGCTCACAAACGTGCACTGTGGTCGGCCTTTACCGGCGCACGGCTAATCAACGAGCTGACCTTCCGCAGCCGAACAAACGCACAACCACACTCTGGCTCTCCCTGTAAAATCGACGACTACCTAGCTAGTTAACTCGAGCACACATCCACCTCGTCATTCATTAACACATTATTTATTCAGCTCTAATGAATCGATCGTGTAAGTAGTGCACATTGCCGATAAATACATACGATGCACTCAAGATGATAATAAAATAGCTATGTGCTCTAACAGTATTCGTGCATGTGCAGTGAATCGATTAAAACTTTCTACTTTCCACGTGCATAGCCGTAGCGTCCACATTAACGGAAAATCTCGACACATTTCTCGGACTCTTCTTCACTAGAGCGTGCAATGAAAGCTGTTCGCACCAATAATTAAAACAACATGCATTATAAGAAATATACACATGTTAATTTGTGCAAGCCATGTGGACATCATTAGTATCAAGTCAATATTATGCCAGCATTTGATGGATAATTGATTAGCACGATATACATAGACTAATGTTTTATGTATCTTGAATTTAATGTATTTAGGGTAATTCCATGTTATGCTTCGCATTTATTATTCTTTACTTTTTGTTCAATATGCAGTCACATTTTGCATGATCATTAAAGTTTTTATGTTGTTGAAACGACTGACTGGGGTTGAGACGTTATCAGTTATCAACTCATGAAACTTAATGAAACCGGAAGTTATGGATATAATAAACAAATTTACCTACGTGTTAAATGAAACTCGACTGAGTGTAACATTTTTTATTTTCGCCTCTTCATCACTTTAATAAATTAATTTACATTTAAACATACACTTGTAGTCACAAATAAATAAATTACATTCAATAATTTACTGACATAGATTTGAAAACTCAGAGTGGACGACCGTTACGTCTAAGAAGGATGTCCGCAGAACGGACGGTACTTTGGTTTGAGGTTATTTTGTGTGTTGGCGCGGTGGAGCGTTGTGGCGATGGCGAGCGGGCGTGGCGGCGGCCGAGCGGCAGGCGCCGAGGAGCGGCCACAGGACCGCCGGAGCCACATGGCCTCCATGGCCACAGGGCCACGCCGGTGCCGGCGACCTTCTGATCCGCGCTACACGCTCGCTGTCGTCTGCTCGCCGTAAAAGTACGGATCCACCGCGCCTGTTTTCGCTGGCCTCACCACATATAGATTCCGCCTTCGAATTAAAGACTAGAATTAAAATAATTTTGATTAAAATATGTTAGCGTAAGCCACAATTCAAAATTATCACATCATTCATCAATAACACAACTCAAGCTATAAAAGCTAGATCAAATCTTCAAAACTCAAATAATATTTGGCTCACCTATGGTGCCCGTCTGCATGTACTTGGAAGGTAGTCTCAGCGGGAGCTCCATCGTGGCTGAACAGTTTTTTCAGGGCGATTATTCCAGCAATGGTCAGAGCAACTTTACTGGCAATCAGGGCTTTACCGGCAATCGCCGCCAGAGTCTTCAAAGCCATACCTCCCACCATGGTCACGGTAGTGAAAATACCGAGTAAAAGATAGGGTAAGACCTTCTTACCTAAAATAATAAACACACAAAATTATCACAAGTTTCGGAATAGATATATATCAGACATCAGTGTACTTCATATTTCTTAAAAGCTTACCTCTACCCCTGCCTTCCGCCGCCAAATCCATAGAAATGGTATGTGTGTTCAATAATTGCTCGAACCTAGTACGTAACATGGTATCGAGCTTGTCTTCTGTGGACATTCCAGGGAAGAAGCGCGGCTCCGCAACCGCGGAGGGTGCATCAGCTTGCTTCACCAATGTCAACCCATCGGCAAGCTGAACGCTTTCCTACAACACAATTAAGAATAAAATGACACTATCTGTATCACTGTATAACCATGTCCAGATGCAACACAAAACACGAGATTTTTCACCTGTTCCACTGCCCTTGTGAGCGCTACAAGAGCTTTGCCCTTCAAACACATTGACATGTGCTTCTGTGCACTACAATCATCGTAAAGCTTCTGTAGAACTGAGAGCTCAGCGGTCCACCACCCACTGTCCTCGGCTCTCCCGCTGTCGATTTCGTTTTGCGTATCGTCGACCTCCATCCTGCGGGATCTCCGAGGTCCACGAACGTGACCCGCCACCATTGCCACACAGATAACTGATACGACGTATATCCGGAATACGGTACACATTTTCGTTTTTTGTCACACACAACACTAAAACTAATATCAACGTGTATGAGGGTGGTCCAGCAGCGACTGACGGGCGGTGGAGCGGGTGAGAGCTTATAACCGTGCGCCACTTCGCCGTCGAGCACCACCAAACATCCGCTATTCCGCACTAATTCTCCGCACGCGCACTTATGTAACTGAACTTGAAAATGATCGAGAACCATTTTCCAAGCCAATTTCTCCGATAAAATGCATGACAAAAAGCGAGACACATATCTGTTACCAATTGCACCGTGTGTTGTATCTACTACAGTGTGTACACGTTTACGTGTGTGAAAAGCGTAATTACGAACCACTTGCGTGAGGTAGGAGGACCATTCAGCCCCACATTTCATTGGCAAAGTGACTGATTTCAGTTGATTAGTTGCTGTTAATTTGGCGTAGTTGACTTCAGTTCAGTCCTTATGAACGTGTGCGCACGGTTTTAGTTTGTGTACGCAGGTCTTGCCTGACGTGCATGACTCGGCTGTGGACGTTGCCGTCGAGGACGTAAATCGTAAACGAACGTTCAAGTCACTACATAAACTCGTTTAAGGAACTGCGTCTATACGCGATTTACAGGAAAGTAAAAGCGGTATCGAACCGTGTCGTAACTATTGTCATTTTTGTCCAGTGCCACGTCGGTAAGAAAATTAAAAAAATAACAAGCTACTATTGAATACGATTCTTCATTGATTATAATACTGATAGGACTGATACAGATAGGAAACTATAAAAAGTAAAAGGAAGTAACTATGACTGTATATTAATAAAATATATTTTCTTTAGGTACCAACCAATGCAAATTGCGAATTTGGCTTGTCCATTATTATTTCCCTACTTAATTGCAGTATTTGCTTGGAAGACTGTACCCGAAACCAGGAATAAGCAGTCAATCAACCGATACTTTAAATTAATATGAAATAATGTAATCAGTAGAATAATCAGTAGTTAAAATCCGAAAATTAAAACCGGAACTTGGTAATAAAAGTAAAATTATTTTTTAGGCAACCAATATGTACTGCCCCTGCCTACAGTTGTTATTGTTATGTCTTTTGAGATTTTGAGATCCATACTAATTGTAGTCTTTAACAAATATCTCATAGTGGACCATAAACCAGAAATCTGTGACCATCGCAAATCAATTTGCAAACAATCGTTTAGAATAATAGAAACGTTTATTGCCAAGAATATGGTCATAACAGATATTCAATTATTCTTGTTCTGCATATTCTGCCAAATGTGGCGTGCAAGTATTTAAACAATATCTATTTTTTTTACATTTGATTATGGTAATTTACATAACTTATTACATAGTTCTATAACTTAGATTCATACATCATGCAGTCGTATTACGGTTTATCGCAGAGATTGCTTTGGTTTAATTTCAAATTGCTTTTTAGGATATGTAACACGACCCTACCTTTGTTTCGAAACCTATTTAATATATCGGCATCACAAAAGACAATTTAAAATTATGCTAATGACCAAGAAAGTTTAAATACCCAAATTCATAGTTATTTTATAATTAAGTATTTAGTGTATCGATTAAGAATGAATGGAGATGTCCGTAGAGGACGCCAAGACGGACTTACGCCGACAAAATTGGTGACGTACCTACTGCGGAAGAGCCAAATCAAAAGTACTCAATGTCATAACCGACGAGCATACATGACGAGGTTTGAATGTCGAGGAAGCGAAAGAGGTATGTTTGAACCGGAGCATTTGGCGTTCCATAGTCTCTCTACCTACCCAATAGGAGACAGGCGTGACGTTTAGATAGATAGATAGAAGTAGCTGTGTGACTTAAATAGCAACTTCTTTTTGCTCCGTTTAGAATATTAATGACTTTTAACGTCTATTTAATAGCCAAATACTTTTATTACATACCAGGTACATACAGTCTCTATCTAATTTCGTTTCTTAATAATTATATAAAGTGCGATTCAGACTCACTCATGAAGGGTTCCGCAGTAGAGGGATCCACTTAACATACCAATTGTCTTCACTTTACCAAATATAACTATTACTTTTTCGCCAGCAAACAAACTATATTTTCCATTGTGTTTTTATAAATGACAAAGTTATATTTGCGCTTTTTGAATATGTGCTATATCTCAAAACCTGTTGACTACATCTCGTTCAAACCTATTTTCCTTGGCAGTTTTCATTAACATCTGCAGTATATATATTTTTTTCAGATTTATCACTCTCTTACTTTAAAAGTTAGAAGGGAGGGAGACCCCACTCATTTTACCGCTTTGGACTCATCTTACCACTTTGGCCTGCCTTTCAAACGATTTAAGAAACAATGGTATTATGGTGACCCTCAAAGTAATTTTAAAAATCTATCTATAGATACCCCGCATATAAAGACAGTAAAAAAATAATATTTAGTTCGGTTCGACGTATGGTTAACTAACCATAATTTCCTACGTTTTAATTTTTTTATAAAAATCGTAAAGCGGTTCCAAAATGCATCTACCTACAAATTTACAAATGTATAGTGTCAATAGTTTCGGAATAAAGTGGCTGTGACACCCGGACGGACAGACAGACAGACATGGTAAATCTATAAGGGTTCCGTTTTTTGCCAGTTTTGGCTACGAGACCCTAAACAGTATATCTCTCTCTCTCTCTCTCTACTCCGCGGAGTGCTATGAGTTCAATCCCCACATGAGACAATTCGACGTCTTTATAATTTTGTAAAGTTCCTCGCGGTACAAGATGGATTCCTCGTGGGTGAGTAAGGAGTCTCAAAATAAAATAGCTTCAAATTGCAGACATTTTACCTGAGAAACATTTGTGACGTGGTATTGTTTGCTGACGATACTTCATTGATATTTAAAGTAGAGAAATGAGGAAAACTTTACCGAAATAAAGAGTGCTCTTATTCAGGTGACTAAATGGTTTACTGTAAACAACTTAGTACTGAACGCCAAAAAAAAAACAATTGCTTTGCCAAACGTCAGAAACCTTGGTAGGTACTAACATCGTTATAAATGATGATGTACTGGAAACAACTGAATCTACGTTGTTTCTAGGAATAACACTTGATTCGAAGTTGCAATGGGGCGCACACATTACCTACATATCTGTCAGCGAAACTTAGTTCGGCTGCTTATGCCATTAAGGAGATGGCGTAGTTTAACAGATGTCGATACGGCTAGACTGGTATATTTTGGCTATTTTCATAGTGTTATGTCATATAGCATATTACTATGGGGTAGAGCTGCAGATATCGAAAGTATTTTTAAATTGCAAAAAAGAGCAGTTCGGGTCATTTACCAATTACGATATAAGAGTTTCGCTCAAGGAAAGATTTAAGGAAATCGGTATTTTAATTGTAGCTTCTTAGTATATTTATGCTAGTTTTTTGCATGTGCGTAAAAATATAAATTCATATTCAAAGAATAGTGATATACACTCAATAAATACAAGAAATAGACATAAATTATGTTTTCCGTATTTCCGTTTGTGTAAACCTCATAATTCTTTTATAGGACTTAGTTTACTTATCTACAACAAGGTACCGATATGTATTTTGGACTTGCCGTTTAGCGCATTTAAGACAAAGATTAAAAATAGCCTAATGCAAAAGGCGTACTACAATTTAAATGATTATCTTAATGACAAATGCGCTTGGAAATAATCTGTTTCAGTATTCACATAATTATTAGGTTAATAGGTAGATAATATTAAAATTTTCATGACATGTAATATGATTCCATTCCAAATAAAATTGTGTAAATGATATTTTTTGGGATCGCCACCACATCATTAAATGTGTTACATGTCGTTAGATACTATTTATTTATTATGTTTAATTTCATTATCTTGTACTCAATCAGTTGGATCGGTGGTTGTATTTCAAAAGGTATCATGTCAATTAAATGTAGGTAATACATTTGCATTTCTTCACGCGTTCCATAAATTTATGCTACTAGGTATTAACAATCTGGAAAATGGAAGAAAATCGCGTTCAAGGTCAGTATACCAACAGATTGTTAATTTTATTACTGCCGGTTCGTACTGTAGTATACTCAAACAAACAAACGAAATTTTATACCTAATATGATACCTTACATTTAATATAACGTACCTACTTAGCTAAATACAATATTTCAAATGTAGAACAATTATTCAATCTTAAGCGTATCATGAAAATATAGCTCTAGATTGGACAAATCCTGTTCTCGAAACCTGTAAACAAAATGATGAGTCATAAAATTATTCATTCATAGTGCAATTTTCTTGCGCATGGTGCGCAACGGTTTGCTTAATCCGTGCAATAAACAGATGGCTGCACGGTTGGCGTAGTGGTTTTAGCGGCCGTCTCGCCACTTGACACTGCGCCGAGTGTTGTGGGTTCGATTCCCACACGAGACAACACTTTGCGTGATCCATAAATTATTTCGAGTCTGGGTGTTCATTGTGTCCGTTGGTTGTATGTTTGTAAAGATCCACGCGATGACACAGGATTTATTCCTAGTGCGGGAGTTGTCTTTTTATAAAAGAAAAATAAAATATACTGAGCAATGACGTTTTCCTTTTACTCAATAAACAACATGATTCATCATTTCATCCGATAGACGTCCACTGCTGAATATAGGCCTCCCCAAGGCTCTCCAGATAGACCGATCATTAGCCACCTACATCCCAACAAGATCATCAGTCCACCTTGCATGAGGCCTACCTCTGTTCTTAGACACAACATGATACTATAAACTAGATAAGAATTGTTTTCTGGTTATTAGTTAAAAAGAAGCTTATCTTACCAAGAAAGGTTTCACTTCTTCAAAATAGGAAAAGGTCTATCGCAAATGATAAAGTTGTCGTCATGATGCATTGATATCTAATTATCTATATCCTTACTTGTTTAATCTTGTGTCTTAAACAAATGACATTTTAATGATGCACATCTTTTAGTATCCAATATAAAGATTATAAACCTAGCTATACTTAATGAGATTTTTATCAAACTTTATATGCTACTAGAGGACGCCAGCAGCTACGCCTGCTATTTTTTTTAAATTTAGCCATTTTGGCCGATCCCGTGGGAATTTCGGGAAATCCCCTCTTAGTGCACCCTTACGCTTTTATGCACAATTTTATATTTGTATGTCCTATGACAAAACATGGCGCATTATATTAATTTTAAGACCACTGTTATTGTACCTACCTATGTTCAACAAATAAATGCTGATTATGATTATGATTAGGTACGGTCCCCAAGGAACACACATGCCAAATTTCAGCTTCCTGCGCCCAATAGTTTCGGCTGTAGCGTGTCTGTCACTCGGTCAGTAACGCAAGAATTTTATATATTAAGAAGATAATACCCTAAAGGAACAACCGGGTATCTATACCTATAGGATTGACTCTATGATTTCTAAATGTGGTTTCTCCTAGTCCCTTTTTTCTATACTTACCTACTTACTTATTTTAATTATATAACCGAAGATGATTATATGAATAAGAAATAAGTAATCTCAATAATGTCATAAATCATGTCTCGTAACGTGTAATTTGTAAGATACTTCTGTGTGTGTATAGTGCTGCATAATAAAAAGAAAATATTGAAATGATGCTTAGAGAAATTGAATTCGATATGTACCTATTTATCTTCACGTGAAAATCCAATTTATCGACAGATTGCACGGTCGAATACGATGAAGCATAACTAGCCACCTCGCCGACATTGCGATTGCCTGATGGAACTTTATTTATAATATCTTGTTTCTTTACTTCTTACGGAAGGTCGCAACATTGGATTGACAAAATATCTGTGAAGTTCGCTCTAGTGATGTTTAATTAAAATAGATGTAAAATAGATTGATTGAAAAAAATATATTGTTGTAATTAGGCAGCAAAGCATGTACTAAGTATCATCATCATATCAGCCGAAAGACGTCCACTGCTGGACATAGGCCTCCCCCAAGACTGTCCGCATAGACCGATCCTGAGCCCTCCGCATCCATCCGCTGCCCGCGTCCCCAACAAGATCGTCGGTCCACCTTGTGGGAGGCCTACCTCTGCTACAACGTCCTGTGCGTGGCCGCCACTCCAGAACCTTTCTGCTCCAACGGCCATCGGTTCTTCCGGCTATGTGCCCTGCCCACTGCCACTTCAGCCTGACTATTCGGAGAGCTATGTCGGTGACTTTGGTTCGCCTGCGGATCTCCTCATTTCTGATTTGATCTCGCAGGGAAACTCCGAGCATAGCTCTCTCCATCGCCCTCTGAGTGATCCTGAGCTTCCGGATAAGGCCCATAGTTAGCGACCACGTCTCGGCTCCGTAGATCAACACTGGCAACACACACTGGTCAAAAATTTCGTCTTCAGACACTGCGGGATATCGGACGTGAAGATATGTCGTAATTTCCCGAACGCCGCCGAACTAAGTATACTTTGTTCCAATTTAAGTTCTAACCTTATCCGTGTAAGTATACTAAGTATAATGTGTAGTTATGTTATTATGTTCAACGATAAAGATACATTTTTGTCATGCTTCTGTCTCTACAGTCCGTAGGAACAAATTTCGAAAAGTTTATCTCATTTTTTTTTTAAGTTTATCTTAGAGTTTCAAATCTTGACTGATATAAGTTCTGGTAAGTATTTATTAAGTCCTTGTTTTGTAATAAGTACCTATGTATGTTTTTTACTAATTAATATAGGTACTACTATTGATACTTGGGTAGTCTGAGTCTAACAAATTCTTTGAGATAAGTGCTTAATTTTAAGTTGTTTTTCAGTAACACAGATTATTCATAGATTAGTTTCAGTGTTAGTAAGTATTTAGGTATAAGTATATACCTAAAGATGTCAAATTAACACATTACATGAAAACTGTAATAATATAGGTATATTAAAATGTATGTTGTACGCTGTATTAATGATTAAGTAGGTATCTATTTAATACTACTTGGTCATTACCATAATTTATTATTTCACGCGAAATACTGTACTACCGAGTCGAACTGTACAATAAGTAGCAACAAATTATAAAATACTATTTCCTCTATTTCATCAATAGGAAAAAGAAAGCATAACCGTGACTACACGCATTCGTACTTGACACGAATGCACTAAATACGTAGTTTGTTCTGTTTTCTACTTTTAATTTAATTTTAACGGCTAAGAAAGGAATAGCCGTGCGTGATGTTCTCTTGCTTCCGGTTATATGCAGCCTGTACCATAATTGGAAACCATATTATGTGCAATGAGGTCTTCGGAAAGTGAACTATCACTTCTACACACTTGACAGATAAAGAAAACAATGATGAAAAGGGCTATGGCAATGTGTCACTATTCATATTCATCATCAGCCCTTTACATTGTCCCACTGCTGCTCTTCTTACTATGAGAAGGGTAAGGCCATAGACCACCACGCTGGCCTAGTGCGGGTTGGCAGACTTCACATGTCTTTCGAGAACATTATGGAGAACTCTCAGACATGCAGGTTTCCTCACGATGTTTTCGTTCACCGTTTAGCAAGCGATAATTAACAATTTAATACGCACTTAACTCCGAAAAGTAATTGGTGCGTGCCGTGGATTCCAACCCGAGACCCTCTGCGTAGCAGTCTGTCGGTCTATCGCTGCCTTTTATCACTGTTCGTATTATTCATATTATTTATCAGTCTAATATTTACTGATTACAGTATCCTTCCACAGTCTAATAATACCTCTTTATACTGTGATCCTACTTTCATTTTAATATAGAAGCCAACCGAATCGATTCGATATGGGCCTTGATGTAACTAAGGTCCCGTGAATTTGAAACCTAATTTAGGGTATGACAAGAAAATCAAATCCGTGAAATCGTTAATCAGTAACAAAAGTTACGAGGGTCAAACTGAAAGTTCTTAGAACTGGCCACTTATAAACAATATAATAAAAAAAATATTCTAAAATTTGAAAATAGAACTCTTTGCCAATATTACTGAGTATATATTTCATTCATTTGTCATTTGTTTTACGATTTGGCGGCAAATTGAAAATTGTCTGTGTCACGTCAACATGAATTTAACACGAGAAAATTTTCGTGCAATGATTTTTTATGACTTTCGATGTCATTTGAGTCAACAAGAAAGTTATGATAGACTACGATTGGCCTTTCACGATGAAGCCCCATCTCGTGCGACTGTTTACAACTGGTTTAATGAGTTTAAACGTGGTCGCACTAATCTCACTGATGATGTACGTGAGGGACGGCCTTCTACGGCGACGACTGAAAATAACATCTGTGTTGTGCGGCGTATGATAGAGACTGACAAAAGAGTGACCTATCAGCAGATTCGGACAAGCTTAGGCATCGGTATGAGTCAAGTGCACAAAATCCTCCACGAACATTTAGCGGTCAGGAAGCTTTGCGCCCGGTGGATACCTCATAATTTGACTAAGGCTCAAAAACTCCATCGTGTGGATTGGTGCCGTAAAATGATTGAAAGATTTAACGGAGGTGACTCAAATGCTGTGTTCGACATACTAACAGGTGACGAAAGCTGGATTTACTGTTATGATCCTGAAACCAAAAGACAATCTGCTCAGTGGGTGTTTCCTTTCGAGGAGTTGCCAACTAAAGTGAAGAGAGATCGAAGTGCGGGAAAAAAAATGGTGGCCTCGTTCTTTGGAAGGATAGGTCATTTCGCAACAATTGTGTTAGAGGATCAAAAAACAGTTTCTGCAGAATGGTACACTACCAATTGTTTGCCACTTGTCTTGGAAAAAGTTCGAGAGAAACGACCTCGCAGTAGGATCCTCCTTCACCAGGACAACGCCTCGTCGCACACCGCCAAGCGAACGATCGACTATTTGGCGACATCAAACGTTGAATTACTGGGTCACCCGCCGTATAGCCCCGACCTCGCGCCTTGTGATTTTTATTTATTTCCAAAAATTAAAGAAAAACTTAAAGGAAAGCAGTTTATGAATGCTGAAGAAGCGGTGGCTGCGTATCGCGATGCCATTGAAGAGACCCCTAAGGACGAGTGGGCAAAGTGCTTTTCCCAGTGGTTCCATCGCATGCAGCGGTGTATTGACGTCAATGGACAATATTTTGAAAAGATATAATAAAACTAATAACTGGCTAATGTAATCAGTTTTTGATTTTCTAAGAACTTTCAGTTTGACCCTCGTATCTTCGTTTTTGCGGTCTCAGACTAGCATAAAAGTGATGGGAGTATCTTCTGTGTCCGGCGGACGAACGCAGGGCAATAATGCAAACCCTTTATAGCTGCAATGCTGCTCTGAGTCTTCTTCTGCCTGCCCTGTTCCCACATTACCTGGGGTCGGCGCAGAATGTTTTTCTCTTCCATTCTCTCCTATCAGACGTCATCTCATCATTCACTCCCTTTTCATTCATGTCACCCTTCACACAATCCATCCATCTTTTCTTTGGTCTTCGTCTTGCCTTAAATCCCTCAACTCTCATCTTCATCACCTTTCTAGTCACATGATTTTCATCCCTCCTCATCTTGGGCATGTGCCCATACCACGATAGACGATTTCCTTTCAGCTTTTCTTGCACCGGTGCAACTTTCAGACTTCCCCTAATAAACTCATTTCTAATTTTATCCATCCTTGTCACCCCACACATTCATCTCAACATCCTCATCTCTGCTACATGCAATCTTCTTTCATCCGTCTTCATCAAGGCCCAGCATTCCGATCCATACAGTGCCACAGGCCTTATTACGGATTTGTAGATTTTGCCCTTTAACCTAAGGGGCATCCGTGGGTCACAAGTTGTTCTTGTGACCTGTCGCCATTTCATCCAACCTGAGTTGATCCGGTGTGTGACGTCGCGGTCTATTTCCCCGTCCCCTTGAATAAGTGACCCGAGGTACCGGAAGTCGGAGCAGACCGATATGGGCTCTCCACCAAGGGATATGGGCGCGGGACTGGAGAGACCGCCGAAGTCGCAAAACATATACTCAGTTTTGCGTATACTGACTTTCAGGCCAACACTCTCCAGCCTTTGCCACCACTTTGTCAGTTGCCCTGGACCTCAGGAGCACTCTCGGCAAGGCAATCAACACAATGTCGTCGGCGAACAGCATGCACCAGGGAGCCTCTTCCTGTATGTCCGCCGTGAGAGCGTCCATTATAAGCAGGAAGAGGTAAGGGCTAAGAGCCGACCCTTGGTGCAAGCCTACAGCCACATTGAATTTGTCGGTATTTCCCGCTGTATACCGGACGTAGGTTGTACATCTACTGTACATCGCTCGGATCAACTGTACATACTTCCCAGGCACACCTTTCTTCTTAAGAGCCCACCACAAAACCTCACGAGGTACCCGATCATATGCCTTTTCGAGATCCACAAAAACCATGTGCAAGTTTTTGTGTGCACTTCGGTATTTTTCACAGAGCTGGCGGATCTCAAAAATGGCATATGTTGTTCCTCGACCAGGCATAAAATGACACTCTCTTCTCTCAATCTTCGTTCAACCACTTTCTCCCAAACTTTCATACTATGTGAAATTAGCTTTATTCCTCTATAGTTGTTGCACTCCAGCACATCACCTTTGTTTTTATAGATGGGAACCAGCGAGCTGTTACACCATTCATCAGGTATGGCTTCTTCCACCAACAACTTATTGAAGAATAAAGCCACTGCCATCCATCTACCTGGAGTGTCTTCCATACTTCAACTGGTATTCCATCCGGCCCCGCAGCTTTTCCATTCTTCATTCCATTTACTGCTACTCTCACTTCCTCCTCACTTACCTTTCTTATCAGCCCCTCATTCACAGGTATATTCTCAAGCAAACCACTCCAATCATTCTCTTCATTCATCAGTCTCGCAAAGTAATTTCTCCATCTATCCTTAATTTTGTCATTCGCGGACAGTACCGCTCCAGTCTCATCTTTTATACACTTTATCTGACATACATCCCTTGCTTTCTTCGCTCTAGCTTTAGCGAGGCGGTATAGTTGTTTTTGACCCGCCGGGCTCTCTAGGTTATTGTATAAGCCCTCCTTGCTGAGCTGCCGCTTTTGCCAGAACAACGACTTTCTTAGCTTTCTTCCTTAACTCATCATACTCTACCTTCTTTTCTTGTTTCAAATTAATATCTTCCACACCCTGCTATTCTTTAAATTTCCTCTTCTTTTCCTTCAAAACCTTTTGTACTTCTGTTGACCACTACCATGTATGTCTATCTATCGTACCTTTTCCTTTTGATTCTCCCAAAATATCTTTCGCTGCACTCCTGATACATACTGCCATTTCACTCCAACATTCATTCACCCTTCCATATGCCATGTCATCCATCACTATCATTTTATCCACCAATCGCTTTCTAATTTTTTTTTCATATTCTTGCATTTCCAAAAGGTGCCATTTAATTTTAGGGAGTGGTCGCTTTTTGTTTCTGTTGCAAAGAACTGCTATAGCAACTTCCATAATTAGGAGCCTGTGCTGCGATACTAAATTTTCTCCTAGTATTATTTTGCAGTCTTTGACATGTTTGAGGTTGTTGCGTCTGACGAGGAAGTAGTCAAATTGAGTGGTGTGGGTGCCACTTTTATACGTAATTAAGTGCCCTCTCTTTTTTTGGAACCAAGTATTGGCCACCGCCAGGTCAAACGCAATCGCCGATTGTAGCAGGACTTCGCCCTCATTATTACGAGTACCAATTCCCCATCCTCCATGCACTCTTTCATATCCATATTCATACTTCCTACATGTCCATTAAAATCACCACCTACATACATTGCCTCGTGCACTGGAATACTCATTAAAACAGAGTCAAAGTCCTTCCAAAACTTCTCTTTCACCCTTTCATCACACCCTGCCTGTGGGGCACATGCTTTTATAACATTCAGCATCACATTTCCTAACATAACTTTCACCACCATCAGCCTATCATTCACTCTATTAACATCCATCACACTTTCTTTTAAATTACCATCTAAAACAATTCCCACACCATTTCTTTTTCCATCGCTTACACTGTAGTAAAACTTGTATCCCACACCAATCTCCCTTGCCTTTGTGCCTTTCCACTTAGTTTCCTGTAGACACGCCACATTTATCCGTCGCCTTTTCAGTACATCCGCTAATTCTCTGGCTCTTCCACTCATCGTCCCAACATTCCAACTAGCATACCTCATTCTCACTTGCCGGGTTAGCTTCTTACGTTGCACCCACCTGGCTTGGTGCAACAACCCTTGTCCATTTCTCACCGCGGCCGGGTGCTGCCCCGGCGCGTCGCCTATGGGGTACGCCCTAGCTCTATCGCGCATCGTATCATTTAAACACATTCTGCAAAAGGCTTTGGCAAGGATTTCACAGTCGGCCGCCTGCCTGACACCAACCCTCCTTGGGAATGTTATTGTTGGTGGTTTACCCGCCACCGCTCCGGTGACCAAATGTGCTGTTACAAATGCCAACTGGTCCCATGTGCCCATTGGTCGCCTTCTACGACACCCCGGGCAGAGCAAAGAGGGTGATACTATTCTTTACGTCCGGTACCACACAGAGTGTAGACAAAAAAAATATTAAATTTAAGCAGGTAAATGTTTAAGAATTGTATGCTAAGATCTTCTTGTTAAAAGATCTTAACAGAGCAAAGATCAGGCGAATCATCCCTATTAATCCACATGCATTTTTCGTTTACAATTTGATGTAAGATCTATTGATGATAAAAAGTAGTACCTACTTAGGTACTTAGTTTTATTTTTTTAATTCTTTACATTAGTAAGGTAAGTATATAAATGGTGTGCCCTATGTCCAGTAGTAAACTGCGAAAGGCTGTTATAATGATAGGTACATTGTGTTAGATTTAAGTTTATCGCATGCGTTTTACACCGACTTCAACTTGGGCACGAGTCATGCTATAAAGTGGCATTGATGATAATTCAATAGGTTAACTTGTTTGCTCCGTCGCTTAACAAGTGTCTAAAGTTTAAGACACTTAGGAAATAGCTCATCGATACATGCGTAAAACTACAACAGAAGAACACTGCGGCGGCTAAAAGACACTGACAATAAAATTATAAGTACAACCAATAGTAACCTATCTGAGTGATATTCTTGCTGTTATAACAGAAATGAGTTGGAAAAGTGAAAACACATTCACAGCAGCATTTTAATCTTCTAGTTCGCTCGTTAAGTTCGAACGCCTAAACCACTATCATCCATAAGCTTCCTTGGCATTTTTCTGTAATTAAAAGATACAGCCGCACAGTCTTAGGCTAGAGTTACCATTTCCCATCATGAGGCTTTGATCAGCGAAATGGAGAAGAAAATGATTGCTAATAACCATATTTTATCAAGTATGCTGTGTGGTCCCCGGCAGTGTAGAATAGGCCACCCTCACTCTTACCGAGGTGTCGTAAGAGGCGACTAAGGTAAATTTTCGTGCGAGAACACCAGCACACAGAGAAGGAAAACTCTGCAATCAATACCAAAACCACCGCCAATCCGTCTGCCAAGCGTAGTGAGTATGGCATAACCCCTCATGTTATTGAGGGAGGCCCGTGCCCCAGCAGTGGGGACGTAAATGGCCTGATGATGATATTTTATCAAGTAAAAGGTATCATACAATAGAAGTATTGTGGTGAATGACGCACTATAGTTATTGATTTGAATACGTTGACCTGTCTCTCAATTTTCTGCTATGAACTTTTCCTTTCTTTTTGGTTGACACGTAGGCAATGAAAATAACGAGCCCACTCGACTCTAAACGGCCGATTGGGGTTGGTTTAGGAGATGTGTGAGACTCTCCACAAATGATGTCGTCTCTAGTCCTACTCACTAAAACCACCGCGGTTGCATCGATAGTGGGGCATCGCGAAACGCAATTAGCATACTTTACCGCGACCCCGCTGGGGTTCAGCCCGCCGCGGGCCGTTTGATGTTGGCACATGGACACGGCGCTGCCGTCTTAGCTTAATTGTGGACAGCGAGTGCCGTCCGCAAGCTGAGAGCACCGCCGTCACTTTGATCAGCATGACTGCCTAACGCAGTGGCGTAGCTAGGGGGGGGCGTCGGGGGCGGTCCACCCCGGGTGTCACCTTTTTAGGGGTGACACCGGGTGACGCAACTCCAACCAAGTACGAATTTTGGTAGTCCAATTACGTAAGTACGTAATTTCTAAGATATTTTTGAAATCGAATGTTTTTTTATACATGTAGCAATGGACAATATATGCTACCCTGTGGGATCTCCACCTTGCTGTGGTGGAGGAGCTCAGTAACCGTGGTTAGGGCACCCACGGTGAAGCTAAGCGAGATCCCCAGGGAGTGGACGCTCCGCGTGGGCTTGATGGAGGCCTGCGCAGGATGCGTCCAAAGGTGCGGGTGCGGGGGACAGATCTTTCTGTTCCTCGCAGTCGGGCGCGGTCGCGGGAGGAGAGAAGTGATGGCGTTGTGTTGCCGCGCGCCCTATCTCCCGCGACCAAATGGGGGCGCACCATTTGTTGCGTCGCGGTGGGGCCGCAGAGGAAGAGGAGATGCGGTGTTGACAGGTTGCCGTCCTCCCTATTTTAGTGCCAGTGGATGGCGAGCGCTGGGGCTGCTCCCCATCCGCCAAAAGGCTAGGAGGCGGCGTAGTGTCCGCGCCGCCTCCCAAGTCATAACGAGACGGGGCACGCCATCACCAACGGCGGGCCAATCCCAGGCGGAGTCACGGAAAAGTATGCTATCCGCGATTCGCGTGACCCCGCCACTACACGGGACCCGAAGGGAAACCGCGGTGGTTTTAGTGGGTATGTCCCGTTATAGGAGAGAGCATCCACACACCTCCTCCGCCAGTCCCAAGCCCGGTCGAACACACTCTGGCCGGGTTGGCGTCGAGTTGAGATGGCTCATAAGGAGAGTTTCCACCGTAGTGAGCAAAAAATTTAAGCAATATACAATGTAAGAAGTGTAAAAGAATTTATTTTCATTGATTAAACTTAACTTTTTATTAAGTAGGTAATTTGGACATACAGAATAATGTTAAATAATCAACAGCATAACTTAACAGAATCTCCTATTAATTAAAGAAAACTAATCATAATTGAACGCGAAACTAGGCAAACGAAGCCGTGATGACCTGAGAGTGGGCGATTTGGATATGGACACCGGAACTCGCGGGGGTACTTGCTGGCTAGCTTCATGGAGAAGGAAATACTCTTCATGATGAATTCCTTTTTCAAAAACCGAGAATGCCGCAAGTGGACCTGAATAAGTCCCGATGGTGGCCAGTGCTGGTGGACCAGTTCAAATCCGATTGAACTGCGAAACCACTTCGACTGCCTGAGGGAGTGCGTAGATGTGGACCACTTTAGTGACAGGTTCGTGGATGCCATCCATACAACGGGCTTAAAGTTCTTTAAGCCCTAAACTATGGATTTTGAGATTCGAGTTTGACATATTTTGTATGGAGCTTATGTCAAAATCGAATCCAAAATCTCAAAAAAATGGATAGATCGAATATTGAATGCCGTAGTTAGTGTTGTATTGGCGGAGATCGCGAGTCAGAGACATAAGAGATCTGTGTGAATCGTCGGCGATTACATATTGATCTACCTACTTCCTGCTTACCTCCTTTTACGATGCTAAAGATATCGACACGTATCTTTTTCAAAGCCTGATGGTCTTAGGTCCGATGCTAAGCGCCTTTTCCTCAAAATGCTCCATCCAGATATTAGCCAGTACTGGGGCTACTGGACTCCCCATAATATATATGTATAAAAGAGCACATCGCAGCTGTAAAGAACCGTCAAACGAACAAATCGGCGATTGCGGAACATTTACTTCAATCGGGCACCAATCACTGGATTGAATTTCATCGTTCCCAAGTCCTCTCCACGGAACGCCACTTTTAGCCAAGAGTTGTGCGTGAAGCGATAGAAATCAGAAAACATAAAAATTTCAATCGGGAAGAGGGCTTCAAATTGTCATCGGCGTGGAATCCAGTGATTCGACTAACAACACCCCACTTTAATGCGCAGTCGGCGAATGTTCAATATACAGATACGGTTAGTGTGTTTTGCGCCGGTACTTCGAAAATCAACAACCCGAGGGTAAAAATAGAATCTTCTACCTCGCACTCGGAGACGTGACATCGCGACACCATTCAGCTTGCGACCACGGGACGTGCAACCGTCTCGAAACGTCAAGCAAAATAAGGTATGTAAATATCTAATGCCGGTTCGCGTTAATTCCCGTGTATAATATATATTCGAATCTCGAATCTCAAAATCCATGGATGGATCGAATATTGGAACCGGCCGTAATTGTGTTCAAGAGGCGATCGGGCAGAATAAAGGTTCCAAAATGTTCAAAAGAGATCTGTCTATCGGGCAGAATCAGCAGACAAAGCTGAAGACGGAGGATGGCAGAATTATCTCATCCAGACCTCAGCTCCTGGAGGAGATCAAACTTTTCTATGGACAGCTACAGATACACGACTACACGCTACTACTCCTGCCCAAGAAGTACCCAGAAATACTTATTATATTTCGGGTTCAAATGATTTTTACGGCGGAATACTCGCTTTTATGTTTCAATGTTGGCTAGGTTTATTATTGATTTATAGGTATATTATTTTTATTTATTAACACCTACACACAGGAGTGGGTAGAAAATATCATCATCATCATAGCAGACTATTTCTAGTAGAAATTCAATAGTCTGCTATGACCTATACTTACGTAATTACGGATTTCAACCCATCAGTTACGGACTTGTCAAAAGTTGTTTTTTTTTTGCGTAATAATTACGTAATTGCGTACTTACGTAATTACGGAATGAAAGCCCTACTCGTACCTAGTAAATACGCGCTTCTCCCGTGATTCGCCCTACGATTTTAACCTATGAAGAGGTAGTGAGAATATACCTATAGTAAATACTAGACTTCACCCGCGTGGATTGTACACAACGACAACCCAGATTGTACACCTCAACCTTCATCGGGAATCATTACTAAGTAATTATTTGTGAAAACCGCACAAAAATCCGTTCGGTAGATTTTGCGTTTATCATGTTCATTAAGACAAACAGGACGAAAAGGGTACTTCATTTAATTATAAGTACCTATACCTAGATATAAAATAATAAAATTAATTTTACACATGGTAAAAATTGTTCCCGTGTTGATAGCTTAGTAATCATCTTCTGTCGACCATGTCCCCCATTGTCGCGGGATACCTGAAAGCCAAGCAGCCGGCAAGGCACGGCGCAAGCGTAAGCGGTGGGGGAGTTAATCTTCCAGGTTGCCAGCACCTACGAAGTCGCTGGCCTCTGCGAGGCTACCCGACTGGGCGGGACGACAATGTGCTGAACAACCTGATCTGGCCGGACGCCAAGGAGTCCTGGATGAGATCTCTGCATCCGCGGGACAAGTACCGATACAGCTGTCTCACCAACGCACTTAAGGCCGTCTTGAGCCCAATGGAGACGATTGGGAATAACATCTTGTACTTACACATCGATGCCAGGCAAGCATCGTTGTCACGCCTCTGCAGACAACTATCTGCAGATCCCAACCCGATACGCCTCCTGTTTGGACGACACGGCCTTCTGCGTTACAAGGCTGAAGATTGAGTGGAGATCATCGCGGCATCCTGAACCGCGCGCTGCATTGATTTTCTCGGAGATCGCTTATTGGAGCAATCCAGCTGTTTAACGGCATACCTTGCCGATACCATAAATTGCCGATTTGTACTGAAAATCAAAATTGTTTATTTTTTAATTTTAACAAATTTATTTAATCAAAATAGTTACCATTATTATCAATACATTGCTACAATCTAATAGGAAGGTCATTTATGCCTTTGCGATAGAACTCTGAGGATCTAGACTGCACAAACTGTGTGAAAGTATTTTGTACTGCCTCCTGGGAAGAAAACTTCTTGTCACGTAGATAATTGTCCAAATCACGAAAAAAATGGTAGTCCGTTGGAGCAAGGTCTGGCGAATATGGAGGATGACGAATGGTTTCTAACTGCTATTCCTGAAGGGTCAAAATGGTTTCTCGTGCTGTATGAGGTCTCGCGTTGTCATGGAGCAATAATGGTGAAGATCGATTCAAGAGTCGGGGCTGTTTTACTGCTAGTTTTGCCAACATTGTTCGGAGTTCGGTACAATAGACATCTGCCGTTATTGCTTGACCAGATCGGAGAAAACTATAGTGAATAACACCATGCTGAGACCACCAAACAGTTACTATTACCTTTTTATTGTTACCAATACACAGTGTCCTAAAGCAAAGCTTACGCTTTGCTTTAGGACACTGTTGTGGCGTTTCACCTGGGGTCAGCCATTGCATTTTTCTTTTACGGTTATCATAAAGAATCCACTTTTCATCATATGTCACAATTCCATCCAATATTCCTTCATTTCTGTACAGATTCAAGAAGGCAACACAAGTTTCAACACGCGTTTGGCCCTTCTCTCACGAAGCTATTAAAATGCTACGGGACTGAGATGCAAACCATCATCGAATACTGGTATGCTACTCGTTACCGCACACGGTGCTGCGCAAGATGCAAACCATGATCGAATACTGGTATGCTACTCGTTACCGCACACGGTGCTTCGCTAAATATTATTTGATCATTTGCAGAACAATATTCGTACGACGATGTCTAGTGACTCTAGCAATGAAGACAATTTTATTCTGTATTTATATTACAAGAATAAACGAAAATATAAAAGAAGATTCTGGGTGCATCCGTACATCGAAAAAAATATCAATTGTAGGGCATTTGTCCAGGGACGAGTCGTCGTTTTTATAGAATGTCAATCGAGTCATATTATTATTTGAATCTTAATCTAAGAAATTATCTTGCCAACTATCTAATAACCCCACATGCTTCGCTTCCTTGGCAATATAATTATTGTGTATAAATTTAATGTAGGTATACCTTTAAATGACCTGTTATTTTTTTTTTCTAAATTTCAATCCACGCCTTTTATGTAACATCTTTTCTTACGTACTCTGACAGCTTATAATTATACAAAAATGGATAATTTTCTACCTCCTGCACAAAAATAATATTAAAAATTTGTTCCGGCGCCATTTTGTAATGCGACGCATAAACTACTCGGGTAGCGTGCGACCAGCAAGACGGTAGCGTGCGACTGACATCAAACGCGTCGGCATAGCGTCTCGTCGTGTGCGAAATTAGCTGAATATGTATAGCGGCTGGCGGCTACTCACAAGCGACGCATAGGATACGGGTACAAAACACAAATCTTTTGAGAGTCGCTTCGTGAGATAAGGGCCTTTCTTTCTGCAGATCAGTCAAATCGTGAGGCACGCATTTTTCGTATTTTTATTGTATTGATTTGACGCAAATGAGTCAATATTGTGAGTAAGGTAAAGTTAAACCATGCCGCTAATTCCTGGGTAGTTTGACCAGGATCGGCTTCCACCATCTCTCTTAACTCATAGTTATTCACCTGTGTGAGCGGTCTTCCTCGTGGCTCGTTCTTCAAGTCGAAGTTTCCATCGCGAAAGCGTTTAAACCAAAATCGCACGGTGCTTTCTTTTTGATTAGCGGACCCCTCTCCAAACACAACATTGATTTTGCGGGCTGTTTCTGCCGCGTTACTACCGCGTCGGAACTCGTATTCAAAAATCACTCGAATTTTCGCAGTATCCATCTTTCTTGTCTAAGTTAACAAAAACAATTGAAAGTCGATATCAAAGAGTACCGGTAAATTGGGGTACTTTGTGACTGCGGTCAAACTTTGTGACAAACCCATTTTTCCATATTTAACGCGACATAATTATCTAGTAATCATAATATTTTGAAAGAACCCGTTTGTATTTTATGAAAAAAAGCAAATGTTGTCGAATTTAATTACAGCTTCCATGATGTCAATATATATGGAAATTTTAGTTTGTGGCGTTTTGAAGACGGAGTGAGGTACCTACAGCACGAAATTATTTTGTGTGAAAACTTTCTCTCAGTGACGAAATAAGAACATTTGTTCAGAGCTGCAGGTAGGTATGTGTTCTTATTGTAAAGTTTGCGCTGAAAATGATAAACTATAGTATTTGTTTCTAAGTACGCATTTAAAACCATAATTTTCTAATATGTAAAAAATCATTACATCCTAGGGTAACTTTGTGACATAGTTACATTTACGTGCGGAGTTGCCAGGTACGTCCGAGAAATAAGAAATGGTAGAAGTACCTATTCTTTTTTTTAAGTTCATTAATTATTAAAAAATGTCGCACGTTTGGTATAAAATAGTAATTTGATCATCAAGGATGTATGTCAATGTGTCACAAAGTAACCTCTCATTTGTTCTTACTATATTTACAATGTATCCATTAAGGTCGTCACAAACTTACACTTAACATCTTTGTTTATTGCAGAAATCCTCTAAACATGCCACGAACCTACAAAAAGAATAGCTTCTATGGATAAAGACACGTTTCTTATCAGCACTATGATTAAAGGGAACAATTTTTGGAAATGGCCAGAAAAAGAGATGAGATTTGGTACACACACGCAATGATAAAAGAAAAAATAAAAGAACCCAAAAAGTTACAAACAGAGGTCATTGCAACTTTCTAGAAATGATTCGTTACCTTTGAATTTCATTTATTCTGTTGTTTTAGTAAAAAAAAAATACCATATTGTTCCTTTATAAAAAATTTCATAAATAAAATTAAATTGCTTTTTTTAAACATTGTGTATAGTACATTTTTTATTGAACAGTTGGCAACTTTTTCATTTTAGTCTGTTTTGTAACATGTATATTAACGGTCTATGGGGTTATTTTAGGCCAGCAATCAATTTCTGTGGAAATGGGAAGCATTTTATGGAGTGTCATAAAGTAGCCCCATGCCTCGGGAAACTTTGTGACAGTCTTTGGAAGACTGTCAATACTAAAATATAGCTTTTTTTATAAATATTTTTCTGTGAACATATAGCCCAATAGATCAATCGTTTAAAATGATATTGCGTTGGGATATAATTGAAAAACAAAAAAGATATGGCCGGATAACCTCAAAACTTGTCACAAAGTTACCCCAAGTTACGTTAAGTTAGTATACAAATACTAAGTAAGAGTCGATATTCAAATGATTCACATTTTTCAAAGAAGAACATCATAGAAACCATGTGAAAAAAGTTTTATTCAAAAACCTGAAACCATGAAGATTCTATGTCAATTCAAAGTACCTATTACAATAAAAAGGCAATTTCATACTTTAACCCCTATTACTTTCAGACCATCTGGAAGTGGAATAACCCAGTCACTGTACTCCCCAAGCCCGGCAAGGATGCCTGGAAGCCAGAGAACTACAGGCCCATCACTCTCCTCTCGATGACGCCCGAGGTGTCTGAGCGGCTGCTGCTGGCCAAGAGGATAGAGGCCATACGATATGGAGAAGGCGTTCGGGTTTGGCATAGCGGCCTCATCCACAAGCTGTTGGCGTTCACATCCCATGACAACTCGTCACAGTCATAGCATTCTTCCTGAGAAGGAGATCCATGTGACCGTCGAGGATGTCGCGTCAGAGGAGTGGACTATCAAGGCCGGAGTCTCGCAGTTAAGCTTTCTCTCTCCTGTTTTGTACGTTCACTACCTACCTATCCAGCTTCCGGCATTTCAGACGCAATGCACGGAAACTGAGCCCGAAACTTGAAGCGCTCCCCGGCTAGCTGAAGAGGTGGAGACTCAAGTGCAACGTGTCCAAGGCCCAGGTTTTGGTGACTGGACGGGTGCAGTACCCGCTTTACCTGAAGCTGATGGGGGAAGAAATCCCTTGGTCGCCGACGGTTAAGTAGGGGCGTCACCATCAACGACGGCCCGCCATGTCCAGACGACCGCCGCCCGCTGCTCTCCTACAAGACTTAAATCAGGTCGCGCCTCACGAACGTCGGCCGGCCTTGTCGGCAGCGACTGCAGTATCTTAGCGAAGGTACCACCGGAATGCGACCATTTAGACGGAGCCTTAAATGGGAGCCGATCGAGGGATTTGTGAGCGATCTGACTTGAATGTTCGCGCAAGCAAATCGCTCAGAACACCGGGATGTTCTCGTCAACATTGCTACCCTCCCCTAAGCCGATTCAACGACACTCATCCGGAGAAGATTGAAACGCCTCGCTCGGGAACTTATCCCAGTTCCCTCGTGCACGGCTCCGCACGCGGCGCCCCTATTACCCTGGCGCCTGTGTGCGCCGCACACATCACATCGCACACAGGGGTGGCTTGGGCCCTGCCTCAGACTCTTCAAGACTCGGATACCTGTTAAGTTATACTACAGGGATCTATTGTATCTGGATATAACCGCATAGCTACCTTAGATTATTATAGAAGGTAGGTATATAGATACCTACTTCATTTATTTTAATCCCAAGAAGACAAAAGTTTAAATGATCACTGCAAAGTATTAAATTGTTAATTATTGCTTGCCCCGTGCCTCGGAGAACACGTTAAACCGTCGGTTCCGACTGTCATGAAGATCTTTGACAGTTGTTACGGAAAATCAGTACCCTCAAATAAACTGATATTGGTCTAAACCATGGAATATCGCTATCCCTTTGGGTTGCAGAGGTCAGACGGCAGTCGCTCAGTGGAAAAGTTGATATTCTGTCATATCTGCTTAGCTTACTGGTGTAAGCGGACCTTGGGCTCCAATGCGTGTCTTGGATGCAACCGGGATAACGCTAGGGCGATCGATCACTGCAAAGTAGAAGCGTATAAAGTTACTTCTTTTTTGTTTTACAGAGTTAACCTAAGTATGTAATTCCAAGATAATTATTATGATCTGAAGCGTCGAAATCTGAAGCAAAGAAAGATGAGTACCCAATCCATAAACAGATTATCTTTAAAGACAAAGACAGTTCAGTTTGGGTAGAATTTATCTGAGAATGACGAAAATTAGTAACATATTATTATGTGCTGAGTTAAAAGATACCAGAGCTTTATATAAATTACTTTAGAATTACATAAAAGCTAAATAATTAAAGAATATTAGCTTTTCCACAAAGCGAATGCCGGTTACCGCCGCAAATCCAATGGGATAGGTAGCGATATTCCATGGTTTAGACTCCGTATAACGACCGTTAAAAATCTTCATGACAGCGGGATTGACGGCTTAACGTGCTCATAAACAATTCAATACGCACATAACTCCGAAAAGTCAGTGGTGCGCGTGGTGCAGTTGGTATCTCCACTAGGCTATTACTGCCTCTTAAAAGCCAAATACTATAAGAGCGTACAAATGCGTGTAACATAATATAATTATTTTGTTTTGTTATGTTCCGACTGAAGGACCGCGTGGCACAACCTTACATGACAGCCCAATAAAGAAATAAGACTCACATACTTAAAAAAGCATTTTAAATCATTTTCTATGTATTTATCCAAAATAATAAACGAATAGAAAATGCTTTTCTATGTATTTATTATTTTGGATAACAATGTGTATGCAGAAATACGTAGTGTAGCCAGTATATTTAAATCTGATTGCCAGGATAACATGACAACACTACGTTAACGTCAACATGTCATTATGACAGCTGACAGTTGACAATGACAGCCTGACAACAAATGGGTCAACTGCCATCTGCCAAAGTGCCAAGTGGTGCCAAGTAGGAAGTGTAGGAACACGACACTCGACAGTGTTTTGGAGAAAGTATAAACTCTTTCATACTTCTTAAATATGAATGGTGACTGCGACAAGAGTACAAACGATCTTAACTTTTACGGTACCGATCCTGGCGCCGTTAAGCATGGAAATTTTATAAATTATTACTCGTTCCACGATGTGAAAGAAAGGATAAACAACCTGCACCCTCAGATGTTCCCAACGCCTGTAAATAATCAGCTCGTTTGTCTGGATATAGGTTGTAACACTGGAGATCTTACTAAGGCTGTGTACGAATATTTAAAAGCTACCTATCCCGATTGTAACATACTTATTCTAGGTATAGACATTGACTCCACATTAATAGAAAGGGCTAATGAATCTAACAAAAATGCCAACATAACATTTAAAACATGTAATATAATGGTTCAAAATGATCAATTGGTAATAGAAAACTTTCTTAGGACTTGTAATGTACAAACTTTTGACCTAACTTTTTGTTTTTCAGTCACAATGTGGATTCACTTAAATAATGGAGATAAAGGGTTGCTTGATTTTTTAAATTACATTAAAACTATTTCCAATACTATTGTCATTGAACCTCAGCCTTGGAAATGTTACAGAAATGCACAAAGGAGAGTTAAAAAATCAGGCAATTCTTTTGATTTGTATGAATCATTAAAAATAAGAAGTGATGTAGATGTTATAATTGAAAATCAAATAACAAAGGATTCACATTGTAAAGTTTATCAATCTCCAAATTCCTCTTGGGACAGAAAAGTTATAAGCTTCCAGTCAAATAGATAATCTTAGTATGTTTAATATCCAATTATTATACAATCAATAAATACAATATTTAATATTGTGACTTAATTTACTGCAAAATTTATTAATAAATAGTACCAAATAGTCTGTAATTTTATCAGCTACTACAATAAGCTCAAATTGAACCTCAGTAACAATTATATTACTTTTAATTCAGTACCACTAAATACATAATGTATGTATTAATTATGCACACCTAGTTTCTAACACCAGATATGAATTACATTGTACACCAACTATATCTATGTCACATTTATTTTTTACTGAAATATAATAAAACTATTTTCAAGAAAAGTTTACATTATTTATGTTGTTACTTCTTCAGTGCTTGACTCAAACTCCAACTTGACATCACCACCAAGATCAGTGTCCATCTCTGTTTCCTGAGCATTCAGCATATTGAGTGTCACCTGGAAAGAAAAAAGACTTCATCAGAACTTAATTATATAAAATACACATGAAAGTTTAGTGTATTCATAGAATTAAGTAGCAGCATATGCTATCTCTTTACTCAGTTTAATACACATTAGTAATTTATTTGAACCACAGGTTCTGTAAAATCTTATATAATATATCTTATAAAACGAATAATACAATTACAGGTATTTAAAATTAACCCGTGTTCTTCCCTAGGCCATGGGAATTTTGGATAATCCCTTTTAATTGCCCTACAAACCTAAAAGAACATGCATACCAAATTTTAGCTTTTTACAGCCAATAGTTCTGGCTGTGTTCTGTTTGTCAGTTAAGTACTTATAAAATTATAGTTATTTATTTATGACTATGTAGGTATTGAAAGTGTAATAATCTCATAAGCCATATAAAACCAAATGAAAAAAGCTCTCAAGATTTAAGTCTAAAACATTGACGATGAATATTTGACTCCAGACAACAGAGTAAAGAATTGTGTGATATGAGAGTGGTGTGGGGTAGAAGATGTAGTGACAAGCATCGAGAAAGGCATGTTAAGATGGTTTGGGCACATGGAGAGGATGGATGACGAAAGGCTGACAAAGAAGATATATAAGGCAAGTGTGAATGGGACAGGAAGAAGGGGAAGGCCTAGGCGGACATTCTCTGACCAGATTGGAGACATCCTAAAAAAAGGACAGGTCAGAAGTACCCTAAACAGAAGAGCATGCTGAGAAACTTGATGGGAGTGAATGAAGCAAGAGAGGTATGTCAGGATCATTGCAAATGGTATTCAGTAGTCACTGCCTACCCCTCCGGGAAACAGGTGTGAGTCTATGTATGTATGTATTTAACTCCAACACATCAATGTCTTATTATAATATTTAAGAAATGTTATCATTATGGTGTATGTGTCAATAAACCACAAGTTTTTAAAATATGATATACAAAGAACCTATAATAAAGGTTAAGTTCTGAATACTTAATTAAATCAGTCAACCTATTTGGATAAAAGGCATAATTTTTACACCAATACCAAATTAGTATTATGCATAAGATTTCTATTTGCACCTGAATTACCAAACAACAGCAAGCCATATGAATATAAACTTTAAAGAGATCAAATTTGCATAATTTATTTTTAACTGTGATGCTGTATGCCTGCAAGACCAATGTATTTTCAGCATTTGCATAGGATTTTTGTTTCTTATACTAAAAACCAAACAATTTGTGGGTTTAGTGTAAAATTGCAATTTGTAGCATATTAAAATGCATTTCTACTGCTGTCCACTGGCTACTCCAAAATACAGTTGCTGATGGCATTGTAAATAATGAGTCCAAAATAAACAGCAAAAATAGGTTAAAAATTATGCTTATTTGATGTTTAAAAACATACTCAAAGTATTGGTTTGATACATAAATTTAAGGGTATATCTGTAGGAACACATGGTAAATGTTGTATAAAATCTTACTATAAATATTTAGCAATAGAACAGAACAAGACCTGTTGAGATAAAGGTGCAGCATGCAGACTATGTTGTGTGTGGCTAACAGTGCTGCTAGCTAATGTTCTTTCCTCAGGTACTTTCTTCTTAACTGGAGTTTTTGGCTGCTGGCTGGAATTATAAAACAACAGCATGTTTTAGAAAGAAGATGTTGTGACAAGAATTGAGAAAGGTATGCTGAAATGGTTTGGGCACGTAGAGTGAATGAGTGAAGAAAGAGTGACGCACCAAATTTATGAGACTAATGTGTGTGGGCAAGTCAGTCGTGGCAGACCTCGTCGGAAATTCGTCAATCAGATTGGGGACATCTTATAAAATAAGGTCCGAAGCACCCTGAACCAGCAAGCATGTATAAAGAGAGTAATTAATGTAGAGGAAGCGAGTGAGGTTTGTAAGGATAGATGCAAGTGGCGTTCTGTTGTCTCTGCCTACCCGACGGGAAAAAGACGTGAGTATATGTATGTACTATGTATGTTTTAGAAATATTATTAATGTAAATCAACAATGACAGTTTTAACAAGAGGAAGACTTTACTTTGTGTGGCGATAGCTATGATGTGCAAGGGCACCACACTAGGTACTGCACTTCATATGAGTTTGGGGCATGTGATGGATGGCTTTAGATCCTATACAATTTGTGAAAATTTGAAAAGCTTTTCAAGTAAATTTTTTAATTCTATTGACAATCCCCTCACCTCAGTGTTGATTCTGCCATTGGATGTAACTGCATAGTCATTTCTGCTAATTTATTGAATGCAGCGCCAGCCTCAGTAAATATTTCTCCTACCTGAAAGCGTAAAAACAAAAATCATAACAAGTTAAAATATTTTCAATCAATGCAGCGCAAAATTATTGTAGACAATAAGTAGACATTAAAGTACCTTTGCTGCGGAATTATTCATGTTTATTTAAAACTCACAACGAAATAATGCTTTAATATAAGATGAGATGTGCAATCTTGCATTCAGATTTCAGTACATAGCATTTGACAATTTTATATTAGTATTTACAAACACTATGACATGACATTTTTTTTTTTTAATTTATTTCATGACTATGACATGACATGATTTGAATACTTGACAGATTACAAAATTCAAAACCGAGTAGCATAATTTTATTCCCTGAGACTACATAATTATTAGTAATCCTTTGAGCTAAGACTATAGAACAAAAGGCAGACAGAGCGCGCGGAACACTTGCGTGAGGCCACTAAAGCAAATACAACATTGAAAAGCGAATACAAACTCGACTCAGTGCGCTGCGAAGCATCGCACAGTTCACACGCCACGATCGATCCAGCTTTTAAATTCATAAAATGCCGTCTTGCGTTTTTAAACATTGTAAAAGTTGTTTCTAAAAGCAACTACGGGAATATGGAATATATTCTTACAGATAACTATGGATTATTTGACCGTTTTATAATATTATTTCGATAAAATTCGTATTTCTGCAGAAAATATGTAAGTGTTGCCAGTTTACGTCGACACCGTTTTCCCTGAATTAGGGAAAATGCACTTGTCAATCAGAGCCGTGTGGTTGACGGCATAGAATACAAGTGTCACCACCCCCTATCTTCCCGTGGGTGTCGTAAGAGGCGACTAAGGGATAACACGATGCAAATACCATCTTTGCGTAGAGACGGAAAACTTTACATCAAACCCTATACGACTGCCTCGTTGGTCTCGCGGCATAAATGTGCGCGTGGGATCGGGAGGTCCCTGGTTCGATTCCTGGGTCGAGCAGTGTTATTGGGTTTTTCTGTCACGAAATTCTCAGTAGCAGCACGGAGTCTGGAAAAGTGCCCGGTACGGCAATAGGCTCGCCCCTTATTACGTGGGACTAAAGTATATCTGGCGAAAAGTGGGTGTAGAAATACACCTCTGCCTACCCCTTCGGGGATAAAAGGCGTGACGATATGTATGTATGTATGTATGTATGCACTTGTCAATTGATTATGTAGGTAATAATGATTGTCATGTTAATGAAAAATACATTAATGTATTGTAAGATTATATTTTTTCTTATAAATATACTAATAGGATTTCCATTAGTATATAGGTACATTGTTTTGAGTTCGATCCCCAAACGATCCTAATATTCGTGTACACGCGTGCGGCTACTTGTCAAGCTATAGGTACACTTTGACCTTTGTACCGTTCTTAGACCTTTGTACCGTTCTTATGGCGTAGGGAATAAGTATCAAAATCGTACTTCGACTATTTAGCTTGACTTGGCGCCGTGTGTACATTAAGTACAGAAACAGAAATTATTGATTGTAGCCATTATTTATTTTTAATTGCAATTTTTTTTTGTTACGATTTATGATTATGATATTCATAATTTATTGTATGCATGACAAAATGTTTTTAGCTAATTAATATTTATGACGCAAGCCTATCTATTTATTTCTCAATTTACGAATAAAATTAGTTAAAACTTAACTCGGAGCCTACATTTTTTAAGAAATGTATTTATAAAAGCATACTTTAATGGTATCTTTTATTTGAATAATTTTCATAACAGCATTACATATTGATAGCATTAATTAAATCTATGGTAAATTCTTCAAAACCACAAACGAATATAAAATATGACCTATGTAATATTTTTATATTCGTTTGCAAAAACTACATGCAAAATAGTGGGAGATTATTCATAATCTGGCAACTTTACACACACATAGACGCGCGTGTCCGTTCACTGTACAGTGCCAGTCGCCAAATGTCACGCACACATAGCTGTCAACGTGCCTCACTTAGTTGGACGAATACGCTACATCTGATTCTTGTTAATAAATCTGTGCCATTGACCAACACGGACGGGACTACGCAAGTACAGGCGTACCCCTCTGTCAAAGTACAAGTGCAAGTGCACCACCACGTTATATAAAACTAGTTGCGGGCGACTCTTTATTAGACCGAGTCGAGATCTTGATCCACGCGCCGTGTCGAGTGCTCCGAAAAATATGCCGAATTGCTCAGTGATTTGCTGTAAAAAGCGTTCCGGAACGTCAAATTTACAAAAAGATGGCGTTACCTTTCATATGTAAGTACTTTTATTTAACAAACTACTTTATTTTCTTTTGTTTCTCAAGAAATAAATATATTTTCTAGCGGATCTGTTGATAAACTGATCGACCAACACAGACACGCACATTCATGCAACTGCTTAACATGATGTCGATCGATCGACTAACAAATCCGAGTCACACCATTTAGTGGTGCGACTTAACCTAATTTTGCATCATATCGATAAAACTAGGCATTGATTAAGTATGCGTGCTTCTAAAAATAATTTTAATATTTAATTAATTAACCATGTATATTATAATACTAATATTATATAACTATAAAGTAAATAAGTAATATAAAGAAGATTGGAAGATTTGGGCACATCCTCAAAGATTCATGTGTACATCGTCGGACAGGTATTATTAAGCTAAACAAAATTTACTAGGCGCCAAGCCCTAAATCTTAGTCCTTGGTTGTGTTTTGTATATAATAATGATATAGGCTTGATTTATATGATCCAAACTTATTTGTTTTTCAGTTTCCCAAAGGACACTACGTTTAAATTAAAGGTGCGTGAACATATTCGTAAGGGACTACTGGCACAATCATCCTAACTATTACTTACATATTATATTATATATACATATATATTTATGATTTATATTTATATATACTTAGGTATATACGTATATTTATATATTTTATCTATTCATGTATATACATGTATTATATAGTATGTATGTAATGTTATATCTATGTACTTATTCATGATAATTATTTATAATAAAATTATCACTCTTTTCAAGTTTTCAGATAAAGCAAACTGTTTTGTACGCCTACCATAGCTATCTCTGCATCACCCTATGGTTGACTGGAAGAGAATGCTTTTAGCATTAAGTCCACCAATGTACCAATATATTGTACATGAAGTTTTAAAATAAATAAAATAAATCAATAAAAACTGTGGAAAACATTTTGCAATACCAAGCGAAATTGGGTACCTACTAAAAACAGTGCAATTTGCTCCGAACATTTTAAAACTGAGGACTTTCAGGTGCTAGCAAATAAAAGGCGAAAATTAACTATTGGCGCTATACCAACGCTAATACCAAGATGCAATTGTTCGGTAAAGTGCCTTTACATCTTATTATTAGTTCATAATTTCATCCTATTAGACGTCTACTGCTGGACTTACAGTGTAGAGATGGGTGTTAAAAGTTTATAACACTTTATTAAACAGTACCAACTCTTATGTATGGTAGTGATAGTTGGGTATGGCAGAAGAGTCATGAAAGTAGAATAAATGCTATAGAAATGAGAGTACTGAGAAGTATGTGTGGTGTTTCTTTGACTGACAGAGTAAAGAATTGTGTGATAAGAGAGTGTTGTGGGGTAAAAGAAGATGTAGTGACAAGCATCGAGAAAGGTATGCTAAGATGGTTTGGGCACGTGGAGAGGATGGATGACGAAAGACTGACCAAGCAGATATATAAGGCAAGTGTGGAAGGGACAGGACGAAGGGGAAGACCTACGCGGATGTTCTCTGTCAAGATTGGAGACATCCTAAAAACAGGACAGGTTAGAAGTACTCTGAATAGAAGAGGGTACATGAGGAATCTGATGGGAGTGAATGAAGCAAGAGAGATATGTCAGGATCGTTGCAAATGGCGTTATACCTACATAACTCTCCTTTTTGCTTAGCCGTAGTCGGATAAAAATATGCCGAAAAAATATAAAAACGTGGTAATTGAAATTAAAAGGCGGCTAGTAATAAATTAAAAATGTTGTTTCTAGGTCATTCGTTTCAAATGTAATAACTTAGTAAAATCGTCGTAAGTCATCGCGATAAAATCCGTAAATTGTAGTTTAATTTCAATGTGTAACATTCGCGTAAACCCAAGAAGATAATAAGAACTTAGTAAATTAACTAAACTTCTTTCAAATATAGACTTATGCTAAAAAAAAAAAGAAGGTTACGTAAACAATCTGATTTTTTTATTTTGATGACATAAATTTTACAAAGAGCCGGATATTTGCACGTCTTAAGACTGGGTATGGCTAACAGTGCCAATGAATGTACTTTTTTGATAGTGCCAATAACGGTACTAGAGTGCTAATAGTTGTACTTTTATGAAGAAATTAGTTTGAGCACATTTTTATACAAATAAAACGGTTTCATTAAATACGTTGTTTTATTTTTCCATTCCGACAAAACCAAAGAAAATATATATTTTGTGTTTTGCTGAGAATATGTTACTTAGCAGTAGAAACCGGCTTAAGGTGCCAATCATTATACTATTTACCCTACGTATTTTCAGCTAATTCCTTGGGATGTGTATATACACAGTAGCACAAATTCGCATAAATTTTTGTCCATGCTGTTTCAGTGCGCTATCGATATACATATTTTATCGATAACTCAGTATAGCTTGGTTAAACTCTAAATCAATTCTTGAATGTGTGCGTAATAACAACGTGTCTGTACACCGAAAGTATCGATGTGTATTTAAAATGCGAATGTGTTGCATTTTTGTACATGGGTGCGTGTATAGCGACGTGCCAAAATATTTGAATGCGTGTAACAATCTTACGCGTGTGTGTGTATTTCCCCCCGCAATAAACGCCAGAAAAATTTGTATCGGACGGACGCGCTATGACAACTCCCTACCGTGACGCTCTACGATCTGTGCCTTTGAGTATCACCACATAAAAGAAAAAAAAAGATGTGTGGCACTCGGAGACTGCCGCGGTAAAGCTATTGCATAGCATTTTTTATCAACCTATGCAATTATAATTATATATTTATTTTATTTATGCAGTATTTTTTTTCTTTGATATTATTTTTTTTATTTAATTTTGGTAAACTTTGGTTTAATTTTGGTAGGAATGGTAACTTTGGTAGAAATGGTATTTTTAGGGTTCCGTACCTCGAAAGGAAAAAAACGGAACCCTTATAGGATCACTTTGTTGTCCGTCCGTCTGTCAAGACCCTTTTTCTCAGGAATGCGTGGAGGTATCAAACTGAAATTTATACTAAATACTCGAATCTACGGTTCCATAGAGCTGTAAAACAATCAAACTTCTAATCCAACGCAATCAAAAGATACAGCCGTTTATGCTGCAAATTGCAGCATATTTTCAAACTCGCATTGGAATCAAAACCTACAGGGTACTTCCTGTGAACTCAGAATCTTGAAATTTGGTACGAAGTAACGTCTTATATCACATATAAAGAAAAAATTGCAAAAACCGTAAATTTTTAGTTACAGCATACAAAAAAAATATTTTAATAAATTATAAGTTACTACCCCTTTCTCTTGAACGTGTGGAGATATTAAATTGAAATTCATATCAAATACTCAAGTATATAACACCGTTAGGCTGCAGCAAAATCAAGCTTCTATATCAACGCAATCAAAAGAAAGAGCAATAGAAGCATATTTTCAAACTCGCGCCTACTCGCAAGTGAATCAAAACCTACAGGGTACTTCCCTTGAACTCAGAATCTTGAAATTTGGTACGCTGCAACGCCTTATAGCACATATAAAGGAAAAATTGCGAAAACCGTAAATTTTTAGTTACATCATATAAGAAAAATATTTTTTATAAATTTAAAGTTACCACCCCTTTCTCTTGAACGCGTGGAGGTATTAAATTGAAATTCATATCAAATACTCAGGTATATAACACCGTTAGGCTGTAACAAAATCAAACTTCTATGTCTACTCAATCAAAAGAAAGAGCAATATAATCATATTTTCAAACTGGCGTCTACTCGCAAGGGAATCAAAACCTACAGGGTACTTCTCGTGAACTCAAAATCTTAAAATTTGGTACGAAGTAACGTCTTATAGCCCAGATAAAGGATGCGGCAGGCTGAGGACCGTGTACTGTGGTGCGTGTTGGGAGAGGCCTATGTCCAGCAGTGGACTGTGATAGGCTGATTGAGATTTTAAATAACCCAGACGCTGCAAACGGCCATTGTGAATGCTTGCATTTCGAAATGTTTAATGTCTGAGTGATAACTGTATATAGGTCACCACAATGTCCAATTAATGTTGCAATAGAATGCATAAATACAACAATATACGGCAGCAACCTCAATAGGTATAATTCATCTTCTCGTCTAATTGTCGTGGAAGACTTCAATATTGATTTTAGAATGAATCCCCAAAATTGAATTTTCACATATTTTTCATCTATAAACATGTTTCCGTTAATAAACACTAGCACAACACGAAGTAGTACATTTATAGATAACGTTTTTTCGAACTTAAATGTTCAATGTGGTACTTTCATAACGTTTTCAGTCTCCATTTACAGATCTGGTTCAAATTTGATACTTAATTCCATACTTTAAAATTTTCATTTCCTTTATATGTTTTTTTAAATTTACATAACGTAACATAACTTCACGCCTTCTTATCCCTGAAGGTGTAGGCAGAGGTGTATTACACACCCACACTTGGCCAGTTATGTTTCGGTCCCAATGTAATAGAGGGCGAGCCTATTGCCATCTACCGGGCACATTACTAAGCGAGCGATAATTAACATTTTAAATACACACATATGTAACTCCGAAAAGTCAGTGATTTGTGCCTGGGGTACCTGGGGATCGAACCCGAGATCATCGTCTCGGCAGTCCGTTACCTACACCACTGGGCTATCGCCCATTACTTATTTTTGTTATTTATTTAAGCATATTGATTATTGTTTTATTTGATGTGTAAATAGTCACCCTAGTTTAATTTTCATCGCAAATAAATACTATAATTATTAAAAATACTTAATTAGTATTTTTGTAACAGATTTCTAATAGTCACTAAAACTTTGTTATTCAATAACTTTGATAAAAAATCTTACCATCATTCAACAGCAGACTTTTGCAAGGCTGTTGCAAGGCTGGTATAGGTATTTAAGTTATATTATAAAATAAGCGATATTGTTAATATAAAATAAAGGATGACTGATTACAAACGACAAAGACACCTTTTTCTTTAATTTATGCTCCTCCAGCTTTCCATACTGTAATGTTATGGATTTCATTTTGCAATAAAAATACCATAACTATGACTGGTGAACTTTTACTTATATACCTACAGGTTTGTACGGAACCCTCGGTGCGCGAGTCCGACTCGCACTTGACCGGTTTATTTTTTGGTAAAGATGGTAGTTTTGGTAGCAATCGTAAGTAACATGCTACCAAAACTACCATATATGCCAACCATAGAGATATTAGAATAGAGTGGGGCCTATTCGTGTCCGCCGGTGGGAGAGAGAACGCAACAAAGTTGTTTTTATTGATACAAGAAGATTAAACTATTGATTACTGATAAACTGATATAAATAATAGTTACAGGTAGCACGCCATTGCGCAATGTTGATGTTGTGTATGTACTGTTAGAGAGAGATGCAGGGGGCCTTTAATGTTGCGTTCTCTCTCGAACCGACGGACACGATACAGTATTGAGTTAGATACTGTTCTGCCACTCTATCCTTTATATCTCTATGATGCCAACAATACAATTTCTACCAAAACTACTATTCCTATCAAAATTACTATATGTACCAAAACTACTATTCGTACCAGGCCTCCTTCACTCGGCCGTACCTACAGCGATAAGTGCCTACACTTTCGCGCGGCTTCCAAGCCGCGTCGTCACCGCTCGCGCGCAGGGCTAGCTAATAACGTTAATTTTAATACTGAACAACATAAATGTCTCATCACAAGTCTCTGGTGCAAATTATTGCTTATTTAATGGATGTGTGTCGAAAGCAACTTGAAAATTGGATTTTATTTATTTTACGAGAGCAACTTGAAAATTTTTGATTTTTTGTTTGTTGAGATATCCCAACGATTATGGTGTCAAATTAAAGATCTAGTTCAAAAATCATTTTATCTCTTTGAATCATGTTAAGCGGTCCACGCGTTTAGGAAATAACTAAGAATTAGTACAGTGAAAATGTAAACCACCAGAATTTTTGTGGTTTTCGTTCTACGAGCTCAAATAGTGGGATAGGATACTTATAGTATAAATATTTATTATTAGGTACGTGGTCAAGTAGGTAAATAGACGATGAATAAATATTATAGTAGCAGCGGCAAGTCGACAACCCTAGCGCGACAGCTAGCGCACCGCTCCGCGCAAGACAGCGACAGCGTTACCTATGTGTTAGAAAAGAGCGGGAATAGTTAGGTCAATATCGCGTTAGGTACTGAGTGCTCATGCGAGCTGAATTGCACTTTCTTGCTTAGTAGCAAGAGTCACCATTTCTATAAATTGGTTTGCGAAGTGGTGCTTAGGGCCTCAAGTCTGTTATTACAATAGTGCCAAAATGGTCAATCACTGACTTCATAATTGTTGATTTTGACAAGTTTGGTAGTCTACTGTTACAATGGTGTCATAATGATTTTCCGATGGTCAACCACTGACACTCCATTGAAAGATATGGCATAGATTGGTAGTCTCGTACATAATGACAAATCGATGACTGACGTATGCGGTAGTCTGGTAATATTTTGACAGTTCTTTTGATCAGTGACCTACCATCGTAACGCCATCGTGCAATCATTGCTTTTGTCTAGTGTTTGCTTGTGAAACATAGTGATAGACAATCAAAAAGTTTAATGTACTACAAAAAAGAGATAATGTATTAACTGCGAACTAATGTTCTCGAGCTAACTAACAAGCCCGTCGCTTAACGAGGATGACTACAAACCCTTTTACGGATATTCCCGAGGCGAAATTTGTAAAAATGTTTCATCTTAGAGAGGAAAGGATTCAGTAAGGGAGTTATTTCAAAAACTCATTCCCCTTAAGGCCAGACCGCGTCAAAACGATAGAGTATCGGCAGAAATAGAGGTGAGAAAACTGAAGTTAATATTGATTTATTATTCTATTCCTATAAAGAAGAAATTTAATAATTAATGTTATATTTTTATTGCTGATTCTGGTAGCACTCATTTTACGCATCAGGATCTTACCAGACCTTGATTGGACAGGGTGCCCTCCATGACATTTCGCCAATTACTGTGTCACAGCCCACCTAAGAAGTTACAGAGGCATTATAAAAAATATACCATTAATATATTAAATGGAAAGCAATATCATAGTTCGCCTAGTTCAGTTTGTGGTTTTCCAAATTTGATGTTCAAGTGTCTACTTGAACATCAAATTATACATCATGTACATTCTGCCTTCTGAAATGTACAAGGCAGAATGTACGAAATATACATCAAAGCATACTCATATTCCAAACATAAGAAACAGGAAATTAAATAATATTTTCAAACGTTGTAGCTGTGCTTTTAACCCAACTATTGCAGAGCTCAGATGAACTTAGTTCATCTGAGTGTCGGAGCTAAAAAGAAAGAGTAATGTTTTTACACATTGGGAATGGAAGTGTTAGTAGTAGATAATGATATGACTATAGATAGTGACCAGCAGTGGTTTGGTACTTAAATAAATGATAATGTCATACCTATGTGATAGTTTGAAGTATTAGTACAATAAGATCTTCCTGATCTCTGTTTAATATTGCCATACCTACCTGACAGCAACATTTATGTTAATGATGACTAGATAGTGACCAGGCTTTATATAATGTTCCTAATTTATCAATATATTCTAACTACATTTTATGGAGTCTTGTAAAGAATTTAAGTACCTACATAATTCAATTAAATGTCTGAATTATGATGAAAAGTGTTTTCAAATTAATTGCATAGTATAGAAGATCTTAGTATAAAAGAATATGATGTAATGAGTGGTGTGTTTGTAAATATTTACTTATCTCTCTTACAGATACAAAATTCAAGCAAACGGGCAACTTCTTTATGAGTTTTGTGACCGCTCATATCCATCTGTTTGAGACATAAATATATGTGAGGATTCTGCAAAGTCAGTATGAAGAAAGTTGCTTTCCTAGTAGATGCAAAAGTGAAGATTTATGATAGTTAGTATATGAGAATATTGTCCAATTTTTGTGTCTATAATTGGAACCAATAATTCTAAATAAATTCATGTACAGAAATTATTTATCTTTAATAAAACAACATTGTTAATAATAACAAATAATTATGAGTTTTATTTTCCTTCTTGATACAGTTACAACACATGAAACACAAATAATATTTTAATTGTAATAGGAATGTATCTATGATCTAACTCAATCTTCAATATTTTATGTTTTGGTTATGCCAATTCTTCTTCGAATATAAACACCTTTAGTAGTTAACTCGCTGTCTTTAATTATAGTATTTACTCCTGTCGATATAATCACTTTTCTTTGAGGTGTGAACTGCATAACCTTGCTGTATCATTTCCTTTGGAATTTGTTATCCACAGAGCATTTTCCATTGATATCTTCGTTTTGGCTCTAAGAGAAACATACGAGCTACTCGCTATTTAACAATTCAACGCAGTGCATTGAGATTATTGAGAAATATAACAAACTAGGACTTTGTTTACAAAAATATATGAGTTTTGAACTTTTGACAGTTCTTACTTCAAAACATGATTTGACTTTGACAGCTAAACAGAACAAATATTATTGAGTTGAATGGTTAAATTCATTGTTTTTTTGCTATTTACGAACTTTAATACAACTTTAGAGTGCTTATAACACTAGTAATGAATATTTAAAAAACATATAAATGAAATCTGGCATGAAAAATAATCAAACTTTCATGGTAGTTTTTCAAAAATCATTTCTTCTAATGGTTTTTTTTATCTATGGCAATACAACAATGCCATTCTGCCACCATTCAATTACGAGATCACTGATCGATCACTGAACTATCATTATGAATTACCAGACTACGAACTTTTGTCAAAATGACAATGGGATCGTGTTGGAATGACGAATGTGTTTAAAATAGCAGACTTGAGGCCCTGTTCGTAAGAACTATCTATTCTGTGTTCGTACTAACCACTTTTTTCAAAACTACCATTTCTACCAAAAACGCCGGTGCTGTCTTTGGGTGCTGTCAAAAGCAAAGAAATATAACCTAAGGCATAGAAGTAACACTAAATAACAACAGCGGTTGCTATGATTGATATCTTCTTTCTAATGGCACATGCAGTATGATAGAAAGAGCTGTCGATAGGTTTAGCAGCACGCTCTTATAGCAGAATCGTGGTAGGCAAACAGTAGACAAAACATAGAGTTAGGAAACCGAGTGTTGTTCGTAACAGTGATGATTTATCGATAAATATTTTTGGTCAAATGTCTAACTTTAGTATGTGTCGATATATTTAAGCCGTATAAATAAACAACTAAAATATTGAAATTGTAGTTTTTGCTGTTGACGCCGGACAGTGCTTTGCAAAGACTTGCCAGACAGACAGTACTAAAAAAATCACGTGTTTAAAGGCCCGCACAAACTATCTGTCGTGACTTACTGTCGCGACAGTAAGTCGCGACAGAAGGGTATCTGGACAAGGAAAATCCATTCAAGTGTGCACAATATCGGACGTCTGTCGCGGACGTGACCTTGAGCGTTCAGACGTCCGATAGCAATCTGGAAAAATGACAGTAAGCGTCTGCGGACGTTTACTGTCATCCGTATATTGTCCATGGTACTGCCTTAATATTGATTTTATACCGAATATAGTCAAAAATGTTAAATTCACTTTCAATTCAACAGTTCTGCTTTACTTCAAGGTATACCAATAATATAATTTAATAGTGCTAACTGCTAGTGCCCTGAATTAAGAAAAATATGCTCCTACCTAGCCTTAGTGTATTGCATAGACAGCATGGCGTGTCTATGGTTGTATCGGACGCGGACGCGACAGAAAGCCGCGTCCGAAAGGGTGTGCACACTATGTGTCGCGACAGTAAGTCGCGTCCGAACAGTTTGCGTGCGCCTTCATTGTTCGTTTTAGCCATAAAATCTATTGACAAAAAGTATTCATAAACTAATGAGCGATGCGTTGCGATGCGATGCTAAGAAACTGTCACTTAGATTATGTATTGTACGAATTATGCCAGATTGGCTAATGCGGCACGGCAGGCTTTGGCAATTTGTTTGCGTCGCATCATATCACGTTGATTTTTTTAGAGTTGTAGGTAATCCGACTGCCACGCCGAAGCTTGCGGGTTTGATTCCCGCTCAAGTCAAACATTTGTGTGCATGAATATGGATGTTTGTCTTGGTCTGGATGGTATATGTGTAATATGTAAAATATTTACAGAAAAGTATTTATGCATGTTTATCGATTGTCTAGTACCCGTAGTACAAGATATGCTTAGTTTGGGACCAGATAATGTTGTGTGAATGTGAAAGAATATTATATTTTATGGTAGAATATTATGTAGCGGACTACAAGGCAAGACGTCTTTGATCAGTCAGGATAGCACTAATAGGATAAATAATACAGAAGTAGGTAGATTAATTAAAATCGTTGTAATTATTATATTTTATTAATATGTTCAAACTAAAATTACACACTTTTTGTTTAGCTTTGGATAAATAATTCTACCGGGTGTGCAATGTCCGGGCATAAATGTAATGTAGGCACAGCTTTCGGTTTTAAACGACGCCAGGTGCTTTCTGTCTTTAAAAAACAGTCTTTCTCAAAATGACGTGAACAAATATGATGGTACTTCTGCTAAATCAAACTAGGCCGTCCAACGGCATTTATCCAAAGTTTTCTTGTGACGTCATTAATAGGCAACCTGTAATAAAAAACACCTTCTTAATAATGAAAAAATGCTACTCGCATCCCTAATCCATCTACTATTTTATAGATGCAGAAATGTAAGCCTACACACACGCGCTTACACTGGAACACTTGGCTTTAGGTTAATAGACGCTACTTTTAAGGCAGGTATCTAAGTAAATTATGTACATTAAACTGCGCTTACTATCAAACGCGCGATAGAAAATTAGACCGCTGGATGTCTTTGTTTATTGTCAACTTAGCAACCGCGGCTACCCGCTGTCGCTTCCAGCTACAGTTTTACATTCATGTCCGATAGTTAGTTTCTGTATTTATCCCTCATTCAAAAAACATCGATATCTCCTTTCACTGTCAAATCCCATCACTAATGCTATTAAATCAATAAATGTACAAAATAACAATTTGTGAGTAAAATTCATAACACATACGTATGCAAGCTGTTCCTTTGATTTGCAATACAATGATATTGTGTAAACTTAACACTCATTATAGCATTATTACGAGAAAAGTAAATACATTTGTAGGAACATTCCGACTCACTGCTAGAAGATAAAGTTGCTCCTGTTATTTCCGTTCCGAGAATAGCGGAATCCACATCCCGATATCACATACACGATGTGTATTAATTAATGAGTACACTATTTAATTATTATAAGCTTACTTACTATTTAAATGCAAAAAAGTTATTAAAAATGTAAACACAAACATCCAACAAATTTTACACTGATGACAGATCACAGCACGGCTATTTAGAGAATGTAGTCAAAGATATGAGTATGTAAAGAGTATATGCCTCTTTAAATGAGACGCGTAATTTGACGTTATGATTAACCAACTAAGACCAACTGACATTACATGTTGCACGTTCGGTATAAGGAAATTTATAGGGCATGTTCTCTCTAGTCTAAACCTAGTCCAACCTCTTTGGTCAAAAGAACCATTTCTCTCAAAACTACTATTCTTACCAAAGCTACAATTTCTACCATAACTACCACTTGTAATATAATTAATGACAATATTACCTACTATGAACCGCTGTAATATGCTCCACATAAAAAAATACCTTTGTACAAGTAAAACATTTTATTCTAAACTAAACTTTAATTAGTAAGCAGTAAAGTTCATAATACATATTATCAACTTGGCGCTTACGCCAAGTTGATTAATATGTGAAGGGTGTTAGGTTTTTTCGTTACGGAATTTCTGGATTCGGTCGCCGCGCTCAAGCCCGCGATAAAAGCTATGAAATAGCTTAAAAATCTTTTTTTTTTGGTGTCGGGTTGGAAAATCCTCATGGAGTCCCTCCGCCCTGGGGGAAGGACGAAGGGGACTGTCAGACTCTTACTGACTAAAAACCAACCCGTGTTCCTCACGTACCCGTGTGTCGGAGGGTCGGGTATCGCTGAAGCATTCCTCGCTACCCCCCGACGGGTATTGGCCCGCCAGATGGTCAGGCGGGCCCCGAACAAAACCCCCTTGGCGGCGGATGAAGGTGTTGAGCTCCACCGCCAAAACACTCAGCGGCCGCAGAGGATAGGGAGGACGGCAACGCAACACCGCATCTCTTCTTCCTCTGCGGCCCCACCGCGACGCAACGATGGTGCGCCCCCATTTGGTCGCGGGAGATAGGGCGCGCGGCAACGCAACACCGACACGCCTCTCCTCCCGCGACCGCACCCGACTGCGAGGGACAGAAGAACTGTCCCTCGCACCCGCCCCTTTGGACGCATCCTGCGCAGGCCTCCGTCAAGCCCACGCGGAGCGTCCCCTCCTGGATCCCTCTTAGCTTCACCGCGGGTGACCAATCCACGGTTACTGAGCCCCCCCACCACGACAAGGTGGAGATCCCACGGGGGGGATAGCTTAAAAATCTCTTTTCTGTCTGTCTGTCCCTATGTATGCTTAATCTTTAATACTACTCAACGGATTTCAATGCAGTTTTTTTTAATAGATAGAATAATACAATTTAGAATAATAAAAAGAGTATAATAAATAAATAAATAAAAATAATACATGCATAATATTGCACCCGAGCGAAGCCGGAGCGGAATGCTAGTACAATATACATGGAGAGGGCAAATAGTACAGATACGCTTACGCCAAGTTGATTAATATGTGAAGGGTGTTAGGTTTTTTCGTTACGGAATTTCTGGATTCGGTCGCCGCGCTCAAGCCCGCGATAAAAGCTATGCAGTAGCTTAAAAATCTCTTTTCTGTCTGTCTGTCCCTATGTATGCTTAATCTTTAATACTACTCAACGGATTTCAATGCGGTTTTTTTAATAGATAGAATAATAAAATTTTATTCAAGAGGAAGGTTTATATGTATAATAATAGTAATATAGTGGCGTGTTGTCTACTTTACTCTTCGCAATTTTTATAAATTCTATAACAAATGATCTTCGCTGTTCCTATCACCTTAATGCAGATGATCTCCAAATCTATACGCAGTCGCCATTGGCACAAATGTCATTGTCGATTAGTGCCATTAATAGTGACCTGATGCGTATCAGCAGATGGAGCAAATCCTTTGGTCTTAAAGTCAATCCTTCTAAAACCCAGGTCATTGTTATTGGGAGCGCAAGAATGACAACGAAAATCGACTGGTCTCAGATGCCTCACGTTACCTTCGATGGCACTATTATTCCAATACAGGATAAGGTAAAGAATCTGGGTATAATTATGGACTCTAAATTAACGTGGCGATCGCAGATACAAGAGGTGAGTCGAAAAGTGTTTGCTTCAGCAGGTTCATTGAGAAGACTACGAAACTTTCTCCCTACTGCCACCAAAATTGCACTTGCAAACTCTCTTCTTTTACCCATTATTGATTATGCAGATGTCAGCTATCTAGATCTCGCCGAAAACCAGCTAGACAAACTTGAGCGCCTTCAAAATCTCTGTATAGGATTCATATTTGGATTACGCAAATACGATCATATTTCACAATTTCGAGCACAGCTCAAGTGGTTGCCCATACGATATCGCCGGAATGCTCACATTCTTTCTTTGCTGTACAATATACTGTTTAGCCCTTCAACTCCTTCCTATCTTAAAGGACGATTCGAATTCCTTCATGATACGCATAACCGTTATTTGAGGTCATCAGAAAATTTGAAACTGAAGATGCCGCTACATTCCACAACCTTTTATGACAAATCGTTTTCCGTCACTGCTGTTCGTCTATGGAATGCATTACCGCTACATATTAGACAGGCTCAGACGGTAACCAGATTCAAATATTTAGTAAGGAGCACCAAAGAGTATACAAATACTACGAGGAGCACTATCTATCATTATAATATTTCCAGTTTCTCCCGTTCTACTAAGTATATGTGTATTATATATTATTTATGTTTGTATATGTATGTATTTTATATATGTATATCTATGCATGTATAAGTATTTATGTATGTGTATGCATATTATCTTAGTATTATATAACTTTATATATATTTAAATATAATATATACCTACATGTTTATTGGTACGCTTACAACTATAATTTTTTCCTACCAATAATATCTCCATCCAAAGGTTGCCTGGTAGAAATCGCTTTTAGCGATAAGGCCGTCCATTGTACTATATCTTATGTGAATTTCCTTAAATATCTGTATAAGTGTACAATAAAGAGTATAATAAATAAATAAAAATAATACATGCATAATATTGCACCCGAGCGAAGCCGGAGCGGAATGCTAGTACAATATACATGGAGAGGGCAAATAGTACATATAGAAACAGTACAATCAAGGAGCAAGTATACATGGAGGGAGCATTTCAAAATGAGTAGAAAACGTATATCGTCGCTGCGCGTACGAAACCGCGTAAGAGCAGTTTGTAAATACCGCGTAACAGCAGAACGCGCAAAATTGAAATATCGTGCCAGCCGATTCTAAACACCTATTGGCTTATATTAGACCTCACCTGATTTGAATTATCCAATGAGAAACTTCAGTTTTGCTATCGAAACATTACCGCGGAACTGTAGGAGCCCTGAAGTTGGAAGCAACTGCGCGTATTTACCACGGCAGTGAGAAAAATGTAACGCGATTATATGTGTGCTCCCAAAAATAATTATTTTACCGTGATTAGCCACCATGTAAGTATGTTTTAATTGTTTATTATTTTTCGTTTGTAATGTGTTTATGCTAAAATATTTAAATAACATGTTATTCTGTTTTAATTTAAAGGTTCTGACTAATAATGGTTCCTACCAAGTATTTACGCGGTCTTGGCATCGCTTGATTTATTTGTTTTATGCAGTTACGCGGTATTGCATTTTACTGAAACTAATAACTATTAATTTCTTATTTAAAGATAAATCCTTGCATTCTCAAGAAGTACTTGGAGAAAAGTCACACGCAGATGGAAGTTGACTCAGTCCACTAGGTGATTGAGAGGAAGTTGAAAAATCGAGAAATATTCTCACAATACGCCACAATAATAAAGGAGGCCAGAAAAGTACCACGTCCTTATGAAGTTATTACACCAGATTATAGGTTTTTTAAAGACTTTGGTCTTAGAGATTACCTGATTTATAAATAAATAAGACCTGGTCGAGGAGCGGATGATCATTGTGTTATTGATATAATGGCACTGAGATATAATTCAAATGGCACAATTGAATATAAACTGCACTTTTCAGATGATTTTGCCCCATTGCCCAGAAGACCAAAGAAGATTACGTCTTTAATTAACAGTACGCCTTCGCTTTATGAGTCCAGGCAACCAATTTCCTGGACAAAGTATGATCACCTACAGGAGCTAAAGAATGCCGTACCTAAAGACTGCCACTCGTTTTGTGATAATTTACCTTCCATACACATAGCTTAGCTTAGCATAGCTTTCATATACATACATACATAGCCTCACGCCTGTTTCCCGGAGGGGCAGGCAGAGACTACGGAACGCCCCTTGCAACGATCCTGACATATCTCTGTTGCTTCATTCAATCCCATCAAATATCTCATGCATGCTCTTCGGTTAAGGGTACTTCTAACCTGTTCTTTTTTAGGATGTCTCCAATCTGGTCAGAGAACGTCCATCTAGGTCTTCCCCTTCCTCCTGTCCCATTCACACTTGACTTATAAAACTTCTTGGTCAGTCTTTCGTCATCCATCCTCTCCATGTGTCCAAACCATCTTATACCTTTCTCAATGGTTGTCACTACATCTTCTTTTACCCAACAACACTCTCTTATCACACAATTCTTTACTCTGTCGTTCAAAGACACTCCAAACATACTTCTCAATGCTCTCATTTCTACAGCGTTTATTCGACTTTCATGTCTATTCTGCCATACCCAACTTTCACTACCATACATAGGTGTTGGTACTAACACCCCTCTATGCACAGCTAAACGTGCCTTTTTGGATACGTTTTGACTGTTCTTAAAGGCTTTCAAAGCTCCATTCACCCTATTACCTGCATTAACTCTTCTTTCAAACTCTTCTTCATTCTTACCATTACTAGTAAACAGCGTACCTAAATATACAAAATCTTTCACTTGCACCACTCGTTGTCTATCGGTCATGATATTACAAGCCGTAACACATTCCTCCTTTTCAAAAACCATAACTTTCGACTTGCTCACATTCACTTTCATTCCTTTCCTCCCTAAAGCATTATGCATGATTGCTACCATCTCCTGCAACTTCTCCGCTGAAGACGCAAGTATTACCTGATCATCAGCATAAAGGAGGCATTTGACAAGTAACTCGTTCATCCTGAATCCACAGTCTCTATTTTACAAATCTTGCAAACAACTGTCCATGAAGAGGTTGAACAGCCACGGCGACGCTACACAAATCCCTGTCTAACACCAGTCTCGATGGTAAACCAATCCGTGTACGACCCATTTATCCTCACACAAGCTCTAGAAGCTTTACCTATCTTTTTCTATTTTTTTTTTCACATGATTATTTCGTGTACGTTACCCTAGCAGGAAAGTATCTCCTGGAGAGACATGAGTGGAACGTATAATTAGAGCACAATCTGCTGATGATGTGCGCGAAATAAAAAATTAGTGCGGGTTATAGTTTTGGAAAAAAATGAAAAAATTCATTCCTGCTGGGGTAACGTTCTTCTAGCAGGAAGATTCTAAACGAATTATCGGCGAGAGAAACATTGTACATGGGCAGATAGCTTATACTAGTGGGACAATGTGCGCCGAAAATAAAATTAGTGCGGCTTCAGGTTTTCGAGATATTGGAATTCCTGCTAGGGTAACGTTTTGCAGAATCGTGTATCTCTAAAACGGTGGCATGTGCGGTTATAAAATAAACATACACGAGTTGCTCTTAATTTGTTCGAATTGGTGAAATAATAAAATTTAAGAAAATACATGTAATTTTCAAGTAATTGGCCTTCTTTGAAAACCCAAAAAAACGTCGCAGCGTCAAAATAAGAAAACGTATAGGCTCACTGAAAACTGTTTTCGGTTCTTCTTGACACATAGATTAACCATAAAAAGTTTCAAAAGTATTCATACATGCGTTAATGAGATATATTACTAAAAGTCATAACGACGAAGTCGTAACTTTGAGGACAACGCACAAGAAACCGGCTCAACCCAAGGTGTGTAGGAGTAAACTAGCAATTAGAGCGATAGTCCAGTAATATATAGTGAAATTATCCAGCTTGGAATGTCTCACATGTACCTAATAAATAATTAACAAAAACTAAAACATCAAACAACGATTGGTTATCCGACCAAATTCGAATGACTACATAAAAGCGACGGACTTATACATACCGACGTCCTACTTTTTTAATCGTATTATACCCATGCTGTTGTTCGTACAGTCGCGCAAAAAGCGTTTGTCGGCAACTATAATGTTTTTTTTGTTTTACTATTTGAAATAAAAGAACTTGTTGACGTGTAAATTATTATTTTTATTCTCTTCATTTCGACTCTTAAAATATAATGGCATCTAACTGGCAAAAAATTGGCAAATCACAGATCAGTTTTTCATTACTAAAATACAAACAGTAAAATCGCATAATCACAGAGTAATTAAACCTAAGTCTGTAACTTTTTAGCGGTCTTAGAAAGGTTGTCTACACTAATATTATAAAGAGGAAATATTTGTATTTTTGTTTGTTTGTAATGAAAATCTCAAAAACTACTAGACCGATTTTTAAAATTCTTTCACCATTAAAAAGCTACATTATCTGCGAGTAACATAGGCTATATTTTATTTTAGAAAAAATAGTGGTCCGTAAGATATTTGAGTTTTACGGGTACGCGAGGTAGTTCCCTCAGGACGCGGGTAGCGGCTAGTCTACTAAGTATATGTATCCAACATAAAATATATGTGGTAGAGATTTTTTTTACAAACCTATTGCACAAAGAAACATAAATAGTCATCCAATGAGAATATAATATAGCGTCGCGTGCGACGCCTTTCATCCGCTCAATGAATATCTTAACTGGCACTGCACTCGCAACAGGATGTTTCTACTTACTACTCCATAATATTTTTATTTTTAAATTATTCTTATCTCATAAATACCTATTATTTGTATACAAATTATTATATACATGAAGTTGGTTGCCGTTGTAAGACGACTAAAAAATCACTGTGTACACACAAATATTTAATCATTTATGTATTATTTTAATACCTAAAATAAAATTCAAGGATTTTATTTGTTTAAAAATCATATCTCAATAATTCACGAAAATGGCTAGTAGAACAAGTTTATTTTGTTACTTTTCTGCTTCAGTGTACTCGGACACAACACGTTTTAACCGATTAGAGGGTCAAGTTAAGATGGTCATTGATATGTATGAATCCGTCGCTTTTTTGTAGTCATTCGAATTTGGTCGGATAACCAATCGTTGTTTGATGTTTAGTTTTTGTTAATTTTTTATTACATGCGAGACATTCAAAGCTGGATAATTTCACTATATATTACTGGAATATCGCTCTAATTGCTAGTTTACTCCTACACACCTTAGGTTGAGCCGGTTTCTTGTGCGTTGTCCTCAAAGTTACGACTTCGTCGTTATGACTTAGTAATATATCTCATTAACGCATGTATGAATACTTTTGAAACTTTTAATGTTTAATCTATGTGTCAAGAAGAACCGAAAACAGTTTTTTCAGTGAGCCTATACCTTTTCTTATTTTGACGCTGCGATGTTTTTTTGGGTTTTCAAAGAAGGCCAATTACTTGAAAATTACATGTATTTTCTTAAATTTTATTATTTCACCAATTCGCACAAATTAAGAGCAACTCGTGTATGTTTATTTTATAACCGCACATGCAACCGTTTTAGAGATACACGATTCTGCAAAACGTTACCCTAGCAGGAATTCCAATATCTCGAAAACCTGAAGCCGCACTAATTTTATTTTCGGCGCACACTGTCCCACTAATATAAGCTATCTGCCCATGTACAATGTTTATCTCTCCGATAATTCGTTTAGAATCTTCCTGCTGGAAGAACGTTACCCCAGCAGGAATGATTTTTTTCATTTTTTCCAAAACTCTAACCCGCACTAATTTTTTATTTCAAATTCAAATGTTTTATTGCTCTCCATACCTATGTATCACAAGTTGTACAAAGATAAGGTATAGACCAAATATGGACCCTGTCGGGCACGGCAAAATAGATAGAAGAGGAGAAAGGAGGAAGCCACTGTTATTATTAAAATATTGAAAAGATATTGAACATAATTATTTTTAGTTAATTAATTTTGCTTAAATAATAATAATTAATAATAGTTAAATGGTAATGCTTGTATAAATAAATAAATTATGGAAATTTGAATTTTATTAGTCACTGTATTAATTAAATAATGTTAGTTTAGATTATAGTTTGTCATTTAGGTACTCATTTAAGTTATAATAGCTTTTCTTGAGCAGAAATTGTCTTAATTTAGTAATAAATCTGTTGTATTTATTTTCGTCTCTTATAATAGCTGGTAGTTTATTGTATATTTTTATACACATCACAAATGTACTGGTTGAGTGCATGTTTAGTCTCGAGATGGGTAAGTTTAGTCGGCTTCCGTGTCTTAATAAATTTTCTTTTGTATGTCTTCTCTCTTGGTAAACAAATTTGGATATTTGCGAACAAATTTACATATTTCAAAAATATATAGGCTGGGTAAAGTAAAGGTTTTTAATTCTTGAAAGTGAGGCTTGCAGCTATTTATTTCATCTATGTTAACTATCATTCTAATAAGCTTTTTCTGGAGTGTAAATAAGGTGGGTGCGTCTGTACTATTCCCCCATAATATGACCCCGTACTTTAACCAAGCGTAGGCATATGCATAATATGTTGCCAAGGCAGTTTTGACATCTGTTGTTTTTTTTATCTCACGGAGTGCATATGAAAATTTTGACAGCTTTGCTCCTATCCTTTTAATATGCGACTTCCAGTTGATGTGTGAGTCTATGTCTAGGCCTAATAGAGTAAAGTTATTAACTACCTCCAAGTGATGTCCTTTGTATGTGAAGTCTACGTTAAGCGGTATTTTTTGGCGGGGGTAGAATGTTATTATTTTAGTTTTTTGAAAATTAATTTCGAGATTATTTGCTGTCATCCAAGTTGATGTGGAGTTAAGTATGGTGTTTAATTTATCATTTAGGTTAATATTATTGTTACAGGAGGTAAGTATGGAGATATCATCGGCGAATAATACACATGATTCGTCTATATTGTTTCGCGCACATCATCAGCAGATTGCGCTCTAATTATAAGTTCCACTCATGTAGGTATCTCCAGGAGACACTTTCCTGCTAGGGTAACGTACACGATTATTTCGATCTCTTGCATAAGAAGTCTGAACTGTATACTGATGAATTTATATAATATTTTTCTTATATATTATCTTAGATTTGTTTCTAATAATAAAATACAACCCTTTACTAAATTGTTATATTTCAAAACCGCGGAATTCTAATAAAAGAATACTACTATTGTGTAATTAGTTAAAACAAAACCGCGTAAGTAACTTTACACAAAATCTAAGCCAACTACGAGTACATTAACTTTATTTACCAAAAAAGAAAGTTGTAAAGAGTTAGCTGTTAAGTTCAGTCCGTAATAAGAATTGAAATCGCTGAGATATTAAGTTTTTTCTTCCTCCTGTAAAATCATCAAAAAGCAAATACGCGGTTTTTACAAGTTGCTCTTACGCGGTTTCGCACGCGCAGCGACGATATGCATCTCTTTTCTCTTTAATTACAAAACTGCATATGTTCGAGTATGATAGCCATAGAGCTTTTATACAGCCTTGAATGACATATGCCAAGAAAAATGTTATTCATGTCGATGTTCGTCCAGCTGGAGTGAAAGCCGTGTCGAAATAAATTGCAATTTTAATTGCTACAAAATATTACAATTGTAGATATGACCAATTCTAAACATTAAAAAATGACCATAGTTTGTAATGCCGTCGGATGTAAAAGCCAAATGGGACTATTGACCGAAAATGGTCAAAAAATATCTTACCACCGGTAAGTCATCTATACTTATAATAAAACTGTAGAGAGGTCAATTCTGTACATTGAATATTTATTCAAAATTAATATTGGAGGATGAATGGTGATCGATACTGATGCCAAAAATGCAATCAGTAAATTTTTTGTCTGTCTGTCTGTCTGTCCGTCTGTCTGTCTGTCTGTATGTGCACGCATGGGTCAAAAACTACTGAAGGGATTTTAACCAAACTTAGTACGATTATAGTCCATACTCCTGGGCAGGTTATAGGCTATATTACATAACGCTAGGGCACATAGGAGCTGAGCAGTGACGATAAATTTGAAACAAGTCGGATGAAAATGCGCTTTCGAGCTCTTATCCTCGCATACGTTGACCATACACCAAAAGTATGTATTACAAAGATGATGGTCTTCAAAAGATCTACAAAAAAGTCTTCGATATTATATATCTATCTTTTATAAATTAGCCACAATAACGGGTTTAATCGTTAGGTATTTCTTCAAAATGTATTAAATACATCAATATATTGTATTTTACATTTATATATCTTTATCAAACTCCCATATTCAAAAAATACACTTTAATATGTATATTATATTTAAAAAAATATAGAAATCAGTTTATAAACACACAAGATATAGATGAAATAAAACTTCCAAATCTCGCCGCGCCAGTATGGGTACGGCTATACGGTTGATTTTTGTTTAACGCGCGAAACGGCCGTCTCTACATATAATCAATCTGTAAGTGATCGATGTCCGTACATGGAAGATATTCAGAAGAAATCTATTTTAAGGGGTCTACATTAAAGAAGAGAAGCCAAAAATATAATTATTAAAATTTTTGTCTGTTTGTCTGTGCGTTTGTGCACGCTAATTTCAAACGGCTAATAGAATTGGAATGCGGTTTTCACTGATGTATTGTAGTAAACCCCACTTAACATTTGATGTTTGTTTTATACGAATCGGTTCATAGATAAAAAAGTTGTGTCAAATATTAACACAATTATAAACATTTGTTCGGTTAAAATTTGTTCTATAAAAGTAACTCTTTAGTTGAATTGGTTGAAACTTAATATATTATGATCAGTCAAATGTAAAATTACGAGGGTTGAAAGATTATAAATAGGATATTTTCGAACATTTGGATGTCCAATTTAAATTGAGCTTAAATCTATATGATTCATAATATTCAATAGGGTTCAGCTTAGGCTGGACATATTCGCACATGTATATGTAAACAGGTTGAAGAGTGGCGAGTCATTTTATTTTACTGGATGGGGATAAACACTGGGATGGCATTGTCTGAAGCAAGTATAAGTAAAAGTCCTCATCGATTACGCCATGGGTTTGAGATGCTGCATAGTTATGGCATAAATATGAAGACAAATTGGCCGAGGATATTTTTAGGTTCCCACAACAATCTAATAAACCATTGCTTGACAGTAGATATATCTATACTAGGTATTACTCAATATGAACGACCACGACGACCGATACGAACCATCATTTGCTGGCGTAAAAATGATCCCTCGAGACTTACTGAAGAACAGCGTTCAATATAATTATGATCGTGTGTGTCGTAGCGTGGATAGTGATTTGAGACTTTTCCTACCAAGGTGATTTCGGCAAAGGAACGAAGCTAAAGTAAGATTGTGCGAATACAAAATGACGAACCCATGGATTTTCGTTAGGCTCTGTCTGTTATACCACCATATAATGTGAGATAAGAGCTGATGAAATTATAGCCTGTCTAAAGAGTTCATAACTATGGGATTGTATTAGCGCTATGCATTTTGACATTAAATATGCGAGCATAATTATGAGTCAACGAACATGCATAGGAATTCTCTGATCTTTTACTCGCGATTGGTAACTTCGCGGTGAGGACTTGCACGAACAAGTGAAAGTCCACACCTAGAAGACATCTACACTATTCAATATAGGTATTATATACAACTTAAAACATTTTGGGTATCAATTCTGAAGCCCAATGAAAAGACAAACTCCGCGCGAACGGAGTCGCGGGCACAGCTAGTAATAAGTAAAATTGTAGATATCTGCCGTAATAATTCTACAATGATATTTGTAAAGCTTATACTTAAAGATAAAGATAATGACCACCGTTGACACATATTTTTATTCCAATAGTCACAATGAAATAAATATAATAGTAATATTTCGATAAAAAATATGAGGATAGTGTTGTAATACAATTGTCAGTTAGAAAACCAGTTTCTGAAAGATTATAATTTGAATAATTGGTTATAATTGTGATTTTTTGTAGATTTCTAAAGAATGAAGGCTTGAAACTAAATTGGGTCCGAAATATGAGAAAGGGAGAATGGCAACAGTCTAATTCTTCCAAACTTTTGATTTTGTGTCTGCTTGTTATCAAGAAGGATTTCAAAGAAAAGTTTTGCATTCTTATGCTGTGCCTACTATTTTTACTAACCAGATATCTAATACTGAGGTTTGTACTTCTACTTTATTATTATTAACTTATATTTTTATCAATCAATATATACCAACATTGCAACTGTTAAAATATGCTATAGTAATACATATACATATATGTAGGTATATCATAAACAGATTTGTGTTGTAATTTTCAGAAATGTCCGAAATAACGAAACCTTATTTTTAGAAGCGACAATAAAGCTTCAAGAGTGAACATGGCTTGCACTTCTGGAACTCAGGATGAAAATATTGTTCGTAAATGTTAACTGTTTCCGCCCATGTACATCCCATTTTGGTAATATATATAGTATCAGACCTGCCGGACAGTTACTTTGTGTTATAAATAAATGATTTTGACTATTTAGACTTTTTTTTCAATTACTTTCCTAAATACTGTAAAAAGGGAGGTAATAATAAGATATGATCAATCATATCTTATTATTACCTCTCTTTTTACAGTATTTGTTTCTTTGTAGGCACCTAAGTACTATACTCTAAATAAAAGCTCTTAAAATAATATACTACTGGTATATTACTTAATCAATTGCTTATCTTGTCTCTACATACCAATACCCATAGATTTATTAACAAGAATCAGATGTAGCGTATTCGTCCAACTAAGCGTGGCACGTTGACAGCTATGTGTGCGTGACCTTTGGCGACTGGCACTGTACGGACACGCGCGTCTATGTGTGTGAAAAGTTGCCAGATTATGAATAATCTCCCAGTATTTTGCATTTAGTTATGTAATATTCTTATATTCATTTGCGGTTTTGAAGAATTTACCATGGATTTAATTAATGCTTTTATAAATACATTTCTTAAATGTAGGTACCGAGTTAAGTTTTAACTACTTCGTAAATCTGTATATATAAAATCCTTGCGTTACTGACTGACTGACAGACAAGCTACAGCCGAAACTACTCGGCGCATGAAGCTGAAATTTAGCATGTATGTTTCTTGGGAACCGTAGGGGTGCACCAAGACGGGATTTCTCGAAATTCCCACGGGATCGGGCAAAACGAGAAATAAGAAAATATGTGCGTGCGAAGCCGCTGGCGTCGATTAGTTGAGAAATAAATAGTATGTATGTACACACGGCACCAAGTCAAGCTAAACAGTTGCTGTACGATTTTGATACTTATTCCCTACGCCATAAGTATGTATGTACACACGGCACCAAGTCAAGCTAAACAGTTGCTGTACGATTTTGATACTTATTCCCTACGCCATTAGTATGTATGTACACAGGGCGCCAAGTCAAGCTAAACAGTTGCTGTACGATTTTGATACTTATTCTTTACGCCATAAGAACGGTGCAAAGGTCAAAGTTTATAAGCTTGACGAGTAGCAGGGTGTACACGAATATTTGGATCGGTTGGGGATCGAACTCAAAACAATATTATGTAAGGTATATACTAATGGAAATTGAAATTCTATTACTATATTTATGAGAAAGAAGATATATCTACAATATACTTTTATAATACGGTAATGTATTTTTCATTAACATGACAATCATTATCACATAATCAATTGACAAGTGCATTTTCCCTAATTCAGGCAGAACGGCGTCGACAAAAACTGGCAACACTTACATATTTCTTGCACAAATACGAATTTTATCGAAATTAAATTAGGAAACAGTCAAATTATCAATAGTTACCTGTGAAAAGATATTCCATTTTCCTGTTTTTGTTTTTAGGAACAACTTTTACACTGTTTAAAGAACACAAGACGGCATTTTGAGAATTTAAAAGTTGACGTGATCGTGACGCGTGAACTGTACGATGCTTCGTAGCGCACTGAGACGAGTTTGTATTCGCTTTTCAATTTTGTATTTGCTTTAGTGGCCGCACGCAACTGTGCCGTGCGTTACATCTGATACTTCTCATATCTGTGCCAATACCAATAAAAGATTAATGCATGAGTACATCACTATTAACAGTCATTTCTTCTTTTGAAAAAAATGCCACATGAGTATTTCAAGAGGTAATAAATACAATACATCTGTCTCGGTTACACATATGAAATTTTATACAAGTGAAAAGAAATAACGATAGGTTTCTTGTTTATGCTTAAAGCTATCACTCCATGTAATGGTGGTTAATATAGCATATAGCACAATAGCACAGCACGCTAATTTTATTTCGCATCTAATAGCAAGTTCAGTCGGCTCTCGTTCGTGCTATAAAATAGCATATAGCATATAGAATCAAACATCGCGCCGACGCGACGGCATATCGCACTTCGCACGTTCGCAGCGCTGCGAATTGCGATATTTGCGATATTTGTGATCAGTCTTCGCGTGCTAACGCGAGCAGCTAGACGTGAACTTGCGTAGCGCGTGAATTTTAACTGTTCGTCGGCTCGCGCGATTTAAGTAGGCATATAAGTTCGCGAGTTATTTTACATTCTCAAAAGTTAAGTGTTTTGTGTTTGATTAAAAAAATCTGTGATAGGACACGTAATACTGTGTATCTATGAATTATCCTATAATACATGTGTGTTAAAATGATTTAAATAACTCAATATAATTATATACAGTCCTAAGCCTGAAAAGTATGAAGGAAAATTAATTGACTTATTTATTATTAATAAGTTGGTTAATATTAGTTTGTTGTGCATAATGATAACATTTTATACTTAGAAGAAATGTACAAATATGTATATGTATTGTTTATTCATGTTTAACATTACCGTTCACCATGTTATCTGCCCCACACCACGCGTTAAGTCTTCAGACTCGTTAGGCAAATAGCATGTTTGTCGACGCTATATTAACCTACGTTCAAATATAGATAGCGCGACAGCACGCTAAATCGTAAGTACATGTGCTAAAACTAGCGGTCACACAAAGGGTGTTGACGCTTCGCACGATAGCATGATATATTATAGCATTTTTAATAGCATGCTAAAAAAAATTAGCATATAGTTCATAGCATGCGATTGATAAATAGCAGATTCGAACATCATTAACTCCATGTATACTTGCTCCTTGAGTACAATATACAAATATATACGAAATCGACATAAAGCCACCAGACATAGGGTTGTCTCGTTTTGTCTTACGGATATCTCTTTCAGAAAAAAGAGATACCCATAGTTTATTGAATACATTCATCATGGCGACATTTTATTAGAAATGTAAATCGTGCCAGTGTCGCAATATTGTACGCCAAGTTTTGTGGTACATCTGCTGTCAAATCGTTGTGTATCGTATCATAGAGCATAGATATTTATTTATAGAGATGTTTTTCTTATTGCCGTTTTTAAGACAAACTTTCTGCGACCCAAATTGCCGCTTAGCGGCGTAACAGTCGCGTGAGTGTCAGTGCAACAGCTGTCTATTTCAAGCAATGCAAGACAGATGGCGAAAGACGCTAGCGCTGCCAACGGCGCCAACTACGAACTACACTAATGACAACCGTCAATACGCCAACTTTAATCATGACATCCATAAGAAATAAGCTTCTTTAATGTAAATCATCTGTATTCATTGATCGTATATTATAGTCTAAGATCGAACATAAATTTTGTTTTTGTCTATAAATATGTCAGATGAATAGGTGCTTCAGGCTTTGCTATGGATCGTAAAATAATGCATAAGTGTTGAATGAAACTGTGCAATGCAAGATAAAGTCATAGAATTCCTAGCAATGAAACGTTGAAGAAAATAATTTTATTTATAAATAAAAACAAATAAAAAATGTATCAGTCAATTTTGATTTTTCTTTTCCTCTCATGGTATTTCAGTGTGGCTGAGTGTTTCATTACAGTATGTAAGGCACCATTCATGTCCGGTAAGTACTTTCTCAGCGACACTGGCGACACAGTATCGATATTGGCTACCAGAGAATATTTTGTTCAGAAAGTTTGGACGTTTACACTAGAGAGAACGTGCAACACGTAATGTCAGTTGGTCTTAGTTGGTTAATCATAACGTCAAATTACGCGTCTCATTTAAAGAGGCATAGACTCCTTACCGACTCATATCTTTGACTGCATTCTCTAAATAGCCGTGCTGTAAATCCTATCATTAAGGAGTGATGGGATTTGACAGTAAAAAGAGATATCGATGTTTTTTGAATGAGGGATAAATACAGAAACAAACCATCGGACATGAATGTAAAACTGAATCGTACCCGCAAACTTCGGCGTGGCAGTCGGTTGCACTCACGCCAACTGGGTTGTCAAAGTAGTTCACTGCTGTACTAATATTTACATAAAGGTGAATCATTTGTGCTGGCGGATCACAAATCGGATTACCTACAGCTCTAAAAAAAGCGAGCAGTGTCCAACGTAAGTGATAGCAAGCAACGTGATATGATGCGACGCACACAAATTGCCAAAGCCTGCCGCATTAGCCAATCTATAATTCGTACAATACATAATCTAAGTGACAGTTTCTTAGCATCTCATCGCAACGCATCGCTCATTAGTTTATGAATACTTTTTGTCAATAGATTTATGGCTAAAATGAACAATTAAACACGTGAAATTTTTAGTACTGTCTGTCTGGCAAGTCTTTGCAAAGCACTGTCCGGCGTCGACAGCAAAAACTACAATTTCAATATTTTAGTTGTTGTTTACTTCTACGGCTTAAATATATCGACACATACTAAAGTTAGACATTAACCAAAAATATTTATCGATAAATCATCACTGTTACGAACAACACTCGGTTTCCTAACTCTATGTTTTGTCTACTGTTTGCCTACCACGACGCTGCTATAAAGGCTCCAGTACACAATGGTCCATGATGGGCCACTGCAGGCCATCACCGTTGTATACACCAAGGGCGGATCCAGGGGGGGGGTCATGGGGGTCATGACCCCCCCCCCTGAGCTGGTTCCAGGACTTAGGTGGACCACTAATTAAATATAAAGATTTTATTAAAGTTTATATTTTGTCACCATACAGATTTTATGTAACTACATACCTTCAATATTTAATTAATTTATAATATAATAACTTTGTATGACGGCAAAGGTTTTAGACCAGGGTAGATAATTTTTGAAACGATAGAAAATTATAGTAGGATGAAACCCATTGGAAAAGAAAGAGAATATAGCAAAAATTTAAGGAAAAATAAATTACGGGCGATCTGAGGTCGGGAAGTGGATGGAGTTGCGATTTTAAGGGTAAAAAAGGGTTTATCTCGATTGCCAGCAAAACTTCAAGTCCTACGGGAAAAACGTCAATGGCAAAGTTGAAGGTAATAAAAAGATCTACAATTTACATTTACAAAACTATTTACACTTTATTCACACAACGTCTTAATTTATGTGAAAAATTCAAATAACCAAGATTTTGGTTTTTTATTTTTAACTTTTACAATAGTTTTTTCTTTTACACGAAATTTGGTGAAAACTTGCCTTTTTATGTTCCAAACACACTGTTAATGACTTTTATTAAAAAAAATTATTCTTACACCTTATTTTGACTTTATATCGAAATAAAACCCAAATTTTCAATTGAAAATTCTCACGTCAATATATCAGCTTTCTTTTTTAAATTGTTCGGCGTTTAGTTCGTTGAAATCTCTACTTTCAGATGGCGTGAATAAAATATACATTACTAAGGTAAACGTTCTCAGAAAATGCAAAGAAGTGAAACAACCTCGAGACCGATTTTTTAATTATAATGTACAATTTTGAGCGATTAATTACAAATTAACACTTTAATTACTCGAAAAATGTAAGATTCCTTGCTATATTGCTAAAAAAGAACTTGCAAATCGAAATATACAACTAAAATAAACAACCAAATAAGAGTTTCACTTCAATGAAAAATGAAATCAAAATGATTTGAGCAAACTAATAATATTGTTTTGAAAATTATCCAATGATACTCCACACAATGGGGTACTCAACAAAAAAAAATATCAGCCCCACTATATATTTAGGGGAGATACCCTAAAAAAATATTTTCGTAAATTTTATTCTACAGTTTTGTTGCAATATCGTATGTCTATATTCATAATATTTTCTTGGGTTTACGCGAATGTTACACATTGATTGAAATTAAACTACAGTTTACGGATTTTATCGCATACCGAATGATTTAGAAACTACATTTTAATACGTCGGCTAGTAATTAAAATGTAGTTTCTAAATCATTCGGTTTAAATGTAAAAACAAGTGAAACCAATATAACGCGATAAAATCCGTAAACTGTAGTTTAATTTCAATCTATATTCATGTCAAATATCAGCTTTCTAGCACCAGGCGTCTTTGAGCTAGGCTGCGGACGGACAGACGGACGGACATGACGAAACTATAAGGGTTCCTTGTGGACTACGAAACCCTAAAAACCGATAACTTGGTTATTTGAATTTTTCACATAAATTATGACGTTGTGTGAATAAATGTGTAAATACGAAAGTTGTAGATCTTTTTATTACCTACAACTTTGCCATTGACGTTTTTTTCGTAGGACTTGTAGTTTTGCTGGCAATCGAGATAAACCCTTTTTTACCCTTAAAATCGCAACCCCATCCACTTCCCGACCTCAGATCACCCGTAATTAAATTTTCCTTTAATGATCGCTATATTCTCTTCCTTCTCCAATGGGGCTCATCCTACTGTAACTTTATTTTACTTTTTACCGTTTTCTAACGTATCTGCACTGGTCTGTTACGTACATTAATTAAATACCTACTTTTTACTTATACCTATTGTTATTGACATTAAATTATAAGTTCTTCACTTGACCACGACTATGTGACCCCCTCCTGGCGCCAAAGCTGGATCCGCCCTTGGTATACACACGCCTACACACCAAACTATGCTAATCCAGTATAAACTGATCGTTTAATGTGCGGAAAGATAACACAAAGCGAGACCATGATAAACTGGTTTTGTTTAACTTGATGTGTAGTTGTGTGTACACGGGGTACGGCGATGGCCTGCAGTGGTCCATCATGGACCATTGTGTACACGGGGTGATGGTATACAGTGGCGGGCAATTGTCAACCGTGGCGCGCAATCGGGATGTTGTCGGTTTTTTGGGCACACTTCAAAGGAATCGTGGCGTAGCGTGGCCTGTGGTGTTCACACAATGGCCCATTGTTTAGTTCGTCACCGACCGCAGACCGGGATAGTGCACTTTTTGTTTTATGTATATAGAAGGCAGTAAAAGAAACTGTATATTGAATATATTTACAAAATAATTATACAGTTATGCTATGAATCAGTAATGGAGCAAAAATCTAAAAAAATAATTCTGTCTGTTTGTACACGCTAATCTCGGAAGTTACTGGACGGATTTGAATGAAACTTTTTTTTATTATATTGCTATTAGGTCAGGCGATATATAGGCTAAAATTGATTTTGGAAAATGGAACATCTGATGCAGAACCACAACAGGCCAGCGTAACTAAAAGACATAAAAATTGCGGTGTGGCAAAAAACATTTCACATGATGAGCATTTTTTGATAAGTGATTAAAATTTGAAGATCTCGAACATCTGATGTGGAACTTAAAGAGCCCAGCTACACTATAACATACAGGCTTGCCTTTTTAGCAAAACTTGTTCAGTCTCATGAGCATTATTTGTTGACTTATCGAAGATCTGAAACATCTGATGATGAACTATATAAATACATCTACACTATTCCATACAGACTTGAAGGCTTAGCAGTAGTTGTCCAGTATGACAAGGATTTTCTGTTGAAAGATCAATATTTATAACTAATTATTCGATCAATCAAAGACCCTAGGAAGGACACAGGATAGTTTTTATCGCGATAACTTACATCCACGCGGGCGGAGCCACGGGCGACAGCTAATATATATATATTTTTATTTATTGTCTCACGCCTGTATCCCCGAAGGGGTAGGCAGAGGTGTAAATATTACACCCACATTTCGTCATGAATTTTTAGGTCCTACGTAATAGAGGGCGAGCCTATTGCCGTTACCGGGCACATCACCAGACTCCGGGCTGCTACTGAGTATTCGGAAAAACCCAGTAACGCTTTTTTTTTTTTAATCGAACCCGGGACCTCCGATCAGTAGTCACATACGCTATGCACTGGATCAGGGAGGTAGTATATAATATGTATAAATATACTAGATGAGCAAGCGGTTACACCCGCGTTATTTAAGTCTTTGTCCGCTCTCGTGGCTCATAGCGTGATGTTATATAGTCTATTAGATAGCCTCCTTCGATAAATGGGCTATCTAATAGAGAAAGATTTTTTTGAGATTAATCGCAAGATTAAGCTAAGAAGCCGTGGCTGCAATTACTTCCACGTCCATCGCAACTGATTCGCCAGGCAGCAATGAGCCATGCGCCGTTGTGTGAACACCAAGTGATCGTGGCGATGGCCTGCAGTGGCCCATCATCGGCCACTGCAGGCCATCGCCATTGCGTACGGTAATGGCGATGCATGTTCACACAATGGCGGGCGATGGCCTGCAGTGGTCCATCATGGACCATTGATTACTGGGCCCTTTAGAGCGTGCTGCTAAACCTATCGACAGCTCTTTCTATCATACTGCATGTGCCATTAGAAAGAAGATATCAAACATAGCAACCGCTATTGTTATTTAGTGTTACTTCTATGACTTAAGGTTATATTTCTTTGATTTTGTTACGTTTGTCATTTTTATTTCATCTGAGAATGTTTAATACAAAGGACGTTTTCACTTTACCATGTTCACACGCATTTGCACTATGGAATAAACTAATCTGGCAAATGATTTAAACCAACTAAAGTAACTTACTGCAAATATCAATTCACATTTTTTTTTATCTACAATAATGTAGGTATTATTTACCTCTACCCAGCTCAATATATAAATCTGATGTTGCTCAGACTTTTAACAATTTGTTCATAAACATACCAGTGAACACAACCAGCTGTCTAGATTCATGTCCAAGCAAAGCAGAAATGTTGGTTAGGGGCAATGTGAATGAGTGTGATGTGCTTTTTTGAATTAAATATATTGACACCAATGACATACTGAAAGTATTCAAGACACTTAACAATAAAAAATCTGTTGACTTATGGGGCATTTCGGTTAAACTTGTTCAACACATTATTTCTAGCTTAGCTCCATATTTAGCTGCAATATTCAACAGATGCGTAGATACAGGGGTATTTCCTGATCTAATGAAACACAGTAAAGTGATACCCTTATTCAAATAGGGATCCAAGAGCGACCCTAGTAATTTTCGGCCAATTTCTATCTTGCCTGCTATTAGTAAAATTTTTGAAAATATTATTTTGCATCAATTAGAGAGCCACTTTCACACAAATAATTTATTTCACAGTGAGCAGTATGGCTTCACTAAGGGTCGCTCCACCGTTGATGCCGGTGTAACTTTGTTAAAGCATATTTTTAATGCTTGGGAAAACTCGAAGGATGCTATTGGTGTTTTTTGTGACCTGTCAAAGGCGTTTGATTGTGTAGAAAATAATACACTTTTACGTAAATTGAAACTTTATGGTATTAGAGATACCGCACTCAATCTTGTTTCCAGCTACCTTAAAGATAGAATTTAGTATGTAGATGTTAATGGGAGTAGGTCTCTAGGTTTACCAGTGGGAATGGGCGTTCCACAGGGCTCTATTCTCGGTCCATTTCTTTTTTTAATATATATTAATGATTTGCCGTTCTTTGTTCAAAATTTATGTGATAATTTTTTTTTGCCGTCGTCGTCGACGACGACGACGACGTCACTAATTTTTAAAGTTGATCGCAATTCAAGTAACTTTGATACCGTCAATAACATTCTTGCACAAGTATTAGATTGGTTTTCGACAAATAATTTGGTACTAAATTCTAGCAAAACGAAATGTGTTAAATTCTTTTTGCCTAATTTCAAAAGTGTTCCTACTAATATAATTTTAAATAAGGAAACAATTCAACTAGTCGAATCAACCGTATTCTTAGGTCTAACTTTAGATAGTAAGCTTCAGTGGGGCGCCCAAATATCCTGTCTCGCAGTAAAACTTAGTTCTGCAGCGTTTGCAGTTAGAAAAGTTAGGGAATTCACAGATATAGATACTGCTAGACTAGTTTACTTTAGTTATTTTCCCAGCGTAATGTCTTACGAAATAATATTATGGGGTACAGCTGCTGATATACAGACTATTTTTGTCATTCAAAAGAGGGCCATACGTGCAATTTATAAGTTAGGTGCTAGAGATTCTTTACGTGATAAATTTAAAGAAGTAGATATACTGACAGTTGCATCGCAATATATATATGCTAACTTAATGTACATTAAGAAAAACTTAATTCTATACCGCAAAAATAGTGATTTGCACAAAGTGAACACAAGGAATAAGCATAAACTAGTGGGAACTAACTACCGTCTACATAAAGTTCAGAACTCATTTGCGGGGATTGGTATTTGGATTGGTCACGAGTATGCGTGAACGGGTGCTACTTGCGATGACTGGTCGATGACGGTCTTGCGGGCTGGTATTAGATTTTAATATTTAACTGCATCATTGCCATCATGGTTCTGATCACTTTCGCGGATTGCCTGCATTATTAGGTATATATAATGTAAGTGGATGCTCCTGTTTCACCATGTCTATTCTGAGGAGACTAAATGAACATCAAAAGTATTTTGCTTGAGTATTATTATGTACAGTAAATATATACAAGTGATATAGAAGGTGTAACAGTTGCAGCACCTTACAAAATGTAAATTATGTGTATTATGCAAAACCTGGCGATGAAAAAGAGTGACCGTGAGTTTTATTGCCCGTTCTTTCTCATAGTTCTACCTATTGCTCTGTGAACGTGGCAGTAAATGTAAATGTAGAGTCAAGCGTCATATTGTGACCCAAATGAATAAAGGATGTTGAATTTTGAATTGAATATCGGTATCGATTATATTCAGGAGTACAACCCAAATGGCAGCCACTTTATTCGCCCAACGTTTCTTAGATAAACACGCTAATTTCGTAGGTATGTCCAATCTATTTTATTCCCAGATCGGTGCATAATTCAAAATTATGTTCCACTAGATGAGGGCGCGGTTACACCCGCGTTATTTAAAGTTACTGTTCCGCTCTCGTGGCTCATAGCGTTATGTTATATAGCCTCGGCAAATGGGCTGAAAGAATTTTTCAAATTGGACCAGTAGTTTCTGAGATTAGCGCGTGCAACCAAACAAACAAACTGTTCAGCTTTATATATTAGTATATGATCTGATATAAGATTACATAAGGTAGGTTACTTAGCCTATGACAATTTACAGAACTAAAATGCAACGAAATTGTGTTTGTACTTGTCTTACAAAAAGAGGAATGTTTATACGATTCATATACAAAACTACTAAAAGCTTTTTTTTTGTTTCCAGCTTCAGGGTACCTACCAAATTCCATAAGCGACAGATGAGGTCGCCGCATTCAATATTAAATACATGCCATTGTAGAAATGTGGTAAGAGTCAGGAGTGGTGGTGGTGGTGTATGGTAACACTGTTGTAACCAGTCCTGTCAAAAGTGACAAGTGTGACAACTGATTTAGATTTCGGACATGTTTCGGATACCAAATTAGTATCAGAGTATCTTTTTATATAAATATATGTAAATGCATATAGGTTAGGTTCGGAGTAAATGTAAACAGCATGGGATAAAATACAAATGTATAAAAGTGGGGAATGATAGCAATCCAGAATTCAATATTTTATCAACGAAATAAGAATAGCATACAAAAAAACTTTGAAAAGAATTATCTTGATAACTAATAAAATAATAACCACAGTGGATAAAAATGAATCGACCACCTCGTCCACATATGATGGGAAATATGTATCGAAGTCCACGGCCTTTCAATAACCGATGGAGGCCTCGTGTTCCCCATCCTGCTACGGGATTTCAATGTGGGCCGAACACAAATTACAGACCACCCTTTATGAATCAGAACAAAGATAATAGTGAAGAACATTGGTGCGAGACCTGTGACCGCGGATTTCCAACACCAGACCTACTAGACAAACATAGACAACAGCATCAGGTAAAAATAAAATATTTTATTTAATATTTATGATAATAAAACTGTAGACATGAAAATGGCATTACTTATAGATATGTCAACAAACACAAGCTAATCTGATCTAAAATTTGCAATGTAATATCGCCAGTGGTTAACGAAGCACAGCTTGACCATTCTCCTATATCTTAGTCCGTAGTGGTGCCTCTGAAATTGAGTAGTGTTTGTATTACTGTTAGGCGTCATCTATTATTTTAATGAGTGAGGGTCTTCTATAGATAAAAGTTTGATTGTATAAATAGCTATACCTATTTGTATTTAAAAAATATTTCTTTAATGAGAACAATCTCATCAACAATATTTATTTTTGTTTATTGTGTGTTTGTCTCATAATATTTAGTCAAAATAAATTGAGTGTATATTTTTTCATTTGGATAATGGTATCTATGTTTAGGTATCTATGCATACCTATTAATATTATAAAGCTGAAGAGTTATTTTTTTTGTTGTAAGTGCTAATCTTGCCAACTAATGCTTCAATTTGAAAATATTTTTTGTGTTAAATAGCCATGTAGGCTAGGATATAATAACATCACATTATAAGCCACAGGGGCAGAGTATGTGGGTTTATTCTAGGATTTTGTAACATTTATTTAATTCACTTCTTATCTTGACAGACATTTTATAAAATTTAGTCCCCTTTTCCTCCTGTCTGTCCATATGAATGTCCAAACAAATCTCAAGTACGATTAAACAGATTTTTGTATGTCTTCCAGCAATAGATAGTGTGATGCCTGAGGGAGGTTTAGGTGTATAAGTCACGCGGTCAGAGCCGCAGGTGAAATCTTGTTTATTATAATTTCATCTAGTATCCATACTTCAAAAATGTTGTGTACAAATTAGATCATAGACTGGAAAGTTAGAATATTCATAGGCACAAGAAATTAATGTGAATACCAAAGATAATATAGCTATTTTATTATAAATATACTCTATTATTTTTATTCCATACATAGTCTCACAGCTATAACCCCAAAGAGGTAGGCAGAGGTGTATTTCTACACCCACTTTTCGCCAGATATACTTTAGTCCCACGTAATAAGGGGCGAGCCTATTGCCGTACCGGGCACATTTCCAGACTCCGTGCTGCTACTGAGAATTTCGTGACAGACAAACCCAATAAACACTGCCCGACCCAGTGGAGTTTTCCGTCTCTACGCAAAGATGGTATTTGCATTGTGTTATCCCTTAGTTGCCTCTTACGACATCCATGGGAAGATAGGGGGTGGTGACACTTGTATTCTATGCCGTCAACCACTTTATTAATTAATAATTTTATTTATATAATTTATTAATTTAATTGCCAACTTAAACATTGCAATAAGTTTTTCTTGTAGTATGTATCTACTGTTACCTTAAAATACTTAAGTAAATATAATTTGTTAAACATAATGTATTTATGATTTTCAGAAATGTAACATAGATGGATGCCAATTTGTGGCACATCCAAAAGTGATCACAAAGCATATACAAATGCAACACTCTTCAGGCTTATACAAAAAGATAGCAAAGCTCGACAATCCAGAGGAGATAAATAAATGGCGAGAAGAAAGAAAGAAGAAGTATCCCACCAGGACCAATATAGAGAAAAAAGAAGCTCAATGTAGAGAGAAAATAGAAAGAGGTGAAAAAATGGCCTTAAAACGGGACAAAAAGGACTCACATAATTCTTCTAATGGTAATATATTCATATAAGATTGCAATTTCTACATAATAATATATTAATATTTACTGTAGGAATTACAGAAAGATTGTTAATTGCTAGCTGAAAGAGTTAGTACAGTATACAGACAAATCAATGCTTTAGAATAAGAGCAGGCACTCCGCATTAGTCGATCCACCTTTTCTGCATTGGGGTATAGTAAAGACTAAAACAATAATAATAAAGTTGAATAGAATGTTTGTGATTTGACTAAATTCAAGCATGAAATTAGTCGAAAATCTTACATCTAGATGACTTTAATTGCTATTACCAAGTAATAATTCTCATAGAGAAAAACGTCTTATCATACCTATGCATGTGCAGGGTTACTGCAGAAAGAAGAAGATTTATCCAACTTATTTTAAAATTTGCAAATGGCACTGATAGGACCCATACATGATTGGAAGATATTCAAAACATTTTCAAAGGAAAATGTTTATATGTATAGGTCTTATCAGATGACAGACAAAGTTTTACTTTACAATTACTGTTTCACAATATTACAATAATTATTGTACTAATAAGCATAAAATGGGAGTGCCTGTCCTTAATACGTTCGCGGACACTCAACCATATTTTGCAAGCCTACTTTGACACTTAATTTTTGTATGGAATGCTATAGACGCACCGTCACTGTAAAAGGTCGTAGCACACATATCAACTCGGAAAGGGATCGGCACCGTATCCCATTTCGCCTCGCCGTCAAACAGGCGTCAACCTGACGTAACCACGTAACGTAAGCGGATCGGAAGCTCCGGCACGTCGACTCGGCTACGGCTAGGCGACGGCGACGCCGTGCTTACGGCTCGCCGATCGCTGGTTGACGGCTAGGCGGCATTACTTCAATCATTTTGAATCCGAACGTTAAGTGTAGCGCACGGTTATGTCTCGGTTCACAATACGTGAGTTGGCTATCATTGCCATAGCACTTGACGAAGAGGAAAAAGAAAATAGAAAGAAACGAAGAAAAACAATATGGGTAGTCTATGAGTTTCTCCCTATTCATCGTTATTTTTTTTTTATCGAACCAAACAATTCCATTCAACACGCGCTCAACACAACTGGAAGCTGCCTTGTGAATGACAGCCAATGAAGGCATGTTCGGCAACGCAGACCGCGGGAGGGGCGTGGCCGAAGAGACGTAAGCTAGGCTACGGAGAGCCGTAAACTAGGCTACGGAGAGCCGTAAGCTAGCGTACGTAGAGCTTAAGTGCGGGAACTGCAAGTCGACCACGCACCGCACCGCGTTCGTAAGCCTGTCCCGAGGCGAGGCGATTACGTTACGATTCCGATTAGTGTGTGTTGCAGTAGGGAGTTCCATACAAATAATACTGAACGGCTCAAGTTGATACGGTGCCGATCCCTTTCCGAGTTGATACGTGTGCTACGACCTTAAAAAGGACTAAATACATACATAAAGTCACAACTGCTACTGTAGCCTTCGCCTGCTTTAGCCGTTTCATCGCCGGCAAATAGTTTATAACCATATACCAGGACGCACCGTCTATAGCATTCGACTGCATAGCATGCATTTATAGCAGAGATGTCATTAATCTGTTACTACGCAACTAAATAGCAATAACAGCAAACTCACTACCATCATACGAAACTTTGTATTTAACTTAGCTTGAACAACGAAACTTTAGTAGGTCCAAACTATACACAAATACCTACCTATCCCATAATACAGAAATTTAGACAATTGCAGTAAATATCGTATCGTATGTTTGTGAGTACTGTTGTTATCATATAATCATTAAAATATTAGTGATCTATTAGGTTTATTCAGTAAGAAAAATCAAATAAACTCACTACTGCAGCACAACAAAAAGTACGGTTACAGCAGTTCCACCCCTTGGGGCACTCGCCGACGAGCTGAACACCAGTATAAGTGTATAATCTATGAGCTGAACCAATCGCCATACAATTCTCGCTGCTATGACAGACGCGTCAGTATGCGAGCGCACACAAATAGTGACGAGTAGCGTTACGTTTGACGGCATAAAAAGAGATATTATAGGACACCTAGCGATTTTAAACTTGTTGTATGGGGGCACTTAATGACAAAATATAGGATAAAAGTATGGGAAATCGTCTGCTAAAGCCGTTCGTTGTGCCAATGGCAATGGAGCGCGAAAGAAATCTACGGCTATAGCCGGCGCGTCACTCTGAGTAAACTACTGATGACTGCTATCGTCGTCATAGGTAGGTATATCACCGTCGTGTCTGCGAACGTGTTAAGATACAAACATTTTTAAGGATATTCTTTTAGTTATATTATGCAGAATTTCATGAATAAGACAAGAATAAATATTCTTTTGGAGTTTTATAATCGCAAGTGATAGCCTAGTTGAGATACCAACAGATTACCATCCAGAGGGTGTCGAATTTGAATCCAAGGCATGCACCACTTACTTTTCATAGCTACCTATGTGCCTATTGAATTGTTAATAGGCTTGTGTCCTAAAATATAATTAGTGATTGATTCATTCCTTTATTAGATTTTGATATTAAACCGAAATATCTGAGTTTTCTTCAAACATCGATCAGCAACATTACCTACTAATTAAGTAGGTAAGTACAGCTTTTTAAAAACCTTTCTGAATTTGACGCGAAAACCCTGTAAGCCATCATGGCGGTTGAGTCACGGTAATAATATCTAACAGTATTGTAACTCCATACAAACGCACGAAACTTGAGTTATACCTACGCGCCTCGAGCAGAGTACCCATTAGACTGTGCGGACTGTGCCTACAGTACCCACAGCCGCGATCGTGCCGCAGCTCGCATGCGGCGCGTCTCGTAGGTAATGATGTTCGAATCTGCTATTGATCAATCGCATGCTATGAACTATATGCTAAAATTTTTTAGCATGCTATTAAAAATGCTATAATATATCATGCTATCGTGCGAAGCGTCAACACCCTTCGTGTGACCGCTAGTTTTAGCACATGTAGGTACTTACGATTTAGCGCGCTGTCGCGCTATCTATATTTGAACGTAGGTTAATATAGCGTCGACAAACATGCTATTTGCCTAACGAGTCTGAAGACTTAACGCGTGGTGTGGGGCAGATAACATGGTGAACGATAATGTTAAACATGAATAAACAATACAAATACATATTTGTACATTTCTTCTAAGTATAAAATGTAATCATTATGCACAACAAACTAATATTAATCAACTTATTAATAATAAATAAGTCAATTAATTTTCCTTCATACTTTTCAGGCTTAGGACTGTATATAATTATATTGAGTTATTTAAATCATTTTAACACACATGTTACACAGATAATTCATAGATACACAGTATTACGTGTCCTATCACAGATTTTTTTAATCAAACACAAAACACTTAACTTTTGAGAACGTAAAATAACTCGCGAACTTATATGCCTACTTAAATCGCGCGAGCCGACGAACAGCTAAAATTCGCGCGCTACGCAAGTTCACGTCTAGCTGCTCGCGTTAGCACGCGAAGACTGATCGCAAATATCGCAATTCGCAGCGCTGCGAACGTGCGAAGTGCGATATGCCGTCGCGTCGGCGCGATGTTTGGTTCTATATGCTATATGCTATTTTATAGCACGAACGAGAGCCGACTGAACTTGCTATTAGATGCGAAATAAAATTAGCGTGCTGTGCTATTGTGCTATATGCTATATTAACCACCATTACTCGTAGGTATATAACTCACGAAGGCGGCCGAGTTACAATACTGTTAGATTATATTACCGTGGTTGAGTGATGTCAGAGTGATGGGTAGCACACTCTTTCAAAATGAGTATCGTTCGAGTCACTCTTTTTCCGAAGTGTGCTAGCACACTGTGGTAGCACGAATGAGGCGAGGCCGCGAGGTGTTGGTGGCACAGTGAGTGTGTGAGTACACAGTGCACATAGCGAGCCGCACTCAGGCGACATCGCACCGTGTGTCGTGAGTGACACGGCACACATTGGCACACTCACAGAACACGGCACATTTTGACGTTATTCGCCGACTCACCGCTTGATAAGACATACATATTTGAAATGAGTAACTTACTGTAATATGCTTTGAGATTTGTAATATTCATGTAATAACTTGAGTATATAGTAAATATACTTAAGTTTTTTTCTGCATCTCATTTATCAAAGCACAAAAGTAATAAATATCTCAAGCAACATCGAGTGTGCCCCAACTGTGCTGTGTGCTAGCACGTTAAAATCGTCAAAATAAAAAGAGGGAGTAACTCACCTCGCCGAAGTGAGTAAATACAAGTGTGCTAGCACATGTGCTGAGTACCCAACACTAGATGTCACGAAGCGCAAAACAAAACAAACCGTGAACACAGAATAAAAATAGTACTAACGTACAGAAGATTCACTTGTCAAACCAATTTATTGAAATTGCGACTCTTGCTACTAAGCAACAAAGTGCAATTCAGCTTGCATAAGCACTCAGTGTAGACTCAGTGCCTAATGCGATATTCACCTAACCGTTCCCGTTCTTTTCTAACACATAACGCTGTCGCTGTCTGGCGCGGAGTGGCGCGCTAGTGTTGTCGACTTGCCTCTGCAACTATAATATTTATTCATCGTCTATCTACCTACTTGACCACATACCTAATAATAAATAATTATCCATTGAATTATTACCTACAGAAAGTCAGTATTCAAACAACGCGAGCTCAGAAGTTAAGCCGAAAATTCGCTATGTGTGCGGAACTGTGCTGTGTTTACTTGCTGCATCACGCACACAGACGCAATTATAGAGTTGCCAGTTACAACGTCTTTCCCCTACAAATAGGGCAAATTCATATTTTTTGCATGAAATAAGTAATTGTATATTATAAATTCTAAAGTCACACTGTCTGCTTTTTAAGTTTTTACAACTGACTAACGATGGCTAAATCAATCTTGACGAAACTTACTCAAACGTGAGCACTAACAAGTGCCGAGTGATTTCCTATTTAAATGCTCTTTATAGTACATAAAAAAGTATTTATGTATATTTGTGAGAAAAAATTACCAAAAATCAACAGCGAGTACTATGTGTGCGCCGTTGCGCTATGGTGACCAAAAAAAGGCGAAAAGTTTAAAAATTCTAATATAATTCGGTCGGTAACGTCATTCGTTAAACAACGAAGTTAGTTACGCGTATCTACATTACAAGACAATACTAGACTTTAGATACTAGCCTTTCAATACAAAAACGGAAAAATCGAGTGCTTTGAGACAATGTCGTCTTAGCCGAGCTCGGCTAGAGCTTGACGAGACAAATTTGTCGTAACCGATTGGTATGTACCAGCCAGCGGTGTTTGAAAGGTTAAGTTTATATATGTAACTACCTAATTCCTATTTTTATTATTACTGTCAATAGAATAAATTTTGGTAAGGAATGTGTAAATTAAACTGGGACAATTTCACACCCAACTGGCAACACTCCGCTCGTACTTATTATGATTCACTGTATTTGTATTATTAGACAATCTACGTAATAAAATTTATGTCTGACCGGTGGAATGATACTCCAGCAACCTTATAATCTTTTTCTGAAGCATTGTGGCACAAAACACTGTACAATATGTCATAATTTCTATTATTTTGCGGGAGATGCTTACGCTACCGTGCGACTCTGACTACAGACAACGCGGCCGTCGTTTGGGTCAGATCCTGACCCAAATGAACGGCGCGCATTGCGTGCGCGTACTTGGTTTCTGTAGGTAATAATTCAATGTAATTATCCTTTAAGTATCCTATCCCACTATTTGAGCTCGTAGAACAAAAACCACAAAAATTCTGGTCGTTTACATTTTTACTATACTAATTCTTAGTTATTTCCTAAGCGCGTGAACCGATTTACATGATTCAAACAGATAAAATGGTTTTTGAACTAGATCTTTAATTTGACACCATAATCATTGAGATATCTCAACAAACAAAAAATCACATTTTCTAGTTGCTCTCGTAATATAAATAAAATCAAATTTTCAAGTCGCTTTTGACACACCGTTAATTGAGCAATACTTTGCATTAGACTTGTGATTATACTTTTCTTTTTTAAGGCGTTTATATAATTTGAACAGTGTATGAACACGGCGCGTGAGAATACGGAGCGGTCGCACTCGTTGCGTGACATCTAATGTGAGCGGGCGCGCGGCAACCCTCTAATCCAACCATGTAGTCATGGGCGGCGGAGGTACTTGCAAGTTTGTACCTAAAATGCGAAGTGCGCTAGGCCTGCCGTGGATGACGTCTGGTGTACCCACTTTTATTTTGTTATATTCTATTTGACAGGTACAAAGTTTGACGTTTTAGTTGTATTTACTACCAAAACGTCAATAACAACAATGGCGGACGCACAGTATTATGACGTAATACCAATGAATACAGATTTACATAGAAGCGCAGTTCTTAAGGATTTCGTGTGCCGATTCCAAGTGGGGACTGTCTCCAGTTTATTTCGTAGTTGGCGCCGTTGGCGGCGCTGACGTCGTTCTCCGTCTCTCTCGCTCTCGTAGTTAAAATACACTGGAGGAGAGAGAGACAGCTGCCGCAGCGCGACTACCACGCGACCCGGCAAGTTGCGTCGTAGAAAGTTTGTCTTCAAAGCGGCCATATGAAATGCGCCTCTATGTAAATATCTGAGCTCTTCGTTAATGTTCTCTGATTGGTGTTCACTGTCACAAGAATATTATATATATATTATTTTTAGTTTTAGAATCCTAAAAATAACATTAATCTTACCTTTTTAATAATAAATAATTGACTGTATTGACATCTACAAATAATAATGAATCTATAGACACTACAATCAAACCAATTTATTCTTAGTGGACACAAGCCTATTATCGCTTGGCCGGTGCCTTGAGAACACGGTAAGCCATTTGTTTCTGCTGTCATGAAGATCTTTGGCAGTCGTTATAAGTAGTTAACCTAACCATGGAATATCGCTATGCATTTGGGATGTGGAGGTCAGACAGGCAGTTGCTTCGTGGTAAAGTTAATACAGTCAAATCCAGTTAGACTAATAAGCGGACCCTAGGTCGCAACTGCGATACCACTTGGAGGATAATATCATATTATACTTAATAATTTTGTAATTTTTATAATTTCCAGATCAAGAAAAAGGTATCAAAAGAAGTTTTGATAGAAGGGACCGAAATCATAGAACAAACGGACCAAATTTCAATCAAAAACAAAATCATGTAGCAAACCTCAAGAATCAACCACTGCCTAAGAAAGTGCCAAAACTTACTCCTAAGGTACCTCTTGTAGTTGAAAAGAATAAACTTAAACCATTTGCTGGCATCCTTAGTATTGCCATGGATGACTATAATGACAAAACAGAAGATGTTTGTGATACCGCTGGTGATGACAATAATATATTGATTGAAGATGATCCTTATGAAGAAACAATTCTAAATAAATGTCCAAAAGTTGAGTCTGCCCAGGAACCAGTGCTCTGTGGAGCTTTAATTTCATTAATATGTGACTATGGCTCCTCTGATGAAGAGACAAATGAAAAAGAAAATCAAATAAGCAGCAATCAGAAAACAAAAAATAATTTAGATAAGAGCAATCTTGAAAAAGATGTTATGAAGAGTGAAATTATTATAAATGAAGAGAAGCCTGAAGATGGGGCGTCCGTTAATAAAGATAGCCTGAAGAAAGGTGTAGAACAGGAAGTTGAAACAATTGATAATAATAATACCGAAAATAGTGATGATGATAGTCCAGAAGAAATAAAAGCTATAAAAAGCACTGTTCAGGACACTAACCAAGATCAAGAACATTTGACAAAAAACATTGAAGATGGGGCATCCGTTAATAAAGATAGCCTGAAGAAAGATGTAGAACAGGAAGTTGAAAAAATTGATAATAATAATACCGAAAATAGTGATGATGATAGTCCAGAAGAAATAAAAACTATAAAAAGCATTGTTCAGGACACTAACCAAGATCAAGAAGATTTGACAAAAAATATTATAACTCAAGTTTCTTTAAAAAAGAATCCACCAGTTAGGCACAATCAAAGACCAATTAATAGATATAAGCATAAAATACCATCAACTCTTCTGTACAAACTGCTACATAAGGAAATAAGACAAGAACGCAACATAGTATTGCAATGTATAAGGTATATTAAAAGGATGAACTATTTTGAAGAACCTTCCAATTAAAAGATAATCTTCTCTAAATCATAGCAGTATTTTTTTATCTGTCTATCTCACGAAGCAGTGACAGTCCAGTTAAGACGTGACTCGCAGTCTGGTGTTTGAACCCATAAGACTAACCACCGACATTTCATAATAAACAGGGTAACTTGTACTTAATTGCTTGTATACCATGTGTGAGGTGAATCTAGAGACGAGTATATTTTCCACTTTGTTCACCTGGTTGAATAAAGTAGACTTTTTGGTGTCCTCATTTCACCTTGGAATTATATTTGATGGGTTGGTGAATTGGTGTTGGTGAACAAACGTTTGATGTAGAAGTCCTCAAAGAACATCTTCAGCCATTGGTGGGTACCATAGTCTGTATCATCTTTGTAATTCATTAAAGGTAGCTAGAGCCCTTAGAATTAATATAAATACATAGTAGCCAAAAAAACCCGGGCACTATCTCAAACTATAAAATATTGTGCTTTCTTCAGGTCACGGAGTTCGGATTCGGACGGGGTCGCTCTGTGTCAAAACTTTAAATTTTAGATATCTTGCAGGCCGACGAACTCCGCTCCTACTGAACTTTGAATATTGCTGGTCCACCCGCTGTTTTATATGTAGGCTATTAGGCACCTATGTGCAGGGCAGCCTTCATCCTGGTATCCGGCCATTCTATAGGTATCTCACATCAAGTGGGATTTCCTCGTACAGGGTCAGAACCCGATTTATTTGCAAGTGGCCGATATATTCAGACATGACCAAGGGCGTCGCCAAGGGGGGGCAGAGGGGGGCAGCAGCCCTCCCCTAGAGATAAAAAAACCCTACAATGTATTATTTTCTCAATACTTTTCTCATTTTCCATGTCAAATTGCGCCCCCTAGGCCATCGGTTAGCGTCCTTGCCCCCCCCCTAGGCAACCGGCTGGCGACGCCCTTGGACATGACATGCATAGCTATGACGTCTCGGGATGTACGTACAAGTACTCAAAATATAATTCAAATTCGCCGTTAAACTCGAGTTTAAAATCTTTTTAATCAAAGCTAATAAAATTATTGATATAGGCATGAAGCACTGCTATATCTCTGTCTGATTGAGCCCTAAGATAGCAGGATAACCGATCGGGATAACCCGACCTAAACAAAAATTACTCCCTGTCATGCGAAATGGTTACTTTAGGTCAGCGGTCGGCAACCTTTTGGTAGGCAAGGGCCACAAGGAAGGAGGCAAAATAAACTAAAGGCGGGCCGCACTTTTGGTAATAACTAGACAGCATTTTTACAAGTCTTGTAGCAATTCTGCCACTGAATCATCAGCAAAGCGGAGAAGCCTGAAATGTCGAACTTTGACATTGATGCCCATTCCATCCCACTGCAGCGAATTGAAGATCTCCTCTAGCGTTGGTGAAGAGTTTCAGAGATATATGTTGTGTCACTTCGTGATATCTCTTAAATATTGGATGTTTTTTTCGGGGCTCGAACAGTAATTTTTGACATTTGGTTCTCTTAACACCGCCACATATTTTCAATACACATGGCTGCGCTGCAACAACTACAGTGCAGCCTAGATTTCGATCGACTCAAAAGCATTTTCGGCATCCACAAAAGCCAGATGAAAAAGCTTCTCTGCCTCATAACACACACATCATATCAGCCTGTTGCAGTCCACTGTTGGACGTAAGCTTCCTGCAGAGTACGCCACAAGACCTGATCTCGCGTTTTTGCCATCCATCAGCCACTACCAGCTACCCTCCTCAAGTCGTTAGTCTTTCTGGTGGGAGAGCGTCCAACACTATGCTTGTCGAGAAGTGGCCACCACTCAAGAACCTGCCTATTTTACCGCCCATTCGTTCTGCGACAGATGGCCAGCCACCACTTCAGTTTGCTAAACCTCTGAATTATGTGAGTAGAGTAGACTTCTGCCGAAAAATCTCGTTCCGGACTTTGTTCCTCAACGAGATCCCCAACATTGACCGGTCCATAGCTCTTTGAGTGACATGTAGTCGGTGGACTAGCTTTACCGTCATGTTCCACGTCTCAGCTCCTTACGTCATGACAGGCAGGGCACATTGGTTGAACACCTTGGTCTTGGTATTGAGGCAAAGATGACTCGAAGATATGAAGCAACTCCCCAAATGCTATCCAGGCCAGCTGCACTCTTCTGATGATTTCACTCTCAAAGGTGTCTCTACCTAGCTACAACTTTTGTCCCAGGTATACCGATCGGTCCTATGTATAAGGGCCAATGTGCAAATTGACAACTTTTCAATACAGGCTCTCAAAGTTTCATCTTGATATATTTTTTACATGCTTCAACTGATGTTTTTGAAACTTTGCGTGATTACTATGACACCACAGTATGACACATATGTTTGTTATTCTAGCTACATCGATTTATTTGAATATTTATTAGTTTTTTGAATAATGTAGATAAGTCTATATAGGTACGTCCTATTTTTTAACGAAATTACACTGAAAATAACTGATAAAAAGGGTTTTTCCCATCTTACCCCGCATGTCTCCCCCCGAACGGGAGAAAATGGGAATTTTCGTGTCATCTTCCCCCGAATTTGTAATTGGGGGAAAATAGGAAGTTGCATTCCCATCTTCCCCCGCATGCCTGCCACCGAACGAGGGAAAATGGGAATACTTGTTTCATCTTCCCCCGAACTTGTAATCGGGGGAAGATAGGAAGTTCTATTCCCAACTTCCCCCGCATGTCTGCTCCCAAGAAGGAAAATGGAAATGCTTGTGTCATCTTCTCCCGAACTTGTAATCGAGGGACGAAAAGAAGTTTCATTTGTTCCCGAAATACTTTTAGTAATTAATTTTGTTATTTCACCCCACTGTTATTTTTTTACAGGAGTTAATAAAACACCGTTTGATTACCAACATTTTTATAAAAAGGAAATAGTACAGCATTTTCCGTTTGAAAATCAGTCATACCTACTACTATAACAATTCCTCTTATTTTAAATTATTAATCTAAAAATCAAATATTGACAACAAAATTGTTTTATATAAAATCAGTCTTATAAGGAAACATTTTGAAAAGCCTTACATAATCTTTTTGTATTTAAATATTTGTTCTTATTGTAAAATATTGTCAATACCTACTGACAACATTTTACATTTCAATCCGTCTTACCGTTTTAACAATTAATATTAAAACTTAACAGATAGGTATAAAAATCACTACACATTCTCATCTAAATGTCATTAAGTCAGTCATTATAAAATCCGTCTTAGAACTAGTCAAAAATGTTTGTTTTTTAATTATTTACTTCTAGAAAAAAGCCTCTCAAAATATTAATTTTTATAAAATTAAATATCAAAATTACAATGATTAGGTGTCTACACTTTTTTCAAATGAACAAAGTTATACTAGTTATAATCACAGCGTGCAAAATCAAAGATAAGTCACGTAAACTAAAAAGTTTGCTGTCTACATTAGTAGCAACAATAGTAAAGATATATTATAAGTACATTTCAATCGCACCAACCACTCTTCAATAAACAGTCTTGACAATAAATACAAAGCTAACTCTAAATGGTAACATTCTACAGACATATATAGTGATACTATTCTATATTAACACATTGACTGCCGGCCTAAGATTCGTAGACGGACTTTTGCTATGCGGCATCGGTCCCCGCAGAGCGTGCCCAGCTTCTCGTGCTTAACGGCACGCAACGCGCGTGCAGGTCGAGCGTGTGTCTGTGCTGACGCGACACGCGACATACGAGTTGCTATACAAAAAAAACACACATGAGTGGTCGTCAGCACATGTGTAGTATGGGTATGATTCACGCGTCGCGTGTTTCGGTAGCACGTTTGTATATTTTTTCCCTAAACACGACTATGTTGGGCTAGCCGCATCGCAAAAATCGACACTTGGGACACACCATATAAGTTTCCAGCAGTCAATGTGTGAGATCATGGACCGAGAAATAGTAGTTTTTACAATTAGCCACTTTCTGGAAGTGATTAGGTAATTGTTAATAATATTAATATCAATTAGGTACCTCATCTTTTCAAGAAAGTGGCGAATTGTTATGTCTCCATTTAAGAGCTGCATTTGGCAATCTTGTATGTATTCATCGCTCATTATAGACTTTTGTATGCGTCTGTTTTGAATTCCTAATTGTATACCTACGTCTTGATATAAAAGGCAGAGTCATTTTAAAAAAAATCCAATAATTGAGAGATTAAGAATGAATATTTAAATACAAAAAGAGTAAGGCTTTTCAAAATGTTTCCTTATAAGACTGATTTTATAATTATAGCTTATTATTTTCCAAGTGACTAATAACTAAATGTTTGCAACTAATAAAATAACTTGCTAGCGATTCAATATTTTCGTGACTATTATATTAAATAAAATTAATAATAATAATAATATTCTACCACATTCACACAACACCATCTAGTCCCAAACTAAGCAGAGCTTGTACTATGGGTACTAGATAATGGATAAACATACATATATACTATTTTTTTTTGTAAATACATACATATTATACATAGAAACACCCAGACCAAGACAAACATCCATGTTCATGCACACAAATGTTTGACTTGAGCGGGAATCGAACCTGCGACCTTCGGCGTGGCAGTCGCTTACACTCCCGCTGCGCCAACCGGTCGTCAAAAAATTCAAAACTAAGGGTCTAATAAAAACTAAAAACTAGCAGCTGCGTTTAGGTAGCAAATAAACTATACAAGTAAATTGAAATATTAGCCGAGGAGCTATAAATAATGAGTTGGCGACTAATAATGTTAGTAGTAGGTTATGTTATTCTTAAAGGCCTCATATACCTCACATTGGTCTTTACGAGGAATAAAAAAGCTGATATTAAATTGGGTAGGTATTGAAAATACGATGGTATACGTCGTAATTTGCTGGTTCCTTGTTCTCAGATATACGTTTATGACTATAGTTACGGTGTAGTTCGGCTACAGTCAAACCTCCATCTATATATTCTCTTGATGAATTGGCTCTGATGTAGTGGCTTTCCATCCTAGGGATCGTATTGATATGGTCACGTACAGATAGTATTATTTCAGCATCCAGCTTTGACTGTTTTCCGTGCTTACCGCGTTTATCTGTTGGAATTACACTTATGCTTGCAAATTTATATTCAGTTACAGTACGTAGTAGTTTATTACTTATAGCCATTTCCATTTTCCTTCTTTCCGGAGCAGACATGCGGGGGAAGTTGGGAATAGAACTTCCTATCTTCCCCCGACTACAAATTCGGGGGAAGATTAAACAAGCATTCCCATTTTCCCTCGTTTGGTGGCAGGCATGCGGGGGAAGATGGGAATGCAACTTCCTATCTTCCCCCGATTACAAATTCGGGGGAAGATGACACGAAAATTCCCATTTTCCCCCGTTCGGGGGGAGACATGCGGGGGAAGATGGGAATAAACCTAAATGTGTTAATAAGGTACATTCCTCGAGGTTAAGAAACTTTTTAATACGCTATATATTTTTCAAGTTACAAGGGGGCCGTGCTGAAAAGCCTTTAGGTTCAAAACGTCAACTTCCCAAAATGTCCACTCTCCCTAAACGTCAACTTCCCAAAATGTCAATTCCCTAAATGTGAATTTCCCATTTGGTCCACATTCCCAAAACGACCACAATTGTAAAATTCCCAAAATGTCCACTTCCCATAACGTCAACTCGCAAAAGGTCTACATCACAAATTCGAATTTCATTGAAATATATAAAGGACCACAATGTGCCTAGTTTTGATTTGTTAGGTGCGACTGTATCTAATTCAAGTAACTAAATAGGTTATGTTAGGTTCTCTTTTGACCCTTAACGCAAAAATAGGAGCCCTGCGAAGCAGGGCTCCGTCAACTTGGTTTATTAAAAACTATTTAATTGGACATAATGTATACTTACCTACACAGATTTAAGACTTACCTACATAATATATTTGTGATATAAAAATATAAACTGAGTTGACGGAGCCCTGCTTCGCAGGGCGCCTATTTTTTGGTTAAGGGTCAAATGAGAACCTAACATAACCTATTTAGTTACTTGAATTACATAGTCGCACCTAACCAACAATTTCAATGAAATTCGAATTTGTGAAGTGGACGTTTTGGGAGTAGACGTTTTGGGAACTAGTCGTTTTGGGAAGTAGGTAGTTGTTTTTGGAAAGTGGACCAAATGGGAAATTGACATTTGGGAAGTTGACGTTTAGGGAGAGTGGACATTTTGGGAAGTTGACGTTGTGAACCTAAAAGCTGAAAAGGTTCGGCTGGCACGGCCCCCTTTTGTTGCATATTTCTTTAAAAGTAGAGAGGTACATTGAAAAAGTAACCGGTACATATACCCCTGAAGGTGAGTACCTACCTTGCATTGTGCATACCTACGATGCAAATTCTAGGGGGGCCGTGCTGGACAAACGTACACCCATAAGTGGGCTGTGGACTTATAACTAGTGTTGGGATTGGTCTAATGTAAGGCGTATTAGTCTAACGTGTTGTCAGAAAGTGTTCGCCTTACGTCTGCCGTCTAGTAGGCTGGGTTGTCGTTGTTCTTTAACAAACGTACTTGTGTACGTTACCCTAGCAGGAAAGTATCTCCTGGAGATACATGAGTGAAACGTATAATTAGAGCGCAATCTGCTGATGATGTGCGCGAAATAAAAAATTTGTGCGGATTATAGTTTTGGAAAAAAATGAAAAAAATCATTCCTGCTGGGGTAACGTTCTTCCAGCAGGAAGATTCTAAACGAATTATCGGAGAGAAAAACATTGTACATGGGCAGATAGCTTGTATTAGTGGGACAATGTGCGCCGAAAATAAAATTAGTGCGGCTTCAGGTTTTCGAGATATTGGAATTCCTGCTAGGGTAACGTTTTGCAGAATCGTGTATCTCTAAAACGGTTGCATGTGCGGTTATAAAATAAACATGCATGAGTTGCTCTTAATTTGTGCGAATTGGTGAAATAATAAAATTTAAGAAAATACATGTAATTTTCAAGTAATCGGCCTTCTTTGAAAACCCAAGAAAACATCGCAGCGTCAAAATAAGAAAACGTATAGGCTCACTGAAAACTGTTTTCAGTTCTTCTTGACACATAGATTAACCATAAAAAGTTTCAAAAGTATACGTTCGTGCGTTAATGAGATGTATTACTAAAAGTCAAAACGACGAAGTCGTAACTTTGAGGACAACGCACAAGAAACCGGCTCAACCCAAGGTGTGTAGGAGTAAACTACCAATTAGAGCGATATTCCAGTAATGTATAGTGAAATTATCCAGCTTGGAATGTCTCGCATGTAAGTAATAATTAAGAAAAACCAAAACATAAAACAACGGTTGGTTATCCGACCAAATTCGAATGACTACAAAAAAGCGACGGACTTATACATATCGACGTCCTACTTTTTTAATCGTATTATACCCATGCTGTTGTCCGTACAGTCGCGCAAAAAGCGTTTGTCGGTAACTATAATGTTTTATTTTTACTACATATTTGAAATGAAAGAATTTGTCGATGTGTAAATTATTATTTTTATTCTCTTCATTTTGATTCTTAAAATATAATGGCATCAAAATCACAGATCAGTTTTTATTTGGCAGTAAAATCACATAATCACAGAGTAATTAAACCTAAGTCTGTAACTTTTTAGCAGTCTTAGAAAGGTTGTTTACACTATTATATGTATATTATTATATTATAAAGAGGAATAATTTGTATTTTTGTTTGTTTGTAATGAATGAACTCAAAAACTACTAGACCGATTTTAAAATTCATTTCCCATTAAAAAGCTACATTATATTTTATTTTAGAAAAAATAGGGGTCCGTAAGATATTTGAGTTTTACGAGGTAGGTACGCGAGGTAGTTCTCTCAGGACGCGGGTGAAACCGCGGGAAACGGCTAGTCTACTAAGTATATGTATCCGACATAAAATATAATATCTGGTAGAGATATTTTTGACAAACCTATTGCGCAAAGAAACATAGAGTCATCCAATGAGATTATATAGCGTTGCGTGCGACGCCTTTCATCCGCTAAATGGATATACTTAACTGGCACCGCACTCGCAACAGGATGTTTCTTCTTACTACTTCATAATATTTTTATTTTTAAATTATTCTTATCTCATAAATACCTATTATTTGTATACAAATTATTATATACATAAGTACATAAAGTTGGTTGCCGTTGTAAGACGACTAAAAAGTCACTGTGTATACGCAAAAAAATTATAATTTATATATTTTAATACTTAAAATAAAAGTTAAAGATTTTATTTGTTTAAAAATCATATCACAATAATTCACGAAAATGGCTAGTAGAACAAGTTTATTTTGTTAGTTTTCTGCTTCAGTGAACTCGGACACAACACGTTTTAACCGATTAGACGGTCAAGTTAAGATGGTCATTGATATGTATGAAACCGTCGCTTTTTTGTAGTCATTCGAATTTGTTCGGATAACCAACCGTTGTTTTATGTTTTGGTTTTTCTTAATTATTACTTACATGCGAGACATTCCAAGCTGGATAATTTCACTATACATTACTGGAATATCGCTCTAATTGGTAGTTTACTCCTACACACCTTGGGTTGAGGTTGAGCCGGTTTCTTGTGCGTTGTCCTCAAAGTTACGACTTCGTCGTTTTGACTTTTAGTAATACATCTCATTAACGCATGTACGTATACTTTTGAAACTTTTTATGGTTAATCTATGTGTCAAGAAGAACTGAAAACAGTTTTCAGTGAGCCTATACGTTTTCTTATTTTGACGCTGCGATGTTTTTTTGGGTTTTCAAAGAAAGCCGATTACTTGAAAATTACATGTATTTTCTTAAATTTTATTATTTCACCAATTCGCACAAATTAAGAGCAACTCATGCATGTTTATTTTATAACCGCACATGCAACCGTTTTAGAGATACACGATTCTGCAAAACGTTACCCTAGCAGGAATTCCAATATCTCAAAAACCTGAAGCCGTACTAATTATATTTTCGGCGCACATTGTCCCACTAATATAAGCTATCTGCTCATGTACAATGTTTCTCTCTCCGATAATTCGTTTAGAATCTTCCTGCTGGCAGAACGTTACCCCAGCAGGAATGGTTTTTTTAATTTTTTTCCAAAACTATAAGGGCCGGAACATACCTGACGGAAGATCCGTCGCGTTTTATCGGTCGCGTAACGCCAATACATACAAATGTATAGAAAAACGTTCAACCATTCACACCTGACCGATAATCCGTTAGTACGTCGAGCGTACTAACGGATTATCCGTCGACGTCGCGCGCACCACCCAGCCACCCACCACGTGAATTTTGACCTTTGAGTAAGGAATATAAATGGAGAGGGCAAATAGTAGGTACATATAGAAAAATTACATTATTCAAATATATTATTGTATTTTATATTTGTATAGACTCACGGCTGTATCCCCGGAGGGGTAGGCAGACGTGTAATATTACACCCACATTTCGCCATGTTTTTTTTTATACACATATATACGAAATCTACATAAAGCCACCAAACATAGTGTTGTCTCGTTTTGTCTTAGGGATATCTCTGTCAGAAAAAAGAGATAGCCATAGTTTACTGAATAAATGTGCCACTATTGCCATATTTTTCGCCAAGGTTTGTGGTACATCTGCTAATAATAATTTTGTTTTTGTGCATAAATATGTCTAAAAACCGATATTGGCTCTCAGAGAATATTTTGTTACATGTTTCATACAAGGGTCGTCTTTCGCTTTGCCATTTTCGCCCACATTTGCATTATGGAATAAACTAATCTGGCAAAAGATTTAAACTAACAAAGGTAACTTACTACAAAAATGTATTATTCTCCTCTAACCGGCTCCATATCGTTATTGATTACATTCTGGAGAACAACCCAAATGGCAGCCATTTTATTTGCTCAACGTTTCGTAGGTGTGCACGCTAATTTCGTAGGTGTGCACGCTAAATTCGTAGGTATTGGACATACCATATCCATGTCATTCCCAGATCGGTGATTTTAAGATCGTAAGATTCCAGGGCCGCCAGACCTTACTTATTTTTTTAGAAACGAAATGTGTAGAATAATGTAGTGTTAGTATGTGCTATGAGTGTACGCATATTTGCTAGCTTGGATCGAGGGCCAATTTTTGGGTATGAGGTGCTAAAAGTCCACGGGAACAATTTCCATACATGCCTATATAGAAAACATTAATTTGTGTCTTGCTCTGCAACGTAGTCTGTAACCCCTTCTATATCATTTGTATAAGTTTTGTGAAAAACCGTAACCAAATCGTATTATCGTCTTTTATTTTTGAACCTAAATAGGATATATATTTAAATAACGCTTGTTGGCTACTATAAAAAATCTTCGAAGTCCGACATATTTTTAATAGTCAAACTTGAATTGCAATATAAATAACTACAGGACTTCAGTGACTACATAACATCAGGGAACACGAAAAATGATTAGGTAAAAGAATATGACAGTAAAATATTGAGCTGCCCTGAGTACGGCCCTGCACGAACAAACTTATATGTGTGCACAATAGCCACGCTTTCAGCGAATGTGTGCAGATACGCTCGACGCATTTTCCGTCAGATGTGTACCGATTCATTTGACGGAATAGACGCGACCGAAGATACGTTCGACGCATCTTCGGTCAGGTATGTTCCGCCCCTAACCCGCACAAATTTTTTATTTCGCGCACATCATCAGCAGATTGCGCTCTAATTATACGTTCCACTCATGTCTCTCCAGGAGATACTTTCCTGCTAGGGTAACGTACACAACGTACTTATGCACTTTTTTAAACCGACTTCTACTCATGATACTTGACCCCGCTCCTATTAGACTAGAGGGCGCCAGGGTACTGGTTGCACACGGGCGCCACAAGGGCTAGAGACGCCTCTGTCATCAAGTGATTTAGTCAAGTTGGACGTAAAATTTTACCATGTGGCAAGGCCTTTAGAACCAGAAAACATTTCAAAATTTCGCTGGGCTAAGGCGATGGGCGGTGCGCCACTATCCGCCCCCGGCTTGTACACCTGAGATGGACCAGGGTAACAACTTTAAGTTAACTAAGGGTTAAGTAATCAATAAACTACATTCGTAAGATTTTCTTATATTTATTTCTCCACTAAAGGACGTCAAGGCTGTGCAGGAGCCGCTGGCGCCGTGGTGGCAGCAGCTTCTTCGCGAATACGGTCCTTCTTGAGCGTTCCCATGAACGCAGCCTTGTCAGCCGGCGTCTGGAAGCGACCGTGACCGAACTTGGAAGATGTATCAATGAACTTCAGGTTGATCTTCTCAAGAGCAGCCCTCTTGGTGTGCACACGCAGAGACTGTAAATATAAAAGCGAATGTGATGCATGTCTCGAAAACATTGTACCAAAGAGAAGACAATAAATACTACAAAACAATCGACTCAATATGTATATGCAATACACACACCTTCCTCAAAGTGATGACGCGCTTCTTAGGTCCCATACAACAACCCTTGATCATAACAAAGTCATTGTTCACTTCACCATAGTGAGGGAATCCACCCATGGGGGTGATGGACTTCTCAGACAGGTCATACTCAGTTGAAGCATTGTTCTTGATCACCTTGCCATCCTTAGTGTGGATACCTGTAAATAGAAAATGTTTGTTTGAAATACAGGTCATCTAACTTACAGTAAGATTATAGGTATTAAAAAGTAGAGCAGTTTAAACAGTCAGTAAACTATGAGCTACTTTAAGTCTTCAGGCATTTGATCATGAAGTCATTAAATTTAATTGTGAAGCTTGAAACTGCCTAAATCTCCCAAAAATACTCCTTTTATTTTAATCTAATGCAGTATACTCAAATTGTAAATCTATAATATAAAACTGAATTGCTGAATGTGTTGCTAAGCACTAATTTCGAGAGCAACTGAACAGACTTGGCTAATTCTTTTTTTATATTATTCCCTGAAGTACGAAGATGGTTCTTATGGAGAGAAAACTTAAAAACAATAAATAAATTAAGAGAATAATAATGAACTGTTAGGCAGTATGAAGTTCGCCAGGTCAGCTAGTCTTCAAATAAAATGAAATAAATATTTACCCTGTCCAATTCTGTAAATCTTCTTGTTCATCTCAGTACGATGGTGGTAGCCCTTTTGACCAGCACGGGCAACAGTGAATGACACTCTTGAAGGATGCCAAGCTCCAATACAAGCAACCTTACGCAGACCCTTGTGTGTCTTGCGGGGCAACTTCTTTGTGTGCCAACGAGAAGTGACACCTGGAATATTACAATATAGACAGTAAGATAAAAATTAATTTAATACTTATAATAAATAGTAACTTATTTGATTATAATCCAGTATAATACATACCCTTGTATCCTTTACCCTTGGTGACACCAATGCAGTCAATCATCTCATCCTGAGTGAATACAGAGTCTACTGGGATGGGTTTCTCCAGATGTTCCCTGGCCCATTTGACTTTGTCTTCAATGGTTCCACCGTTGACCTGGATCTCCATAATGTGAGCCTTCTTCTGACGCTGCTTAAGCAGTTTCATCTGGGTGTGGGCAATGATCCTCACTACACTGCAGTATCGGATCATTTTGTTGAAGTCCTTCTCAATGGACTTGCGCCCAAGGTCATCCTGCCATTTCTTGCTGGCCTTGGTGAATGCCTTCTTCTTGCATTTGTACCTATTTATAAATCATAAGATGCCACTGTAAGAAAAACCAAATAGCCTCATCGTTGAGCGGAGACCAATTGGTGGCAATATGCTTTGTGCATATTTAACAAAGGGCTCTCATTGCAAAGAGGAGAGCTAAAGGATATCATTAGAAAAGGTTCTGATTAGTGATTCTGAAAGTGCAATATCAAATCAGTAAGGAATGATATTAAAATATGGAATACTTGCATGGTCATTTTTACCATGATGTTTTAAAATAAGTGATTTTTTTTTTTACTTATATGGGCTTTATCGCTTAGCGATAACGTCGCCCAGTCAGAAAAGTATGTATATTTCCAAAAAAGCTGGCAAAGTATATTAATTATTTACCAGTTCTTGTAGAAGCGACGGCGGCAGTCCTCGGACATGTGCTCGGCCCATACGGTCAGCAGGGCACGGAGACCATGAGGCGTGTCGATGTAGCCGACAACACCGACGGTAACCATGGGAGGAGTCTCAATGATGGTCACCGCCTCTACGATCTCCTTCTTGTTGATCTCTGCAATGCGGTCACATTATATCGTTAATAATCTCGTTACAAACGCAATTTACAGATCTACTGCCAGAATACCTTAGTAAACAATACTCACTTGAACCAGGACGGTCAGGTTCACGGACCACGTGGGTCATACCGGCCTTGTAGCCGATGAAAGCCGTAAGATGCACTGGCTTGCTAGGGTCATCCTTGGGGAATGCCTTCACCTTTCCACGATGACGACGGGACCTCTTCTTGGGGTAGAATCCCATCGACCCATGACGGGGTGCTGAAAACTTTCTATGCGACTGAAAAGAACACAGATGTCATCGATAAATAACTGGTACAATAAATGGCACTTACTTTTGGACTAAAATTATACATCAGTCCGCCCTAGTATAATCTTCACATAGAAGTCAGGTTCTAACCGTATAAATTTTAAATTAGGGTCTCATCATTTGAAGCCTGCTAAACCACGACACAGACACGTTGGTAACAATTGCCTTGTAAACAGTTTGGCTTTGGCGTGTTTAGTAAACACGCCAATAATATTATTATAATACGTGCTAATAACACACAAGCACTCACTATTTCGAAATAAAATTTGGTGGCAGTTGAAGATTGTTTCAAAATTTACAGATTAACATTTTATCACTGAATACTAACCATGTTCGTAGACAGTCGCGACAAAAATGGCCGATTGAAAAGAAATAGATCGATCAGCTAGATTATGTACTAGAGCTGACCTAAATTATCGACTAAAATGGTGGAAAATCTACTAGTGTTCAATTCCGAAATTTTCGGTATCAAGTAATTATCATACTTAGCCTGCATGTTAAGGCTTTGCCACACGGCACAATTTTACGTCCAACTTGACTAAATCACTTGATGAAATCGTGACGTGTAGACGCCAGTCGTCCAACTCAAGTTCATCGGGTGGGCGGTACCACCAGATTTTAACCAATCGGGTGGACGGAATGAAAATCAATGATTTGATTGTGTCGTGTAGACGGGCAAAGCCAATTCGATTGAAAATTTGATCAGTGGTAAAATTGTGCCGTTTGGCAAGGCCTTTAATCTGCATCCTATTTATCCTATTTGCTAAGCAGTTCGTGAGTTCGCTTCTTACCCATGCAATATTTTTGTGGGATGAGGACAGTGAGGACGGAGTACGAGTATTCAGTTGTGCTGCTATTTAATGGAACTCTTCTAAAAACGTGAATAGAAACTGAAGCCGTTTTTTTATATTATACGTAAGTGAAAGACAGCTTTTATCAAGTACTACTAAAAGAAGCCTTTGCACTTAATCTGAAACTCGAGAAGTTCCTTCTGTATCTAACATCATCAGATCAGCCGAAATACATACACTGTTGGATACAGGCCTTCCCCAAGCCTCTCCACATGGACGGATCTTGAGCCGTCAGCGCTCGCGATCCCAACAAGATCATCGGTCTACTTTGCAGTCCACTATGAGCTCTGTCCACTGCTACTTCATCGTCACAATTCGAGGAGCTATCTGCGATTTCAATATGCCTGTTTTATCAAGTGCATATATTTAGTAGTTAAATATACTATAACAAGTTATAACCAACGTTTTTAACAAGAAAATGGATGTCGGTCTGTCTTTCTGTTTGTCATGGGCAAACGCTGAACAGCTGAATTGATTTTAAAAACATTAACTGTAAGATAGAGGACTTGTTATGCTTCTATATTAATATTCTACCCCATAGGCATAACACATATTCTTAGTTTGGTAATGGATAGTCCCAAACTAAACAGAACTTGTAAGTACTATGGGCAGTGGCGGATCTAGCGAGGGGCGAACCGGGGCACTTGCCCCGGACGGTAGCGCCAGAGGGGTGCCAAAATCATGTCTAGGTACATCAATCATGATATAGAGCAATAAAATCACACTGGGACAAAAATATAAACATGTTTTACATGCAGTAATCTTGACACAAACTGTCTTACTTTTTTATTAATTTGATAAACCTGGCTACTAATACACAGAACCAAGTTCATGTTCAAGGAGCACATGAATCCCGCAACAATGTTTATCGAAATTGTCAGATTTACGTATAATTGTCGCAAAAGTTGCCGTTAAGTAGAGACGAGTTAGTTGACGAAATTATCAGAAGGGTGCAGGGCTGCATTTGCGAAGTTGTGTGGTATTTTTTAGTCATCTTTGCCACAATGTAACCATGAACGAAGCCGAGACGTGGAACATGACCGTGCATCCGAAACGTGGAACATGAGGATGTAGCTAGCCCACCATTTCACGCAGCGAGCTAAGACAAGGTCAATATTCGGGATCTCGGCTGAGGGACAAAAAGGGCTAGAACGAGACTATCCGGGAGTCGACCAAAGCAACTAAAAATATTCAGAATCGTAGTTGGTGCCGTAACTTGGGCTGTGCTAGCTGTGACCAAGCAGAGGGCGCAGATCCTGGAACGGCGCTAAAATGTCCCAATTATCGTATATAAAATATTTTGACGCTATTAAACTCTTCGGATGCAGTTATATGGAGCTTGCGCCGGACGCATAAGGTTCATGTTATGGCACTCGGTGCGGCAAACTGAATTGGCAGTAGGCTGGCCATATCTATCTTAGTACCTATGGTCAATGGAATAAGAATTTCTTAGCGAGCTTTGTTGACGCCCTCTGTTTATATAGACTGGTGGCTGGTGAGTAGGATAGCTGGTTGCTGGTTCCCTACCAGCCATTCTCCTTAGGAGTGGGTATTCTGGCCTATGTAATAGCCTCATCTCGGGTCCGCCTCTGCCAGGCCCCAAACTGAAACTAACGTGGAATTTGGAGACAAGCGGATGGAGTATGTACGACTCTCAAAAGACGTTCGACCTGCACATTAATCGCTCGCGAGATAACTTGAATCTACCACAGTGCGGTATAGCATGCGCTATCACGTCAGGATTTTGGTCGCGTGAGCAGACCTTATTTCACGACGAACGAAAATACGCACACTGGGCTGTATCCATGATCTATTACTAGTACGATGGCTGACCGCATTGGCTCACCATCTGTAGGCTATTCTCTACGGTGACTGGGGATCATCGCATGCTCTCCGATGCTCGGGCCTGCGAGCTGTAGAAAGAGACGGGCCGCTTTCTAGGGTCACCCATTTTGCTCAAATCCCAAGGCAGCGACACGGCATCACTGGGGCGCACAACCTGGGGTCACGTATAATGCCTATCTCCTCACTTCCATACGTCATAATCTTCGCGATGACGAAGGCCATTGGTCCACAACAGTGGGCTGAGGACTGATTCTCGTGGAGCACCGCATGGCTACTTGATTTGATATGCACGGACTGAGAGACAAAATATTCATGATCGAAATAGGTTAAAAGATTTCTTTTTTCACATAATTTTTTAGTATTTCAAAAATAATTATTGATTTATTAAAGTTTACTTTCGTTTAAATCGCACACGTTTATTTGACGGGTTTTTGGTTTCATAGTTGTTATACAGAATTTAAATGAGATATTCATATCAAACAACTAAACAAAATAACATTCCCAAAAATCCCAGTTCGTCCCGGTTCGCTTGTATCCCTGAAGGATTAAGCAGAGGTGTAATATTACATCCAAATTTTGCCATCTTGTGAATTTTAGGTCCCAAGTATTACTATTGCCGTTACCGGGCGCATTGCTCGACTCCGTGCTGCTACTGAGAATTCGGAAAACTCAGTAGCACTTATGCCCGCCAAGGGGAATCGACCCCGATTACCAGTACCAGACGCATTCGCTATCCACAGAATCATGGAGACAGTAGTCCTTAGGGATTCTGTCGCGAAAATCCCAGTTCCTCAAATTAGGTCCGTTCTTGATTCCCCAGTGCCGCCGACATACAAAAGATTCTGAGTATTTATAGGATAGTTTATCGCGTTCATACAGACAGACAGGACGCTGAGGGGACTTCTTTATAATATGTATGTGGGTATAATAACACATAGTGACACTGTGACACCCAGACCAACACAAACATCCATGTTCATACACACAAATGTTAGACTTGAGCAGGCAACGAATACGTGACCTTTGGCTTGGCAGGCTCTCACACTCTTGCTCAGTGGCGGCGCTAGGCGTCGGCGACGTCGGCGACCGCCGACGGCCTCGCGCCTGAGGGGGCCTCGCAAAAAGTTTTACAAGTTACATACTTAATTTCGTTTCGCCAATCATCCTGGCTTAGGTAGCCGACACCGAACAATTCGGGAAAAAGCTAAGCAGATGATAATGACTTTTATTATTTTCAAACACGTGCGCACAGATTACTAAATAGTTACTACGTAAACGTGCGTAACAAAATCCGTATTGGGTGTTTTTAAACTGTCATTTATTTATTCATACATTATTTTATAATTTAGCTCACTTAATTTCAACGGTTTTTTTTACTACGAAGTAAACGGGGCCCCGCCATCGATTTAGAAAAGGGCCTCGCAAACTCGATGTCGCCGACGTCCACATGTGGTCTAGCGCCGCCACTGCTCTTGCTACACTAGTTGTTGTCGCCCTTCTTTTACTTCACGCAAGATGGGACGTACGCTGGACACTATAAAATTATATAAATAACCATAAATTAATAAGTTGGGTCTTCCCTTTTGACACTGACAGTAAAGGCTAATTTACACGTTGACTAGTGCGAGTGCAAGTGACTAGCCGTTAGTGTATATATATTGAGTGATTAGATCAATATATAGTGATCTGCTGTCCACACCAGTTTAGTGTTAATTACTACGCACTTGCATTAATGACCTCTACTCACACTAAACATAGTGGAAATTAACCTTCATCTATTTAGTATCCTCTTACTAGTCTCTGATAGTAATATAAGGTTTATTGAATTGAATAATACACAATTTTAAATTATTTGAAAACTGTTTGATCGTCATGAAATCGTGAATGCACACAACTCGACTAATCAGTTTAATCGATTTGGCGGTTGTATGTATACAGCAGGGCTAACCCAACACTATCGTTTCTGACATGATTTTTTTTTTTAATTTATTTCATGACCTGGACACAGAGTCCTTCAGTCGAGCTTCCGACATGTCATTTGTAGAGTTGCCAGCTATAGGTCGTTTGACGTAATGCTTCGTATTTCAGACCCTTGGCCGCGAACCTACTCACGAATTTCCTGAGCCAATTTCCTAAACTGATTTAGCATACTGTTTCATCCCTTTCCTTTCTTTTATTTTATTTATTTTTATTTTAATCTTATTAATAACAATTTAGTTATAGACTGCCTCCGTGGCCCAGTCCCGGGTTCGATTCCCGCGTCGGGCAAAAGTGTTACTGGGTTATTCCGAATACTCAGTAGCAGCACGAGTCTGGTGATGTGCCCGGTAACGGCAAAAGGCTCGCCCCATATTACGTGGGACTTAAAAACTCATGGCGAAATGTGGGTGTAATATTGTAACATCACTGCCTACCCCTTCATACAGGCGTGAGTCTATAAATAAAAAATTAAAACCATTGATGACATTATACAGTCTTTCGCCTCTGCCTACCAGGGCCGTCTTAAGCTGTGCCGGGGCCCTTGGGCACAGAAGAATTGGGGGGCCTTCATGCCCTGAGGCAGACAAAATTGCCCAATAAAAGTATAGAAAATGGTTGATGTAAACGGAATTTTACTACGAATATTTTTTTTACATTATTGATATTAAATTGACACAAATCAAATAGTAATTTAAAACAATTTTTACTATTAATTAATTATATCTACCTAAGTATTTAATTTGCAGAATATATGTGTGCCCTTGGCCCAAGGCACGTGCCCCGTGTGGTAAAGAACAATATTGATCAAGATCTTAAGAATTAGGACACGCGGAAGTTCAAAGAAGCTTTCAAATTCAGCAGGACGTCTAAAAACACATTGGTGAGCGACTTGGAACTACTTGGAAGATATTTCACTAGCAATCGTGCTTTCTGGTCACTTGCCAAAGCTGCCTAAAGAAAGCTTGCCAAAGCTGCCTCCATGGCAGTCCACCACTTCACTCTATTCCATAGTGTGGGAGCTCCCTGCCTGAAATTATAACGCAACCCATGGTCAGACCGAAGCTAAAACTCTTAGTCATCCACAAGAGGAACGGACAGCATTCCAGCAGTAGTCCGGAAAACGTGCACCCTTGAGTCGTCCACCATTCTAACCCGCCTGTGCCTTTTTTTGTAGTTACGCAATCTAAAAGGTTTTATCTCAATGAATGATTTCTAAAAACGGTGACCAGTTCATCCGTCACCTTACAGGCCATAGCAATAACGTCTCTGTTTTCCAAGGTCATGGAGTAAAGACTCTTTAAGTACTTATGCGACTCAGCTTCCGTCATGGTCGTTCATTTGCACCGGTGGGCAGATACCTTGGAGAGCCGAAGCGAAACTCTCGCTGTTAGCCTCGCCCCAACCACGGCTTTTGACAGGGTCCAGCACAGGCCACTTCTATTGAAACTTTCATCCTATGGAGTTGCCGAGACAGTCGACAGCATATTGAATTCACGGAAGGGTGCGAGCTACAGAGATACTCGCTACAGAGTCAACAGTCGTATTAGACAGCACCTGCTCCAAAGTGAAATCTATTAATACTGTCGGGCCAAGATCAATGCTCACCCCTACGCTGTTCATCCTGCAAATCAAGAGAAAATGCATTACTAATTGGATGACAGTACGGGTGACGCACTGTACACCAGCATATCCTGCTGATCCTGCAGAGCAAATTACAAGAAAATCGGTTTAACTTGTGTCTGAAGTGGAGAACTTCCTAGGCCAAGCCTGTGAATGCTGTGAGTAGAATGTTACTGTTGTATTTTATGGCAAGTTAACTACATACGGTTTATAAAGCGTAAGTTCGGGCTCTGGGTTGGGGTGCCAAACATCAGCTGGGTCTACTTAACTTTCCAGGTAGAGAGACGTGCGAATTGAATCGTCGATGATCGTAATCCCACGGCTAGATTAGAATTTCACGCACAGAGAGCCTTTGGTTCTCTCTGGGTCTCTACCGTCACTTAATGGGAAGTGCGCTCAGAAACTGTTTGACACGTCAAATACGTGTATACGGATAAATATACATATACATATACATGGTATAAAGTCCCATATCCTCAAAATAACGCAAAATCTACCGTACTGAAGACGCGAGCCAAGTCTAGTTGAAAATAAAACAGCTTTGTTTCTTATTTAGATACTTATTTGAAGGAAATAAATAACATTAAACTGATTACAATTTAAAAATATAAGCCAACTCTTTATACACTTCTATTTCTAAATAAGTTTGTACTGTCTATTACTAAATGTTTCGAGAAAATATATTTAGATGAAATTTGCCGGTCCTTCGGGGACTCTCCTGAGGATCTCTCCGCTCCCCTGGGCACAGGCATCGTGTGCCCTTATGGTAAAGATGGTACTGTGCCTACCCCTTCGGAGATACAGGCGTGAGACTATAAAAAACAAATATAACAAAAATAGTTAAGTATAGTTGTAGCTGAAGTTAACTGCAAGCTGCAACTGCTTAGCTTGATTTGTCACTCTGTGTACAAAAAAGTGAGTAAGTGTAATTTACGTACCGTGTTCCAGTTATACTTCTGCAATATTGGTTTCACGCATGGAACCTATCTACATTGTTAGGGTAGTCTGAGCCATATAGGTCTGAGCACACAAATATTTATATTGACTAATTCTAGTCTTAATAATTAGACTTAAAATACGTATTTAAAATACGCATTGGCAACCCCGCAATACTATGACAATGACATTTTGTGTCATTCTCAAAATACCAATTACCTACCATGTACATATGTACCGTAAACAGTAATTAAAACCTTATATTTGAGATTGAGCATTCTTTAAAGTTATCAAGATTATTTGCTAGAATTAACAACTTCGTATACACCTATCAAAATGACTGCCCCGATGGAACGAATTCAAATTCTTGATGAGATTGAAAAAGATATAATAACATGTCTGCAGTGCGCAGGTAAAAACATAACATTGCATCACTTACCAACTTCTTTTGACTTGAATAATGCGTACAAAATTGGGATGGCATTTTAATACAACTATTTACGGGTTGGGTTTAGAAACGTGCTGCCTCGATGGACGAAAAGTGAGGATATTAGAGGGTTCTAGGGGGTCTTCTCATACCTATGCAACATGATCAAAAACTTTAACCCTATTTACTAATTATTTGATATGTTTTTCAGCCCAAGCCCTTCTAGAATTGAGTAAAGAAAAGTCAGGCCAAAAGCAAGCTGAGACAAATACTTCACAATTTTTAAGAACACTAAGTCAAGTAGAATCAAAGCTCAGTGATCAAATCAATTACTTGACTCAAGTTTCGACTGGTCAACCTCATGAAGGGTCTGGATATGCTTCTCAAAAAGTATTACAAATGGCATGGCATAGACTAGAACATGTGCGCTCTTGGGTTAATGAATTGGACCGGCTGAAGGCTTCTCATCTAGCAACAACAAGAACCGTATCTGGGAATGTTCAAAATGGCAACATGACATCATCTGGCACAAGTACCTGATATTAAATTTCTGGTGTTCATTGTGTATAAGACACAGACATTAAACTCTAGTTAAAACTGCATTGTAATGATCTATTTTAGTCATAAATGTGTGTTATAAACTAGTTTCCGATTAGTGCAATTTAGTGCAAAGGTTTGTATTACTTCTACTGCATTGTCAAATATAAAATTTTCATTAGAAATTAACTTTCAGAAGTTTGTTGAGTAAATTAACATGATGCCTGTCCATGCATTATGTTATATGATGCACTTTTGGTCTGGCTGTAACATCCATGCATTACATGTAATATATGAGCCTATTTTTTTCAGATTTAGTTTTATAGACTGGACATGGAAGCTACATTTTTATTTTTTTGTAGATGTATGAAAACATGGGTATCTTTATTAATATAGAAAGATTTTTAGAAAAGCACTTTCTAAGTAGGTACATAAAATAAAACAGTTTAGCTGAAAAATAAAATTGGACATCATGGCTACTTACCAAAATACTCTGGCTGGACAGGCAACATGTGAAGATTACTTTTTAGCTAATGCTGACACATAATCATACTTAGTATATTGAAACCTATTGATATGTAAACTTTAATCTATACATGTAATACATATAAATAAAATTGGATACAATACAAAGTCGTGAACAAACTTTTCTAAAATGTCACACTGCTTGTCTAAAGTAATATCAGGAATAACTGAACTACTTTTATATTCTTTACTAGGAGATAGAAGACTTTGTAGGGCAACATAATGTAATTTGACCTGATAGATGGTTGCTGATGGTTGCTGGATCATCGCATGCTCTCCGATGCTCGGGCCTGCGAGCTGTAGAAAGAGACGGGCCGCTTTCTAGGGTCACCCATTTTGCTCAAATCCCAAGGCAGCGACACGGCATCACTGGGGCGCACAACCTGGGGTCACGTATAATGCCTATCTCCTCACTTCCATACGTCATAATCTTCGCGATGACGAAGGCCATTGGTCCACAACAGTGGGCTGAGGACTGATTCTCGTGGAGCACCGCATGGCTACTTGATTTGATATGCACGGACTGAGAGACAAAATATTCATGATCGAAATAGGTTAAAAGATTTCTTTTTTCACATAATTTTTTAGTATTTCAAAAATAATTATTGATTTATTAAAGTTTACTTTCGTTTAAATCGCACACGTTTATTTGACGGGTTTTTGGTTTCATAGTTGTTATACAGAATTTAAATGAGATATTCATATCAAACAACTAAACAAAATAACATTCCCAAAAATCCCAGTTCGTCCCGGTTCGCTTGTATCCCTGAAGGATTAAGCAGAGGTGTAATATTACATCCAAATTTTGCCATCTTGTGAATTTTAGGTCCCAAGTATTACTATTGCCGTTACCGGGCGCATTGCTCGACTCCGTGCTGCTACTGAGAATTCGGAAAACTCAGTAGCACTTATGCCCGCCAAGGGGAATCGACCCCGATTACCAGTACCAGACGCATTCGCTATCCACAGAATCATGGAGACAGTAGTCCTTAGGGATTCTGTCGCGAAAATCCCAGTTCCTCAAATTAGGTCCGTTCTTGATTCCCCAGTGCCGCCGACATACAAAAGATTCTGAGTATTTATAGGATAGTTTATCGCGTTCATACAGACAGACAGGACGCTGAGGGGACTTCTTTATAATATGTATGTGGGTATAATAACACATAGTGACACTGTGACACCCAGACCAACACAAACATCCATGTTCATACACACAAATGTTAGACTTGAGCAGGCAACGAATACGTGACCTTTGGCTTGGCAGGCTCTCACACTCTTGCTCAGTGGCGGCGCTAGGCGTCGGCGACGTCGGCGACCGCCGACGGCCTCGCGCCTGAGGGGGCCTCGCAAAAAGTTTTACAAGTTACATACTTAATTTCGTTTCGCCAATCATCCTGGCTTAGGTAGCCGACACCGAACAATTCGGGAAAAAGCTAAGCAGATGATAATGACTTTTATTATTTTCAAACACGTGCGCACAGATTACTAAATAGTTACTACGTAAACGTGCGTAACAAAATCCGTATTGGGTGTTTTTAAACTGTCATTTATTTATTCATACATTATTTTATAATTTAGCTCACTTAATTTCAACGGTTTTTTTTACTACGAAGTAAACGGGGCCCCGCCATCGATTTAGAAAAGGGCCTCGCAAACTCGATGTCGCCGACGTCCACATGTGGTCTAGCGCCGCCACTGCTCTTGCTACACTAGTTGTTGTCGCCCTTCTTTTACTTCACGCAAGATGGGACGTACGCTGGACACTATAAAATTATATAAATAACCATAAATTAATAAGTTGGGTCTTCCCTTTTGACACTGACAGTAAAGGCTAATTTACACGTTGACTAGTGCGAGTGCAAGTGACTAGCCGTTAGTGTATATATATTGAGTGATTAGATCAATATATAGTGATCTGCTGTCCACACCAGTTTAGTGTTAATTACTACGCACTTGCATTAATGACCTCTACTCACACTAAACATAGTGGAAATTAACCTTCATCTATTTAGTATCCTCTTACTAGTCTCTGATAGTAATATAAGGTTTATTGAATTGAATAATACACAATTTTAAATTATTTGAAAACTGTTTGATCGTCATGAAATCGTGAATGCACACAACTCGACTAATCAGTTTAATCGATTTGGCGGTTGTATGTATACAGCAGGGCTAACCCAACACTATCGTTTCTGACATGATTTTTTTTTTTAATTTATTTCATGACCTGGACACAGAGTCCTTCAGTCGAGCTTCCGACATGTCATTTGTAGAGTTGCCAGCTATAGGTCGTTTGACGTAATGCTTCGTATTTCAGACCCTTGGCCGCGAACCTACTCACGAATTTCCTGAGCCAATTTCCTAAACTGATTTAGCATACTGTTTCATCCCTTTCCTTTCTTTTATTTTATTTATTTTTATTTTAATCTTATTAATAACAATTTAGTTATAGACTGCCTCCGTGGCCCAGTCCCGGGTTCGATTCCCGCGTCGGGCAAAAGTGTTACTGGGTTATTCCGAATACTCAGTAGCAGCACGAGTCTGGTGATGTGCCCGGTAACGGCAAAAGGCTCGCCCCATATTACGTGGGACTTAAAAACTCATGGCGAAATGTGGGTGTAATATTGTAACATCACTGCCTACCCCTTCATACAGGCGTGAGTCTATAAATAAAAAATTAAAACCATTGATGACATTATACAGTCTTTCGCCTCTGCCTACCAGGGCCGTCTTAAGCTGTGCCGGGGCCCTTGGGCACAGAAGAATTGGGGGGCCTTCATGCCCTGAGGCAGACAAAATTGCCCAATAAAAGTATAGAAAATGGTTGATGTAAACGGAATTTTACTACGAATATTTTTTTTACATTATTGATATTAAATTGACACAAATCAAATAGTAATTTAAAACAATTTTTACTATTAATTAATTATATCTACCTAAGTATTTAATTTGCAGAATATATGTGTGCCCTTGGCCCAAGGCACGTGCCCCGTGTGGTAAAGAACAATATTGATCAAGATCTTAAGAATTAGGACACGCGGAAGTTCAAAGAAGCTTTCAAATTCAGCAGGACGTCTAAAAACACATTGGTGAGCGACTTGGAACTACTTGGAAGATATTTCACTAGCAATCGTGCTTTCTGGTCACTTGCCAAAGCTGCCTAAAGAAAGCTTGCCAAAGCTGCCTCCATGGCAGTCCACCACTTCACTCTATTCCATAGTGTGGGAGCTCCCTGCCTGAAATTATAACGCAACCCATGGTCAGACCGAAGCTAAAACTCTTAGTCATCCACAAGAGGAACGGACAGCATTCCAGCAGTAGTCCGGAAAACGTGCACCCTTGAGTCGTCCACCATTCTAACCCGCCTGTGCCTTTTTTTGTAGTTACGCAATCTAAAAGGTTTTATCTCAATGAATGATTTCTAAAAACGGTGACCAGTTCATCCGTCACCTTACAGGCCATAGCAATAACGTCTCTGTTTTCCAAGGTCATGGAGTAAAGACTCTTTAAGTACTTATGCGACTCAGCTTCCGTCATGGTCGTTCATTTGCACCGGTGGGCAGATACCTTGGAGAGCCGAAGCGAAACTCTCGCTGTTAGCCTCGCCCCAACCACGGCTTTTGACAGGGTCCAGCACAGGCCACTTCTATTGAAACTTTCATCCTATGGAGTTGCCGAGACAGTCGACAGCATATTGAATTCACGGAAGGGTGCGAGCTACAGAGATACTCGCTACAGAGTCAACAGTCGTATTAGACAGCACCTGCTCCAAAGTGAAATCTATTAATACTGTCGGGCCAAGATCAATGCTCACCCCTACGCTGTTCATCCTGCAAATCAAGAGAAAATGCATTACTAATTGGATGACAGTACGGGTGACGCACTGTACACCAGCATATCCTGCTGATCCTGCAGAGCAAATTACAAGAAAATCGGTTTAACTTGTGTCTGAAGTGGAGAACTTCCTAGGCCAAGCCTGTGAATGCTGTGAGTAGAATGTTACTGTTGTATTTTATGGCAAGTTAACTACATACGGTTTATAAAGCGTAAGTTCGGGCTCTGGGTTGGGGTGCCAAACATCAGCTGGGTCTACTTAACTTTCCAGGTAGAGAGACGTGCGAATTGAATCGTCGATGATCGTAATCCCACGGCTAGATTAGAATTTCACGCACAGAGAGCCTTTGGTTCTCTCTGGGTCTCTACCGTCACTTAATGGGAAGTGCGCTCAGAAACTGTTTGACACGTCAAATACGTGTATACGGATAAATATACATATACATATACATGGTATAAAGTCCCATATCCTCAAAATAACGCAAAATCTACCGTACTGAAGACGCGAGCCAAGTCTAGTTGAAAATAAAACAGCTTTGTTTCTTATTTAGATACTTATTTGAAGGAAATAAATAACATTAAACTGATTACAATTTAAAAATATAAGCCAACTCTTTATACACTTCTATTTCTAAATAAGTTTGTACTGTCTATTACTAAATGTTTCGAGAAAATATATTTAGATGAAATTTGCCGGTCCTTCGGGGACTCTCCTGAGGATCTCTCCGCTCCCCTGGGCACAGGCATCGTGTGCCCTTATGGTAAAGATGGTACTGTGCCTACCCCTTCGGAGATACAGGCGTGAGACTATAAAAAACAAATATAACAAAAATAGTTAAGTATAGTTGTAGCTGAAGTTAACTGCAAGCTGCAACTGCTTAGCTTGATTTGTCACTCTGTGTACAAAAAAGTGAGTAAGTGTAATTTACGTACCGTGTTCCAGTTATACTTCTGCAATATTGGTTTCACGCATGGAACCTATCTACATTGTTAGGGTAGTCTGAGCCATATAGGTCTGAGCACACAAATATTTATATTGACTAATTCTAGTCTTAATAATTAGACTTAAAATACGTATTTAAAATACGCATTGGCAACCCCGCAATACTATGACAATGACATTTTGTGTCATTCTCAAAATACCAATTACCTACCATGTACATATGTACCGTAAACAGTAATTAAAACCTTATATTTGAGATTGAGCATTCTTTAAAGTTATCAAGATTATTTGCTAGAATTAACAACTTCGTATACACCTATCAAAATGACTGCCCCGATGGAACGAATTCAAATTCTTGATGAGATTGAAAAAGATATAATAACATGTCTGCAGTGCGCAGGTAAAAACATAACATTGCATCACTTACCAACTTCTTTTGACTTGAATAATGCGTACAAAATTGGGATGGCATTTTAATACAACTATTTACGGGTTGGGTTTAGAAACGTGCTGCCTCGATGGACGAAAAGTGAGGATATTAGAGGGTTCTAGGGGGTCTTCTCATACCTATGCAACATGATCAAAAACTTTAACCCTATTTACTAATTATTTGATATGTTTTTCAGCCCAAGCCCTTCTAGAATTGAGTAAAGAAAAGTCAGGCCAAAAGCAAGCTGAGACAAATACTTCACAATTTTTAAGAACACTAAGTCAAGTAGAATCAAAGCTCAGTGATCAAATCAATTACTTGACTCAAGTTTCGACTGGTCAACCTCATGAAGGGTCTGGATATGCTTCTCAAAAAGTATTACAAATGGCATGGCATAGACTAGAACATGTGCGCTCTTGGGTTAATGAATTGGACCGGCTGAAGGCTTCTCATCTAGCAACAACAAGAACCGTATCTGGGAATGTTCAAAATGGCAACATGACATCATCTGGCACAAGTACCTGATATTAAATTTCTGGTGTTCATTGTGTATAAGACACAGACATTAAACTCTAGTTAAAACTGCATTGTAATGATCTATTTTAGTCATAAATGTGTGTTATAAACTAGTTTCCGATTAGTGCAATTTAGTGCAAAGGTTTGTATTACTTCTACTGCATTGTCAAATATAAAATTTTCATTAGAAATTAACTTTCAGAAGTTTGTTGAGTAAATTAACATGATGCCTGTCCATGCATTATGTTATATGATGCACTTTTGGTCTGGCTGTAACATCCATGCATTACATGTAATATATGAGCCTATTTTTTTCAGATTTAGTTTTATAGACTGGACATGGAAGCTACATTTTTATTTTTTTGTAGATGTATGAAAACATGGGTATCTTTATTAATATAGAAAGATTTTTAGAAAAGCACTTTCTAAGTAGGTACATAAAATAAAACAGTTTAGCTGAAAAATAAAATTGGACATCATGGCTACTTACCAAAATACTCTGGCTGGACAGGCAACATGTGAAGATTACTTTTTAGCTAATGCTGACACATAATCATACTTAGTATATTGAAACCTATTGATATGTAAACTTTAATCTATACATGTAATACATATAAATAAAATTGGATACAATACAAAGTCGTGAACAAACTTTTCTAAAATGTCACACTGCTTGTCTAAAGTAATATCAGGAATAACTGAACTACTTTTATATTCTTTACTAGGAGATAGAAGACTTTGTAGGGCAACATAATGTAATTTGACCTGATAGATGGTTGCTGTACTCAAGATTTTTATATTATTTGCAGTTTAACTGAACATAATGGGAACAGAGGGAAATGTTTGTAGTTGCTTATTGAATTCATTAAGTAATTTTTTTAGGCAGCGATAGCCTAGTGGAGAGACCGAATCCACGGCCCGCACCAATGACTTTTTGGAGTTATGCATATTAAATTGTTAATTATCGCTTGCTAAACAGTGAAGGAAAACATTGTGAGGAAACCTGCATGTCTGAGAGTTCTCCATAATGTTCTCAAAAGACATGTGAAGTCTGCCAACCCGCACTAGGCTAGCCTGGTGGACTATGGCCTTACACTTCTCGTAGTGAGAAGAGGCCCGTGCCCAGCAGTGGAACAGTATATATACAGGGCTGAAGATGAGAAGTAATTTTTTTATAGTTTCCATTTAAAAACTTAACAATCGGCTAATCTTTATAAATTCTTGTGTCACAGTGTTAGTTAAAATATTCCTCTGAAACGGCTGGCTGGACTGATTCATATGAAATTTTGTATGTATTGTACATAATTATATTCGCTAGGCCTGAGAATCGATCGTAATCTTTATCAAACCCCCAAATTGTAAGGGTAGCCAACCCTACAAAAGGGTTAATTTTATTTTTTGGTACTTAAGTTATTTTTATTTTTTTATAATGTCGCATCAAAAAATACATATAACCCTTAATTTTCTCTCTTTAAGCACCAACCCCTATATTTAATAGCCATCTTAGTAATTTTATCATATGACCATATCAATTATCCCCGTCAGGTGGAAGTCCAAGAGGATTATTCCACTAGGTAGTCATTTAGTTAGTACCTATGCTGGAGTAAAAAAAAACGAGTCACAGTGTTAGTCACAATACACCTCCGAAACGATTGGACCCTATTTGTATGAAACTTTAGATGTATAATCAATATAAAGGTAGGTCTTAGAATCGGTCCGTAATCTATTTTTCGAATCCCTATGGTATAAGGGTGGTCCAACCCAAACATGAATTTTATAGTTATTGGACAGTTGTACGCCGCACGACTGCCTCCGTGGTCCAGTGGATAGAGTATGCGACTGCTGATCGGAGGTCCCGGGTCGGGCAAAAGTGTTACTGGGTTTTTCCGAATTATCAGTAGCCGCACGGAGTCTGGTGATGTGCCCGGTAACGGCAATAAGCTCACCCCCTATTACGTGGGACCTAAAAATTCATGGCGAAATGTGGGTGTAAAATTACACCTCTGCCTACCCCTTCGGGGATACAGGCGTGAGTCTATAAAAAAATTGTACGCCGGGCGAATACAGATGTTAATAATAGAAATATCGTGTCAGTGTTAGTCACAATACACCTCCGAAAAGACTGGACCGATTTGTATGAAATTTTAGATGTATGTTCGGTAGGTCTGAGAATCGGTCGTAATCTATTTTTCAAATCCCTAAGTCATAATCATAAGGGTGGTCCAACCCAAACATGGATTTTATATTTATTGGACATACACATATTACTTATTGGAATACAGGTGTCAATAAAAGAAATCTCGTGTCAGTGTTAGTTACTATACTACTCCGAAACGGTTAGACCAAGTTGTATGAAATTTTAGATGTATATTCATTAGGTCTGACAATCGGTCGTAATCCATTTTCAAACCCCTAAGTCATTAGGGTAGTCCAACCCAAACATATAGGTACTTACTCATCATCATCATCATCAGCCTACAAGAGTCCACTGCTGGATATAGGCCTCTCCAATGGCACGCCACTGAGCCCGATTTTCAGCGTTTCGTTTCCAGCCGTTGCCAGCCACTTTGCGTATATCGTCACTCCACTTAGCCAGAGGGCGTCCTACACTACGTTTGCCAAGGCGCGGTCTCCACTCTAGAACACTACTACTCCAACGGTTATCGGTTCTTCGACAAATGTGGCCGGCCCACTGCCACTTCAGCTTGCAAATTTTTTGAGCTATGTCTATTACCTTGGTTTTCTGTCGGTTCACTTCATTACGAATTCGATCCTTCAGAGAAACTCCTAGCATAGTCCTCTCCATAGCTTGCTGAGCGACCTTAAATTGGTGGACCAGTCGCACCGTCAGTGTCCCACGTCTCGGCTCTGTAAGTCATAACGGGTAGGACGCACTTGTTGAAGACCTTTGTCTTAAGGCTTTGCGGTAGGGCTCACCAAAAGACTTGACGGAGTTTCCTTAATGCTGCCCAGCCCAGCCGTACTCTTCTGCCAGCCTCCTTTCGAAGTTATTTCTACCCAACTGCAAGGTTTGCCCAAGGTAGACGTACTCCTGAACAACTTCGAGAGGGACCCCATTTAGGGTAATCGGTGCCGGAGAGACATGTTAATTGAACATTCATACATAATTGGTTTTTTCCAAGTTCATCCGGAGACCGATGCGAGCAGCAGAAAAGAATCAGCTAGGCTACTCAGCACTGCAAGGCCTGAGCAGTCCTGTTTCAGCCACGATGACGATATCGTCTGCAAATCTTAGATGTGAGAGGTACTCGCCGTTTATGTTAATACCGCGTCCTTTCCAGTGCAGCGTCTTGAACATATCCTCCATTGCATTTGTGAACAATTTGGGGGAGATAACATCGCCTTGTCTGACACCTCGATGCAGGTGGATAGGTTCAGACTGCTGGTTCTGTACTTGGACGTTCATAGTCGCGGCGTCATACAGACCTCTCAGCACTTTGGACATATCGCCAATCGACTTGGCACCGTTGCAAGGACTCCAGGACAGACCAGGTTTCAATGGAGTCAAAGGCCTTCTCTTAGTCCACCAACGCTGGACACAGGGGCTGATTATACTCCTCTGTCTTCCGTATAATCTGCCGCACTGTGTGGATGTGGTCTATGGTGCCGTATCCTCCTCGAAAACGGGCCTGTTAGGGTGGCTGAAGCTCGTCAAGTCTACGCGCGAGACGGTTCGTAATGACCCTTGAGAACAGCTTATACATAGACGTGGCTCTAGAACGAAATAGGTCAATAGTTCTACAAAAAAGTTTTGTCTCCTTTTTTGAAGAACAGAACGACAACGCTCTTGCTCCACGCCCTTGGAGTTCTCCCCGTGAAAAGGACAGAATTAAATATGCGTTGGAGCTGCACAAGTATTGGAGCTGCACAAGTATAGGTTTCCCACCTGCCTTTAGCAGCTCCGTCGTAATTCCGTCGTCCCCGGGAGCTTTTCCATTTTTGAGCTGCCTTAAGGCCACCACGATTTCGTCCTGGCTGACGTCTGGCAACTCTTCTGTTAGGCGGCGGGTTAAAGTGGCTCTGGGATCCTCGGAGTCGGGTTGGGGACGAGACGCCTTCGAGGTGTAGAGTACTGTAGAGGTTGCCGTAGAAGCTCTGAACCTCCGCAAGAATCTCTGGCCTAGAAGTGACGACTTCCCCGTCTGACGTGGTCAGCCTCGTCAGATGGCTTCGACCTAAATGCTGGATAAAGACCTTCGACCCCCGATTTCGCGCGGTCGCTTCTTGTATAGAGCGTGTATTGGAGCTACGGATGTCGCGTCTTACCAGCTTGAAGATTCTCGTCGCGTCTCTATTAGCTGCAGAGACTCTCGCAAAAGTTGAGATCTCCTGCCGGTGTGATGCGTCTTAATGAATTTCGTCTCCTCATCCCGCAGGATTTCCACTACTTGATCGAGTTCCTGGTCCGTATCAGCGTCTATTGTGGCTTCCAAGCCAGCGAACCGGTTTTCCAGTTTTAGCTGGAATGTTTCAGATCCAACCACGGATTGGAGGAAATTTGGCCGGAACGTAGACTTCATAAGGCGAACGCTTTCGAGCTTTTAATGGATATTTAGAGTGCCTCGTACAAGTCGGTGATCACTGAACACTTCCGGAGTTGAACCTAGTGATCACGGAGACATCCCTAAAAATCCGCCTTTTGTCCGTCATAATGAAGTCTATCTAATTTTTTTTTCATAGTATCGGGGCTCCGCCACGTCCACTTCCGTTGAGGCTGCTTCTTAAAAACCAGAACAGTCCCTCCTTCTCTAAGAAGTTGACGAGCATCTGCCCCCTATGATTTCTCCTACTAAATCCGTGTCATCCGTGTGGCCCTATTATTACTGATTCGCCGCAAGTATGTACTCGCACTTTGGCGTTGAAGTCCCCCATGACAACATTGAAGTGAGCCTTTTGGGTGTGGTGTAAGGCCCTGGAAATGTATTCATACATTTCCTCCACTTCATCATCCGAGTATGTCGAAGTCGGTGCATACACTTGGATAAAGGGTGGGTATACCTCTTGGTGAGTCTGATCACAAGGTATGCTACCCTTCTCAACACACTGGAGATTTCTAAAATGTTGTCAGAGAGGACCTTATTTATGGACCAAGTCAGTTACGTTGTTAGATTAGCTATATTATATTGTTCGGAGCGGCCATAAAGTTTGGCGAGTACATACTTACCTACTAATCGCGAAAGTTTAAAATCGTTTAATCCGTGTTATTGTACATTTTTGTTATTCTTTATCATAAGTTCCTAGGAATCGGACCCGAGATTCTTTAGCATAGGTAGATAGGTAATCATAGGTACCTACCTACTACTCACACTAGTTACATATCGTCATCCTAGCGTTATTCCAGTTGCATCCATGATTTACCTACCTAAGAGCTCGGGGTCCACTTGCTAGTCTAACCAGTAGGTATGACAGAATATCAACTTTTCCACAGATCTACTGCCATCTCTCCTCTACAACCCAAACAGATAGCGATATCCCATGGTACCTACCACAGAAGAATAACCAATTTCTTTGGTACCTACTGACTCTCCGTAACTACCGTCAAAGATCTTTATGACAGCCACGACCGACGGTGCTCTGCGAGGCACGGGCAAGCGAGAATTAACAATTTGATACGCACTTACTTATGTAACTTCCGAAATTCAGTATACGCGCCGTAGGACTAGGTAACATAGGTAGGTATAGGATAGGTACCTAGGGTAGACTGGGTACGGTTGTAGGTAACGATTTTGTGTTGATCGTTCGTACAAGACGCATTAATAGTACTAACAACTTATTAAACGTTTGAAATAAAAGAGTAAACATTTCTTTTCAAATAGAGATAACAATTAGGGGCCTAGAGGCAATAGTTTCCAGACAATTACAACTTACTTAAATGTGGGCTACTGTTACAACTGACCCCCATACCAGGGGCGGTCGTAACAGCGAGGGGGGTCAATTGTAAATAATACACAATGCATGCATTTCAATCACGATTATTGCTTATAAACCACAATCAAGTACTTATATATTACTTCAAATCAATATGGCACCTTTTAGGCACATGTAAAGCAGTTTTTTAATCAGTTTATAAAATTTTCATTTTCATCCTACATTAATCTGCTAACTGAGTCAGGTATTTGGCAAGCTATTGTTCTCGTCTCTGCTTTAAAGACTGTTATGAGCTGTATACCCTATTATTATATTTTCCACCTCAGCTTCGGTCGCTGCATCTCGCTTTTAATATGTCTCCCTGCTACGTTACATGTGTAACATACACAACACAACACAAGACATATTTAATACGGGTATCTGCTGCTTGTCTCAAAGAAATCCTAGTTTTAACGTCATCTTAAGCTTCCCTAAAGCGAAATATCTCGCTAGCGCCTCTTGACGTCTCTCTTAAGCGTTTTCTAGGCATCTGCAATGAAAAATACATATATAACGAATGTTACAACCGTACCCACAAAAAGTGTTACAATTGTACCCACCCTACCCTTTTGCTAATAAAACGATCCCATCAGTGACAAAAAATAACCTACACAAAAATAAATACAGTATTAGTACGTCTAAAGTCTAATAATCACCCATAAAAACAGACGAAAGTTAGAAAGCTTTATAACCAACACAATTTATGAAAGAAATCGATCAAAAATACTTACTTTTGGTTGACAAAACACAATAGGCCACTCTGCAAACGTGAAGGCCTTGCCACACGACACGATTTTACGTCCAACTTGAATAAATCACTTGATGAAATCGTGACGTGTAGACGCCAGTCGCCCAACTCAAGTTCATCGGGGGGGGCGGTACCACCAGATTTTAACCAATCGGGTGGACGGAATGCAAATCAGTGATTTGTATAGCGTCGTGTAGACGGGCAAAGCCAATTCGATTGAAAATTTGATCAGTGGTAAAATTGTATCGTGTGGCAAGGCCTTTAATAGCGCGCGGATAGCAGCTCAGCCGCAGCTCTGGCAATCATGTCCGTACACGTATGCCACGTGTCTTTCCCCTTGTACCCTTCCTCGTACCTACGGTGAATAGTTCCGCGAATATTTGAATTGTTACAACCGTACCCCGTTACAACCGTACCCCTAAGACTATAGAAATCTGTGCCGTACCCAGTCTACCCTACCCATAATTGGTGTTCAATTGATAGCTCAACTTGAGCTGCTCAAGAGTCAGATAAATATAGATAGTATATTTCGAGTAGGTATAGATAGGTAGGTATAGGTGTAAATATCTGAGTTTGGTATAGGCATGGGTCTCACCAAATTTCTAGTTCCCTTTGAAGTTGCTGTGTAGTACCTAATCTAATACCTACTATTAGGTGTCAGCGGACCTGGGGCTAGCTAGCGGGCAGAGTATATTCGATAAGGGGGAAAAATATAGCTTTTTCCATAAATGTATTGTTGTAGTTTCATGTTTAAAGAATACAAAAAAAAGCCAGAAGATTTAGTCGGGGCTTTAACATTTGCCAGTCGTTTTTTATATTGGTTTACAAATTATTTTTGCATGCGCCTGGCAATGTTAAAGCCCCGACTAGTATAGTAGGTAAGTATTATATTATCTGTGCCCCGACTAAATCATCTGGCGACGCCCTTGCCCACAGAAGAATAACTGAAGCATGAGATATGAACCGTATACCGGCGAAGGAGTTTTTAAAAATAAAACTCTCGGACTACTGTCCAGCTTAGAGGTTGAAACAGAACTGACTTTATTTTAAAACGAAAGTACAAGGTTTGGTCGGGCGTAATCTAAACAATTCTAATAAAAGTGTAAGGTGATGCTCGATGAGTGATGACGGTGGTGTTTACACCAACGTAACTCCTCCCCCCTTAAGTGAGAAGCACGCCGAAGACTGCTGGTCCTGTGGCAAGGGCTCTTGTGGCTGGAGCTGCTTGGCTTCGGTCGTTGCTGGTCTTCCCCTTCGGTGAAGACATCGGTGGGTGATGAAGCCTATGGCGGCTAGTGTCATGATCGCATACAGGCATATGGTGGGCCAACTGGGTTTAGTAGCGATGATGACTGTTTCTTCCTTTTCTTGTAAATTTTTAGTCTTTTCTACTAGTTTGTCTAGTTCGTTGAGCTGAACATTTTCTATTTGTAGATTCAATTGTGAGTGCTTATTCGTTGTGATGTACTGTGTTCTAGGCAGGGGAACGCTTTCTCTGTTGATGAGGAATTTCTTGTGTGTACGTAGGGTTCTTCTTTCTATGCCAATGGTGCATTGGTTATTGATTGATATCAGGACGACGCCGCTGTATCTTTGGTAGTGTACTTCTTCTCCACAGGTTGTCTTAATTACTTCTTCTTGTTTCAGGATGGCGATCCAGCTGTTTTCTTTAATTTGGTGTATAATATTCTCATTGAATTCTACTGTGGCGTAAGTGCAGTTGTATGGTTTCTTGTGTTGTAGTAATTGTGCAACGCAGTCTTGTGATGCGATGAGTTCTTGTAGTTCCAGGTGATGGCAGATGACGGTTTCGTCGGTGATGGAGGCGCATGGCTCGCGAGGATACGCAAACATGTTGCTGCCCAAGATCAGGTAAGGATTTTTAGGTATTAGGATAGAATTGTTTGCATTCGGGATCGGGTATAAATGGAGTAAACTATAAGGATGATTAGTTACTAAGGGGATCTCTAACACAAAGTTAATCGATTCATTTGTACTGTATGCTTTAACTACAATAGATTTTTCTATTATATGTATATTTTTCATTGTCGGTGCATATGGCAACTGCAAATCTTTGAAGCTCATATCCTTTTGGATGCTCGCTAACTCTGCAATCAGGTAGCTAGGTTCGACTATACTAGGATGTAGTCGTCCTAGGTGACTGAATGTTATGGCATTTTCTAAGTTAACTAATCTATCATATACTTGTTGTAAGCATGTTTCAATTTGATTATATATTTGCATGGTATATACTGTATTCTCTATTAATCGATTTTAAACTTTCGCGATTTGTATACATCATAGAAATTAATTTAGCGGGTCTTAATCGCGTTAACTTAAATTATTTAAGGTATAAATACCTATTTGTTACCGACGTTTCGCTCGTCTTGCACCGAGCGTGGTCGCGGAGAGACTGATGAGAGCTCAGCGACGTCTTGTGGAAGTGCGGGTTTCAGCACCTACCCTCACTTGGTCTTTATTTAAGTTCGCAATGTCGGTACTCCGACACACTACACTAATGACGTCTACACACTGTTGAGATTTATCACTGCGGCGGTGTTTACACTTGCTGATGACTGGATTCCAAGTGGCCGATAATCTATATCCATCCTCCCGGTTGAAATTGTTATATTTCTTGATTTCTACCGCTTCACGTACTATCCTGGAGTAATAGTGACGATCGGTGGATAAGACTTGTGGTTGATGCAGTTCTATCCAGTGGTTTGGTCCAGACTCCAACAAATGCTCAGCTATCGCCGACTTGTTAATATGTCGGTTTTTTACAGCTGCGATATGTTCCTTTACCCTTTCAGCGATTGTACGCTTAGTTTGCCCGATATATGAACGTCGGTAACAAATAGGTATTTATACCTTAAATAATTTAAGTTAACGCGATTAAGACCCGCTAAATTAATTTCTATGATGTATTCTCTATTTCCTGATTTTCTTCTACTAATTTTCCGATCGCTTATGTTAACTCTTTCTGATTCTTAGTAATACTTTCTAATTTACTATGATATTCATTAATGAAATCGGACATTATTCCTAAGGTTTCACTTTGCTTATTTACTGTTAATTTCCTTATTTCCTGAACTTGGTTTTCTAAGCTAATTGCATCTTCCTGGTCTAGGTTGCCAGTGATTGATTTTATTACGGATCCTAGTCCATTAATTAAAAGAGGATTTCTTTCAAATGTAGGTATATATGGTTTTACTTAATTGAGTTTAGTAGATCCTAAATAAACTAACTTACTTTTTATCTTATCTATAAAATATTCTAATTGGTTTCTAGTAACCAAACTATATAATTGGATATATTCTTATGAAATAACTTAAATGTATAATAATATCTGCTTACATCTATGTATATATCGCATATTCTACTAACGTTATAGGATATAACTTAATGGAATCTTATTTAATAATCTAAATCTGATATCTACTTGATGGTGGTCTGTGGTAATTTCAAACATTCATATTTAGGTTTGAGACATTTTACGCATTGATTAATATTCTTTTGAATTGAGAATAGCATATTCGGCCAATGGTAATTCTTATGTAGCTGTTTGTATGTTCCTTGTATGCCTCTATGGAGGGTTTTGCCTTCGTGATATCTTTTTATTAATTTTATTTGTTCGTTGCTATTTTCTACTAAAGTTACCCTTGTAGTACAACGTATTAGCTTTGGGCCTCTATTGCTAAAAATGGTTTTGACTACCTTGCAAAATATGGGATATAACTCTTCGTTGTAGAAATAACAATGGAAAATACGGTTGGGTATAGTATGTTCCTTTAGGAATTTTATAATTTGCTGTTCAGCTTCATTGATAGGGATAAATACGTCTTTAATAACTATTTTGCCTTTGGTTCTATCGTCCATTCTATACTCAAAACCAGGGCATTTTCGAATGTGAAACTGTTTTAACTGCCTGTCTATTGCATCTGATATTTCGGGAATTTTATAATCTAATCCATTGTTTGAGTCGGACTGAATGGGTTCCGGGATGTCTATTGACAGTGGTGGAACGAATATTGTCGAGGTGTCGATAACAGTTTCAATGTCTATTCTTTCAAGATCACTAAACGTATCACGCGACGTTCCGGGTTGAGGTTCTGTCGATAAATTCGTTTGGTTTTCACGGTCTAAGATCATGTTAACTACTTGCTCGTCGTTAGGCATATATTCTACGTCGTTATTATAAAGTATTTCAACACGGCATAATGCGTCGACGTTCATATTATTATTTATGTTACGTTTCCGTTCACACTGTGGCTCTATTGTTGTATACGAATTCATATCGCCCTTTAATGGAATACAAACAAAGTCTGTTGTCAACGTCATATTTTCCATATCGATCACACACCCTAAAGCTGTCAATAAGTCAACACCTATGAGTCCGATAAAGTCTGGGTCAAAATCAAACAAAAGAAACTTATGAGTATAATGGCAATTGAATAACGAAGGAAGTTTAACGTAAGCAACGGTATCGTGCTTAGTTAGATTATGAGCCGTCTTTATGAAGTGGATTTCACGCTCAAAGCGGGCATTGTTTTCTAATATTGCGTTAGGTGATATGAGTGATTGCGTCACGCCAGTATCGATTAAAAAGCGACCGCCTAATTCTCTAATGTAAATATATGGTAAGCTGTTACGATAATGTAAATTAATGAACTCTAAATCGTGACATTCTTCTACGGAATTGTCTGGTTCAGTGTGGAAATTTACGGATGCATAAGGCACGGGCTTATTCACAATGGGAATAGGTCGGATATTGTTGTTATTTTTATACGTACCGGGTTGGTACATAGGCTGCATATTAGGTACCTGATGGTTTAATTGTCTTTGCGGCTGTTGCGCACTAAAGCTAGCGAATCTAGGTTCTGTCATCTGTTGAGACCTATATGGGTTAACAGAAGCTTGCTGAGAGCGGTAAATATTATTGCTAATCTGCTTTGGATTAGACCTAGGTGTATTAGGCTTTGAACAAAAACCTGCAAATCTCCTATTTTTCAATTTAAGATCCTCCTGTTTAGCCAGGACGATAACCTGCTCTAAGGAATCTGCCTTTTGGACTTTTACGCTTAGTGCTAAGATCGGGTCTAGCTGGTCTAAAAATACGTTGATAGCCATTTTTTCATAGTAATCCTTTTTGGTTTGATCTAAGTGAATCAAAATGTAAGTTAATTCTCTAATTTTATCTGCAAAGGTATCGATATCTAAACTTAATTTTCTAATATTCATTAGCTCCTGAACTACCTGTACCTCGTCGCGGAATTCGCCAAATCTACGGGTAAGTATGGCTTTAATATCTTCCCAACTATTAAATTCAGTGCATTCTGATAATGCTTCTACTGCTTTGCCTGTTAGCTTATTCCTAATCAAGCATGCTATGCTTGGATGCTGCCTATTTTCTATCAGCTCTAAAGCATACTCTACGCTTTTAATATAAAATGCTAGCGTTTTCTTGTTGCCGTCGTATGCGGGCAAGAAAAAGGATAAAGTTTTATAGTCGATTTCGACTTTTCCTTCTTTTACAGAAATGTCTAACTTCTTTTGTTCGTGAGCCATTTTAGCACAATGAAAAATACACAAATTCACACAAAAAGTATAAAAATAAAACAAAATAGCTGTAAAAAGTGGAAATCACACACAAAACACAGTACACATAAATCAATTAACGGTGTAGAGTTTGATACACAGTTAATAAATAAAAATATAGGAAAGATCTCGGGAGAAACAGAGGTTGATGCTTACCCCACGAGCATGCCGATGCTAGGCTGAGTTCTGCTTCCTCGCCGGTTTTCTTCGCCGCTTTTCCGCCGGTTTTCTTCGGTTGACCGTAGGAACTTTGTGATCGCGTCGCGGATGTACCGGAAAAGAGATTTTCGGCAACCGTATAACAGACACGATCCTACCGACTGCGCCAGATATGAACCGTATACCGGCGAAGGAGTTTTTAAAAATAAAACTCTCGGACTACTGTCCAGCTTAGAGGTTGAAACAGAACTGACTTTATTTTAAAACAAAAGTACAAGGTTTGGTCGGGCGTAATCTAAACAATTCTAATAAAAGTGTAAGGTGATGCTCGATGAGTGATGACGGTGGTGTTTACACCAACGTAACTCATGGAACTTCCATGAGTTACGTTGGTGTAAACACACCTTCCATGATGGAAGGAACGATATTTTTAAGAACAAATTGAATATAGCTACACTCTTCACTCATATGATAAATTAGAGTTGCCAGAAGAAGATGGCACTATGTTTGTCAGTTAGGGCTAAAGACAATTTGAACACAAATATCGTAACTTTTTAATTTAATAGTGACTGAGCAAATCCGCTATCGATATCGATTAAAGTTTCAATATAGGTTCAAAATCAAACGGACTTGTAAAGTATATTATTTATATGTTATACATTTTAAATTCCGTAACTTTATGTCCACAGCAGTCAGAAAGCTAGTTGATGGACAGTCTTTAAATAATTATTACACAAACTTGCATTTTTAAACTGAACTTATATATTTTTGTTTCAAATGAGTACTCAGTAGCACATAATCTTTCGAGGCGTTATTTTCTAATTTTCATGGTATTTTTCTTTACGCATCAACAGCCTTTTCAAGTCCACTGCTGGTCTTTAACCTTCCGTGGTGGAGGTTTGGCCTACTATAATACCACACTAGCCAGACGTATTCGTATAGGGTTTTATTTCTAGGCACCCAATTTTCTCCACGACATACTGCAGCAATCCACTTATTTTATAAATCTTTATTACGTGCACATATAATCTAAAAAATAACGAGGTAAAAATATACGGTGGATAGACATATCGATAAGATTTTTTACAACACTTGAAAAGTCGATATAAATATTATACGACTAAATTCAAAATCATGATAGAACTGTTATAAAAGAAAAATCACTAAGGTTATATAATTTGATGGCATACTATTGTCTAAATTGTATCTTACACGTCAGTTGACTGTGTTCAATTTGGGAGTACTAGGACGGTCTCTATGTATATTATCCAATCTCTTTGCCCTTGCCTCACCATAATGAGAATACTCAGTTTTGCCAGTTAGTTTGACTTTTGACTCTAATGAGCTTCTAATTTACTTGTACCTAACATCGTTGATTATGAGTATGACTTTATGAGCCAAATTTTAGGATTGAGGTCCACGTGGCCCTATCGAATAAGAATTTCCAGGCCATCAGTTAATTCAGATAAGGTTAGATAGATGGCCGGAATAAGGAGGTAGGTATTAAACTTGATTAGCAACGCCTAACACACGCCAGTGCGTTAAGTGTTTGCATTGTGCGTAGCTAATCAAGTTGTCAAGTCACAAAAGGGACCTCGCGTGAGGCCCCCTCTAAGGACGTGGTCGTGGTGGCCTCTTGGTGGTTAATGACTTTCTAGGAGCCGCCTGCACAGACGGCACCACCTGATGTACTCGTGCGCCTTGCAAAGCTTTCGGAAACAGGCGCATTTGCGGTGAACAATAAATGTGAACGCATTGATCGTGTCGACTTTCTCGCGACTTTTGCCAAGCGTAGCGGCCAACTAAAGCCCGCTCCACACTTCACGCGAGATTCTCCCGGAGAATTCTCTAGAGAATCTCGGCAAGAACTGCCCTGGGTCCACACTCGCAAGGTTCTCACTACAGTTCACGCGCTCGACGACAATAGACGCTGAAATTGCTACTGAGACAAGCTTGTTGTTGTGCGCATAAGCGTATTACAATTACGCTTATATTAAAGACTAGCTGACCCAGCGAACTCCGTATCGCCTTTTTAAGACTTTTTATTTAACTGCCTTTTTTCCAAGCCCCTTTTCCAAAGTTACCATTGACTTAGCGCTTAATCTCTTATCATTTCAGAGTCTATAAATGATGAATGTCTATAAACATACATACATACATATCGTCACGCCTTTTATCCCCGAATGGGTAGGCAGAGGTGTATTTCTACACCCACTTTTCCCCAGAAATACTTTAGTCCCACGTAATAAGGCGCGAGCCTATTGCCGTACCGGGTACATTTCCAGACTCCCTGCTGCTACTGAGAATTTCGTGACAGAAAAACCCAATAACACTGCCCGACCCAGGGATCGAACCCGGGACCTCCCGATCCCACGCGCACATTTATGCCGCGAGACCAACGAGGCAGTCGTATAGGGTTTGATGTCGAGTTTTCCGTCTCTTTACGCAAAGATGGTATTTGCATCGTGTTATATCCCTTAGTCGCCTTTTAAGACACCCACGGGAAGATAGGGGGTGGTGACACTTGTATTCTATGCCGTCAACCATACGGTTAAACAAACATAGATTTTTATATAATATTGAATTCCCCATTCCTTAAAATATCGGAGACGATAACACAAAACAGGTTCCGCTTGAATGCATTCCAGGAATGTCAATTCTAATTCATTTTCCAACTAACGCTGTACATAATCAAAGTGGCTCAAACGGTATCAGTATCACTCAATTAAGTAGGTACAACTACTCTCTTCGGCACCTCGCGTGCAACTGAGAAACGTGCGAATGTGGAGCCGTTCATGTTCTTGCCTGTTTCGCGCGTTCTCGGTTCCTTTGTCTCGCGCCAAAAAACCGACAAAAACTGGAGAACAATCCGAGAACCTGCGAAGAATATGCGAATCGGCTCCACATTCACGTTTCTCGTGGTTTTCGCGCGTTCGCGCGAGATTCTCGCGTGAATGTGGAGCGGGCTTAAAAGTTTCTATAATCAGCAGCGTCACATTTCGTTATCTTTAAAGCTGCGCGTCCACTGGATCGGAATCGGAGCGTACGGAGCGGAAGGATTTGTTGCTTTGTATTAATTTCTATGAAACTGCGTGCACTGGATCGACATTTTTGCGCCTGAGAGTCTGAGACCGGTATTTGTGCTGATGACGTCATCCGCAGTGAACGCATCATAATAAAATTCATACGGATTCCGAGCGTTTCAAGTTCTGACGTGTTTGCGACGTTAAACTGTAGACAAAAATACTTATTCACGATGGACGACGAGGTTTTAATTACTTTAGTGGAAAGGTATGAAGAACTTTATAATCTAAAACATGAACATTAACATAATCAACTTAGGAGAGACAATATTTGGGACGAAATTGGGCAAATAAAAACTATTTTCATCTTCTAATAAATCAGAATATAATGTATATTCTCCGAAAATTAATCTAATTACAACAATATCCTCCTGCTTTAAAAATACCTAAATTGCCGATGCTGAATCCGAATGCAGTAGACGCACCCCATCGGCATTTTGTAAACAACGACGCGTCGTCACTTACAAAATGCCGATGGGGACGCTCCGTCCGCACCGATTCCGATCCAGTGGACGCGCAGCTTTAACGAGTAGCAAGCGCGAAGCGTTTCACGGCAGCAACACTAACAAGTAACAACCAATCGTTTTAACAAATACCTACGTCAAATGCGTGGGATTTGTCCTTTGATTAAAGCTAATCTTTGAATCTACTCGATGACTAGCTTTTTGAGTTGGTTTCTGCGTAATAGTCTTTGTATTCTTTTCAAAACAATTTATACAAATGTATCTCTTATTTGTACAGAAATATCAGCGACACGTGTTTTGTCACGCGGACATCCTGTCTCACACTCCGAATCGCGTGCCAATGCCAACGCTATCACAAAAATGTAGGTAATTACGTCATGGACAGAACGAGTTACTAGAGATACCAATCGGAAACACGTGAATATGCGTCGTTGAATTAAATAATGTTAAAGGCCAACACGTTTAACGAGCTCATTTATTTTGTATCTACTCTTATTGATGGTATAGCATAGGTCTAGTATGATATTACCGCTCTGTTAGATTCACCGAGGAATTAGGAAATATCTGCATGCCGGTACTTACATATCTTTGCCCTGTTACTAAATGCATTATTGTGACATCAGTATATATAATATTACTTTTCATTAAGAATTTAAATCTGGTACACGAGAAACTATACTGAAAATTTGAAGTTTAATCATCATCATCCTCTTAGCGTTATCCCAGTTTTTAATCTGGGGTCCGCTTTCTAGTCTAACCGGATTTGGCTGAATATTAGCTTTTCCACGGAGCGACCCTGCCTGTCTGACCTCCGCAACCCGAAGGGATAGCGATAATCCATGGTTTAGACTAGTGTCAGTTTATTTAGAAGGTACTGACGCCCTGTAACGACTGTCAAAGATCTTCATGACAACCGGGACCGACGGCTTAACGTGCTCTCCGAGGCACGGGACAAGCGATAATTAACAATTCAATACGCACATAACTCCGAAAAGTCATTGGTGCGCGCCGTGGATTCGAACCCGATACCCTCTGCATGGCAGTCTGTTGGTATATCCACTCGGCTATCGCTGCATTAATTAAATTTGAAGTTTAATACATTTACGATTTAATACATTCTGAAGTTATTTTAGATACGCTCGTTATAGACTGGCAAATCTAAGAATCGTTAGCAGAAGCAATTCTTGGTTGGCTGACCGTCTTTCGCGCAACAATACCTACATATTATTATTAAACAATTTATTTTATCAGTCGCTACGGTAATTCGGCATGTATGTCATGCCATCTTTAGATGGCCATGTTGGCGGCCTTATTCTATGATATCAGAGCTAGTACGTAGCCCCTAACCATAGATAAATATAATACCCCTAACGGAAAGTAGCGATCGAGAGAGTCCGCTAGGGGGCGCATTTAGAAATTGTATGGAAATTGTTCCCGTCGACTAGGCTGTCGTCCACCGTGAAGATCGACTGCAAACTCGTACTAGACCCCCAGAATGAATACACTAAAGCAACGTAGTTCATATCGCTATGGAAGTAATTTAGACTTAATTCGGGGAAAACATGACGCCAAAGCAAACAGTAGACTTAAAACTAACTAGCAAACCGTAGCGTCGTCAAGGATACATTTCTAGTAATGAAATGACTACATTACATACAATAATTTATTAATCACGAAATTAAAAACATATTGAATGCTGAAAAATTAGGTTTAATTCAATACCAAGTGTTCTTGGAATCTTTGGAAGTTTAGTTACTATGCCAAGCTTTTTGAATTTTTACATAGCTGAAGAATTGCATAATTATACTCAATTTAACCATTGACAAGACAAATATGAGTCCAAAATGAGTTAAAATTGAGCAAAGTCAGTGTGCCACTAGTGCATCCTAAACAGTGAAAACAATTGTGTCCATGCAGCCTACTCAAACATCATTGGTACACCCTCTTATGTGCTATGAAACATTCAGCAATGTCCTTTTGATCATCAATGAAGCTAGTATTGATATAGTGACAGTACTGGAATGAACAATCTACCAGATTCCCAGTGATGACCAATAGGAAAAAGCTATGATCAGCCAAGTTTAGCTTTTTACAAACATTGAATATTAAACTTATAAAGTGTATCAGTCTTCTCTGCATTAGCAATTCTTGGCATTGAATTGGAAATTAAATATTCTAGCCAACTTGATTTTAATGTGGAATAAATTACCTTGTATCACAAAAAGTTGTCATGACCAATTAAAAACCTCTCAATATCCAATAAATTCAATTTAAGGAGACTAACAACCACCAATATACATCAAATATCTCTACATTTGTCTCATAATATAAAATCAATACAATTTCATTACATACTATGAAACAAATATTGTATTTTTCAAATTATATCTACATAATACTTGAAATTGTATATCCTCTTGTAAAACTTACCTATACACAGATATATTTCACAATTCAAATGAGAACTCCACAACATACATACATTGAGATGTGCTAATAATTTGTCATAAGAGGTAATTTATAAATGTTTCCAGTAACAAGTTAACTACTAAAAACCAATACATAAACAGGTACCTATAATTATCTACTCCAAGCCAATGTTCGCACATGGAACAAGCCCATAATGTCATCAATCTTGGTGATAGTCTTGACTGATAACATAATCAATTTTGAACACATGCAAAAACTGACTGATAATGGAGTGTTTATATGAATTTACTTTAACAAGCATGCTATTAAGCATTATTTTTGCAATCAATAGTATACCAATTAGACTATTACAAAATAAATAAGTTACGATGTTACAACAATACAAATTAACTAATTGTTTCAATTAGACATTTAGTGCAGGTCATTGTGAGTTGTGTGGCACAACAATGATCACTCCTCTTTTCAGCTCCTCTGGTTTGCATTGGCTTTTGTGAATTTTTCTATATCATCAAGTGATCTCTTTGCCTTTGTGGTGATATCATCAAGAGATTTTTTCGTTTGTGATAATAGTTCATCTGTGCTTTTACATGCAGAGCTGGCCAGTTCTTTTAATTCTGAGTCAAGTTTTCCAATAACCCATTCTATTGCTTGTCGTCCTTTGCCTGCATTTAGTGATATTTTGTTTGCTAATAAATCTTCCATGTAGTTACTGAGAGGTACACCCTGGAAATTGGACTGTTGTTAAAAATAGTCAAGAGCAATTACAACTCAAGGTTAAGAAATTTTTTACACAACTGAGGATGTATATGTAGCAACAAATATGATTGAACTTCTCAATTTTAACACACATACTTAAACATTGTTGTTATAATGGGTAGAGAATAAAAACATATACTTAGACTTAGATAAATTATAATTTTAAAATATGATAATTTGTACTTTATCCATAGACATCAGTTAAGATTTGCTAGTCAGTTAATATTCAAAACTGTGAAACTTACTTGGACTGTGACTACGGCTTCCTGCTTTAGTAAAGTTTTGGATGCATCTGAAGGATGTGGAGTATACCGAACTGTCTCATCAACAGCTATGTAGTGACAAAATGTCAAATTAGTTGTTTTTAGAGTCATCTGACGTTCATTTGGATTTACTTCCGACTTTTCACTCGCATAGCATATTTTTGCCGTTCCTATGAGCTGAAAGAAACAACCAAAAATACCTGTTAGTCAGTTACATAAATTTCACAAGAATACCAAACAGGTAAGGTGTAAGACATAAACAATGGAAACAATACGAATTATTGGTATGAATGATAAAAAATACGACACTTACTGCTTGTGCCCATCTTGGAAAAAACCATTTCGAACTGACGAGTCTATGTGTAACTAAAACTCCATCGACTACCTTCCTTTCGATTACATCTGTGCCAATTACTGCTGGATTCATAGGATTGGGATATTTTCGCCATGCTGCTTGAGCAACCGTCTCCCATGGATGGCTATAATAATAAACAAAGAAATTAAGTAATCACTGGAGTTTTCTGATAATGTTGGATGTTGGACGATATTTTAATTCAAGGTTGCGTCATATGTTACTTACTTGAAAGTGTGTTCAGAAGTCCAAATCTTCATTTTGATATTTAAAATTCTACAAAATTAGCCAATTAAACGGAGATGAAGCTATGCTTATCTCTAAAATCCAGGATTCGTCACTAAATTTCAGTTACATATTAGTCACATTTACGCACAGACGACCTTTATCCTCTCAATGGAGGTTTGAAGTAGACGTGAGCGCTATATAACATAGATAGTTATTAAACTATCTTATTACATGCATAACCATCACTCGTTTTCTAGCTGAAATAAACTATCGACTTTTCACAACGGCAACTTGACAAGCAATGAATAGTGTTCCAAACGATAGCGACGTAACTGAATCGCAACGATTGGCTGTTAGTTAGCTAGTAGCTAGTGAATGAAACACGAATAAAATGTAGCGCGTTCACATGAGTGCGACAGGGAAGGACGCGAGCCCGAGCCTGTGACGGTATCGCCATCGCGCGGCGACGAAATAAATGATTAATAATACTTTTGCAATAGACAATGAGCTTTATTTTAGGGAACGATTAAGATTATATTATTATGGTGTGAATATTTTTTTCTTTTTGAACTTTTGTTTTGACCTTGACACCTGCAGGTGCTCCATTTCTTTCGTTGTTTATATTTACCTAAAATAAAATTAGTATTGTTCGTAATTCTGCACTTCGACGCAATACGCTGCGAACTTTACATAGGAATATTTTCAATACTAGTCGACCAAGCCAACTAGACGAATGTCAACGTGCCAAAATTCAACATAATTCAATAATTATAATCCAGAAATTCCTAGTACCGATTGCAGGCGCATTGTACGTTCACACGCCGCGTTCGCACGTTATGATAAATAATTTCTGGATTATAATTGTTGAATTATTTTGAATTTTGTCACGTTGACATTCGTCTAGTTGGCTTGGTCGACTAGTAAGTAGTTGATTACTGTTATTGAATTTTTTTAATGTTTTTATAGTTACTAGTTATAAGTGGTTTAAAAATAGGTACTTCAGACTTTAACATTTTGTTTTGTGATTTTGTGAAAACCTTATTTTAGTGTAAATAAATAATAATACTGACTTAGTATGTATAAGTGTGTATAGTGTAAAATTGTAAATATGTCTAGAGTTCATTCAAGTATCCTATATAGATTTCGTACTGACTTTAAATTATACACACAGTCCTAAGCCTGGTAAAGTATGAAGGAAAGTTCATTGGCGGCAATACCTGTTATCAAAACTGCACATGCTATTTTAATAGCTTTTGAAAAGTAGATAGTTGTTGAAAGTAGATAGTTTTCATAACGTTATCAGGCAACGCTAAACGGTTTCGTTTCGTTATTTCAAATAGCGACAACAACACATGTCTAGTTTGAAGTGACCATTTTGGTATCAGTGATTCTACTAAATACATAGTAGCTGCGATGCTAAAGATAAGAAAACTACGAATGATATCATTGATATCGTATTATAGATTTTAACAATTTTTACGCTCCAGTATTTTTTTTTTATAAACTTATACTTTTATAGATAGTGTTTAAGCGGCAGTTTTCATAAGAAAAATAAAGTATACTAATAAATCCATCAGATGTAAGAATACGGATTTTGCCTGATCTTTTTTATGTCTTAAATTAATCACCTATGTACATTTTTATAACGTTGGGAAAAAATAAGTGGGTTCGAAAGTATTCAAATTATTTTGCATAGTAAAATTGAATAAAACTGAATGAAACATTGTATAAAACTGAGCAGTGAGCCGCTTAAACGCCGCCATTTAACGCGCGCTTTGAATTACGACATATCTTGTTGTGCGTCACGTCTTGTTAACTCAACTTCAGTCGTCGTCGTCGTCCTAGTCGTCCTACATGCACTAGAAATTACCACCACCCAGGAGTAGAGGTTTAGAGTATTTTTTTCACAAAAAACAGTTACCTACAGTGTATGAATATCGACGCTGATAAACAGAATGTTGTGTAACCTGACGTCACTCTTCATTTCAACCGATGGTGACGCGTTTTGTAAGTTTTAATAGGCTAGTTGACAAAAAAAAATTATAAGTCCTTCTTTAGATTATTCAAAAATAAGCGGTACTTATTTTTTTATTTGTAAATTAAACCAAAAATGACCAAGATATAGCTCATTAAAGTTACGTATAACGTCACGCCGTGCTGCATTTTTTCGCCCTAGATGACGTCACACGTAACTTTAATGGGCTATATCCTTGTTATTTTTTATTTAATCGAAAAAAGAAAAAATACGTGTCCAATATTTTTTTATAATCTAAAATACGGACTAAATAAAATGTAATTATTTTGACCCTGGAAACTACCCTCGACGGTTATAAAGATTTAATTTGACTGCCTATGGCTGTGAGTTCATAGATCAGTCAGTACTAATAACGGAAAGCCACATCCTGAATGATTGAGTAAGGTCTCGTTTAGAATGTGTGGTGCAGTACGAGTTGACGCGAACGCGATCAGATCAGTTGGCTTGATATTTTCGCGTGAACTGGACGCGGTGTCACCATTTTTACCCGACTACGGCGAAGCCAGAAGGAATTTACAAATGAATATTGTAATGTCGGAAGTAGACATTTTAATTAACGCTATAATTAGTTACACTTCTCTGTCGGACATTACTGATCTTGAATATCTGATATTTAAGATATGAATTTGCCAATAAATCAGCTGTCATGTCATATAGTTAATGTCAACTGAACAGCGTAGGATGGAATGTAAAAGATTCGCGCGCACGTAGGATAGAGACGCCGCCAGCGCCGCATCAATCCGCACTGCGTATAAACCGCATCAGAACGGTCCGCAATGGCAATCGCGTTCGCGGTGAGTCGCTCACGTAGGACGCCGAGTTATAAAATGTTTATGCCTAAAAAGCTTTTCGTTTCCCAGGTATTATTTTTGCTCAGAATGACTTGGTATGACGTGAAAAACGATTAGACTCTGGCTTGGTGATTGATCTTTTCACACCGTGTACCTATATTTTTAACGCATTACAATTACAAATGACCACGCTCTATGGGGCATACTTAAATGTTGATATTAAACATATTCCTCAGCTAGTTGCTGACGGAAGGCACCTATCAAGCTATTCGAGATGTCAATTACAATTGCCAGATTTTTAGATACAAAATGGCTATATGTGCGGCTTTTGTGTGCTTTGCGCTTGCAACAGCACGATCGAAACGGCTTTCCAGGTGTGGTACTAGTGATAGGGTATTATACTTATAGTCACAATATTTTGACATTATGAAAACTCATAATTTCTTTTTCTTAAGTTGGTTAAATATGTATAACTTGACGAAGAGTCTAGAAACTACTATATAAACTATGTATGTGGATATGGCAACATTGACATATGTACCACTTTTTTATCCCGTTGCTTTTTATGCAATGGAACCGAGGCTTTTCACTAGCGGGAAATTGAAAAACGCACTTAATTCTTGTAAATAAGACTTTTAATAAACGACTAGAATGATGTAATTGAGACTTTAGATAAAAGAAAACGCTGGATTAGTTAATATACTTACTTATTAACGACGCACTCGATAGGAACGACTAAACACTGATTAAAATAAAAACATGTTTTCTATCAAAATATTAAGTAAATATAACTGGACTTATACAGAAGAAATAAGAAGAATTAAGCCATTTTGCTGCTTTTTATTATTTTCGGTTTACGCTAATACTTGGGACAAGTACTTAATATTAATATAAACGTTGAATTTAGTGTTTTATGAGTGTGTGTTTATTTATGACCATTCGGCCAAGAAAGGGTTCATTTGAAGGTTAACCGGCCTACCATCGGCCTCCATCGGCCTACTGATGTTTGACAGGTGTCAGTGCGAGTCAGACAGTCAGTTTTCAATTTTCATTGGGTTTTGGTTTGGTTATCTAAATTCTAAGATAACTTTGAATTCAAGTCATAGTGTTAAGTTAGCAGAAGTGTAGGTCTTTTGTAAATTAACTTGGCGTATATCTTCGTTTTTGCTGAAAAATCATAGTGTAATTATTATGCTTTTATAGGTATATTAGGTAGGTAATATAATAACTTAATAATTTTACTTGACAACTTAATTGTTACACTGTTGTTATCACATATCTATGATAACATTTTGTTTATCTCCTACAAATGAATACTGTTGCTATTACACACATAACATATATTATTTGGTGCATTATATGGTACGAAAGGTTAGATAAATAGATAGATTTAAAAAGTTCTCCAAATTTGTGCGGCGGGATTGTGGGTACAGATGTAAATTCGTGCGAAGATACCCACTTTTATTTAATTATAATAAAATCATATTTTATCATATGATTAATATAATATGAACAGATCGTGAAGAGGAAATTTAATTAGACATGGCCACTGAAAGTGAAGAAAAAGCTCTACGATATAGAAGAGCACAGAGTGTATCAAAAGCTGAGGAAATTCAAGAAACTGAGAAGAAAGTAAGAAAACTACAAAATGATAAACCGTGAGTTTATATGCTTTTATTTATATTCTTCTTTAATATATTTTTAAATGGAAATCAGACAGGTATTATTATCCTTGTATAATGGTTGACCTCATTTTAGACTTACTAGCTTTTGCCCGCCGCTTCGCGCGCGTTAAATTCGGGGTAACACAAATCTAATTTCAGTCTCAAGTTGTGTGAAGGCACTCTTGATTATTCTAAAGACTTCAGAAACTCTATAGGGTTTAAAGTAACTTGGTCAGTATCCATGACATTATCTGCCAAAAGCTACTTATTAACATCACCTTGCATACAGTCAAATGTCAAAGCCATGTTCTAATACATGTCCAATATATATATCTATAAACATTTTCGCATTTATAATATTAGTAGGGAAAATCGTTTCAGCCGTTTAAAGGTAGTATATAATTATTAGTTTATATATGCAGTCAATTTAATCACCATGCACAATATGACATTATGTATGATTTGACAGTACTGACAGATATGTGATAGCACATGCGCAGCACTCAATTATTAGCGCATGTATTCTTGCTTCCAAGAGGTAAATTTGGGACGTACAAACTTCTACCCTCCCTACTATCCCTCCCAGTTTAATTTTTGCAAGTTATGGTAGCCTATGTCCGTCTCCATGGTCCAATATATATCTATATTAAATTTCAACAAAATCAGTTGAGCCGTTTTAGCGTGAAAACAGAACATACATACATACACACTTTCGAATTTATAATATTAGTAGGGATAAAACATAAAGTACTTAGGTACTTACTCCATGTTGGTAACTGACATTGGTCATAGGGCATTATTACAACACAGATTAACAACAACACATAAATTAAGTTTTATCACAAAACTATATGAGTGCCATGGATACAATTAAACTATAAGATTCTTTTATCAGTTGCAACTTCATATTGTTTCTTATTTAATTTTTTTTATAAACTAGGCATTGCATTATATCTTTAAAACCATAGTTTTATAAGAAGTTACAAACATACAACAGATCATAAATTAGTAACAGCTCTTTAGATGGTATTATTTAATTAAACATCTTATATGAATTCATTTACATAACTAGTTTGAAAGAGTGTTCAGTTATTACAAGACCTGGTTAACTCGACCACACCATGTGAGTTGCAGATCAGCTCTAGAGTCACAAGGTTGAGCCACTTCTGTGCCGGCCGGCTTGCAGTTCAGCTCAATTTATCTGTAGGCTAATGGAGTCCTACACACTATATGTTTAGCCCAAATGTGGCCAGCCCTGTGGCTGCCAGATTGCTCATTCTGACCCTGTCACTATCTCTGTGACTCATTGCCACTTGTCGTAGTCTGTAGATCACTGGTAAAAACAAATCTCTATCTGAATAGTAGTTGGAATATTGCTCTTATTGTGTACCTAGTTGAATTTAACTTTCCTGTTATTGTTTATGATTGATTTAATTATGGCATTAATTCTAAAAACTTAAATTATATGATGAAATTAATAAACCCTTCTGCAAATGATGATGATTTTACCTCAAATTTTTAAATAGGTGTTATTTCATATGTAACATTGTGGACTTTGACCAGATTGTTGACTGCTTTTGCCATGGTTGGCTAAGCAAAACAATTTGGCTGATTTTCAAAAGATTGTCAGCATCATCCTAACATTATCCTGGTTACATGTTATGGATTTGAACCCAATAGTCTCTGCATGCTAGTCTGTGGTATCACCACAAGCTGATTGATGACAAGATGCTATTTATATTTTCATATCTACATTATTTACCTAAAATGAGGAAGGTAATTAACAAATTCACCATGTTTTCCTGTGGCATAGCTCAAGGATAACAAGACAACCTCTGCCATTTATTTCGAAATGGATGAAAAAAAAAGGAACTAAGTATTTTGTTAAATGGTTCATTTTTAATCAATAACAACAAAATAGATATAACTACGTAAACTTGGACCTAATCAGCATACACCAAGAAATAAACAAATCATTAATTGTAATTTAACTTAGGTAGATTAAGATTATTCATGAATCAATTACATACATATATTTCAATATATTTTATCTTGATATAAATAATAAACTGGACATTGTACATTATTAGGTACATAACATAACTTAACGCCTTTTATCCCGAAGGGGTAGGCAGAGGTGTATTATAGGTAGGTACACCCACTTTTCGCCAGTTATGTTTCGGTCCCAATGTAATAGAGGGCGAGCCTATTGCCATGTACCAGGCACATTATTAAACGAGCGATAATTAAAATTTTTAATACACACATAACTACGAAAAGTCAGAGGTGAGTGCTGGGGGTATCTGGGGATCGAACCCGGGACCATCGTCTCAGCAATACGTTACGTACACCACTGGGCTATCGCCGCATTTACATTATTTTAAGGATATTATTTCCTTAACCACCACCGCACCAATAAAGCATCGATGTAATAAAACATCGCACATTTAATTATCGACATGACGTGTTCGATATAATGATGAAAATCGAACCAACAACTTTCGAACTGAAATACGGAACCCTTAACAACGTAATTGTTCTAAACTACAAGAAAAGGCAAAGAAGAAATAATAATAACAATAAAAAAGAAAAGTAAATAAAAAGAGCCAACTACAATATTTCAAAGATTTCCTCCGCATCTCTGTCGGCTGGTAGTGTGCCCAGAAGACTGGCAGCATTGACACATTGTATGGCAATGCTTATTCGCCTCGCGAAATATAATCCATCCAGTCCAATCTAATTAGAGTCATAAATACTAATTCTTTTTGAATAATTCTATTTGTGTTGGTTAGGCCCTGTGACGAGGAAGGCTGTAATAGGTATAACAACATCCTAGGAGCTTTGTGTACGGAGCAGTAACAATAAATAATGCGAGCGAAACCGCAGGCTCAGCTAATAAAAAAATACACGAACTGTTATTAAACCACATACTTCTTATGAAAACCTAAAATGTTTCGCTGCATTGCCCTGCATAGCATGGTAGTACAGGCTGTTTCCGCAACTCCACGTCCCGGCGTGTATTTTGCGTTGTCATTCATAGTGCCGCACGCTATATCATCATTGTCATCATTTTCATCATCACATCACTCATGCGATAACACACACTGATTGCACAGAATGCTTTTCCACTCCACAGTGCGACTGCCGTCTAACCTTCGCTAACGATAGAGTGATGTCGATATTACATGGTTTATAGTGCAGTGCAGCAGTGTCAGTATATCCAAGAGTACTGATTCCCGCTAATGACTGTCAAAATCTTCATGACTGTCAAAATCTTCATGACTGTCAAAATCTTCATGACAGTCAAACAGATCGAGCTGGCGATAATCGAATACGCACAAACTTCCTTAAAGAGCGCGGCGTGAGTTCGAACCCGATACTGTCTGTGGTCATGTTATGATGTATTATATATGATTATATTTCCATTTTTTTTACAGAATCCACATGCCTAGAGACTCATTGTTCTCATGGAGCTCTCAGTTCAATGATTTCACTGGACTGGTCAACTGGGGCTTCTTGATGCTGTCTATTGGCGGTGTGCGATTATGTCTCGAAAATTTTCTGAAGTAAGAAATTTTCTTTAATGTTCCCTAATTCTTTAGAAATGTGTTTTAAAGCAGAGAATGTGGTTGGGTCTGATGTTCACGGTGCGGAACGACCAGATACTTGCTCTCGGCCAGCATGCTATGTTTGCTTAGCAGTTTGTCTGGCGTCTTTTATACATTGTTATAGCAAATCCACGCCGAGAACATGCGTCGTGAAATTTACATCCAACTATGCTTTCTGTCTGATGAAGCCTAAAAAGATGTCCTATATAATAATTATAATATTTGTTCATTTACCAAATGTAAACGTTGCAGATACGGGTTTCGTGTTAACCCACTTGAATGGATCATAGTGTTGACAGGATACAATGAAGGAGATCGTAGCCAATTTCCATCCGTTATATTAATAGTGTGTAAGTACCCAAATTATACACTATTAAATAAGTAAACATATTACACAACTCTTATGAAATTGCTTCTATAAATACATCTTTACCAGTGTAGTGGCCATTTCCATTCATCAATGCCCTTTTGGCTAAATCTGCTGGATCATAACCAAAAATCTCTTCAATGGCATTTGACATGCCAATGTATGAGAAAGTCTTAGATCCGTTTTCCAACATGAAAGCGGACAAAGGAGACTGAAAGGCTTAAGTTAAGTTTTTTACGCCTCTCTTATTTAAGTATGTACTTAGCTATTAAAGTTGTATTAGTCAAATACTTGTTCCAAAACCGTTAGTACCATAAGCCTTCTTTAATGACACGTTGTCAGTTATAAACATTTATAACCCAGCAGATAACATGTGCATCTAACCCCTCGTTTTCACCAAGAAACATGTCCAATACATGTTTTATACAAAACTTGTAGACAACATAATTATTTGTTTTATACATGTATTGAACATGTCTCAAACATTCTTTCGTTCACACTGTGTAGCCAACAAGTATCTATACAAGTATAAAACACATTTGCGTTTACACTGAAGTCTGTTACAGTTTAAAACATGTCTTATACATTGATAGCGTTCTCACCTACAAAATACAGTCGTGTTTTGGACAAGTATTGTTTATTTTATTGCAATTTCTGTATTATACAAGTATTAGACAAGTTTTAAACTTTATGCATGCTTGTTGGATAAAGTTTTTTTTTTACTGCACGGTTGGCGTATAGTGCATAGATTATACAGATATGCGGCCGCCTCATCGCTTGACATTGCGCTGAGCGTTGTGGGTTCGATTCCCACACGAGACAAAACTTTGTGTGATCTATAAATTGTGCCCGTATGTTGTATGTTTGTAAAGTCCCCCGCGACACAAGATTTAGTCCTAATGAGGGAGATGTATTTCAAAAAAAAAAAAAAAAATTGTTAGTAGTTTTCAACATACCGGACGAACCGCGCTTTTTACTTCGTGAAAACGAAATAAGAAGAAGAATGGAGTGGTCAAAAAAAACAAACTTTAGAACTCATTGAGCTTTTGCATGTACAAGAATGTCTGAGGAATGTGAAAAATAAAATAAGTATATAAAGATCGTCAGAAGAAAAAAGACGCATTGGCAGCAATTGCTTCGCAAATGTACATTAATGTTTTTTATTTTTTATTTATAGACTCACGCCTGTATCCCTGAAGGGGTAGGCAGAGGTGTAATACTTATTACACCCACATTTCGCCATGAATTTTAAGGTCGCCACGTAATAAAGGGGGGGGGGGGGAGCCTATTGCCGTACCGTTATCAGACTCCGTGCTGCCACTGAGAATTCGGAAAAACCCAGTAGGTAATACTTTTGCCCGACCCGGGAATCGAACCCGGGGCCTCTATTTAGCAGTCACATACGCTATCGACTGGACCACGGAGGCAGTGTTAAAGATGTTGATAAAATATAACAAACCTCAAGAACCAGTTTAATAGGGAAGTAAATAAATTAAAAACGAAGTCAGGTTCTTTCTTTTAAAATAAAACTACTGCTTGAATTTGTCTCGAATTCTACAAGTTTAGCTACGACAAAAACATGGGATCATAAACATGCAGACAACTACAAGTTTTCAACCAACAAGTTTCATACAAGTTTTATATACATGTCTACAACAAGTTACATACAAATTTTCTATACATGTCTACAACAAGTTGCATACAAGTTTTGTATACATGTCTACAACAAGTTGCATACAAGTTTTGTATAAGGTACAACAAGTTTTATACATGTGTATAGTTTTGTATACAACATGTTTTATACATGTATATGAGAAAAGAAAACATTGTCAAAAACTTGTTAAATACATGTATTATACCTTGGTGAAAACGCGGGGTAACGCGATTCACCGACCCAGTGTCATGTGTACGGTTGTTACTAAGACTACAGAGTTCTTGTTTGTTAAATCTGTGGGTTGTTATTTAAAAATAAATATCCTTCGTCTTGACCCCTTTTGACGCGCAGAAGCGTATAATGGGCCCTAAGCCAGCGTCTCTCCAGCGCCCCTTTAGCGGAAATACAAATTATGCGATTGTTGTTCATGACTCTGATAAGTCAAAAGTCATACCACCAGCCAAGGGCGTCGCCAGCCGATTGCCTAGGGGGGGCAAAGTCGCCAGCCGATGGCTTAGGGAGGGACAAGTTGACATGGAAAATGAGAAAAGTATTAAAAAAAGTATAAATTGTAGGGTTTTTTCATCTCTAGTGAAGCCATAATAGAGGTAGGTATACAAAAATAATTTCAGCATGCATATCTTTATTTATGTACCCTAGTTTCACTCAAAAACCTATTATCTACAATGGCGCCATAAATTAGCACTTGTCGTAATAACTTATATCGGGATCTTTCGTGTACAATGTGCATTTCGTTTTCATGAAGTATCTAATAATTTAATTATATTGTGAGAAGATTAATCGATCTTTAAAAACTTATTAGACTTAAGAAAAATATAATTTTATTGTTTAGAAGTCTAAAGGAATAGGTAAATAACTAATTAACCTACAATGACGGAAAAATAATAATTAACTCTCTTGTCACTTTTTATAAAAATAAATTAAATGTTACGAAAAGGTACAGCAGGATTATTTCGCCTAATAAGTACATTTAATATTACGTAGCCCTAGAAAGGTTTCCACGGTTTCCTCCTCCACCACGAAAATCTGCAGATACCTAATCATACCCTTTAATATAGAGGATACTCGATATTATTAACATTACAATATCATAGATAAATATAATACTTTACAGTACAGATGCCGCAAGTCGTCCATAAAAATTGGCCACGTTAGATCCTTAATATTAGACCTTTATTTTTATAAGTACTTGTTAATACCGTAAATAATACAACAGGTGGCGCTAGCGACGAAAAAAATGGGAGTCGATGGTAGCGACATCTTACGTCTCATTTTGTAAGCAATGTTATTTTAAATTAAAAAGAAGAGATGGCGCTATAATAAAAAAGCATTCTGTCTAAAATGTAGAAATATTATGATATTTCACCTTGTCACCCAAGAGTGCCTCATTTCAAGGTTATAACACGATCAACCGATCTAGTAGGTACCTATTTTACGTATGTACCGGTGGCGTTAAAACATCTAGCGATATTTTTATGACTTCGTGTCTTTCCGTTCAAAATTTGGAATGCACTTTGTACACTGTTCCATAAAGCTGATATTTGACATACTTACGTAAGTTTGGTGGCTATGTTACGGTAACATTGAAATGGTGCAGTGATGAATGACCTTGTGAATGCACCTTGGTCTGATGATGAAGCCGGAAGGTGGTCACAGGAACTTCTAAACTACACATGATAAACTAGTCGTGTTTGGGCTCGTTTGACAAGACTTGACAAAACCTATGACCTTGTGAGGTTGCCTTGGTCTGATGATGAAGCCGGAAGGTGGTCACAGGAACTCCTAAACTACACATGATAAACTAGTCGTGTTTGGGCTCGTTTGACAAGACTTGACAAAACCTATGACCTTGTGTGGTTGCCTTGGTCTGATGATGAAGCCGGAAGGTGGTCACAGGAACTCCTAAACTACACATGATAAACTAGTAGTGTTTGGGCTCGTTTGAATAGATTTGACAAAACCTATGACCTTGTGAGGTTGCCTTGGTCTGATGATGAAGCCGGAAGGTGGTCACAGGAACTCCTAAACTACACATGATAAACTAGTCGTGTTTGGGCTCGTTTGACAAGACTTGACAAAACCTATGACCTTGTGAGGTTGCCTTGGTCAGATGATGAAGCCGGAAGGTGGTCACAGGAACTCCTAAACTACACATGATAAACTAGTCGTGTTGGGGCTCGTTTGACAAGACTTGACAAAACCTATGACCTTGTGAGGTTGCCTTGGTCTGATGATGAAGCCGGAAGGTGGTCACAGGAACTCCTAAACTACACATGATAAACTAGTCGTGTTTGGGCTCGTTTGACAAGACTTGACAAAACCTATGACCTTGTGAGGTTGCCTTGGTCTGATGATGAAGCCGGAAGGTGGTCACAGGAACTCCTAAACTACACATGATAAACTAGTCGTGTTTGGGCTCGTTTGACAAGACTTGACAAAACCTATGACCTTGTGAGGTTGCCTTGGTCTGATGATGAAGCCGGAAGGTGGTCACAGGAACTCCTAAACTACACATGATAAACTAGTCGTGTTTGGGCTCGTTTGACAAGACTTGATAAAACCGACAAAACCTATGACCTTGTGAGGTTGCCTTGGTCTGATGATGAAGCCGGAAGGTGGTCACAGAAACTCCTAAACTACACATGATAAACTATTAGTGTTTGGGCTCGTTTGAATAGATTTGACAAAATCTATGGACCTTGTGAGGTTGCCTTGGTCTGATGATGAAGCCGGCAGGTGGTCACTGAAACTCCTAAACTACACATGAGAAACTAGTAGTGTTTGGGCTAGTTTGAATAGACTTGACAAAACCTATGACCTTGTGAGGTTGCCTTGGTCTGATGGTCGGTGGTCCCAGGGTCTGTGGTGCATGCTACAGATAATATAATAGGTACATTACTATACTAGGTGGTGCTTTCCTTTGAGTTCTGCTTCGTGAAAATTGTTATTCTTTATTTGTATTATTATCTTAATTAAATTGGTATTCAGGCGAAATTAATGTAACCTAAATGGCGAACCCCTGGCGAAGCGAAATTCGAGATTGCAAAAGGGGAATAGGTAGGTAACTATTAAAATGTAGAAATGAAACAACAGTTCATTTTATTTTTTTATTTATGAAACCATGATACCTCGTCAACTAACAAAAAATCTTGCAAAAACGTTGGAATTTTTTCTCTTCAACTTTCACGGGAACGAAGTCGCGCGCAAAAGCTAGTCATTACAATTGGTTTATTAATTCGGCCTTACAAGCAAGTTATGCAAACGTGCAAGTTAGTTATTTAGATAATTCACTCAAATCCAGATGTTGGCAAATTAATATGTTTAAATTGATAAATTAGGTCGTTTTTTATTCCTCCATTAAAGTGGATAAACAGAATTAGATAAAAAACTAAATTTAACTATTATAAAATCATTTATTTTGTAGGATTCGTAATTTTGAAGCTGAATGTAACGATTTTTTTTAAATACTTGCAACACTTTCAAAGTATTTCTTACTTGAATTAAACGTACGCGATCGCGTCTCGCGTTTTGCCGATCCACGATCGTAACGGAGTACTTTTACTTTCATGGGATATTATTCCTTACCGCCATACATTTACGGAACTTTGTCGCGCAAAACAGTAAAATATTTGCAACACTTTCAAAGTATTTTTTACTTGAACGTACGCGAACACGTTTCGCGTATTACCGACTCCCGACCGTAACGTAGTAGGGTAAATACGCTAAATGTCGGCATCCTTACGGTTTTTCTGTTTTGGAATCGGTCTGGCACCATCAATTTGCAACGAAAGGATAGCTTCCGATGCGGTTTTGGATAGTTTGATAAATCTATTTCATGTTTATGGGCATAAGGTTGACATTTCTACTACAAGGAAAAAGTACTAAGGTTTATATGCGTCGAGAACGAAAAATCCCTAAAGTCGGCCATTCACGGGCCATGGTCGGTCGCGTTTTTCCCAAATATCGGCCGGGTATAGGATGTTTTAAATTAAGACGGATAAATATTATTAATATGATTTATTTTGGCAGGAGTCTCACTAAGTATACGTTATTAATCGTATTTGTTTAATAGTAGGTAAAGTATCTTTTTATTTGCACTTAAATAACGTTAGGTAAGTATTACAATTTATAACAAAGTAAACATCAAAATAATTATAATTAGTTCTGGATATCTTTTCAAAAATAATTCATACCATTTTTGGCCCAGAGTATCATTATTGAATATATTTATATTTTTAAGCTACGTAATTAACATGGGTTAAGGTAGCAAGTTCCAAAGAGCAATTTATATCTTATATTTCCATACCATAATAAGCTAATATAAATGTTTTCAATAATATCAACTCCTACATTAAAACTTAACTCTTTATATTATAAATAAATAAACGTATAATAAATATTTAATTTTGAGAAAATAAGAAAAGTAATCAGCCTGTATAGATGTGCTCGAATTCGAGGCTGGTCGACATTACGATCTTTAAATGTTTCTAAAGCCAGCCTCTATTTTGTGTACATTATTTCTCGAGATTCAACTAATATCACCCCGGCCGGTATTTGGCGATTAAACGTAAAATAGATTTATTTGCCTATATGCGTTGCAAATTCTCTTATTAAGGCAATGGAATTAGTACAATTGGAAATTATAAAACAGACTGCATTTACTTTTAGTCGGCCACGGCCGAGAATCCGGTTTTAATTCAAAATTGGTATTCTATTGGCGACCTCCTATTTTCCCTTAAAACAATACGTTAAACATTGAAAAATCTATCTCAAAATATAGTAAAAATCACTAATTACTAATAATAATGCTTAAAACAATAAAAAAGGAATGTCTGACCGTTCTAATATCAATCCCCGAAGTGTGGGTATTCACAGCAAGTAAGGTACTTTAAATATGAAATTGACGCTTCGACGGCGCAATCGCTACTGACGCTCAGTGTGCGAAGAGTGTGTAACGTAATCGGAAAGTAACGGTTGTACATATAGATTATGAACTAAGATTGTAATTCGAGTGGCAAATTTGTAACTTCAATACGTTTTAAATGAACGCAAGCCGAAAATGTGCAGATGGCCGAAGTTTGGGGAGGGGCCGACGTATGGCGTATTTACCCTACAGATACTTTTATGAAATAATATTCCTTACTGCCATACATTTACGGAACTTTATCGCACAAAACACTAAAATACTTGAAAGTATTTTGAGTACTCAGGAATATAAAAATTGCAAGGTTTTGCGCGACAAAGTTCCTTAAATATATTGTAGTAAGGAATAAATTTCCATGAAAGTATTTAGAAAAGTCCATTACCAAATTTTGCGATAAACATCCTTACTCATATTAAGATAAGGTTTATTTTTCAATACAAACTTGGATTACCAGGGCGTCACACGAAGTTTTCTATACTCGAGTGCCCAAAAACTTGCAAGTATATTGATACCTGGTTTTCGACCCTAGTATTTTTATAGAGACACACTTGGTGTACTTGGTACGCGATTTTGCAATTGTGCAACTCATGAAGTCATGACTATCGGCATAGATAAATTTAATACTATACCTATCGGGAACCAAGCGAATGAGTTCTAGACTTCTAGAGAAGTCGGCTATCAAAGTTTAAAAATGCGTTTTGTTTTTTTCATTAGCTTGATTTACAACATACTCAACATCAACTGTTTATTAGTTGCTATTGTCTGTTCAAGTTACCTACGAAAAAAATAAAAGGTAAAAAATATACAGTATCATTTATGAATTGAAGGGACAGGCGTATTTTTGTAAAACTAACTGCATCTTTCGCTTGGAGTATTTAACTTAAATCTACTTTTGTTGCGAAGGCGACATTAAAAGAACCATTTTATGGTTTGTGTACATTTTATTTTTTCGTATCTTGAACAGACTATAGGTAGGTACCTATAAACATAGATGAGAGAATTAGTATCAGATGGAACGCACGGCACAGTTGCGTGCGGCCACTAAAGCAAATACAAAATTGAAAAGCGAATACAAACTCGTCTCAGTGCGCTACGACGCATCGTACAGTTCACGCGTCACGATCACTTCAACTTTTAAATTCTCAAAATGCCGTCTTGCGTTCTTAAACACTGTAAAAGTTGTTCCTAAAAACAAAAACAGGAAAATGGAATATCTTTTCACAGGTAACTATTGATAATTTGCCTGTTTCCTAATTTAATTTCGATAAAATTCGTATTTGTGCAAGAAATATGTAAGTGTTGCCAGTTTTTGTCGACGCCGTTCTGCCTGAATTAGGGAAAATGCACTTGTCAATTGATTATGTGATAATGATTGTCATGTTAATGAAAAATACATGACCGTATTATAAAAGTATATTGTAGATATATCTTCTTTCTCATAAATATAGTAATAGAATTTCAATTTCCATTAGTATATACCTTACATAATATTATTTTGAGTTCGATCCCCAAACGATCCAAATATTCGTGTACACCCTGCTACTCGTCAAGCTTATACACTTTGACCTTTGCACCGTTCTTATGGCGTAAAGAATAAGTATCAAAATCGTACAGCAAATGTTTAGCTTGACTTGGCGCCGTGTGTACATACATACTTATGGCGTAGGGAATAAGTATCAAAATCGTACAGCAACTGTGTAGCTTGACTTGGCGCCGTGTGTACGTACATACTTATGGCGTAGGGAATAAGTATCAAAATCGTACAGCAACTGTTTAGCTTGACTTGGCGCCGTGTGTACATACATACTTATGGCGTAGGGAATAAGTATCAAAATCGTACAGCAACTGTTTAGCTTGACTTGGCGCCCTGTATACATACATACTTATGGCGTAGGGAATAAGTATCAAAATCGTACAACAACTGTTTAGCTTGACTTGGTGCCGTGTGTACATACATACTATTTATTTCTCAACTAATCGACGCCAGCGGCTTCGCACGCACATATTTTCGTATTTCTCGTTTTGCCCGATCCCGTGGGAATTTCGAGAAATCCCGTCTTAGTGCACCCCTACCGTTCCCAAGAAACATACATGCTAAATTTCAGCTTCATGTGCCGAGTAGTTTCGGCTGTAGCTTATCTGTCAGTCACTCAGTAACGCAAGGATTTTATACATATATACAGATTTAAGATTTACGAAGTAGTTAAAACTTAACTCGGTACCTACATTTAAGAAATGTATTTATAAAAGCATTAATTAAATCCATGGTAAATTCTTCAAAACCGCAAATGAATATAAGAATATTACATAACTATATGCAAAATACTGGGAGATTATTCATAATCTGGCAACTTTACACACACATAGACGCGCGTGTCCGTACAGTGCCAGTCGCCAAAGGTCACGCACACATAGCTGTCAACGTGCCACACTTAGTTGGACGAATGCGCTCTATCTGAGACTAATTCTCTCATCTGTGCCTATAAATGTAAGACGCATATTGATATCATAATTTATGAAAATTTATTATATAATACTACTACAAACACAGTAAGTTTTTATTATGTATAAAATTTAAATTACACTACTTTTACGTACTTAAATGTAAAAACAAAACGCAATCGCTCGACTAGGTACCTATACAGGTACTTTTTAAAATAAATGCTCATGGCCGTTCATTGGTTAACATAATATCTTACTTTTTCAAATATTTGATGTTTATTTAATAAATATTTATTTATTTTACCATCTACAGATTAATACCAAATTAAATAAAAATAAATATATACTTACATACGTAAAAGCGCCATCTATGAATGCCGAGTGAAAGTTAACTCATTGTAACGTTTTACTACAAGCTAGTACGTATTTTTGCCACCAGAGCAACGAAGTGCACATCATATTTTTCAAAAATATTCATATTCAATTAAATGTTTCATTTTTTTATTTAATCGTAATAAAGGGATTTTTTAATTACTAAATATCATATTTTAGAACTTTATTTTCTTATTTATCATTTATGCATGAAAGTCATCATTAACAATCGATACTAGTAAAGCCATCTGTTGAGAGAGTTAAGAATGACGGAAAACGTTCTAAGGAATGAGACCCCATGACAATATCAATATCTGACACGCATCCTCCACCGCTAAAATGGGAAACACTAAAAACCTTTTTAGGGTTCCGTACCTAAAAGTTAAAAAACGGGACCCTATTACTAAGCCTCCGCTGTCTGTCTGTCACCAGGCTGATCTCATAAGTCATAATAGCTAGAAAGCTGCCATTTTCACGAATTATGTATTTCGGTCGCCGCTATAAAAACAAATACTAAAAATAAAAAAAATAAAAAAAAAATATTAAAGGGGGGGGGGGGTCCCATACAATAAACGTGTTTTTTTTTTCGTATTTTTGCTCAAAATTACTAAAGATAACAGGTAGACGCTTAAAATTTTCACAGAATATGTAGTTGTATATTACCTTCCAAAATAAATACATATAATTAAATAAATAATAAAGGAGGGCTCCTATACAACAAACGTAATTTTTAAGGAATTTGTTACTTAATCTTAATAAACAGGTAGAAACTTAAAAAATATTAATGTGAGTGTCACGTTTGTTGTGTTACACACAACAAACGTGATTTTCTTTTATAGATGAATGATGATAGTACGAAACCCTTCGTGCGCGAGTCCGACTCGCACTTGCCCAATTTTTTGTTTCCTATCATCTAATCTACAAAATCCTAAGGTCTCTACGACGATCCAGTAAGTCGCAATTGAGCGTTGTTGTCACTCCTACTATAATGATTTGTTGTAATTTTTGCCGGCCGCTTAAACTTTTTCAAGTTTTTGTTTTGGGTTCGATTTCTGCACGGGACAACATTTTGTCTGATGCAAGACATTTCGTTTCCTAGTCTAGGTGTCCTTGTTTGTTCGTTGTAGACAGGTAGGTATATTTGAAAAGTTCACCGCGGTACGGGAATTACACATACATACATAGACTCACGCCTGTTTCCCCGAAGGGGTAGGCAGAGGCATATCAAACTCCCACTTTTCGCCAGTGTCTTGATCCCACGTAATAGGTGGCGAGCCAATTACCGCTTATCGGGATATTTTGTTTGCCAGAGCCTCGTCCGTTGATCGGCAGGTGCACCACTTGAAGGTGAGGTTGGCTTGGGACCCTAAGTTCTTGGTGGGTATTACGGGATGTTTTACTGGTGTCGTAAGAAAAATAAAGAGATAATATCGAGCATGTTTAAAAATATTAGTTATTGTACTTGATAGATCAGCATACGCTGACAGTTGCTGGTTACCTAATGTACCTACTACATTTACTGTCCCTCAGACAAACAACGTAATTATGTAAAATAGCACTAACAGTGTCGCCGCGTGTCCCTCATTTAGTGAGACCATCGGAAGCTTGATAATCTTCTCCCCAGTTCCTACAGTCCTATTTCGCTCCAGAATTAAAAATCCGAATATGAAATATTGCTATCGTTGTGTCTATAGTTCAATTGTACGATGTTTAATATTATAACATCGATGCTTTATTATATGTACCAAGCATCGATGTAATAAAACATCGTAGGTACAACTTAACTATCGACACACCGTGTTCGATATACTCGTGCCTATTATAAATCGAACCAACGACTTTCGAACTCAAATAGGGAACCCGTTGACTTGTCTGCCACATATGGCATTAAAAAATCTTTCCGTTTGTGCCCTTTCATGTTGTCAGTCTCCAAGTCCACAACATTAATAAAACCTCGTGTATACTTGTAGATTCGGACTCTTGGCTTTCGCTATCACAATCAAAATTACGTAGGTAATACACTTAAGAAAATAAGTGAATGCATTGTTTTGTTACAGTCTGCATTGTCCCTGTGGTTATAACATTATTGATCGAAAAGAGTATGGCAGTGGTAAGCTTACTTCATTTTGGTAATAAATAATACAGTAGTGAGATATTGTAATCACATTGAAATGAAATGATGTTTTGTTTCCAGGATATCATAGCCGAGAAACTAGGGCTATCTTTACAAGTCTTTAACATTCTATGTTTGATATCATTGCCTGCTATAGCTCTGCAAGTGAAAGGGCAAGATTTCAGTTTTGGTAATATATTTTTAATCGTATCAGCTCATTTAGCATTCCTTTCCTTCCTTCATTCATTTCCTTCTCTTTACAATTTCTCTAAGTTTATCTTGATCATATTTCTTACAGTCGGCATCTCATCAGTATGTATGCTCTATTTAGTTATTTTCTTGAAATTGTGGAGCTACATACACACGAATCATTGGTGTCGAAACGCCCTCAAGAAGAAAAAGACCAATAGTACCCTCAGAAGGCAAAGTTTGTCTGCACCTAATTGGAGTAAGTTGTATATTTATAAATTGATTGATCATCAATTAGCAATCGTGATTATCAAGATAGAATTCAGTTAAATGTACCTATTTTAATACGATAAATAATTATTGTAACTACTCTTAATATTCGCTTAAATTAATAATAATCGTTTATCATCGTCCGTACTTATATTTATTATTTTTTGTATTGATGCGAAGATTCTCGAATATTATATTCTTTATCTTGATAAATGTGAAAGTCTGTCAAAAAGAAATATCGTCAATGTTGATGGCATAACTAAAATATGACTTATATGTGCGTATTAAATTTCCAGATGAACTAGTAAAAGCCGATCGCGAGCGTAAGTTCATATGAATTGTGTGTTTGCACTTTGTATATTGTATATTTATGTATTGTACATTTTGCACAAATGACTTAGCTAATACCGCGATGTTATGAGTAAAGGTCAATATGACTAGATGCCTATGCTTTTTTTGTGTAACTCACGTATGACGTAGACAATACTTGCTTTGGTTGTGGTAGTGTGTGTAATTATTCCTGTTTGTATCTGTATTTCCGCTTATTTTACCTCTATAAAATATGTAGATGATTTCATCGAATATTAACTTGCCCTGTTTGTTGTGTATTTATCGCATCCTTGTTTTATCTTTAATTTTATCTGTCTGGTAGAAGTATTTCGTGTACTTGTGTCAACTAATGTCATATACTTACCTAAAGACCGTTTTTGAGTTATCGTGTGACCATTTATTGACTAATCCATTTTACCTACAGAGAGTAAAGAAGACCTATTGTATGATACCGCAGTGGCGGCGAAACTGACAAAGTACCCCGATAACCTGAACCTAAAAGACTTGTTCTACTTTTTGTTGGCTCCCACCCTGTGTTATGAGTTGAATTTCCCTCGTACTGCACGGTTAGTTGGCATGCTTATTTTGTTTTTTATTTATTTTAGCTCGTACAGAATATTCAAAGTTCATGCAGAGGGGTTTCCCGAAAGATTTCGCAGGAAAGCACCATGCGTCACATTTGATTCGAAACTGGGTACTTATTCAAACAGTACGCGCAGCGATCAGTTTCATAGTTTTTTAGATTACACAAAGTATGATTATATTTTGATTACTTTTTACATACATTATAATGGTGCTAGCTATTATTACTTGCAAACAATGCAATAATTTGTGAATTCAATACACTTATGTAGACAAGCGCTACAGAAACATTCAGAAGTGCCCAGTCGTGTTGATAAAAGTGTGAAGGAGCTCGAAAGAAATGAGTTCATTACATTACATCATTACTTTCGTTTCATTATCACCATTGGTTTAGATACGTAATCAATCGTACTGCGCTGCTCACTGATTCTGTACATTCGTAGCCATCGTATATTCAGCTATATCCGTACTTTAAATTGATAAGAAGAGCTTATTGACTGATGATGTTGTTGACATCTGATAAATACAAACATGTACACATTTTCTGTAAAAATAGTGATATATCTAGCCATTTAATGCGTAAAAGTGCGCACCTTTCTGACCGCTTGGGTTAAGCAAAAAGCAGTAGAGCTAAATCTTTTACTAATATATAAAGCTGCAAAGTTTGTTTGTTTGCTTGAACGCGCTAATCTCAGGAACTACTTAACCGATTTCAAAAATTCTTTCAGTGTTATATAGCCTATTTATCGAGGAAGGCTATAGGTTATATAACATAACGCTATGGGCCACGGGAGCGGAGCAGTAGCCTTAAATAACGCGGGTGTAACCGCGGTCTCATCTAGTACCTATATATATATTTGTATACATTCAACGCTGTCAATTTCTGTACCTACTAGTAATACCAATTTTACACTGAAATGCAAATTGAATATCTTTAGCAACATCTAAAGTTCAATTCTCACACACTTGAATACGTGGTATGATTTGTATTTCAGTATCAGGAAGAGGTTTGTTATCAAAAGGTTATTGGAGTTGGTGTTCGGGGTGAACCTTGTCCTGGCATTGTTCCAGCAATGGATGATTCCTTCTGTTACGAACTCCGTGGAGACGTTCTACAAAATGGACTTCGTCAGGATCACGGAGCGGCTGCTCAAGTTGGCTGTAAGTGTTCAGTAAAATATAGTCTTAATTATTAGGTATCTATGCGATGGTATTGCTGACATATTATGTTTAGGTACCAACAAACAGCAGTGTATTAAAACGTTACGGTAGATACACACGTACTAAACATATTGAAACGTACACAACCCACATGTTAAATGATACATTATTTCGACTTCATAGGAATTTAATAAATTCCAATACTTGATCGGTCATCGTACGAGTCAAGGTCAAACACAGGAATTATTTAGAGTTATTTAAGCCCAGGTCTATTTCACAGCGCTTGTATGGTGCTAAGTGGGTAAATAGATTTAAATAATAATAGAGGAAAATATATCGTGACGTCATTAGAAAATGGAGCTGTACTACGATTTGTCTGTGAGGTGTGCATTTCCACAGATCGTTATGTCTTATTTCTGAAGGCCAATTCTGGTAATTATATTTGTTCAAATTCCAATATCAATCTAGTCTCGGCGTCATAAATGGTATTCTCGTAACTTAACTGACACTTGAATGAGATCGGGACTACATCGAAAGTTGAACCAAGTGTGAACTAGTGTGAACGGTATTCTGCTAATTATTAGTAGAGCAGGTAAGGTATTTCTAGTTTTTTCACAATGATACCATCGTACATAATATAACCACATGAGTAAATAAACCGAACAGAGAAACAGCTTCTTAAGAGCTTGTAAATTTGTTACCTATTTTGGTAGGGTTGTCACAATAGGTTAAGACAAATCGCTTGTTCGGTATACGACATATTCTGGAATGGACAGATTCGTGATTCGGCAGATTCCCAACTCGACAGATTCGTGAATTGGGCAGATTCTTGGACTCGACCGATTCGCTATACGGCAGAAGTACAGTTGTAAATAAAATAGCGTGTGGAACCAAAAAAGCATGCACCTGGTACTTTTAAAAGCACGGAATAAAAATATACATTTGTTACCAAGGACACGACGTGATGACGTGATTTATTTGACATTCCCAACGATACCACTAATAGTGTTGAATATTTTTCTGGTAATATTTATGATCTATTTTGCTAATAAACATAGGAATCGCCTTTAGCTATTATGTGCCACTAGTTTTACCACGGGGATAGGTATCTAAAATAAGTTTAAAAAGAAATTGTGTAAGACAAATTAATGTCTACAAAACAAATGACTATAAAATGATCAACCATCGATAGGGCTTACAAAAAACAGGTGCATGCGATTTTCGACCTTATTGACAATTCATGACAAACTTCTTTTTTGTATTTTCTTGCTTTCTGACATTGATACGTTATTAAAATTATAAATTCTGAGTTACGTCAATAAGGTCGAAAATCGCATGCACCTGATTTTTGTAATCCCTATCGATGGCTGATAACTTTCTGATAGTCACTGGTTTTGTAAACGTTAATTGCTTTTATACAATTTCACAACTAATGAGTTCACGAGGATCCTCTGGGGGATCTGGCTAGGAGATCCTGGTGGACAACATGCAAACATGTTAAGTATTACGTTGCCAGCATTGACAATATTTATTTCAAGATCGAAATATTCGCGAAACTTTTGCTCGAGAAATTCAACAAATGAGATAAAATTATCAGGAGGAAAAAACGAATTAAAAAACCCAATTGTACGTTACCATCGTTAAAATCTTTATAATGTCTGAATTATTTCTATTATTGAATATTAATTTTTTTAATTATTGAATACCTATTGAAAATAAAATAATTCACACGATCCAAGGAACCAATATATTTACTTAACGAAATTTTATTACTTAGTTGTATATTAATTTTAATTTGGCATGTAAACGTATTGGCATCCAATAACCATTCCTATTAATGTATTTTCCCGTACAATGGCAAAATTCATGTTTTTGTTTTTGAGTTTTTGACATTACCTCTAAGATCAACAAGAGATTATAAATCGATTAAATCGAAATTATACTATAAGGAGATTAAGTGGAGCAGAATACCAATTGGGAGTCAATTCAAAATTAAATCGCAGTTCAGTCAAAATTCAGTGTCAGTGTCTGTTAAATACGAGAATTGGCCTTCTGTTCCCGCTTGGCACGTGAATCGGTCAACGTCCGTCCGTATCGCGCTGTCTGCCAAATTTTCAAACGAACTATGCGAGACACGTGTTGGTTGTTAAACAAATACGCGTCGTCGAAACGCTCACGTGCATCTCTCTGTATTACCATGCGTTTATATCGTGACAATACAGGTATGCCTGGCGCTTCTTTCTACGTCTTGTATGTATACTTATTAGAGATGCGCCGAGTAACACTTTTGCCGAGTAACGAGTACCGAGTTTTACTCGGCTCAATTTTTTTTCAACCGAGTACTCGGCCGAGTAACTCGGTTCAATCAAATTCCCATTTCGCGCGCGTAAACAAGTACAAACAGGATCGCGCCGGTCGAGAGGGCCAGCTCGCGTTAATACACCCTTCGCCCCGACCGCGCCTTTCAACTACCAGTCGCTTGATAGTTTGCAAACAAATACTTCACGTTGCGAGTCATAGTAGATAAATCATTAAAATTTTTTGTAAATTAACGATTGACTGTGTGTAGTTCCTGATCAGTGATTGTTGACATAATGACTTCACGTAAATGATCCCGAATTTGGGCGTTTTACGAAGAGATTGTAGAAGATAAAGCAAAAGTGAAATGTACTTTATGCAATTCTGTAATTTATATTTTGGTGTTGGACGAAAGGCTTCTACGACGGCAAAGTTTAAAAATTTGGAAAATGAATGTTTGCGGGAAATATCTCAAAATCGTGAGGCAGTAGCATCAACTTCGTCGTCACAATCGAATGCAATGAAAATACAGCAAACAAATAAAGAATAATTTACATTTTATTAATTGAGATTGTCAAAGACTTCTTAAATTAGTAATAAATACTTTTTGATTAACACTGTTGTTTTAAATTGTATCTAACTAACTATATTGCTTTTCTTAAACAAAGTATACTCGGCATTCAAACCGAGTTATTCGGCCGAATACGAGTATCAAAAAACCCGCCGAGTACGCCGAGTACCGAGTATCAACCGAGTACTCGGCCCATCTCTAATACTTATTATATAATAAAGCTGAAGAATTTGTTTGAGTAGTAGAACGCGCTAATCTCAGAAAGTTCTGACCCGATTTGAATAATATTTTTTGTGTTGGATAGCTCATTTATCGAGGATGGTTCTCTAAACTTCCTCTTCTGGTTCTAAAGCCTATGCTATACAAACATTTCGCTATGAGCCATGAGTACCGAGCAGTACCCCTAAATAACCCGGCTATAACTGTGGGCACAGCTGGTCTGTTATGTACATATACAGTATGCATTGCAAGCGGCTATAGGTACCTAGTACCTAGACTCGACCTTTAACTTTACGTTTAAATAGGTGTCCATCATAAACGGACCTAGTACGTTCTATGAATTTAAAGTAATATGTATTTATATAGGTTTATTATTTTTTGTTATTATTATTATTTATGTACTAAAATACTTTCATTGATGTGTGTGTCGGTCTGCACCGACCAATAAAGCAAAAGTGACTAGTGAACAGTGAACTGAAGTGACAGTCATTACTTGTTCCGAGTTTGGATTACCTTTGTAGAGATTAGACATTGTTCCGGTTCTCCTTCCATATTCTAATTTCTTTCAGTTTCTGTAGTATATAGATTGTGTTATGTTATATATTTATTCTTTGCGTAAAAAAAAAAAGAATAGAATATAATAGACTTGTAATGCATGATTTCAGATCGCGTTTTGGCTCATTCTTTTAATACTAGTCTTAGGTATGGGTCATAGGCGAACTGAAGTCGGATCGTAGACCTCTATGCTATATGCGTTGTAGCATGTTGATCCGGTGTATAGTAATTTTATCGCACTCAACTTCAAATGAGTCGATCTCATATTTAACGAATTTCGTGTATTATTTTTCAAAGCTGCGTAACAGCTTAAATAGTGAGTTACATGACGGCTTCACCTTCTGTGTATCTAGTATTTTAGACTAAATCCCAACAGACGCAAATTGAGATTCATTTTGAAAAAGTTCCAGGTCTTACGCTCTATTTCTTACTTCAAAGTTTGAAAAAAACATTCATTATGAGGAGCTTAGGTAATCCGTCAGGTCGCCGAGGAATTACCTTAGCAACACACCTAAGTATGCGAATGTGCTGCCGTAATATCTAATCACAAGTAGGCCGTACTACTTTGTACTCATATTGTCATAAAAATACATTCAGTTGGGTTGGTAACTAGTCTGCTCTATAGACTATAATTACTGGCGCACAAGGTGACCTTCTACTAATTCTAGGATTTCATACGTAATGCATCTAATTTGGTTCAATTGAGCAAACAGTATATTCTGTTGCTTATGTTATATTTAATTTCAAGACGCGCCTCGAATCGATCTTTCTTTCTTTTTTGCTAGACTTTGGGAAACATCCCAAAAACCACCGCACGTCGTCAATAACTCTATTAAGATTGATTGGCTCGCATCGAATTTTTCGATGATATGTCATATGACCTTGGAGTTGGCCGCTTAGTGCACCAAATGACGTTCGAATCGACGAGAGACCCGCGGAGGCTAAACTTGAACAAAGCCACCTGCTTTGGCTGTTTTCCCATTCCAAGGTCAGGAAGAAGAGTAAGCCAATTAGTGTCGACCTCTGTGAGTGGTGAGACCGCTGGAGAGCCAAAACCGTGGTAAACCCCCACATCAATAGCGGTAGGCGAAAAAAAACCGCTAAAAGGATATAATTATGTTCGTGACATGAGCTGTGCATAATCCAAGGTCCGCAACCTTGGACATGATTCAGAACCTTTCGAGCCGGTTTGTTGTGATACAAAGAATCTCGTATAGTATAAGCTATTAATTTCATATACCTTAGCAGTGTAGGTGCAGTGTCTACAAAAACACGAATAATAATTTGACTTCAGAGTCGGTCAAACAGAAATTTCTACTAGGAAGTACTCAGTAGTTTAAGCACGGTGTTTGGAAATATAGCCTCGCCTGACTACATGACATTTAAAAACATAACACGTACATTATTACTCGCACATTTGTTAAGGAAAAACAAGAGTCAAAGTGGAACTATATTATGCCTCTCATGTTTTCCAGGTACCAAACCATCTGCTATGGCTTTGCTTCTTCTACCTATGCTTCCATTCGTTCTTGAACCTGATGGGTGAGCTATTGCAATTCGCTGACCGCAAGTTCTACAGCGATTGGTGGAACGCTAACAATATCTCCGTGTTCTGGAGCACTTGGAACGCACCCGTGCACCACTGGGCTGTGAGACATGTCTACATACCAGTCACTTCGATGGGATACAGCAAAACTGGCGCCGGAATCGTCGTGTTCTTTGTATCTGCGTTCTTCCACGAGTATTTGGTAAGATTAACTTCTGTATACTTATATAAATTCTTCCGTTACTGACTGACTGACAGAGAAGCTAAGGCCAAAACTATTAGGCCCAAGAAGCTGTTTTTCATGTACTTATGTACCTTGGGCACCATATGGGAATACTTATCAGGTATTACACTAAATACGAGCAAAGCAAATGTGCGAGTCATCTTCATCAGTTCATTTCATCATTTCATCAGTTACTCTATAAAAAGAAAGTCTGCCGATGTCGTTGACCCCGTGGCACTATTTCGCTTCTATGTCTCAAGTAGGTAACGAAAGTCTGATCTGGCGAGATAATGAGCTATTTTATGACATTATATTACACGACGTCGACGTCTTGTTCAGCGAAATGAGAAATTCAAGAGTACAATCAGGAGCCAAAGAAATCACCTAACGGATGCTGTTTCATAAAAACATACATCTGGTCAAAATATTGATGTAATGCAGGATACCTATTCCTATTGTTTAAAGCATTAAACAATCATGTCGATAAGGTATCACTTTGATACTTTTCTAAACAGATAACAATGACTTTTCTTGTATTTAATGTCAATGTGTATGCTATCTATGAATGATATACAAAGTATACACAAAAAGTACACAGGTTATTGTAAATATAGCTCAGTCTCGTGATTGTATAACAAAACGGTTTGACATTAAAATAGATGCCAAGTCCCGTGCATACTTTCTTTTGTTAGCAATTCGCTACTGCTATAAATATGTCACGTATTTTCTACTTTTCGGTCTATACCTATGAGAATATGGAGACACAATGTGCAGTTATACAGATTTAGCCTTAGATCTTAGCGATCTTGAACGGAATCTTTATAACTGACTAATTTGCTTAGCATTATGTACACAGAGAAAAGTCAAATTAGACAGTTGCAGTACGTTTTTAATACTTATTTTCTACGCCATAAGCACGGTACAAAGGTCTCAGTCAATGGTCAAAGGTCTTGAGGTATAGCCGTAGAAACGTTAATGAGAACGTTTCTGATCGTAACATTCTGATGGTGAGTTGAATGTGACTAGTCACAAAAGCCTTGGCTTTTGTTTGAATTGGAGTATAATTTCTGGATCTAAGCCACAAATCTTATAGTCTAACTCTAGGAATAGTAAACGTTACGACCTCATTTCATTCCGCGGGTGTCGTAAAAAGCAACTAAAGAAAATACATGAAACAAATAGTACCTACCTATTTTTGCGAAGAGACACTAAACTGGACATCAAATCCTTTACCAACCCGTCTTGCCAGCGTGGTACAGATACATTCCCCTATTATTCGCTCACAGTGATACTGAAGCAATTAAGGAGGGGCTTAGTCCAGCAGTAGGTATAGTACGTACTTAGGTACTCAAAATCAGAAAATCGCGGTTATGTTAGTTTTGTTGTAAGAAGCTAATAAGTATCAAGTAGATTCTATTTTGGTCTTGGGTATTTAAAAAAAAAAAGTCGTATGGAAATTTGAAATGCCCCTGACCACAGATTACTAAATAGTTACTGCCTTGACTATGAATTTAGTTGCAAATTGGCGATTTGGCGTGGGACTTCAGTGCCTGCGGATATAAATCTATTTTCAGCTGTAGTCATAGCAAGCGGCGGAATTCGACTCACATGGCACGCGACGGTGACTGATTATTATTATCTGCCACGTGTATACAAACATACGTATCCTTGTAACCTTGAGTGACATACAGATTAATAGATTTTAATTAACTTTCGCCGCGGTATATTGTATAATATTTAATCATTGATAAAGTTTACTTACATATTTTATTAATACTGATTACAGGTCAGTGTACCGCTGCAAATGTTCAGAATCTGGGCATTCCTAGGAATGATGGCTCAACCACCGCTGGCGATCATTTCCCGCTTCGCCGAAGTAAGACTTGGGCCTCGTTGGGGTAACATTATGGTTTGGAGCTCTCTAATCCTGGGTCAACCGTTGGCTATCATGATGTACTATCACGATTACGCCTTGTTGCATTTCAAACCAGCCATTACAGAATGAAAGTGTCATATCATAATTGTTCATGAAGTACATATTTATTTTATTATGTAGAGTACAGGGAATATAAGCTACTCTATTTTGTTATAGAATTTACAAATATTTTATGTGATATTTTATTGATTTGTACAACATGGGAGATAAAAAGTCAAGTTCTTCTAGATATTTCTGTATCACACAATAATTAAATATCTAACTCAAAACAGGTAGGCGTTGAATGTTTTCGAGGCCTCTATATAACGTGCGTCAGAATCGACACGGATTCCAAAATGTTGGAATTGGCCCTAGAACATACTGGAGCGACAGTAGAGCGGTCAGCACAGCGATGACATCTTTTTCTATTTGGTGCAGTTCGAATATCGAGTTATTGGCCTGTCCTCGCTGCCGCCCTCGTCACGCTCACATCTGTGGTGAAAAAACGTCACCTTTTTAAGCGAGCTGTGGACGGAACGGATTAGGAAAATACGGTCTGATCAAACCCTGCTCTCAGTCGGTGATAGTAAAATTCATACCTACCTTTAGGTCCCTAACCCGAATTCGTAGTTTATGAATAGAATTACTATTTTGCACAAGAACGGTTGTTTTTTATCTCCCATTAAAATCCTACAATTTTGCCAAATTATATTTATATTTAAACTTAGCATTAAGTTTTTAATATTATGTGCTATTTGCTGTTGTTATTATGAAGAGGCAAATATGTTTTTATTATATTACTTATGAATTTATTTTTATTTATAGACTAAAGTGTAGGTGGTTGGTGCATTTAGGGGGTAGGCTATGGGAATTTAAGTTACAGAGGCATATCAGTGATACGACTATTCTTTCCTTCTACTTTCAGAAGCATTTTGTTGAAGACTGAAAGCGTTTCAATGACGTTTATATTTTCTAGTGATTGTTGTGTCTCACAAATACTAAAACTTTGCATTAATAAGAATTCTCAACGACTTGCTCTCATACAAAAATTAAGCAGTCTGAATTACTTGTCATAAATGGCTTTAGTCGTTAAAACCAATTTTTACATAAATTGGAAATAAAATGTTGTGATTAAGCATAGGTACAAATATTGATAGATGAATGATATACCTTAGTATATTTTATGATGAACCAGCTTTATGAAATTGTTTTATTTTCTTATTGTCGTTTTAAAGAAAGGTATGTGAAGATTCTTATAGAAATGTAATAGGTGAGTGAGGTGGGTCCTGTTAATTGGTTATCAATCAAATATGTACATACAATTATATCGTTATAAATTGTATTAACACAAAATATTTTATTCAATTTTGTCATTACAATTTATATAATTAATAATTATATTACCGATGTTATTCATTCTTCTTAAAGCATATCTTCAAGTTTGAATTGTACGAATTTAAATTATATTGATGTGTTCTGAATGTGCTATAAAAAAATAGTACAATTTTAGATATTTGATAAGATGGTGTAAGCTATGTTTTTATATTATATTGATTTTAAACATACCTTATATAAATGTATATTTAGAGTAGATAAGTATAAAACCTAATAACTGAAATGATTGGAGATTTGATACATTCGTTAGTATTATACTTGCTACTTTTACTGAAAATGTTTTCTACTTTTGTATTTATTGGAATAAAATAATGTTATTTTATTTTTAGGATTTTATTTTACAAAGGTCAAGGGCCTCTAGTCTGAATTCCTTTCTAAGTTGTATTTCACGCATTTTCGGTTCCTTGATTGTATTTAGTGAATTTTGCAGCTAATGCCTGTACTAAACTATTATTTTGCCACTCTTTCGCGCTGTGTGTACTAGGTAATAAAATAAGAAATTTTTCTTATAGCTATTCTACACTGTACAATATAAATAGGAAAACTGGAGGCCTATTCCGAACTGGCGCTCCAATTGATCGGATTCGAGTCGGTAGTGGATAGGATCAATTTCCATACTTTTTTAAAAGCGCCCGTAACGGTCCCTGCTCACCGTTACTAACCACTTTTAGTGTTCTGGTTCGGACTACGTCTTCTGTGATGTATGCAGCTCTTATTTGGCAGAAAAAGAAATTGCAGCATGTGTACCATGTTGGTCACTCACGCAACTTAGTTGAGGCAGCGGCTCAATTCTTTAATTTTGTTCTGTGTTTGTATAAGTACCTAGGTACGTTTTACAGCAAGTAAACAACAATACCAAATCTGTCTAAAATATATTCAGCGAAAAAGTGACCCTACAATGCTTCTTGCATTTGCTATGCATGTATTGGTGTCGTTGAAGTTATTCGTCGCATCCAAGACACAATTTTGATATATACGTAGCAGCTGGTAAACAAATACTAAAAAGAATCGTACAATCACCAGAAAAATATGTATCAGTATGGGTCTTCTCGATTTAAAGGAATCGAAGGACGCAAATTGTCTCTATGTAAGTATGAGTGTCTGGTTTTACCTATCACAGGGATTATTCAAGTTACTTTTTTTCACTGTAGTTATAAATACGAAGTTGTTTGTTCAAGATTTGGTTGTCCCTTGCCTTTCGCATGCTGCTGCCCAGGAATAGATAAAAGTATACAAAGACGGTTTAGAAACTAGACTTGGTAATGAGTTGATTCGATTCGTATTTTTGAAAAATATACCTACCTACACCTACGAAGAAGACCAATAAAATTTTAAGTTGATTTACGTTCGGTATCGCATTCTTGGTGACCAAGATTTCAAAGCTACCTTCTTTAATGTTCTTGGCTTTACTGGCTTTCAATATGACTGAGGGACGATAGTTTTCTAAAATCTATAAAAAATCAAAATACGAGTAAATTCTCGTGTCACAGTGCTATTATAGTTAGGTATAATACTTCTCCGATGTGGCTGGAGTGCTGGACCGATTTGTATAAAATTTTATATGGGTATTTGGTAGGTCTGATAATAGGTCGTAATCTATTTTTCAAACCCCTAAGTCATAAGGATGGCTACCCAAAAAAATATTTTTTAGTTTTTGGTCATGTTTTAATATTTTAATTTTTTATGATGTGGCAATAACAAATACATACAACCCCTAATTTTCACCTTTTTATCATCAACCCCTATTTTGAATAACCATATTAGAAATTTAATCATATCACTAGATCAGTTGTCTACGCCAGGCGCATGGGTACCGGAGTCAAAAAATCGTTTCACAGTGTTAGTCACAATACTCCGCCGAAACGGCTGGACTGAGTTGTATGAAACTTTATATGTATACTCTTTAGGTCTGAGAATCGCTCATAATAAATTTTTCACACCCCTAAGTCCTGGGGGTGGTCCTACCCAAACATATCCTTTTTATTTTCTTGGTTTATTTACATTTTTATGATGTTGGATTAAAAATGTAATATGCATCCCTTCATTTTCACCCCTTTAGCACCAACCCCAATTGGTTATAGCCATATAAGTAATTTTATCACATCTCTAGATCAGTTGTCTGCCTCTATCACTCATTTACCACATGCTCACTTACAATAAGTTAGTTATATTTCTATAGGTATGTAAAAAAGATAATGTTTGTTTGCTTGTATTTCTTTATACACTCTGAAATTGTAGATTAAGCACTGAGGGCTTTGTTAATTTTCTTCAAAATTGCCTGGAAAAGTGGTTTGGAGAAGAAGGAATAAGAAAAAGACCTTAAAAAGGCGATACGGAGTTCGCCGGGTTAGCTAGTTAAAAATATAAAAATAAGGGGTTCGAACGAATAATGAAACGATGGCATTGGCAGTGATTAAATTAGGCAGCGAAATTACAGCGTAGGTAATCATCAACAACTCTTCGTTGTAAAAAGCTCGCAATGTGCCATTAGTTAACGTGGTACCTAATTAAGTTTTGAATAGATTGTAGGTACTTAATTATTTGACTTCTTATAACGACAGTAGGCAAAAAAAGCGAAAGACTTGAAATCATTTAGTCATGGGCATACTTACCTACCGAGGGCGGGACCGGACGGGTAGCTACCCAACCTGAATATTGTACTCTCTACTATCTACTGTCGTCGATACAAGTTCACTGTGAAATCATCATCATCATCATTGATATAGAATAACTTGTTCTGACTTATCGCAGAGCCTGAACTACTGAAGCAAGAAACATGAAATTTGGATAGCTGGTTCTTTTATGACGTATAGGCACCCAGGAATGATTTTTTTTATATGCCAATATGCCCCTCTAATGCTACGGCCACACTACCGTGATATGCCAATAAATATTGCCATAACTTCAACAACGCCTAGGTGTAACCACGATTTATGGCCATAATTTTACAATACCAATCAATATGGCTTATGGTGGTAGACAATAGCTCCGGCGGCGGTCCTTTTTCACACATCAAAGAAGATTACCGCAGTATTTAATGCATTTGTGGCCACACTACTGTTTGTCCAGTGTGCAACATGAGTTCGACGACGACGCATACTGTATCTACCGATATGGAGTGGTCAAATGAAAAAGCGCTCGAATTTTTGGAATTATTCCAATCCGGACCGTCTCTTTGGGTTACCCGACAGAAAGCCCATAAAAACCGTTTTTAGTCTTCCTTTAGCTTTGAAAAAAATTTTAAAGATTCATGTAAAAATAATTGGCACTCATAAAATACCACACAGCTGCAGCTTCAACCTCTATCTTGAAAAATGATATTTTTACCGCCTAATTTATTGACATACTTATCTGGGTAAACTCTAGTGTAACCACACGACTTCACGCAGTAATTTAAACGGTTATTAAATGCTTTAATTATGGCGGTAACAGCCCGGTAGACGGTAAGGTATTGTGGCCGTAGCATAAGGGAGTAAAATAAGTTTTGAAAATGTAGGGCAGGCGAAGTTGCGGGCGATTTCTATTAACAAAAATATAAAATGCGTCAAAGAATTCAATGGCGTATGTAGATTCTCCCAAATAAGGAACATGTAGGTATAAGGCGAAAGTTATGTCTAACGTCCCTATTGTAGTTGTACCTACCTACTCCGATGGAAATTGAGAAATTCTACACTTGAAGTTTTAGACAAGAATACCTGGAACAAAACAAAAGGTCTAACTTCAAAAAGACGACAATCATCAAACCGGTTTGCAGCGTTCGGGATGTGATACGCCATACCTTCACCGCCTTCACGCCAATATTCCGCAGGCTTTGACCAGTGTGTGTTGCATCTTGCCAATGACGATCGGACATGGTCATTTACGAGGGCATCAGAAGAAAGCTAAGAGATTTGACTACATGGTTGGCGTAGAGGTTTAAGCGGCCGGCTAGCCGCATGACGCTGCATCTAGTGTTGTAGCTATTTTATAGCCTAATGGAGAGATTGGCAGTCTGTTACGCAGAGGATCTCAGGTTCGCGTGGTGGACTAAGGCCTTACTCGGCCTAGCAGTGCAATACAGGGTTCATGGGTATCATGACACTTGAACTACTTTTAATTTTTGAAGTTACGGAGTTAATAGAAATAGCAGAATCTTTTTACCTGAAGGTAGAGACAAATCTAGAGATTTTAATAGGTACACTCTGATGTTGGTACAAATCATGTCTGAGATCAACACTGTAATCGAAAACAGAGTAGGTATATTTCATCGTTAACTGAGTAAGTCTTTTAAGGTAGTAGAGTCTTGCTGATTTCATCATGAATGGGCCGGTCCCACCGGAGAAATTTGACCTTCTCACAGAATATCGAAATAAAATAACAGTAAAAGTTATTAGGGGTAACTCTTTAGTGTTTGGGTAACAGTTGAAAATCACGAACCTCCGCTACCGCTGTAGGTATCTGCTGTTCCCTCCCGTGGGATCTCCACCTTGTCGTGGTGGGGGGGGGCTCAGTAGCCGTGGTTGGGTCACCCATGGTGAAGCTAAGCGAGATCCCGGGAGTGGACGCGCCGCGTGGGCTTGACGGAGGCCTGCGCAGGATGCGTCCAAAGGTGCGGGTGCAAAGGACAGTTCTTCTGTCCCTTGGAGTCAGGCACGGTCGCGGAAGGAGAGGCGTGTCGGTGTTGCGTTGCCGCACGCCCTATCTCCCGCGACCAAATGGGGGGCGCACCATTTGTTGCGTTGCGGTGGGCCGCAGAGGAACCCAGATAACAACAAACAGCAAGTTTAAATCAAACTTCCTAGTTTCACTGTGACAAACTTGCATCAAACTTGCATGAAGTTTGTTTTCCAAAGGATTTGGATGACGACGAGCACAGGTTGGTGGTCCGACAACAGCTGGTCGTCGAGCACCTCCTGCTGTATCTAGGAGGTCGACCGACCTCCAACCTGTGCTCTTCGTCATCCAAATCCTTTGCAAAATCCAACTTCATGCAAGTTTCACAGTGAAACTAGCAAGTTTGATTTAAACTTGCTGCAAGTTAGGCAAGTTTACATTGTTATCTGGGAAGAGGAGATGCGAAGCCCAACACCTTCATCCGCCCCCAAGGGGGTTTAGTTCGGGGCCCGCCTGACCATGGCGGGACCTGGCGGGCCAATACCTGTCGGGGGTAGTGAGGAATGCTTCGGCGATACCCGACCCTCCGACACACGGGTAGGTACACGAGGAACACGGGTTGGTTTTTAGTCGGTAAGAGTCTGACAGTCCCGTTCGCCTTTCCCCCAGGGCGGAGGGCCTCCATGAGGATTTATCAACCCAACACAAAAAAAAAGAAAAATATATAAAATAAATAAAAAAATAGGTATCTGCTATGCTGTTGCTCCCGAACTGTATATAGTTAGCTAACTAAAACATAGGTACAGGGTGTCCCCCCCCCAGTGGGATCTCCACCTTGTCGTGGTGGGGGGGCTCAGTAACCGTGGGTTAGAAGCCACCCACGGTGAAGCTAAGTGGGATCCCGGGAGGGGACGCTCCACGTGGGCTTGGAAGAGGCCTGAGTAGGATGCGTCCCATGGTGCGGGTGCGGGGGACAGTTCTGTCTGTCCCTCGCAGTCGGGTGCGGTCGCGGGAGGAGAGGCGTGTGGGTGTTGCGTTGCCCCGCGCCCTATCTCCCGCGACCAAATGGGGGCGCACCATCGTTGCGTCGCGGTGGGGCCGCAGAGGAAGAGGAGATGCGGTGTTGCGTTGCCGTCCTCCCTATCCTCTGCGGCCGCTGGGTGTTTTGGCGGCGGAGCCCAACACCTTCATCCGCCGCCAAGGGGGTTTCGTTCGGGGCGCGCCTGACCATCTGGCGGGCCAATACCCGTCGGGGGGTAGCGAGGAATGCTTTGGTGAAACCCTACCCTCCGACACATGGGTACATGAGGAGCACAAAAAAAAAAAAAAAAAAAAAAAAGGTACAGGTTGTCGGGCACGCCACGATAGTGGCGGTAAGTCCCGTGGTTGAAGAGTGGTTGGAGGACGTCACGGCGTCCTCACCTTCCGGTTAACTCAAATCCTTACCGGCCATGGTTGTTTTGGCCGGTATTTGTGGAGGATAGGCCGGGAGGAAACGCCCGGATGCCACCATTGTGGCAGCAGCCGCGACCCTGTCGAAGACACGGCGTTGCATACATTGGCGGAGTGCCCAGCCTGGGCATCGCAGCGCCGTGATCTGGTCGCGGCTCTGAATACGGTTGTCCTCTCGCTCCCAACCGTAGTTCTATCTATGGTCCGGAGTGAGAGGTCCTGGAACGCCGTCGCCTCCTTCTGCGAAGCAGTCATGCTGAGCAAGGAATCGGCGGAGCGGGAGAGGGAAATACATCGCCCTCTCCCCAACCGTAGGTTCTGGCGTCGAGGACGTCGCACAAGAGACGACCTCCGACCACCCTAAATTAAGTGCCTGCGGACGGTGAGCGCTGGGGCTGCTCCCTGTCCGCCAAAAGGCGGGAGGCGGCGCGTGTCCTCGCCGCCTCCCAAGTAGCTTTGTCAGGTGATGGATGCGAGAAGTTTGACGGATGCAAGAACTTTGATGGATGATTGCGAGATCATAACGAGACGGGGCCCGCCAACACCAACGGCGGGCCAATCCCGGGCGGGGTCGCGAGAAAGTATGCTTACCGCGAATCGCGTGACCCCGCCAACACACGGGACCCGTAGGGACACCGCGGTGGGTTTTAGTGGGTATGCCCCGAACGCCTTTAGGGGAGAGCCTCCACATACCTCCTCCGCCAGTCCCAAGCCCAGCCGTTCTAATGGCTGGGTTGGCGGAGTTGAGATGACTCATAAGGAGAATTTCCCACCGAAGTGAAACAAAAAAAAAAAAAAAAAAAGGTACAGGGTGTCACAAGACCCATTACCAAGCCTAAGTCTACTCCATTTGGACATCATGCCCAGTCATACTAAGCAAAAGGAATACCTGGGAAACGAAATATTTTTTTAAGTAGACACATTTTTAAGCCGCAATTAAAAGTGGGCGCGAGCAATTCTCGAAATACCTACCTACTTATCCATTGTCCGTGTGATGACGGATTAAGAATATGGAATGTCACCATTCCATAGCATCATCAATTATCCCATGGGTGTCGTAAGAGCCGACAGAGGGAGCATATTATGCAGAGAACAACACTGTAAAAGAAGGAAAACTTGATACAAACCCTATACCAACCCGTTTGGTCCTCCTTTCAAAGGAGAGGCCTAGTCCAGCAGTGGACTGTTAAAGGCTGATGATGATATCCATGGGTGCATATGACATCTATAATAGAACAAGTTGGCGGGATACAAGCATCAATTTTGTATCTAATTAGAAAAATTGCATAGAGACTTTCCTCAATATCTCCTGAACCAGTAATTTCCCAGGTATGGTGCCGAAGTAAAACATGTTCGTAATGATTGGTACATTATGGGATTTCAGTTTTCGTTTCAGGGTCTTTTTACATTCTGCATCTGTATGTGTTACGTTGACTACGTTCATAGGTAGAGGTACCTACTCACGATTACTCGTCAAACTAGATACTTTGGCCTTTGTACGGTGTACCGTTCTTATAGTGTAGGAAATAATAACACTTACACAATTGTAGAGCTTGACTTGACGCTGAGCGCTGAGAGTTGACTAAATGAAGAGGTAAATACAATTATTTACCTCTTCATTCAGTTTGATAATGGATTGCAACTCGACTTTTATTAGGTACCTACGTAAACTTATGTGATGTCATTACTTACTTATGCCGTTATTGCGAATTCTTAACACTGTTTACCTAAACTTCCGTGGTGCATTTTCCTTCTCAAATACCTACTTATTGTTATTAAACCTTGACAATCATAAGAAGGTAAGTTCAGTCAAGGCGTAGATAAGATGCGGGCAGTGGAAGGAGATTACACAGATGAGATCCCTGTACGTTGGTAGCGCAACCTTTGACGCGGCTCGAGCGTGTGCAGGGGCTGACGAACTCTTATCAGATCGCCTTGAACGTCAATGTGTTGGTGTCATCTAAACACGAGTCATTTTCATGATGCTTCATATAGATACGTAGGAACGCTTCCGTGGAAACTAATGGAATAGTTTTCCATTTTACTTAGGAACTTATTTATATCTTTCTTTTGTTAAAAAGACAACTCTTATTTTTAAAAAGAAGGATAACTTCTTCGCTCGGAGTAAATCCTGTAGGTACTGTTTATTAAAAACATTTAATAAAGAGACACTGAGGACATGCAAACTTGAACAACAATCTGTGGATCAAAGTGTTATTTCACATAAAATGTAATACATTTTTAGTTCATTATGCTGACAGATCAGCTAATGAGTGAATCAAACTCTCCAATACAAAAATTTTGTTAAGAGTGCCTGTTTAATTTTTGTGTTAAGCCATGTATTCACTAGGGGACAAAGTCGCGCGACTTATCGCGAACAGTCGCAGGACATTTACGTGCGACTGTCCCGCGACAATGTCGACCGACATTTCGCTCGTCCACATACCGCCATTGTGATCAAGATGTCGCCTAGTGTTAACACAGTTTCGTTGGTAGTGTGGACCAACGAAGTGTGCTATAATCGCGGGTAGTCGCGGCACAAATAGCAACACACGTCCGCACAAGTCAAATGCCGTCGGAAACTGTCGAGGGACACGAAATCGCGCAAGGTCGACGCTATCGGAGCGTCGACAAGCGACTTGTGCCCCGGCACGTAGATGTCGCCTGCGATGTCGGGTGATGTCCCCCGCGACGTCGCTCAACACGTAGAATTCGTGTCGGGCGACAAGGTCGCGGGACAAATGTCCCCTAATGAATACGAGGCTTTAGAAGTTGGGACGTTTGTGTTAGGACATTTTTATTTTGTCAACCTTAGGTACGTCTCACCTCAATGTCTTCAGTTTACTAAGTGGCTCTACCAAGTGCTTCAGCCGTATAACCTTGGTCGGTAGTGTACCTGGTAAGTCGGTGGACTAACGGCCCAGCTACTGAAAGCAGCAACGGCGGCAGTTATTTCGAAGTTGTACATACATGGCTCGCTCTACTCCGCCGGGACCGATCGCGATGTCGCGGATGTTGAATATCGAAAAAGCGCCCGCTTTCCGTGGCTGGGCCATATCTACTGTATACTTCCACCGATGTGACTTTCCAGTAATCATCATCAGCTCTATATACATATTGTCCCACTGCTGGGCACGGGCCTCTTCTTACTATAAGAAGGGTAAGGCCATAGTCCACCACGCTGGCCAAGTGCGGGTTGGCAGACTTCACATGTCTTTCGAGAACATTATGTAGAACTCTCAGACATGCAGGTTTCCTCACGATGTTTTCCTTCACCGCTAAGCAAGCGGTAATTAATTCGCACTTACCTTTGAAAAGTTAGTGGTGCGTGCCGTGGATTTGAACTCGAGACCTCTGCGTAGCAGTCTGTCGGTCTCCTCACTCGGCTATCATATAGTGGCTGTCTTTGGCTGGGAAAGACTTAAGCGTAGAATGAGTATTATGTCCCTTTGTTATACTTACCCATATAAGTTATATGGGTGAGTATAACAAATCGACATAGGGGAGAGGGGGGTAGCCCCGGCCATTTTTTTGTTTTCGATATTATGACTATATTTATTAAGAAAGATATAAATAAAACTATATAAAATAATCAACGTTATATTTATTTAAGATAAAAATCAAAAACTTAGACAACAACATAATAACTCTGTAATTAAAGCCACTTGAAATATCAATCAAATTTTGGTATCTCTTAAAAGTCGCGGGTAGCCTCGGCCACCTACGTATTTAAAGATTAATCCTTTTTTTGGCGACACATACATCACAGTAATAATACAAATGGGATGGATTTATATCCACACATGCTTCGTGAGCCCAGTCCTCACATATTTTGCATTGGATCCAGTCCTCATCGAATGTTTCACCGCAAATAATGCATTCCGTCTCCTGATGTTGCGAATCTGGCTGAGATAAAACCTTCTTAACTTTTACTCCCGTTTTCATGCTCATCTTGACCTTTGCCGCAGCTTTGGTGTCTTTGGCCTTCTCCATTAATTCCTTTTTATAAGGTGAAGACGTCAAAATTTTACTTTTTTGTGTTCTTCTTCTCCGGGCTGTCAGTCGTTTTATTGAGGCATCCGGAAGAGGTGACAAATCCTGAAGCACAACATCAACCCTTGCACTTGGTGCTGCTTCTTGTAAAGTTGCTAACGGCGCTGCTGAAACGCTAGCTGTTGGTTCGATATTCGTCGTTGGTGTTGCTTGCGGAAGCTCGATGATAGCTGACGATGCAGTTAAAGCGCTATTTGACGGTCCTGGTTCATTTTCAGGTGCTGCAGAGTCAGGAGTCGGAATTGTTAATTCATTAATCATCATTGTTAATTTTACCACTGCAACAAATTAATATTAGGTGTTAGATTTAAATTTATGGGGAATAATAGCGTCAGCTCCTGTGGCCGGAGATACCCCCATAGCGATGGCCGGGGTTACCCGACACGACACTCATCAAAAAAAAAAATCTTACTAAAAAGCATATTATTACACATTCAGATAAACTTAAATTTATGAAATAGAAATGTATAGAAATATGTAAAAAATATAATATAAATTATTACCTACGTTTATCCAATAAATATAGCCTCCGAAACAATTGATATCCCGCGCAACCAGTCCGCCAAAAACAAAATACACTCAATTTGCGTCCGAGCGCCGCGGTCAGGTGACTTCAAATGTCAGTATCTGTCGAATGGCGAATAAACACACACAGACATAACACGTACGTGTGGGTAACATCACGCGATTCACTAGTATTAGCGGTGGCCGAGGCTACCCGCCGGCCGGGGCTACCTCCCGCTCCCCTACGTATTACTTACTTTTTAATATTCCTTAAGATATCAAATAATACAAATATTTTGGGTTGGTTGCAGTGCCGAAATATCGCCACCTCCTCACTACGGTAATGTGCTCTACATATTTTAATATTAGCTTAGTTAACAATATACTTGAACATAATTTTGAAATATCAGTGGTGTGTGCCCTAAGAAGAACGCACGTGACCTTCTGAAAGATAGTAGGTATGTTGGTATCAGTTGGCTTATAGATCACCAACAGAACAGAATTATCTAAAAGTCGATACAAATATTTGTAACGTTTCTCCTCTCATAAGAAAACAATGAATATGCTTTAGTAGGTATCAATAAATACCTACACAAATTTTACATTTAAAACCCTCACAAAGTAATTTGCATTTCAATATCATAGTAAGTAGGTACGTACGTACATAGTTGGGTACGGATCGACGTCCTCGTGAGTAGGCCGAGGGCACCGAGGGCGGGAGGGTGAGGAATCAATTGATGAAGAGGCTCCGATAGTGGCCGAACGTGTCCCGCCTCTGGGAGCTAGCCTCTCACCGCCGCATCAATTGTTATCACATTCCTCCTCCCGTTGTCACACGATAACAATGTCGCCAGGTACTAGTACTATACACTTTAATTTGGCACTACGTTAGAGTCGTGATGTTTGAATAAACATTATAAAAAGAGATCTATCCGTTGAAAGGAATTGTGATAAAGGCTACAGCTGTTTTTATAATATCTCTCCAAATATCACAGATATATTGATGTAGGTATGTAAAAATATTACAGACTGCAACGTTTAACTTGAGTTATAGTAGTGCCTCCGCCAAGAAGAGCCAAGCGCACAAGGGCCACAACCTACCTCGCCCAACCACTTCATCGTTTTTAGTGTTCCGTAGTATACTACAAGGAACTCTTATAGTTTCGCTATGACTGTCAGTCCGTCTGTCCGTCCGCGGCTTTACGGAAAAACTATTATCATTAAAGAGCTGGAATTATTCTACTTTGTAACTACGCGCTACGCGGACAGAGTAAGTGATTTTTTTTCTACGGCCTTGTATGGGGTATCGTTAGATAGGTATTTCAAAAATCATCGAGTTCTTTAGTGGTTTACTTACACCATTTTTTTATGAACATTCAATGAAAATTATAACGGCTAAAATTAAACTTTACTAATTAACGAGTAGGTAATTGACAATTAAACTAAACTTCTACATGAGAGCGATAAAATTATCATTGTGCTTATGTTCTAATCTCCTTAGGTCACTGGGTACGGAGTGCTACGGATCCCTTTATTATGCGCAGAAAAAGGCCGGCTTTTTTCTAATTTTCATACCTTGGAGTTACATTATACAAAATTGAATAAAGAGCAGTTTCGTCACTGACTCACTTCTTTCTCTTAGCGTTATCCCAGTTTCAATCTGGGGTCCGCTTACTAGTCTAACCGGATTTGGCTGAATATTAGCTTTTCCACGGAGCGACTGCCTGTCTGACCTCCGCAACCCGAAGGGATAGCGATATTCCATGGTTTAGACTAGTGTCAGTTTAATTAGAAGGTACTGACGCCCTGTGACGACTGTCAAAGATCTTCATGACAACCGGGAACGACGGCTTAACGTGCTCTCCGAGGCACGGGACAAGCGATAATTAACAATTCAATACGCACATAACTCCGAAAAGTCATTGGTGCGCGCCGTGGATTCGAACCCGATACCCTCTGCATGGCAGTCTGTTGGTATATCCACTCGGCTATCGCTGCCTCGTCACTGACTCACTGAAGATCATCAAAATGTTAGAGTACTTCCTGAAGGGCTAGAAAGCTAATTTTTTGTATGTAACCTAAGTTTGGTACACAAACGCCAAAAATAAAAACCTTTTACTTGTGCCCTCTAATTCTCAAAATATAAGTGGAAGTTTGTATGAGATTTTAAGCTAGAGGTCAGATTTTGAGATTTTATGTTAGAACAAAAACAAATTGTGTATTTTTACAAAATGACCCGCAAACCCTTTAAAAGAAGGGGTGGTATTCTGAATGATTATCTCTGATTAGCATACCAGAGATCAATAAAATTTGATATCAATAAAATCTAAAGTACTTATCAGAGCCATGCAATTTACATTTAGTATATTTAATCAGTCTACTACTGAAATAATATCCCGAGAATTTGAACTATCTGGCTCAGTTGTTCTATAATCTGAGCTATCACGACATACCAATGTTGGTACTGCAAGGTTGGCGTAGTGTTTTAAGCGGCCGCCTCGCCGCTCACTGCGCCGAGTGTTGTGGGTTCGATCCCCACACGAGACAACACTTTGTGCGATTCATAAAAATGTTGTTTCGAGTCTGGGTGTTCATTGCGTCCGTTAGTTGTAGGTTTGTAAGTTCCCCCGCGATACAGGATTTAGTCCTACTGCGGGTGTTGTCTTTAAAAAAAAAAGAACGAAAAAGAACAAGAGAATCATAGGCGTTCGACTTAAAGAACACATAGCTGACATAAAACATAAACGCTCAACAAAGTTCGCTGTGTGTGAATATGTGCAACAAGGAACCAACCACTACATGCGATTTGATGAACCACAGATACTCGCAAAAGAATACCGTTTCTTCCAAGGATGATACGTGAGGCCATTGAAATTAAATAACACTCTAATTTCAGTAGGGAAGACCGTTGAAATGTTCCTCCAGTTTGGGACCCTGTCACCAGAAGATCTAAGGACACTGTGAGCTCATTCTGCGTGAATAGTAACACCAATAGTTGAACAATGTTCGGGTAGTTTGAGATAAGTTATACATTCAAGAAAAAGACAAATATCACCTTATTCTGCCGTGACCATGAATCCTGTAAAGAATTCGAAACGTCGGCTATTAATAAATTAAAAATGTAGTTTCTAGATAATTTGGTTTAAATGTAATAACTAAGTAAAACCAATATAACGCGATAAAATCCGTAAACTGTAGTTTAATTTCAATGTGTAATTCGCGTAAACCCAAGAAGATAATAGGAGAGCGCTATACCCAGCAGTGGAATGTGAAAGGCTGCATGAAAGGGTCTGGCCTGTGTCTTGGCCCAGGCCTTAGGCTAATACACAGATATATGTAGATCAATGCCAGCAGCAATAGTAACCAAATAGTACATTTTGGCAATCGTAACTGGAAACTCTCGACAGGCCACTGAGTATAAAATAATATTTGAAAACATACTTATATTTAATTTAAAGACGGATACGAAATAATACAAATAATGTTAAGAAAAGGCAGAATCAGTTAAAACGTGTCAGTGAACGGGTTGTTTGATCTGGATTAATTGATGTACGCAGTTTCGAAGTGGGCAATTAACAAAGCTAGGCCAAACAGAAGTGGGATATGTTCGGGTTAATCATGTAATAACATTTGCGGCTCGGTGTTGGCGGGGGTGGGGGCTCGGGCTCGCTAACAATGTTGACCGTGGTGAGCAAACAGCGGCGGCTGCGTCAGCCCACGGTACGTCGCACCCGCGCTCTGCAGCTCTGCCGCAATCCTACCGCTCTATGTCTACACTGTTACCTATTATGTCCGTATTATATTGATTGTTAATTATCATATTAGTATTAAATCGTTATTCGTATTTAAGATTAATTAAATCACACCATAAAATATTTTACTACTGTTTTGACGACCGGTTGGCGCCGCGGAAGTGTAAGCGACTGCTACGCCGAAGGTCGTGGGTTCGATTCCCGCTCAAGTCAAACATTTTTGTGCGTGAACATGAATGTTGGTCGTGGTCTGGGTGTTTCTATAAATAATATTCATGTATTTACAAAAACAATACTTATATATTATGTATGTCTATCCCACAGGCTACTACCCATAGTACAAGCTGTACTACCCATAGTACAAGCTTCTGCTTAGTTTGGGAGATCATTTCTCGGGAGCTAGCCTGACATGTGTAGAGATTTGGATCAGCATCAGGACATAGTCTTACCCAAAGTAGCATAATTTCCCACTTGGACCCAAGGGATTAAAGACAGAATTACGTATCGGATTAGTATATTAGTAACTTCTCTAAAAGACAATGTGCAAAAATGTATGGGACCTGGGACCACCCTCCAATAGTAATAAGGTGTATGTCATTGGATAGGCATTTTTAATAGAAACAACTTTTTTATGACACTTTTGTTGTAACAGTTGTCCGTTCCAAGATATATGATATACAAGTTTCGATAAAAGTATGTTGAATAAAGGGTTTATTATAGTGCTTAGTACTATATAATGCTTTATTTTGCAAACTGACTCGTCCTCGTGCCTGCCCAAGCGCTTAGGAACAGTGCGGGTTGCCCCCCCTCCCCTCCAAACCGCTTACTTGGAGCTGCGCCGAGCGACGCCCGCCGTGTGGTGGTAGTTACAGAATTGGGACATAAGTATATATTTTAGTATTATGACGTTCGAAAAGAGCTTAGATTTATATCTTTAATATTTTTATCTTTATCTTATCTTTATCTTTCAACTAACTACTCACAAAACATAATTAGGTACATAATATTGCTTTGTTGCGACGTGAAGGGCGGACAAACAAACAGACTTTCGCATTTATAATATTAGTATTGATAACCCTTTAGTTTCCTAAACGTTGCACCCCGCACCGTACGAACCGCTTGGGCAGACGCGAAGATAAGTCAGTTTGCATAATAAAAAATAATAATAAAATAAAAGTACTCATCATCATCAGCTGTCCACAAGTACTCATCATCATGAGCAAGTCCACTGCTGGACTGGGCCTCTCCTTTGAAAGGAGGAATTGGTCTACTATACCACGCTGGCCAAACGGGTTGGTATAGGGTTTGTATCAAGTTTTCCTTCTCTTACAGTGCTGTTCTATGCATAATATGCTCCCTTTGTCAGCTATTACGACACCCATGGGATGATATGGGGTGGTGACATTCCGTATTCTTAATCCGTCACCACGCGGATGGCAATAAAAGTACTAAGCACCATAAAAATAACGCTTTTTCAACATATTTTTATCGAAACTTGTATGTCATATATCTTGGAACGGACAACTGTGACAACAAAGCCGTCATAATAAAAGTTGTTTCTATTAAAAAGACCTATCTAATGACATAAATCTTATTGCTATTGGAAGGTGGTCCCAATCTGCCCATCCTCCTTTTAGCTCATTGTGTAACGCCTTCATGAATAAACCTCCACCCAATATTTTTTGTGAAATTCTTTTTTGTAAACTTGCATCAAAAGGAAAGGAAATGCATTTTTTAAATCACTCCTCGAGTTAGGTTCAAAAACACACATAATAATGTAAGGTATTTTATAAAGATTGTAGAGCTACAACGATAAATGCTTGACGCTACGTAGGTAGCGACAGGTGTACTAGACATGTTAATCTACGTACCGCAGCCAACGACATAGTTGAAATAATGCCATTCAGCTGTACGCCCGGATTTTTAAATACTTACATCATTCATTAATATGCTCCGTGGGGTACATACTGCCTCCGTGGTCCAGTGGATAGGGTATGCGACTGCTGATCGGAGGTCCCAGGTTCGATTCCCGGGTCGGGCAAAAGTTTTACTGGGTTTTTCCGAATTCTCAGGGGCAGCACGGAGTCTGGTGATGTGCCCGGTAACGGCAATAGGCTCGCCCCCTATTACGTGGGACCTAAAAATTCATGGCGAAAAGTGGGTGTAATGTTACAACTCTGCCTACCCCTTCGGGGATAAAGGCGTGAGTCTATAAAAATTATTCATTAAGGCGTTTAAACGTTCAGTGTCACGGCTGATTGAAAGTAAGACGAAAGACGTATTATAATATTGAATTAAGAAAACAATATCATAATTATATCTCAGTGTAATACGAATGAATTAAAACAATGGTATTTTAGATTAAGTCTGTTAGGTTTCTGGTGCTCCCCAAGACAAAATTGACACTTTGCAGGACATTGACAACTCTACATTTAGATGTGTTTTCGAATGGCTTTGTTAAGTGCAGGGGCAAGCCATTCAATGTGGCTATTTCAACCAATTGGTTGCGACAGACATAATTATATAATAACCACTTCGTCTTGGTGAAGAAAATAAAGCATTGCTCTAAAGATTGGAGATCGAATCGGAAAAAGAAATTACCCCCTTTAATACAGCTTTAATATGATCTATGAAAGTTGATTAAGCTGTGCACTGCCCAATCACTAAAAGTTTGAATGCTTTAAGAGCATATTTTAAACCTATAAGTTAAAAATAATGATAAGGTTTAATAAAATAATTCATAACTTTACGACTCACACAGAGGGCTTCTCAATCTGTAATCAAAAATAAGCGAATAAACGGTTAATTTAAATACAAATCACAGTCCGTTGTTCTACAATAACAAGCGCATCGTTTTAATTATTTAGGGATAATAAGGAAGGGTTGCGGAGTGGTAGGTCACGCTCTCTAGGTGATTAAATGTAATTCGCGATTATGCTGAACCTGCGACCCCTCGCAGCCGACGACGCGTGAAATCACTTTGTTCTACTGTTAGCCTCCTCGCCGCCACTCGGTTGTGGTAACACTTTACTTACACTTTTATGTACTTACATATTCATTAAATACTTAAATCTGTTAACGACTAAATTTTTAAATTACTAGAATGATTGACCAAATAATGCGACACCTGTACCAGCCTGGAATGCATAGGCACTACTACTGTTCACTACCTATCGTATTGTAAAAGGTTTATTTTTGTATAAGTTTTAAAGGATCAAATACTATCTAATGCTAAAAAGTGCCTGCTACGGCACGCTGGTACCTGCCGTAGCATAGTGTTACGAAAATTGTCCAATTCGTAGCAAATCTGTTTAACCCCAAATAATTATAGCCCTGCTTGAGAATATTTTGTATGTAAGACTGTGTAAGTGTGTATGGAATAAGTATTATCTTCGTATAAATAAATAGAAACACACACACTTGCACTTACACATACGTGATATTCATATAGCTACTTAGCTATACAATACCTACTGAACACACGTATATTTCGTAATGTATGTCATGTTATTATTGTATTATGTTATGATATTATTCTAGTGTTAGCGAACTTATGTCAGTGAAAATAAAGGCTGTACGTGTATGCGCGCGTCGCGATACGTCATTGGGTCGAAGGGCGGAGTTTCGCGCCGCCCTGTGTCGCGGCGCCAGTCCGCTCCAGGCCGGCGTGCGCCCCGCACGGCCCCATGGTGGAACACGCGCTAGTCGACTGCTCCCAGGCGAGCGCCATGCAGACTCTGCCTCCGCAGCCGCACCGGGAAGCTGACGAAGATCAGCTCGCCGACGAGTACGTCCAGAACTTTGAGCTCGATCACCTAGAGGACCACCATGTTGTGAAACGCGAACCGTTACGTACTGGCTGGCACGAAATGGCTGAAGCTCCGCCGGCTTGTGCCCGCGCGTGTCGCCCGTGGCCCGATGCGGGACCGTACCCTCAACCTCACGTAGCTATCGCAGTCGACCCCAGTACACCGCCGGAGACGCCGCCGGCACCCGTCGGCCGCAGTCCTTGCCGCGCCGCACTCGTCGAGGACGTGTTATGGTTACCCCACATGCGAGAACCTCTCGACATGCGTACAGTACCGTGTGGTAGTTTCGAAGAATGGGACCGGCGCGAGTGGCGGGAGCAGGATCACCACGTGCAACAGGTCGCGCTACGCCCGGCCAGCTCGTGCTCCGCGATGTCACCGCGGACCGGACCACACGCCTCCTATCAACCTTCCTCCTGTGGAGACGACCTAATAAGCGATGACTTGCTCATGACCCTGAGCGTGCGCGAACTCAACAAACGCCTGCACGGCTTTCCCAGAGAAGACGTAACACGACTGAAACAGAAGCGGCGCACGTTGAAGAACCGCGGCTACGCACAGAACTGTCGCAGCAAACGTCTGCAGCAGCGGCAGGAGCTGGAGATGACGAATCGGTCGCTGCAGGACGAGCTGCACGTGCTGCAGCTGCAGGTGGCGCGCGTGACGCACGAGCGCGACATGCTGAAGCAGCGGCTGGCGCTGGTGGGGCGCGACCACGCGGTGCCGCAGCACGCGCCGCCCACGCCGCACTCCTCGCCCGAGTTCTTCTCCGAGCTGTGACGGCAGGGCGCGGCGCCGCGGCCCGGCGCCTCCGCCGCCGCCTCGTCCTCCTGCGCCTGGCAGCGCTATTGAGGCGCCCCCCCAGTGCTGACGTGCCTCCGCGCACACGCCCTCAGCACCGCCGCGCGCTCAACCCGCCGAGACTCTCGTGCTTTTGTTAAGTTTGAAATGTAATTATATCATCAGTTCCAGTTTTATAGTTTTTTTATTAAGGTGGAACAATGTAGCCACGGTACCGCCGCGTCGGGCCCGGCTCCCAGCACCGTGTTAATATATGGTTGTGTCGTAAGATATTCATAGCTTCGTTAAACTATATGTATTACTAAAATTAAAAATTATACATAAGTTAAATGAGTCAAGAAAACTGATTAATCGAGTAATTGTAAATAGATACATAAATGACGAATATTATCTATAGGAGGATTTGTGTTTTCCTAATAAAATATTTCTGAAAATATTCTTTTATTTATCTATTAACACAATTATGAAAACACATATGATTCAGAACACGAAACCCAGTAGAATGTATATAAACAATTTTGGTGCTTACTCAAACTTGTATCAAACATTTATCATAATTTACTTATAATATAACGATTTTATACATATTGATGCCTTTTTTCTGTTGTTATTTTTTAACACATCCTTCAACAGTTAGTGTAACACATAATTCTACATCTAACTTTAATCAAGATAAAATATCGAACATATTTCTGTAGTACACATCAGTAATGCCGAAATATCTGCGCATTTTACTTGTCTCTTAAGAAAGAATTTAAGTGTGATAGTGTAAGATGCAATCAAACCTTGAACATGCTTGCACATCGTACCCATTTTAGAAATGGTTTTGATCTCGATGCCAAATGTATGAAAACGAATTTTCACAAGGATTTTCTCATCGAATTCAAGATACTTTGGATTATAGCAACATCACTGCCGTAACATTCTCTTTATAACAAACTTATCTAGTTGTTCCTTGCTTTTTCGCATTGAAGTGAAATAAAAATATTTAAAACTATAAGGTAAATGAGCAACTGTATTATTTGAGCTAGAACTAAAAAGTCTCAATATTAGCGCATTCAAAGTTATTGAATAATTCATAATAAGATATATTATATTGCTTCAACTGTAAATTAAGTTTCCCAATTCCTTATTTCATTTCATAGTAACTGAGAAGTAACTGTTACAGACACACAATATCTGTAAGAAAGAGGCTTTTTTCTCTAATAGATTGCACTTCTGCTTGGTAGTACTCATTTGTGAGATTCGATTTTCTAGTCGAGTAGATACCTATATAAATAGGCATTGCAGTCCATTTAACCTTTGGAGTAGCAGCATAGGGAATTGTATGCCAGTGATAATAATTTAATATTAGGTATGTATATATTTTACATCAATCAATCAGCCCGTTGCACTGTACTGCTGGACATAGGCCTCTCTCAACATGCGCCACAATGACGATTATGTATTTTGCATATTCTCTCAAATTAAGGAACTTCCTTTATTGTGGTTGCAGATGACTCGCTGCTTTGGTATAAGCTGGTACTATCTATAATTAATTTAAATTGATTGTGGTGAAGTTGAATTTAGACGAAACACATTTTTGAAGAAGTAGATATCTGGACAGATATTATAATTGTATGGGCAAGCCGGTCGCGGCCGACCTCGTAGGACATTCGTCGACCAAATTGGTGACGTTCTGAAAAAAGGAAAGGTCCGAAGCAGCAGTTACTGGCGAGCATGTATCAAAAGAGTAATGAATGTAAAGGACGCGTGTGAGGTTTGTAAGGATAGGAGTAAGTGGCGTGCCGTTGTCTCTGCCTACCCCGACTGGAAAAAGGAGTGAGTATATGTATGTATGTATGTATTATAATCTGCTAACACCCTATCATAACTGATGTAGAAATTAAAGCTTTTTTAAAGTAACAACAGGCATGCTCTGTTGCGCGGTTCCGATACCTTAACGAAACAAACTATAACAGTTAAGTAAGTAAATTGATTTTCTGCTGCATTAGTAGCAAGTAAGTACTTTGAAACATCAATAATGTACGCTATTTAGCTTTGTGAACAAGAATAATCATCATCAAATAATCCTCATCATCCTCTTAGCGTTATCTAAGTTTCAATCTGGGGTCCGCTTACTAGTCTAACCGGATTTGGCTGAATATTAGCTTTTCACAGAGCGACTGCCTATCTGACCTCCGCAACCTGAAGGGATAGCTATATTCCATGGTTTAGACTAAGTAGGTAGTGTCAGTTTATTTAGAAGGTACTGACGCCCTGTAACGACTGTCAAAGATCTTCATGATAACCGGGACCGACAGCTTAACGTGCTCTCCGGGGCACGGGACAAGCGATAAATAATCAACAATTCAATACGCACATAACTCCGAAAAGTCATTGGTGCGCGCCGTGGATTCGAACCCGATACCCTCTTGGCAGTCTGTTGGTATCTCCACTAGGCTATCGCTGCTTTAGTAAAAAATATTCACATAAAATATGAATATTAAAATAATGTATAAGTGCACTCATTTTAGAGTCCATTGACTTGTCGATGGCGGTTGTGCAACGCTTCGTCTTGTGTCGTGCGCTCGATTGCCCAACACTTGCAAATATTGAGGTCGCCAACAATCGGTACTTAAGTAAACATTGGATTTAATAAAATAATTGGTACTAATTCTCACATTTAGGTATTTATTACTTGATGCACGTTTATATTATAAATGCGAAATTAGCTTTCACTTAGCTACACTATCATGTTTATCTATGGTTTATATGGGTAAGGCCATAGTTCACCACGCTGGCCAAGTGCGTGTTGGCAGACTTCATATGTCTTTCGAGAACATTATGGAGAACTCTCAGACATGCAGATTTCCTCACGATGTTTTCCTTCACCGTTAAGCAAGCGATAATTAACAAATTAATACGCACATAACTTCGAAAAGTCATTGGTGCGCGCCGTGGATTCGAACCCGAGGCTCTCTGCGTAGCAGTCCGTCGGCCTTTCCACGGTGACGGAATAGGAAAAGAAATTTGCACTACCCCGTTTCATCCCGTGAGTGTCGTAAGAGGCAACTACGTACCAATCTTATATCTTGCGGAAGAGAAGCATAACTTGATATTAAATCCTGTGCCAAACACGCCCGGCCAGTGCGCTAGGTATTAGTAGGCAAAATATTAATAATGACCCAAAATTAGAAGGGGCCTAAGTCCAGCAGTAACCGGTGTGAGGCTGTGAAGGCTAGCTGTATAGAATATCTAAATAAAAGAGAAAATAAATAGTCCCTTCAAAATTATGTTCCCACTCAAGTAAAATTGGTCCGGCGTTACCAAGGCTTTTCTTTAGTAAAAACAAACTTTCTTACGACAACCTTGAGTTGGTTTCCACGAGTACAGAGAGAGACAGCCGCAAACATCAGATAAAATGACTCAGATTGATAATAAACAATCTAATGCCAATGATCTGATCGAGTAAACACTAAACATCAAACATAGTTGCAATGTTTTGTACCTAAGTTATAATCATTTAATTTATAAATAATTACTTCTATACACGCTGCAACGCAGGGCTATTCATTTTAATGGTTTAGAAAACATTTCCTTGAATTTAGCCTTAAACTAGCCTTAATTTAAAATTAGCTGTAGGTACAACTGATATTTTTAATTGTACACTGGCGGAATTTGTAAAGGTAGCTATTGTTTGTTTTGTTTTTCGTGTGAGTGTGTGGCCAACTCTGGTGTCGGAGTTTTCAGACCGCCCAAAGGTCTCCGACATGGCCTAACGACCCTTATCCATAGACAAGAGCCGGGACCGACAGCTTTACGTGCCCTCCGAAGCACGGTAGCGCTCAGATGAAATTAGGTATTAAGGTAGCTATTGAGATACTTACAAATTGGAAAAGACAAATTTTATATTTCATTTCATTATCTTCTTGTTTATTTAGTGTTCTAATTTTGCTTTGTACATGTACTTTTATGTTTGTAACAATGTCAATCGCATTGGGTGAAACCTGTTATGACTGTGTTGTCTTGAATAAATAAATAAATAAATTTATCCCGGAATTTTATGAAATTCTGAAGCTGGACCCGAAGGCTTCGGAGTAACAATGATTTTCCGTAGAAGCAAGGTCGGCGTGGGCATTATGCCAATACCGTATTGTACAATGTTTCAAAATCAGTTAAGGGGTAAATATTTTTATAAATCTGTCGTGTGCTTATCCCGTATATTTATATGTACTTAACCGACTAACTTCTTGTTTAATACAATTTATACCTAATTTCAACATGGGACAAAATTGTGTTAAGCTTTATTTCATACTCAGTACCTGAATTAATCTTTGTTTCAATAATACTTTAAGTTTTCAGTGTTATTAAGGCAGAAAACTAACGTGTTAATTATATATTTAGCCATGTATAACCTGTCAAACTATAAACTCAGCTATAGGTACTTAGTTTTATTGAGAGTGTACTTTGACACTACTTTAGAAGAACTATGGTTGTTTTTCATGGCCGAAAAAATCAGTGAAAGCTTGAGGGAAATCAATAGGAAAGGATAAGAAATTCCAAATAAAACATTTTAATTCAACCTTCTGCTTACAATAATACCATTTCGTAGTAATAGGTACTAATCCATTCCGCAGTAGTAATAGAATAGAATACATGAGATAAGACATTAAATCGATGCTTCGAGAACTTAGCCTCGCAAATCCGAGTAAGTTTTATTTATCATAATAGGACAGGATACCATCAAAACAACGACTTTCATATTCACATTTCAGTACCCGGGACAATCCAAAAAACACTGTAATTTATTACGGTAACAAGTCTCGTACACCTATAGAATTTGTTTATAATGTAGAGTTATTTCGTACAAAACCGTTAGTTAACTCATGGTAGTTAAAATGGATGAATATTTAGATTTCTAAATTCGATCACTGTAAGTAGTGTCAACATGCTGTAAGAAAATTCGGTAGATGGCCACTACCCTTAAAAAAATCGTTGTTATGCTATGTTTCAATTAAAGTTATAATTAATACATTGAGTAGACATATTAAATACGCTTAGAAATACAAAACGTCAATAATTTTTATAGTTCCTTTTCTTGATTAGTTACGAGAACTATAGTTATCGCAGCCAAACTATTTGTGAGTGGTAAGTTCCGGGGCTTGCGAGTGATACCTACGTCTCAGTTACGATAACAACTTTGTTGCAAACACTCCGTGTGCTATATGACCGTAAGTATAAAGTGTACGATACCGTCACACGCCGGTGCTAGTAACGCGACACCGGCACCGGTGTGTTGTAGAAATGGATCGCGTCGAGTTCTTTGATAGCGAAGCTAAACAATAATACGTGACACAGTAATGTCCCTTTATTTATACGAATTATGATTATTTATTTGGTTATTGTTCATTGATTTCATTGAAAACGTTCAACAGTTTTGTAAATATTACAGCAGTTGCTTAGACCTATCTTTACGAATAGCTAAGCAACCAAAGCTTCAATCTTGAGATCATGCAAACACTATAACTACATGTTTACGCGAACACAAACTCAAAGTTGTCATAATATATGATGATGTCCAGGAAACTACAAGTATCTTTTACATCTTGCCATAACCCATTCTGCGCAGACCCAAAGATTGATTAATGATTGCCTACTTACGTTGCGATAACTTACCACTCAAGAAATGTGACTAGGACAATAGGTATTCGTATATCTATCAAATTGCTGTAAAGCCCAAGAAACGTCGCAGGCTGAACAATTGTAATTCTAGATCTCTTAATTTAGAACTGGAATTAGGGTTAATCTTTAGACGCACGAAGATAAAATTAATGTGGCAAATAAAAGAATGACTGGTAGATCCGTAAAGGTTCCAGCAGAAATTATAATGTTAAGTTGTCTATCGATCGTTGAGAGAACGTCTAAGGCCGAAGACACCCGTACTTCCGTGCTCTCTACTACTATAATATCGGAAGAGGAAAGAGAATGAGGACATAGATGGCAGAGGAGGATACTCTTTCCATCTACTTACTTTCCTTGTGTGTGACTCCTGGGTGCCATCACTTAGTTTACCGTCCGTTGTACCAAAGCTCCGTATACATTGTAGTATTTCAGATTCTTTATAATAAAACGACTTTAAGAAGAATATTTCGCACTTGCTTGATTGTTTCTAAGGGAACCGCCGACGGCGACGTAACTGTCTTGAGCTTCAAGGTATGTAAAAGTCTCGCTGTAGCTTAGCTTAGCGACATCGTTAGCATTACCATAAACTCGTCAGAAATTCTATTGTGTCTGTTGATTAGTATACTAGTATTTTACCTAAGTAAAATATATCCTGATGTCAAATTAGATCTATTATAAAAACATGTAATTTGTTACATTGGGTAATGGTTATAAAATCGTAGTGTAACTTTGCAGTGTCTTAGCATTCATGAGATAGCAAGTATTACTTATAGTACGATCATATCTTTGTTACTTTCTTGTGTGTAGGTATGTATGAGTTTGTAACCTTCAAGTGTCGTAGAGAATAAAGCGAAAGTATAAGAGTTGTTATAGGCAATCCCAAATGCGACTGAGAAAGGATAAATTTTACAGATACTATGGTTTGTTACTAGTCTATCTCGTTAAGAACCAATAATCATAACTTGTATGATAGCTACTGGCATATTGCGGCATTCATTAGAATGTTTAGGCGTCACACGTGAATAATCATCATATTTATTTCATGAAAATAAATTCAAGAGGCCAATATTAAAGAATTAAAGAAATTATTAAAGAAAGAAAAAGGTCATCATCGTTCTGACATTGTCCCGGTTGCATCTAAGATTTTTACCTTTTAGCCCGGGGTCTGCTTACTTGTTTTGCAGATTTGCCAGACACTTTTCTAGCGAGTGATAGCCGTTTGTTCGCTACAAAAAATATCCTGAAATCTAATTAATTCTACCTATCAATCTTCTGCAGCTTGTATTATAATAATACATTGCCAAAATCACCGAGATTACTAGAAATATCACACGTACCGTATGTAGACTGTAGAGTCAGTAAAATTATTTAGCTATACCTACTTGTGTCGTGCACACAGCACTTTGTTCAGAGTTTAAACATAAAATATTTACTTGTACATTTATCATGCGATGTCTGAAGTCAACATAGCCAGACCATATCTTCGTAGCAGTGCTACGAGCTACGGACTACGGGAGAGAGGGAAGCGAGGGGCGTGCACTACGCCGCCACGCCCCGCCAGAGCGAGACGGCTACCGCGCCGCCTACCAACCTCGACCGCCACAAATCTGTATTTTCATCTGCTCATCATCCAAGATTCACTATTTCTTCGCTAGTAAAGTGCATATTCGAGTGATGGGACAATTTGGGACGAAAATTTCGTAGTGTGTGTGTGGACTTGTAATGGTATGTTCTGAGCGTACAGCCACCTCCATGCTCCTCTTCTATCCATCGGCCGCTTATTACGGACCTATAGCGGTACGTAAGTAGAGGCTGTCATGCAAATGGAGGCCTGTTAATGAAGTCGAGGAGAATTATGGCCATTGTTACTGCGGCTCCGGCCATTGTAATGGCCCATTTCGTAGACGTACATCATAATAATATATGGCACAATTATTTCTACAATGCCATTGGACTGCATTTCTGACCAAGGAATTTTTGGTGACTGCTGTTTATTTGGTCCTTATTGTATGTAAATAGGTACTTACAACGTTAATCATAAATAAAATATTCATATGTCTTAGTCCTCAGATTTGTTCTAATAATCTGAGTCTTAGTCTAATGAAATGTAATCTACACGTATACAAATGTTTCACAGATATCCTTGATATGAAGATGTGATGCAAATCAAATAAGTAGACAGCAATGAAGTAAATAAAATAGTAGTTTGACCTTCGTAGTTCTTTTACTTTTTCAGTTTCATTTTCAAGGATCAATAGGCACAAACGATTTTATTACATGCAGACATTTTTACATAAGAGACAATTTATATAGCGCATACAAAGTATGGTGTCCCGTGCCTCGGAAAGCACGTTAAGCCGTTGGTCCTGCGCCCAATGTCTCTCCAGTCGTGTCGCATGTGGCGTCCCATCAGACTGTGAGAGTGAGGGAATAGAGAGTGCACATGTGTATGCGCACACACCTGTGCACTATAATATGTCCCGCGCAGATGGCAAGTCTCATATATAGACAAACCGCCGTGGCCGGAATCGGTCGGGAGGACATTACAAAGTATTTAATGGTTTCAAATATTAAACTTGGTGGGCAAAATTTTATATACAATTGCCTATTTCTGAGATTTGTATACAAAATGGTGCACGGTTGAATGTTTAGGTTCTAATTCCGATTTCGTATATATCGTTCGATAGATACAGATAATGTAAACACACGTCTGGAAATGTGTGAATCAAGATGTTTTCAAACTATCAGGCCACCAATGAAGCATGAAAGTGAATAAAAATTCGCAATAAAAAAAAATACCGGATGCTATTCATAAAACTCTCTAATTCATCTTAATATATAAAATCCTTGCGTTACTGACTGACTGACAGACACGCTACAGCCGAAACTATTGGGCGTAGAAAGCTGAAATTTGGCATGTAAGTTTCTTGGGGACCGTAGGAGTGCACTAAGAAGGGATTTCCCGAAATTCCCACGGGATCGGGCAAAACGGGTAAAATAAAATAATATGCGGGCGTAGCCGCGGGCGTCCTCTAGTTCTCTTATAAAAAAAATGTTCATCTGCTTTTTGTAGACCATTTTCTAAAACCAACACCTACGCAAAACTATAGATGTTGCTTACCACAATCGACAATCCCCTATAAAATAGGTATTTCTCTTTCAAGTAATGATAGGACTTGTCATAGCGTTGAACATCCTTCTAACATGATTGGAAAAGTTCCATAGGTACCTTATAATAATATAATAGCGTCACCGTTACATGGTGGATATCCCGCTTATACGCACGAAGTGCTTTGCTTCTTACTTTCCTATGCGTACCGCCAAGGTGTGAAACTCTTTACCCGTGTCTGTGTTTCCTGATGAGTACAACCTGGGTAAGCGTGCTCCATCTTAGACCATATCATCGCTTAACATCAGGTGAGATCATGGTCAAACGCTAGCCTATCAGTAATAAAAAAAAAATATAAATTAGAATTAAACCAACGTTCATACGTAATATATCCAGTACGTAATAGGTATATTCTTCGACAAGCGATCGAAGATATCAATCCAACACAACGACGTCAGTTAAGTTAAACTAATCAAGACGCATACTATTACTCGAAAGCGCAATTCAAATTTTATCAGTAGATAATTGATAACCCGGATATTAATGACCAATTAACGGATGAAAACAAGGTAATATACGGTCCTACTTATTTGGTTGATTTGTCTAATACCGATGTCTGATACAGCCGGTAGTGTGTAGCGATCAGGTATGCTCCAGGGTGCGATGGCCGGACGGGCGGCGGTGGCGGCGGCGGCGCGGTGGCGCGGTGCCGTTGTGATGAGCCAGCAGCCGCCTCGGCGACCGACGCGGCACATTTTTCTAGTCGCAAGGTCGGCTTGCTAGCTCTGACGTCACCATTTCATACTTTCCGTTTCAGAGGTGACTAAAATAACATCATTCGTATGCCGCAGTTTGGAATAGGTCCTGGTTCAGTGTGATTATATGTTAGAGACAGTTTGATTCTAAATGTTTACTGAACGCTTTAGTAATGCGTAACAAGCTCAGCAGAACCTGATAACTGCGCAATCATTTTAGAAAATGGCAGTCATGAGACATGAGAATTATGAACAAATACAATCATTAGATTTCTTTGGGGCAAGAAATTTTATATCACTTTAAGTTGTACGACGTACGAGTCCAACTTTTCCTTCTTATTGTTATCCACCCGTTTATATAAGTACGACACAACGCGGCCTGCGGTCCAACAATGCCCTTGCTTCTGTACACTCTTGGCTATATCATACACGTTTCGAATATCAGGAGCTGAGCAGCAAAGTAGACCAATAGTTTCTTTCTCGGTTGAAAATTAGCACCTATTTTGGTAAATTTTGGATCAAATCTTATGGGATGATACCTAGGTAATTAATCAAAGAACAAGTTTGTTTTCATTAAACCTTTTCATAGTAACGAGTTAGCGTATTGTAACATGTAATATTGCCAAGACACCTGTTATACGTCTAGTATTGGGGAAGTATGAAAAGGGCTGATGGCGGGTGCAGGGTGCAGGGTGCGGGGGCGGCACGTTACGAGAGCTGAGCCAGCACTCCGGCAGGCAGGGTCGCGCCGGTCGATACTCCCGCACTAGGTCGACATACCAACACCTTGGCTCGCACGACCTGTGGGAACAATACAATATAATTGGATATTACTTCTGGCTTACTATGATAATCTTCGTCTTATATCAAGTAGTAATAGGGGCCAAAAAATCAAGACTTATGCATTAATATACCTTCTTAGATGATAATTGCAATTGAGTCCTATCACGTTCGGTTTCTGCATCATCGATCTGTCATCATCTTCAAATCTGAGCATCTTAACCCACATTATTATCTTCAACCAATTTACTGAAGCTCACGTGTAGATATTTGTCTGTAAAAGTTCATTTTGTTTTCATTTAAATAACGCAGAAGAACTGTAAGGTCGACTGATCGTGTGACACAGTGAACAGCTGAGCGGGTGAACAGCCCCGATGCTGACACTAGTTGACGAGTGCTGACGAGGGCTGACGCCGCGCGGAGTAGCGCCGTCGCTGCAGGGTCGCGCCTCCGCCTCGAGAACTTGTACACACGCGACCTACACCATACATATTACTCACATGCTTACTAACTATGTACAGACTAACTTTGCAAAAATAGTATACCCATTTTTATTCGTGACCGTCCATCACGACCGTAAATGTAATCTAGGGTTAGACCGCACTAAAATCCTAGACAAAGGTTACTTAAACGGTCAATCCGAACTCATCTCTATGTACTCATCTCTATTCTTATAGTCTGGGATAAAGACAGTTCATGAATAAATTAGAAAAGTCGAATGTATTGAACGTAGAGATCTATATGAAGAGCGTGGGGCGGGTTCGGCGGCTGTGGCGCGGGGAGCGCGGGACGCGCGCGATCCGCTAACTAGGCACTATTGCCAATCGATAGGTCGTTACTTGAGCAGAGCGAGTCGCCGCCGCCGAGCGCCGGACACGCGCGACTCATCACTTTAGATGCTGCTACGTCAGGTCACTCTCCTTTTCTCGATGTCCTTCAAATTAGCTTTGTAGGTCAGGTTTTCGTTGGAACTCCACGTGGTGTTGTTGACATCACCACGATTATGTGTCACGTTGCTAGACACGCTGCCACTACCGCTACTATTTTCACTTGTCTCAAGCTTCCAACTAGCAATTATCTCTGCATCTTCAAACTAAGTTGACTTATTGGTAATAAGGATAATTTGACTAGAATCACGGGTGAACTGTTCGGAACATAATATTCCATTTCAGGACGAACTCTACATTAGTAAATCTTCAGTGCTTAATAGGATTACAATTGCACTGAAATACAGGTATAATTTCGAATCGTATAGTCTCGACTTGGTAGCAACGCTAAGTGACCAATGACATACACTTACAAGTTACAGGCATCTTAACTTATAGACTCAATCAAATATGAAACCAATTTATTAAAAAGATATACTGTATTTCCTCAATGGTAACTATGTTGGTAAACAAATCGTAAGTGCCATTCTCCATAAGTTACAAGCACATACAGATCCGAAACTCACATAAGCATAATTTGTTCTTTGTTATTGATATCGTTCATTGAGTAAAACTCTTTGTTTACGTAGCTATTGTACGGCTCCTTTGCTTGCTCTATAATCTTATCAACTGCAATGGGTTCATGGAAATGACCTGCTAGACATAAATAAGTCGCAGACTGCTGAGTGCGCAGACTTTCACTTCGCTAAGCTGCGAGCGTGCAAGTAATTGTGTCAATATGATGATAGGAACGACGAACCGGATGTTTCTAAGTAATTCGATATTCAATGCTTCTTACCAACTGAAGTTTTAACTAGAAAGTAAGATAAGACTAGGTTTTTCGCTGTAAGCAAGCAGGTGATCGTCAAAACACAGCTGCTGTTTATGTCAGACTTTGTATCAACAGTCGTATAATACAAATATATTTGGTTCCTTGTATATTTATGATGCTCTCTCATTATAAAATGCGTTATTTTTAGGATGTAGAGTCTCTACAAAAAGCTGAAACCAGGAGCAGAATGACTAACTTTGCTTATTTTGTTCTTTATTTACACTCCCAGCCCTTTGCATAATGTGTATAATTTTTAATTAATTCTTTTAATAGCCCAGCATCCCGGTGTCCGGGAAGATGGTTGAGATTTTAAACCCCAATAATATTAACTTTAAGTCAGTATATTTACGGAAACTGAATCGAAGTAAATACCTTAAGACTTTTAATTTAAACGTTCGTAAGCGTCTTTATCAGGAGCTAATTTCAAACGAATATTTTACTTTCAAGTTACCTTACATTATACCTAATATTTTTTAACAAGCAACTGGAGTTTTGGGGATTTACTACTTTAAAAAACCTCTTTTTGTTAAGCGAACAGTATGAGCAATGTTGATATGAGTGTTTATTATTTTGTAATGATTTGTCTGTATGTAGATTACAAATATTTGTGGATGTTCGGATCGCGACTCGCGGAAGGGGTGACCTTATGTTTACCTATGCAAAATCTTGACGAGTACATTTTGCATTCGTCTTCCCGCATGTGTTTTATATTCGTTTACTTCGGTCGGCCGAGCCCGTAATCGGCGCCGTGTTTGCGAGGGGAACTCTGCTGACTGAGCCCCACAAATATATGTCGTAAGATTTAATAGACATGTAATGGATATCTGGATGACGTTTTAAGGATTTGAGCAAACCGAATATGTCATTTCTTTCCTGTGTAATTGGAATTTTATTTGCGGGATTTTTGGATCATGCCCTCGATATTTTCATATGACAATAAGGAGACGGAATAAGAATGGCTATTGTTTTATAAATAAACATTCATATAAAATATATTAGAATTATAACTTTGCGTTGCATTGTACAAGTATAATTATTGTATCTGATAAGGTACTTTCATTATATTATAGGCACAACAGATTTATGGTTACACTTATATATGGTAGGTACCTATTACAATTAGTAATACAAAAAGGACGATACTTACAATTTTACCATTTATAAGGCAAAAAGGCTTCATGGTAGGTACACGATTATAGTTCCAGATCCAGTCTAGAACTATAGAACCTGTATAGTTCCAGACTGATGTTGTCGTGTCCGTACCTACATTATTGTTCTAGTATGATCATCAATCATTTAAATCCCATTACTATTGGGAGGCGTAAAGATAAGGTGTTATAAGTAGAGCGAGGTGTCGCACTAAGCCGCAAGTGAAGCTCTTTTGAATACATGCGTGATTTAAGCATGATTTAAGTGAATTATGCCGCCCTTCAGCGGAGCGACGGCGGCGCCCTGCACACTTTCGACTCTTGTTTAACGCGTCGCGGGAGACGCATCAAAGACACTGCCTCACCACCGGGTTTTATAGTGTGGAATGCACTTTAATCTCGGCAATTATGTTGTATTTTATAGGGAAAACTTTCTCGACTCGTCTATATTGCCAACATGTCTCCTTTGTCATAATAATAAGACATTTTCTGAAATTAATATAAAGCGACATCTAAGTAGGTATAAATAGTCGATTATTATTGTCCTACACGCTCCGGTACTGCTGGTTTTGCTGTAACTTTTATATGTTTGAATCCATCTTCCTAAACCTACAAATAATGCCGTCGGTCTTTATAATGTCTAATTCTGTAACGTTATCGATAGTTTATAATGCAAGTAGGAACAACATTTTACTGTAGGACAGGCATCTTTGACTTTTCTGTACTGTTATTTTATCAAGTAAGTAGAGTCGTCCTGGTTTCATAATGAGTGGGCTGGCTCGACCGAGGAAGTAATACCCCCTCCAGAATATCAACGAAAAGTTGTTACTTTAAATCGATAGGTATTCTGTGAGAGGGTATTACTAGCAGAGTATTCAATATTAATTGTTGTTGGGTTTTGTTCGGTGAAAGAGAATTTTCCTCAACCCGCTCCTCCTGCTACTCTTTTTCTTATCCCAAAGGGTGACAATGCACTTGTGATTTCTCTGGTGTTGCTTTTCTCCATGGACGGCGGTGTCTGCTTGTTTGCAGGTGGCAAACAAGCAGACACCGCCGTCCTTCACTCATCAGAGCATACAAAAATTCACAAATGTGTTATTGTAGAGACGGTACCATTAATGTGCGGTGTCTTGTGGTGTGGCTAAAGGTTTGCGTCGTGCTGAAAGATTGTAGAAATATTAATCCTTGTAGTATAAAATAAAAAATATTCCTTCTCTATATAAGTGAGTCGCAAGCATCGTCGGTCCCGCGGTGTTCGCCGTCGCCGCGGGGCTCCGCCACAAACGCGATTGTCGTCAAACGAACCGGCACAGCACGCCCGCCGCACACCTGCTTCATATTTCCATACTGCACCAACCAACAGTCACACTCACTGCCATTCAACACTTGAGGACGTCACACTATGTATGTAAACATAAGCAAATGTTCAGTTCTTTTGGTGTTTTGGATGTAGATTCGTATAGTTCTAAGTTAGATTCTCTGTTTGAAGCAATTGCTAATGCATTTGATGCCAGATCTCTGTAGTTATAGGAATGACTAGAAAGGAATGTTTTGTAGAGCATCATTATTTTACTCACTAGGTAGATAGCAGGTACGGTGGACCTAGCTTTAGACAAGTCTGGGTTTCTATGTGTCAGCTACTTCTGTCGTATCCTGTAGGAGTGTAAAGACGGAGTCATTTGTTCTGTTATGGTAATGTTATAGCAGTTATGACGAAATACTCGACGAATGTTTATGTACAATTAGTTGTATGGCCTATTGTCTCATGGTGTTTTGAATTTCGATTTTATTTAAGAGGTTTCACGTGGCCGGAGACAAAGAACAATCATACAAACTAGGGTTGTTACGGATGCGAAAATTTAGACATCCGCGGATGCAGATGCGGATGCGGATTATTAGAAGTACACATCCGCGGATGCGGATTCGATGCGGATGCGGATGCGATACGGATGCGGATGCGGATTTTGGGCTTTTACAAGGATAATTATTTAAATTTTAAGTACATAAATAACTGAAAATCAATTTAATTTTAACTTTTTATTTATTTAATCATATTTTTAGAAAAAAAATTGCACAAGTTTTTAGTTTTACTAATGACACAACAGAATTTTAAGCTTCGAGTTTCATTATAAAATATCTTTGTTTAATAATGATACTTAAAAATTGGTGATTTTTTTTTTTTATTTATAGCAATATTGCAGCCTTCTCAGCTTCAGCAACCTGTTTCTTAATGGATTATACCTATTAACCCAGCTCCACTATATCAGGGAACACTGGCTGGTGGAGGTGATAAATATCTGCATGCTAATTTGGAGGAGTATGTGCGGAGTAAGGCTGATAGATAAAGTGAAAAACAGTGTGATAAGAGAAAAGTGTGGTCTAAAAGAAGATGTAGTGACAAAGATTGAAAAAGGAATGTTGCATTGGTTTGAACATTTGGAACGGATGGATGAAAGAAGAAATAGGAAAGGAGTGTATCGTGCGAGAATGAATGGAAATGTCGGTAGGGGACGCCCTAGGCGAACGCACGCCGACCAAATACGTGACGTACTGAAAAAGGGCAAAATTAAAAGTACCCATAACCGACGCGCATGCATGATGAGGTTAATGAATGTCGAAGAAGCGAAAGAGGTATGTTTGAACCGAAGCATGTGGTGTTCCATAGTCTCTGCCTACCCCAATGAGAGACAGGCGTGACAATATAGATAGATAGCTAATTTGGAGATATTTTTTTTACAACGGTTAATTTTCCACCAATTAAGTGGATTTTCATCTAAATCCAGACTTTTCTGGTTACGATAAATAACTAGCATCGTGGCTACTATTGTCCAGTTCTCCTTCACCTTAATCTTCGCTCGATGAATCTAAGACCATGGCAAGATCGCTTTTTAAGCAAGTTTTCTTACCCGTACAGGACGTTGCTGGTTCAGGATCGAGAGAATCTCGCATTCTCATTCTTTTTGTTTTGTCCGCCGGCGAATCCGGCGACATAGGAGAATTAGTGACGATGGGGTCATTTACCATCTTTATTATTTAATCTTTTATTTTTCTTCGGTGACTGGTTTGAAAAATTATGCTTATAGCGAGGATCTAAATATGTGGAAATTGCATATAAGTTGTTATCTTCCATAGAATAAAAATTCCAAACCAAACGCGAAGCACGTGCCACTCTGGCTCCGCCCACTTTCTTTACATGTAGTTACTTGTTTATGTGAATCTGCATCCGTAAAAACTCCGCATCGATTGATGCGGATGTGAATGCGGATGCAGATGTCTGAATTAATGCGGATGTTCCGCATTTGCGGATGCGGATGCGAATATTCGTAACACCCCTGATACAAACCGCGCCGCGGCCGATTTATAAATTGACACCACTTATAGGCGCTAGAAATAGTACCTGTCAGTACGGCTTTGTTTTTATTAACATAAGAAGCAATAGTAGAGCAACAATTTTAAAGAGTCCGTAATGGGCGTATGAAAGTTGTTTTGCGATATATTTGTTCATAGTTAATGCGATTTGTTCATCAGCCAGCTGATCGTTATAATCATCAAACCTTATAATATACGCCTAGATTTTATTAGTTGGTATTTTATTTTGGCAATTAACGTTTATAGAAGTAGCATATTTGCTTAATGCCTACGTAGTTGATTTTTACTTTACTTTACTTTCACAATAAGTATCTACTATGATCTTACTACATATTTATGAGATGTTGAGACATCGAAAGTCAACACCTCGTTCTTCAAGCCGAAAACTGAAATCTGAATAAAAATACAGGACCGAAAATACAGCAATCAGTATCTGTGATCACTTCTTGATCAGCTTATCATTACTAGGTATACCTAATAGTAAAGTTCTCTTCTACAATCTGTATTTCCTCTATAATATATTTTTGTGCTAATATAAAGACATAAGTAGTAAAGTTGTGATTGCATCTTAGCAGAGGTTGTCTCTAAATAGATTATAAATCTTAACTATATCTCCTAGTAAGTATAAATATTAGCGTGTTCAATATGATTAGTGTATAAGAAAATTATGACAATGTGCATCTTATGTCGTATCTTATGACGTGTGTTGTGGAAGTTAACAAGTATTATTGTTGATAAAATTTCAAACTAATATTGATAATAAGGATATATTAGAATCAAATTGCAGTGGTTCATTTGGCCAGCTCTACTAACATAGGTAGAGAACTTCATGAATTTCCATATTTCTTTTACTATTTTTATGGTTATTATTATTATTCGGTTTATTTGGTTGTTTAGACTGACTCAATCTATGTTAAAAGAGGTTAAAAGAGTTATTCTCGGTAAAAGAGGCGCACAACAATGTGATATATTCTATTTGTTGTCGAAACAAACAAAAAAGTTTTTGAATTACTAAACTGTTTTCTTGTAGAAAAGCTCAAATCAAATATTTCGTTTATGAAGGGTCAAGTGTACCTACTGTATTCTAGCCTAGGTTTTACTGTACTATGAATTTTAGGACTGTAGGATAAAAATATGTTTTAATGCAGACTATTACACTGGCATACCGTCTTTAATCATGTTCTAAAGAATATAGACTTTTGTAACGTTTGAAGCATTTTAAAGTTATGCAACATAATTAAATGCGTTTAGCCTATAAAAATAAAAAATACCTATAAACAATAAGTACATTGAATGTCTATGTGAAACAATGTAACATATTTACATAAGTCCGTCACGACGGGATCGTATTGCAAGCGACATCCTGTTACTGGAACTACGCCGATTAATATTCCAAGAACTGTGACTTAGTTTTGAAACTTTATAAATACAAGTATATATCAATCGCCATTATATTCGTATTTATGCCTGTGTGGGTATGGTTTCGTAATTTTATATAGTAGAAATGAGGAAATGGTAATTTAAATGATCCTTTTTGCGTTGTAAAAGAGCAAAGTACATAACGTCGAAATACCATACAGTAATAATAATAAGCTTACAAAACTTACATTTATTTCGCCACAATATCTAAATATAATCATTGGTTAGAAACTGACGTTACAATGTGATGCGGCAGCGTCAGCGTTGAAGGCAGCGATAGCTTAGTGGAGATATCAACAGACTACTAGACCGAGGGTATCAGGTACAAACTCGCGGCGCGTATCACTGACTTAAAAAGTTATGTGCGTATTTAATCTAGTACTAATATATAAAGCTGAAGAGTTTGTTTGTTTGGTTGAACGCGCTAATCTCAGGAACTACTGATCCGATTTGAAAAATTCTTTCAGTGTTAGATAGCCCATTTATCGAGGAAGGCTATAGGCAATAACATCACGCTAAGCGCCAAAGGAGAAGAGCAGTAGCCTTAAATAACGCGGGTGTAACCGCGGGCTCATCTAGTTGTTAACTATAGCTTGCCTCCTGCCTCGGACAGTACGCACGTTAAGCCGCCGCTCCTAGCTGTTATGAAAATCTTTGACAGTCGTAATGGGTAGTCAGCAACCTTTAATCACTGGGTTAAAGTGTCTAAACCATGGTATATCGCTTTTATTTCGAAAATGTTAAGAAGGTAAATATTGTGTCCATTCAAGCTAGACTGCTAAACGAACCCCGTGCTCTGAGGTAAAATAATTTGGTTCAAGTAACTGTAATAACGCTAGGTCGATGATGACGACTGGATGGATAATTTAGTGGTACCACAGTAGTACACCCAGTATGCGGTACCACTGAATTATTACCAACATTTCACGTCAATATACTAACGCTACATGTTGGTAGATAATTCGACTGGGTGGATAATTTAGTGGTACCACAGTGGTACACCCAGTATGCGGTACCACTGAATTATTACCAACATTTCACGTCAATATACTAACGCTACATGTTGGTAGATAATTCGACTGGGTGGATAATTTAGTGGTACCACAGTAGTACACCCAGTATGCGGTACCACTGAATTATTACCAACATTTCACGTCAATATACTAACGCTACATGTTGGTAGATAATTCGACTGGGTGGATAATTTAGTGGTACCACAGTAGTACACCCAGTATGCGGTACCACTGAATTATTACCAACATTTCACGTCAATATACTAACGCTACATGTTGGTAGATAATTCGACTGGGTGGATAATTTAGTGGTACCACAGTAGTACACCCAGTATGCGGTACCACTGAATTATTACCAACATTTCACGTCAATATACTAACGCTACATGTTGGTAGATAATTCGACTGGGTGGGTAATTTAGTGGTACCACAGTGGTACACCCAGTATGCGGTACCACTGAATTATTACCAACATTTCACGTCAATATACTAACGCTACATGTTGGTTGATAATTCAACGATTGAGACATCAAATAGCAACCATTGTAGGCAGATACTGCAGTCGTTCCTATCGTCAGAAGTTATTTACAAAAATGTGCATATAGAGTAAATAATAGTAACCCAAAATTACCCAACTTCAAACTCAGAATATATTTCTGTGAATCTTGGCTAGAGCTAAACACAGGTAGGCTGTCGGGTGGTTTATAAAATTACTATTTACCACCATGACAACCATGCTTTGCGTTCTTCGCACCGAAATTACTGTTGAAATGTTGGATAGTATAGATAGAAACTTTATACTACAATCGAGTAACATACAACAACGATCTATGCTTGGACAGTCTAATGGCATTTAATATAGGAGAAGGCTATATCCTTGGCAGGATAAGCATCAACAGTATGTAAATCTTATAAGCCAGAAACTGACAAGTGTGACGCAGTTCGGCAGAGATCGCTGGGCAAACAAAATCAAATTTTACTCTATGTTTTTTGCAACGTTTTTCCATATTATCATACAATGAAACTTTTACAAATCATGTTCCAAATCTAGTAGTGACGTATGTAAACTAATAAATAACACACGTATAAAACACGTGCAGCCTTCTTATGCATGTGTGGTGCCTACGGGTATTGTCTGATCTTGGGTCATTGTAATTTTGCTTGACGTGACAATTTTGTGTCTTTTCTTCCGGCTCGTGGCCCTGGCACTGTTTCGGAAAGACCGAGAGAAGAACTTACTTATAAATTAAAGATTCTATATCTGGAGCAATCACGCAATGTTTAAGTGTCTGATGTTGTTTTTGACTGTTGTGCCAAAAGCTGCTTTCATGGATGTCATAGGGTCTGATCCCTGGTAATTTCTGTATTACTTGAGATAAATTGTTAATGTTTCCATTATGACGAAAGCAGTGCTTGGCGTTTTGGGTAATGCCCATGCCATTTGACGGATTTGTAAGAAGATTTGTAAGCGACTGCTACGTCGAAGGTCGCGGGTTCGATTCCCGCTCAAGTCAAACATTTGTGTGCATGAACATGGATGTTTGTCTTAGTCTGGGTGTTTCTATGTATAATATGTATGTATTTGCAAAAAAAAGTATATAATTATGTATGTTTATCCATTATTTAGTACCCATAGTACAAGCTCTGCTTAGTTTGAGACTAGATGGTGTTGTGTGAATGTGGTAGAAAATATTATAGATATTTTTAACGCTTGCCTGTAAAAGACGAAAAGTCATTTTTATTAAAACTTTATCAATCAGCGTTTGATTATTAATGTAACTTTAAAAAAAAATGAGTACATATTACTGATAAGGGATCAATTTTATGGAAGTTTACTAGATAGTGTTTTACCCTTCTCAGGAAACCTTCCCTAGAATATGGCCACTGGCAGAAATAATCAGAACCTAAGAAAAAGACGTTATCTTTGTTAGAAGGTACTTACCCCTTCTCTACTCAGTTTAAAAACCACTACTTTTGCATATTATATGCCAATCTAAGGCCATTTACTACTTAGCACGGCTGCGCAGTAGCTTTGTTATGTTACATGTATTGTTAGGTAAATATATATTAATGCGTGACTAGCATTACAAATAGCAGACCAAAGCATTTATTATCTTATGACTGCATCGATGACAAAGTGGTTTAAGCTGCCGGCTTAGCGTTTAGCACTGCGTCGAGTGTTGCGGGTTCAATCCCCCTATTGGGCAGCACTTATTGTGATCTACAAATTTTTATTTATTTTCTGCCCGTTATTTGTGTCCGGTAAATTGCCCAGCAAACACGGTTATTATGTACTACCAATCTAAAATAATACTGTCAAGGTTTATTTCTGGGAATACTCACAACCCGATGGATTTACAGATAGTAGATCAGATCAGTAGATATATTCAGACACGCAACATTAGTCACACATCATTTTAATCAAAATCGTTGTAAGAAGACGTGCAATAACTTTTCATCTAAATCATCAATCTTTCACCTTTAAGACCTACACTTCGATGCCCGGATCTCTAATATAAAAAAATATACTTTTATAAGCGATATTTGATTACAAATATTGAAATTGGCTCTACACACCGTGTTCAACACACAGGTCTTATTTTTATGTTGGGTGGAAATTGAACCCATTAACGGCTTAAGTCAGGTGCACTAACCAGTTGAACGACAGTCAAATGATCGCGTTGAACGTAGTACACCTCTTCATACTCCACAGCAGCCATGCTGGTTTGTGTAGGATATTTTTTTGAAATAATATAATTTTATACGTATTTAATTTGTCATTACGTGTGCATTAAATTATACGAGTATCGTCACACGGTGGATAAGCTGCGCGGTGTCGTGTTCGCTAAAACAATGTGTCGGCAGATCGCGTTGCACAGGCCCAAGGTGAACATTTCATAACATTGTCAGTATTGACACCGCTGGAATCTTTAGCTCGAATACTACTTACTTACAATGTAATTGTAATCGCGCCTTATCAATACGTGTCCGGTGCTTCGGCGAACGGTCAGGTTATAGCGCCTTATTTAATATTAAGACGCACTCACCTTCTTACCTATTTATAGGCATCTGGTGTATGAACTACTTAAACAATAAATACTTATACGACATTCAGCAAGGCAGCGATAGCCGAGTGGATATACCAACAGTCTGCCATGCAGAGGGTATCGGGTTTGATTCCACGGCGCGCACCAATTTTGACTTTTCGGAGTTATGTGCGTATTGAATTGTTAATTATCGCTTGTCCCGTGCCTCGGAGAGCACGTTAAGCCGTTGGTCCCAGTTGTCATGAAGATCTTTGACAGTCGTTACAGGGCGTCAGTACCTTCTTAATAAACTGACTAGTCTAAACCATGGAATATCGCTATCCCTTCGGGTTGCGGAGGTCAGACAGATTCAACCAAAAATCGGAACAGCCAGATTGAAACTGGGATAACGCTAAGAGGATGATGATGTTCTGCGTAGTCCAAGCATAAATAGCAGTAGTCATATTTGTTTTTCGGCTGTGTATCAACACTTTTTTGGTAGAGTTACCAGTATGCTAGTAATAACGTGTAAGTCCAGAAGTGTACCAAGCATTAATATACCAATAAAACATTTCACAGGAAATGATTTTTTCTTATACGTCATGAACCCTCATGTACATCATTGTTGTCATTCAGATGAAACATTTACCCTGCAGTATTTAACCATGTACCTGTAGTACAAAACTGCACATTCAGTTCGAACGTTTAAACAAATCGACAACGGTTGAGTGATAAATGATTGCGAAACAAGTGTTCAATCAGCGTGCGGTCAGGCTTAGGGCGGAGGGCACACCTCGCCGGTAATAGCGCAAGCTTCATTGCGCTAAATGGCGGCGCACCAAACGCAAAACAATTGAGCTCTAATGACCCACCGCGCCAACATGCGGTCCGTGCGCCACGCAAAACTATGCGACGATCAAATTAACTCACCGTGTGAGTTAATTTGATTATCATTATCGTGTCAAATGTAATTATGCTTTGTAATTGTCTTGCTTACTGTTTAACTTCATCATCAGACCTGTATATAAACTGTCCCACTCCTGGGCACAGGCCTCTTCTCACTATGAGAAGGGTAAGGCCATAGTCCACCACGCTGGCCTAGTGCGGGTTGGCAGACTTCACATGTCTTTCGAGAACATAATGGAGAACTCTCAGACATGCAGGTTTCCTTCACCGTTTAGCAAGCGATATTTAACAATTTAATACGCACATAACTCCGAAAAGTCATTGGTGCGCGCCGTAGATTCGAACTCGGACCCTCTGCGTAGCAGTCTGTCGGTCTCTGCACTAGGCTATCGCTGCCATACTATTTAACTACAGAACTTTATTATAAAACAATAGGTACAGTTACATGATTACACCTGCCTTATTTAGGGATACTCCTGCTCACCCGTCCGGCTCATAGTGTGATGTCACATAGCTTATTGACATAACAGAAATAAATGTAACATTAAAATCCACCCATTTCACCGAAGAACCTGAGATTAGCGCGGTCCACCAAACAAACAAACTCTTCAGCTTTATAAAATTAGTGTTGATTGAATTAACAACTATTTACTAGTAACATAGCCTAATTTTGTACTTACACTAAATTATAGTGGCCTGGTTGGACAAAAACTTGGCGGACGTTCACCACTAAGACCTCGGCACAGACAATATAATACCCTAGTACCTCGGTTTTAGAGATTGAAGAAATAGGCATCACAGCGAAAAAGTAAAAAAAAAATCCCGTCAGTTCAATTATGAGTAAATGTAAGCCTATAACATATGTAATGTAAGTACTCGTATGGCAATCGTCTGCATAATATATTCTATGTTGCTTGTTATTTCTATAACGTGTATTCTTATGAAGGTGGTCAAAAGAGTGCTATATTCATAACACTCCCACGGCCTGGCTAATACATACATAACGAATAACGATACTGAGGTATTCCTCCTAGGAATCCCCTTAAAAGGTACTAAATATTCGGCCGCCCCGTAAATCCAAGCGCTGAGTTTATCCCGACCAGACTAACTGAAGGATCGCTAAACTGTACGCTATGTTTTTTGTACATCAATGGCTATGTACATACATACATACATAGACTCACGCCTGTTTCCCGGAGGACGATTGCAACGATCCTGACATACCTCTCTCGCTTCATTCACTCCCATCAAGTTTCTTATGCATGCTCTTCTGTTTAGGGTACTTCTGACCTGTCCTTTTTTAGGATGTCTCCAATCTGGTCAGAGAACGTCCGCCTAGGTCTTCCCCTTCGTCCTGTCCCATTCACATTTGCCTTATATATCTTCTTTGTCAGTCTTTCGTCATACATCCTCTCCATGTGCCCAAACCATCTTAACATGCCTTTCTCGATGCTTGTCACTACATCTTCTTTTACCCCACACCACTCTCTTATCACACTATTCTTTACTCTGTCGGTCAAAGATATACCACACATACTTCTCAGTGCTCTCATTTCTACCGCATTTATTTACTTTCAAGTCTCTTCTGCCATACCCAACTTTCACTACCATACATAAGGGTAGACACTAACACCCCTCTATGCACAGCCAAACGTGCCTTTTTGGACACGTTTTGACTGTTCATAAACGCCTTCAGAGCTCCATTCACACTATTACCTGCATTAACTCTTCTTTCAATATCTTTTTCATTCTTACCGTCTCTTGTTAAACAACTTACCTAAGTAAACAAACTCATTTACCTACTTGTTCCACTCGCTGTCCATCGATCAAAACATTACAAGCCGTAACGCATTCCTCCTTTTCAAAAACCATAACTTTCGTTTTACTTACATTCACTTTCATTCCTTTCCTCTCTAACGCACCATGCATGATTGTTACCATCTCCTGCAACTCCTCCGCTGAAGACGCAAGTATTACCTGATCATCATCAGCATAAAGGAGGCATTTGATGGAATGAATGGCTATGTGTGACATTCCATCACTGGAATCAGCATTAACCGCTATCTAGTTTTGGCCAGTGTTGTCAAAAACGCTGAACGGCACTGTTTAAGATACTAGTAAATATAAGTCTTTTGCGAAGGTCATCTAAACGCAAATTAATCATTTTATAATTATTTCTTGCAAATTACAACTGCATTAAAGTAATAAATATGACATTATTTTCTCTTGAAAGTCGATTTAAAATAATACAGTCAGCAAAAATAAACTGCAATATTGTTTCTGCGTAGTTGCAAAATAATAATTTATTATTTAGGTAAGTGTGTCTCGGGGGTCATTCACCTCGCACAATGTAGGAAGTTTAACTCAGAATATTCACATTAGGTATTTTACATAAATCTAAAGAAACTGGGGAATGTTTTGTAAGAATTTATGTGCGTCATCAACTTTTGCTCACCTACCTACATAATATATAACTGAAACAATTCATCTCAATTAGGCTTCTTTTATTTTCACAATTAATTAATATATTTGTACTTCTTACAGTAAAGAGCTTCGGAGTTTACATAAATGAAAAAAAATAAGAAGGTAAGTATTCAAAATATGAACACTATCTATTGACGGCAAACCAAAAATTCATTATTGCTTAAATACGTAGATATTTAAATGACGACTCGGTATATTGATATTGCCCTGATGTGTAGTTTAAGTGCTTATTATACACTAAGGTATTGCAAACAGCTACTAATTATAGTTATTGCAATTAGGTGTATGAAAAATATTAATTTATTACCATTATAATCTTTTTATGTAACCACTAATAGGAAATCATATGATAAAACAGGAAAACATATTCTTAACTAATGTTAGAAATTGTAATTAGATTTCATATGATAGGTTAAGTTTGTCAGCCTCCTTGTAAGAGGAATAGGAATATTCTACAGTTTAGACGCAGGAAGCTGAAGATTGTGTCACTACCTTACAAACGTCACAATCCTTGAGAATTACTCAAATTCGCCGCTTTAGTAAATACGCTACAACACTATACTAGTAGAAACACAAGCTTTATATCTTTTGATCTTAATTACTTACGTAAATAGATTAACGAACAGTCATATTGAAACAGCCAATGTGTAAACGTCATTCAGGTAATATTACGGAGCAATAAGCGTAGTAGGAAAGAGATTAAATATACGTATCTAGTATTTAAAATAATTAGTGATATGTAATTGTTAACTACACTTATGATGTATTGGATAACGCGGCATCCTCACCGTTCAACATTGCACCGAGTCTCGTGGGTTGTATAATAAACGCTCCCTGCTTGCACTCAGATATTTGACTAGTGTAGAAGTAATTTTCACGACTTATATTAGTCTGGTCATGTAGTAGCAGTTGCACCAAAGACCGAAAATCTGTAACGAGATATTATAGCCCACTACAATTATATATTTTTATACAGAGTGTCACAAGAACCATCACCAAACCGAAGTCTACTCGTTGTGGACATCATGCCAAGTCATACTAACCAAAAATAATGCCTGGAAAGCGATTTTTTTTAAGTTTTCACATTTTTTAAACCGCAATTAAAAGCGTGCGCGTGCAATGCTCGAAATACCTACTTATCCATGGGGTCATAAGGTATCTAAAGAGCATATTGGCGGCGTAAATGCATCGATTTTGTACCTAATCAGAAAAATTCCGTAGTAACTTTGAGCCTCAATATCTCCTGAACCAGTAATTTCCCAAGTATGGTGCCGAAGTAAAAAATGTTCGTAGTGATTGGTACAACATGGGATTTCAGTTTTCGTTAAGGGTCTTTTTACACCCTGTACATATAATAACACGCAGATAAATAAATCTCCAATTACTTGTACAAAGTAGTTGTATGGAACAGACGGAGGACGGCCAGGCGTTGAGCCAACGCGACCGGTGGCTAATCCAATCACGTAATTGGACTTAGCGTTATTCATTGACAGGGTAGTGACTGAAGCTACAAACGACCGGCTTCTACGCAATACTATTATGATTGTTCTGCTATTACACTTTAATTGTTGGGTAACTTTGATTGATGTTTTCATACAACCTTTAGATTTATCTCTGTCTTTTCGATCTGACACTTAGGTGTAAGTATACGAGCATACCTATTTGTTTAGAAATGTGTAAGAGGACTGGACCACAGTATAAATGTGACTGGACTAAGCGCAAAGTTTCTGTCCTTTGCCCAATGCAGGTAGTGCATAAACTGTTGTTTAAAGTGTCGATGCCGTGGTGCGGTTGGTACTGGTTACTGAGAACTCGTATCCGCAAATAATTTGACACTGGTTGGCTTAAAGTATAAATACATTTTATACTGTAGTTTCTCTGAGATCAGACGACAGTTGGACCGTAGTACAAAGCTAATGATTAGTCAAATCTGTTGAGGCTAAAACGATGTTAGTCTCAATAGATTTGACGAAGGCTCCAAAGCAAAGTCTTAGGTAAAAACTAACGACATATACACATTTCTTAGCCACAAATGTTATTTCAACTTCATATTGTAATTTAGTCAAAAGTTTTGAAATCTTTGGAAGGCTGGGCAAATACAGAGACTTGGAAAGTGTTGCTCCTTTTAAATGGATTGGCTACAGAATATCGTTAAAATAACTTTGAATTAATAGATGCTACTTAATACACCCTAATACAATATGTTTGGGTGTATTTTCTTTTTATTCTGTCTGCAATAGTCTGCAGTGTGTAGATTCCACTGGCAATTATAGGTATCTATCACATGGGCTACTAGTTTGCTAACCATAAAATACAACAACAAAATTCTTAATGTACTGTCCAATATCACAATTTTTATTAATTATAAAAGCGTGTGGTTGACGGCATAGAATACAGGTGTCACCACCCCCTATCTGCCCGTGGGTGTCGTAAGAGGCGACTAAGGGATAACACGATGCAAATACCATCTTTGCGTAGAGACGGAAAACTCGACATCAAACCCTATACGGCTGCCTCGTTGGTTTCGCGGCATAAATGTGCGCGTGGGATCGGGAGGTCTCGGGTTCGATTCCTGGGTCGGGCAGTGTTATTGGGTTTTTCTGTCACGAAATTCTCAGTAGCAGCACGGAGTCTGGAAATGTGCCCGGTACGGCAATAGGCTCGCCCCTTATTACGTGGGACTAAAGTATATCTGGCGAAAAGTGGGTGTAGAAATACACCTCTGCTTACCTCTTCGGGGTTATAGGCGTGAGACTATGTATGTATGTATGTATAAAAGCGTAATTCACGAGCAAGATTAGGCAAATTAAAGGAACGAAGTTTGTGCCGTCAATCAGTGTCACAGTGGATCAGTGGCGCTGGGCGGGGCTGGAGTGACGTTGACGACTCATTAGCACCACGACTCGTGCTACCGCCGCGCCCCGCCTGTGCCGCCGGCGCTACATCACTCACCAGCCAGCACTGATGGCTAAGACATGATCTCTACAAGTTATATTTAACTGTAAGTCGTATTATTCTAATAAATGTCACGTCTACGTAAAAAAATATTAGCGCAAGAGCTATTCAAGTGGAAGTAGATAAGGATTGTCTTAAGTTAACGCAGATGTTAGATATTGAAATATTTTCATGACATAAGACACTCCAATTTTATTTATGTGTATAGATATTACAATTAACAATATAATTAAATTAAATCTTAAAATAATAAAAAAACGAATTAATATATACAAGGGAAAATTCAAAAAATTAAAAATTAAAATTTAGAAGGCGTCATGAAACTCATCCGCATCGCAGTCAATTGGAAGCGTGCCCAGAAGACTGGCAGCATTGCCTCGTTGGATGGCTATACTTATTTTTTGAGCCAAATACGTGCCAGCCCTCTGGTCACGCAAGGCGTCTATAAGTCTCTTTGCGAGATCTCTAAAAAGTGATCGCGCACTTGGACCCCATGGCCCCAATGTTTCGACCCCAAACGGCTCAAATACATAATCTCCTATTAGATTTACATATTTGCGCCGTTTGAGTGTCTCCGCTGTAGCAGCAGCAGCGCCCGCACAACCTGCTGTGCTGGGAAGATGAGATGGCGCAAGGGTATCGACACATGTTGCGTCCCATACCAAAGGCCTACCCAGCTTCCACGGCAGTAACGACATCCCGTCTGGTCTTTTGCCATCGTCGCGTGCCAAGCCTTGAGGTTCAAGTTGGGCTGGAACGCCAGCGGTGGCAAGAGCACGGCGCAGTATGTCATTGAGGTTGGCGTGTCGAGGAATACGACCCGCGCTCCTGCTGCATGACAGGCCATGGTGACCAAGGCTATCGACAGCCTCTCCACAGTGACAACGATGCGGAGAGACACATGACGCACCTAAGCGGAGGCAAGTAGCGAAGCGGAAGGTCGTATCGTCCAACATGGTACCTATATTGGACGATGGCAGTGCCTGAAGCCAGAGGCCCGATTCCCATTCTCCCACAGCCAGCAGGCGAGCACGCTCCGCAGCGTTGGACGATGTATTGAGAAGGTTTTCTCGTACCACGCTGCAAAGCGGCCCATCCCATTGCCTCTGGGAGGATAAGTTTCGGGGTAACTCAGTTCCTGGACAAGCATTTCTCCAAGCGTTCAAGGCATCGGTCTTACACGGCACTTCAGAATCAACCAGTGTGGGAGCTAAAATTTTCCTAGTCAATTCTGCAGTGCTGTGGACCGAAGACAAGAACGCTGGCAGGCTTACGTCGGTAATTTTGCGAACGCCGAGGCCGCCCAAGCGCACAGGTAAGGACGCCTGTAGCCACACCCGGTCGTTCAGGGCCACATTTAAAATTTTACTCAGGGTATTCTGTATAATTTTGTCAATTTGAATGAGTGGAGTTGTGTTTTTCCAAAAAGGTGAGCACCGTAATGCGTGCGTAAATTTAGGAACAAAAAGGCAATATCGAATAATAGTGAAAGCCGAATGTATATTAATTTTGAGTAGCCTGTCAGAAATTTCACTAAAATTTTGAATTTTTTCCTGTATAAAAGAATCAAAACCGTCGTCTAAAATTGGGGACCCCAGGAGGCGAAGAGAACTTTTTTCAACTTGAGTGATATTGGGAGCCAAATATTGAAATTTTGAAAGAATAGAGGATTTATCTAGATTGTCATTAATAAAAATTTCGCATTTGTTTGTATTCAGTTCTAAGCCTATGGATAAAAATTTTGATTTCAGAAGTGCTAGATCTTGATACACAGACTCTACGTCACCGCCCAGGGTTCCATCATCGAGGTACCAGATGTTTAATTTAGAATTTAGTTGGGTTATAGCTGGATGGATGGCCAAACTAAAAATTAGGGGTCCAAGAGGGTCACCTTGTTGACAACCGACGGCAGATTCTAAAAGATGTTCTTTGTATATTAATTTAGAAGGGTGTCTATAACATTGCCAAAGAAAATTGTAAATTTGGGGTGTTTCCAATTTAACTTGTGTCAACAAAGTGTCCCTGTTGACTGAGTTAAAGGCATTCTTTAAGTCAACCTTCAAGATAACCTCACCTCCATTACAGTCAAGGTACGATGACAAGGCATGTACGGCAGCCTCGCAGCCTCCTCTGGAACCATAGCCCAGCTGTTGTGGCTGAAATTTACAAGATAATGAGGTGTTAAAATGGCGACAGCATATCTTGGCTGCCATACGCCTGTACGTGCACCCAACGGCAATGGGACGAATGCCACCATCCCGCTTTCGTAAGGCGCACAGATTAGCGCCATACAAAACGTCGACGATGGCATCGTTCACATTGCCGGAGAGCATGAGATTAGTTAATGCCGTTAGCTCACCCAAAAGCGAGTCGCCGGCCGCCCCAGCGCTTGCACACACAAGATCTTTCAAATGTTGTGGTGTCAAACCGTCGAGACCACCAGCAGATCCGCTCCGGAAGGAGCCAACGGCACCAACCACGTCCTTGGCTGTAATGCTGAGAAAACCCGAGTCAGTGTTAGGTGGATCAGGAAAGGAGAGGTTATCCCCTGGCGCTGGATGCTTGCTCTGCAGACTCGCGAGTGTGTCGGCAGAGCAAGGCGCCACCACATCGGTACTGAACAAAAGCCTGGACGCTCCCCTGATATCACCTTCCCTCAGTTTAGACTCTACATGGTGGTAGATGGTGCTATTGCGGTGTGCTTTGGCAGGATGGTAATTTAATTTTGATGTCGAAATATTGCAATTTTCTTTAATTTTTGTTGTCAAACTTTTTTTTGTAAGCCTGTCTTCTTGAGCATGTAGAATTCTATACGGAAAGGTGAGTAACTGTTCCCAAGCCGTAATAGAATTCTCCCGGATGACAAGGCCTATGCATTGTGCTAGATTTTGAGCCACTGAAGGCCTCGCACCACGGGGAATTCTCTTCAGAACCGGAATGGAATTTTTTAACTGACTCAAATATTGCCAAAAAGGAATTTTAGGGGCGTCAGTGGAATTACTGTGTGTAGTACTGGACGTATTGGGGCCGGTAAGTACATTTTGGTTTTTGTGAATTTTGCCAAAATGTACTTTAAGGCCCCGCTCACCTTTGAAAAATCGTGCCTGGGAACAGATGGGGCAGCGCACCAGGGTAGAAGATGTGTAAGGTTCACTGGCACCTATTTCTTCATCGCTCTTGCCACCATTACACGACATATGCCGAACAATTAACTATATGCACTAAAAATAAACTTATCTAAATAAATAATATCAAAACAACACTACATATACACTTTGACATAATTATGACAATTAATATTTTTATTGTCCGTGGCGGCGGACCGTTGCCGTCGGCCAGTGCGCTAGCGGAGGCCGGCATGGAGGCTAGCGCTGTACGCCAGCGCTTCGAAGGCTGTCACGGCGCTCCTCGCACCAGCCAGCAAGATATTTTCTATATCGGATAGAATGGCTTCAATGTAGGTGTTAGGCTCGCGTTACTTTCTTTAGCGAGCTAAAGCTGCAGAGGGTGAAACCACCTTATATAAATTTATCCAATCCGATTTCGTAACCACTGTGTTGCGTAGTTTATTTAAACAAATGTATTATTTTGTAAATGTAATTATTTTAACGGAATAAAATTTTTCCGACATTCCGTTCCGTAGCTGTCAATTTTTTTTTACATGTGTTTTTTTTTTTTGACATAATGGAATAGTGTTTATGTTATAGTCATCTCATTAATAGTAGGTACATGGTAATAAAACCGATATATCCTGAGTTGCGGCCCCACGGGGTACTTTACAAACATTCAATCAACGGCCACAGATAACACCCAGACGTGAAACAACAATTTGTTGTGCACACAAAGTGGTGCCTCGTGTGGGACTCGAGCCCACAACACGCGGCGCTGCACTCAAACCATTACACTATTATATAAGTTGTTTTTTCCATTTCTTATACAATGCATTGTTTTCCTTGCGATAGTAATGGATTAGCGTCAATAGCTGGGATTTGAATTAGCAAGCATTCGAACACAGTCGTGAAACCTTAACCATTGCTCTATCACTGGTATAAAATGCATTTGAAATGGCTTCCTAGGATAAAGTAAGCCGGATTAGAGTACGGTTTAAATATGATTTATTTAACAACGTTTTACTTCACACATCTATATGTTTGTATATTTTTTATCGTAATCTTTTATAAGCTTAATAATACAAGTGAGAAGGAACAATGTTTGCAAACAAATATCAAATTTCAGTTTATGTTGCCATTTGGGCGTTAGAGAACGTCTGTGTTTGGGACACATGTAGAAAACGATGGTATTTGTAGGTAGGTGTAGCAATACACTAATGTAGAGACAGACTACTACGTAGAGTGTCTCGGGTTCACGATTCGCTCCACCGACTTTTGGAGGTTATGTGCGTAATAAATGGATATTTATCGCTTGCTAAACGGTAAAAGATAACATCGAGAGCTAACCTGCATATCTGAGAGTTCTCTATAGGTAATGTTCTCGCAAGACCTTTGAAGTCCGTCAACACGAACTAGCTAAGATGCCCAGACTATGGCCTAACCCTTCTTATAGTTAAAAGTGACCCGTGTCCGGCCGTTGGAATCGAAAAAGTGAATGCCGTGGGTTTGAGCTCGAAACTCCTTGGGCAGCCGTGTGTTAGTCTCCCCACTAGGCCATCGCCGTCGTCAATAGTACCTACTTTGCAATATTCCCAAATCCACGATGATAAAATATCAATACCCTACTGTCCACTTCTTAACAATCGAGCTTTAACATCCATGATCCATAATTATATACGCCCTAGTGTGCGAACAATCCGTCAGGAAAGGGTGACCCGCTGCCTTTTCCGTATTCCCCAACAGTAACGAACAAATTGCCTTCGTTTGTTGCAACTGTCATACTTGACACCCGGTTATGATGCGAATAACTTGGCATAGGTGGAGGCAAATCTCCCATCATGAATATAGTTGTAGGCAGGTACCTACGACGCTATATTTTCCTAGTTTGAATTATTATAAACAGTTTAGTATTGAAAGATTTTTATTTCTTTGTAAGCTTTTGAGTAAAATCAAGGAACAAATACGCACTCGAATTAAGTGACATACATAAGTCGTAACTTTTAGTATTAATCAAATATCAAACATGGTTTGGACTGCGATTTTCCTTGTACTTCTTCAGACGCTACTTTTCAGGATGAGCACGTGGATATAATATGCATATGCGATAAAATATAGTTGGTTGTTGACTAATATAGTTGCCACTTTTTACTGATTAGTCAACATAAGCTACACAGCTGTCCATATTTTAGGGCTCTTGCTATTTTAAATGCAATTAACATTACCACATGTCTTTTCTTACTGAACAGGGTTTACGTTTCTGTAAAAAAACAATGCAAAAATTACTATAAAAGCAAACATTCTATCAAAGATATTGTATTCACTATCTTGCAACATATTTAGAGAATAAAATCGAAATGATCCCAATCCATTACGAAATTATCTTACAAAATAGTGTAATAAATATAGATATCTGTCCGTATTGATGCAACGGGCGCAGACAATATTTACTGGGCTACTCCCCTGGTCCTGCCGAACGGAAACTTATAGTTTTGTTGAGGCGCCCGCCGAATAAAATACTGCTGGTCCGGACATAAATCAGATCGTGTCGTGGCCGCAGCCGGCGCGGAGACGCCTCGTCCACTGCGACGTCACCCGCTCGCCGCTCGCCGCTCACCCGCGCGACCTGACGCTCCGCTACATTTTAATAACAGGACTGCGCCATAAATGGTCACTGACAGATTTTATTTCAACTCATATATTATCTCCAGTCGTGCAAGCGGACTCCTTTTTTATTAATATTTGTTCTGTTATATCCTCTCTACCTTACTTTCTTGCATCGTAGGTATCTAGTCACTGTGCAGCCATGCGGACGACTCTACAGTACTACGTCTTTTATTTTATTTTAATATTGAAATATTAGTAGTTGTTTACTTTAACGTCCAAGAATTGAATATGCTATATTACACACTAAGGAGTTTCAAAGACGTCAACAATAGAAGATCGTTAATAAACATTTGGCTTGTGACTATTCTTCATCAAAAAAAACTATGCCATAACATTGTTTAAATATTACCTACTGAGTAATAAGAACACACAAGTTTTGTAAGTCAAAACCAACCCACACTTAGATGACTTCTCAAAGAGTCCCTTGGGAGTATGACATTTGTCGTTGAGGGTAAACTCAACGACTTGTGTGTAGTATAAATGGTCATCAACGGTTGCAGTGAGGACGACATTTGCTTAAGACATAAATAAATAATAATGAGCACCATTAGCAAACCTTATACTTATACATATAATTATATGTTATTAAAAATCTTCACTTCTATCAATTGTTTTGGTAATAGGTAATATAGCCTTTAGAGTAATTAAAGAGGTTCGTATTTGTCCACTTAGTAAATTTATGAATCTTGGCAGCGGAGAGTTTTCAATAAGTGTAGATATGTATCGGCGTAGTTCGGCGCCAAGATGTTGGGTATTTTATGGGCAGTTTTAGTGCGGTGACCGCCGCCAACAATAACGTGACCGCAAGGGTGTCGCGGGGTAGCGCAGCTGTTTTTTACACGTTCTTACACTACCTACACCTCACGATGCACGAGACACGGCAAACTGAGGAGACGTCTACAATTTTATTACAATTATATTTTGGTACATTGATAAATAATTTCTATACGAATAGTAGGTTTTCAGTTATGCCTAAAATAGGTATTCAGCGAGTAGTATGTGAGTATTTTACATTATCTACAGTTAGCCAAAAATTTCGTCTACCTTCCTAGGTTCTAGATTTATTTGCACGTCATTGAACAACAAGGTTTACTAAAGACATTGCCACATTATTAGATCGGTCCTAATATTTTCTAATATTCAATAGTATAATCTTAATAACAAGTAGAAGAAACTGCCGATATGTAAGTAAACATGGGTAGGTAAATAGATTAACAAATTAGGTACTTAATTGTCTTAATACTCTCAACGTGTATATTTAATGCTCAGGTACCTACATCTGCTCGCGTTATAGCTACTGGAAACTAAATATGTTATTTTTGGTAATAGTAACAGAAAAACTAAAAATGTTTAGCGGAAAACCTTTAAAGAAAATCCAATGAAATATGCCGAATCCATGCCCTTTTTGTCCTCAAGTGACCGTGGCCATTACAATAAAAATATTAAAAACCGCATAAGTAAGAGGCGGAGGTCGTCGGCAGTTCGGTGCAAATGTCGCCTCGGACACTTACATTATTCCTTAGTGGCCGTGGGCGGCCAGCCCCGGGGTGGCCCGGCGAGCCCCTGCACCTATTATCTCGATACTTTAGATAGTCACCGGGACATTCACGGTCTCCGATCGTTCGACCAAATGACCCCCCATTTGTCCAGATCCGATTAATCATGATTGCGTTTATGTTGTGTACTAGTAGTATAAAAATATAATCTCTTTAATAAACGGAGACCATGCGGAAACCGAGACGAGATTTTCTATTGAAGATGTTGAAAAGGATTGAATTTCATCAAAGGAGGTCATTATAAACATCTTATAGACTCGGACCGTAGGATTTTCAAGGAATTTAATCGAACCGGGTAGTTCTTGAAAATTAATCTTAAGGATTATTTTACTTGAATGGCTATGAATCATGTGGAATGAGAATTGGAAACACAGTGTGAAATTGCAAGAACGAATTGAATTCTGGGTAATATTTCTGCAGTATGAACTGGTTATATGAATAAGTATATTTTTGATGTCTACCAGATAGGTAATATACTTTAATGTAATTTTGATGCTCATTTTAATATATCGGAATTTAGTCATAGGTAGCTATTTATTGAGTCGCTATGTATTTGTCAGCAAAATTAAAAAATGCTAAAGAAGTTCTAATGTGTGACATAATTGATTCCAGAAATCTGAAGCTTGTTATAAATACTTCTGATTTGGTGTTAACACCTGCGTATTTTTTATAATAATATATTCAATCATCAAATATACAGTCATACCTAAGCCACACTGTCTAGTAGCTCTAATATAATTTGCAGATATGTTCATGCCATTATTATTTTTAAAAGTCAGGAATTATTTCTTAATTTTTTAAATATATAAGAATAAGATTTAAAGCTAATATTATTCTGATATTCTAATTTAAGAATAAGCTTTACATAATTTTTGTCACAGTTCACTATTTTCCTTTCGTATTTCCGTATTCAATGTAAAAGGATATACCTAGACCATGCCTAGTCGAATTGTTTTCACGTTTTGTGAAAAATAAAATACCTACAAGTGCGTGTAGAGCCACGTACAATGTCGGATCCCGTAGGTTTGAATCCAACCGAACATTAATTTATTTGTCGTCCGCCAAATACGGTTAGATTTATTTTAGACTAGAGGACGCCAGCAGCTTCGACTGCATTTTTTTTAATTTACCCGTTTTGGCCAATCCCGTGGGAATTTCGGGAAATCCCTTCTTAGTGCACCCCTATGGTCCCCAAGGAACATACATGCCAAATTTCAGCTTCCTGCGCCCGATAGTTTCGGCTGTAGCGTGTCTGTCAGTCAGTCAGTAACGCAAGGATTTTATATATTAAGATTTCATTTATTTTCTTGCAATTACAATATCTTTATATGCTACTGCCTCCGTGGTCCAGTGGATAGCGTATGCGACTACTGATCGGAGGTCCCGGGTTCGATTCCCAGGTCGGGCAAAATTGTTACTGGGTTTTTCACAATTCCCAGTGGCAGCTCGGAGTCTGGTGATGTGCCCGGTAATGACAATAGGCTCGCTCCCTATTACGTGGGACTTAAAAATTCATGGAGAAATGTGGGTGTAATATTACACCTCTGCCTTCGGGGATACAGGCGTGAGACTATTATATGCTACTTAGTAGAACAGTTTACGTCTATAAAATCCTGCATAATCATAGTCCTAGTGTTATTTATTTCTTGCAACCCTGGATTACTTGTCTAACCGGATTTGATAGATTATTAGCTTTCCCATAGAGCGATTCCCTTTCTGTCCTCCGCAATCCAAAGGAATAGCGATATTCCATACTAAAGACAAGTGTCAGTTTATATAGAGATACCAACTCCCTATTATGACTGTCAAAGACCTTAATGACAACCGGACTTTACGTGCTCTCAGGACTCAGAGGTAGTCTGTTGGTATATCAACTAGGCTATCGCGATAGCCTAGTTGATATACCAACAGACTGACATAATCCTACGAGGTATATGTATATGTATATTTAGTTTAGGCTATGAGTTACGACTGATCACTGATGCATCAAAGGATGCATCTGTAGGTAGATATGTAACGGCTTTTAAAGATAAAACTAATGATGCCCTACACAAATCATGTCAGAATTAAAATCAATAGCATTTACATACATACATTACATGAAAACTACCCGTAAGTAAAACGAATTTATTTAAATGGTATAACACTAACATCGTGTAATTTTAAGGGTATTTTTATTTTAGTTGTCTACGGAACTCTAAAAATGCAACTCGGTAACAAATGTAAGAGAGTGTAACCAGAGACATGCAAATCGCGCTGACTTGTGTAATACAATATTGTTATGATACTTACATCGCATCGACGGCTAACAAACAATGTAATTCACAGTATTGTTTTGTTGTAATTGTACTGGGCTTAGGTATTTATGTCTTAAAATACCTAATAATGTGCGACGGTATTACGTGCTATTCTTTAATTTCTTTTTCAAATTACAATTTGGCGAAATATACTACCCTACAAATGTGTAATCGGAAGCGGATACTTAGACTATGGAGAATACTGAATATCAACACTGAGTTAATACTCGTATAACAAGCAAGTTGCTGATCCAACAGAAAATAACTAACTGTGTGACTAGTACAAGAGTAAATCTCTTGCAGCGCCGACTGTACTTTGTATAGAACTCTGCCTCACCGCAGCAGTTGATGCCACAGATCATGTAGTTCCTGACAAGAACAGAATTCATAATCATTAAAGCCACTAGACGGGTTAGGCTAGATTAGGCTAGTACCATATCATAAACAAAAGTAACTGCATTAAAAGGTTGAAATAGCAACTGATCTTTTATAAGCGGCGCGGAATCCGGTATGTCCTCGTATAGTTATAACAACTTTGAAGTGATTATAAAATAGATCATATATTATGTAGATTATAATTTATTGCACTTTAAAAATAGCATACCTACTTTCGTATTTAGTATTCGGTCTAATTAAGATTATCCATAAATACATTTTACTTCCAATAATAAGGTAGCGTAACGTGGGTGTGAGTACCATAGGTGAGAGCCACTGATGACAGGTCAAATAAATGATTCATTTCTAGTCTTCTTGCTAATCCTTCTTGTGCCCGATAGTGCGTTCTATGTTTACATGGAGTTACTTTACGAATGCACTCAGCCATCATTTACTGCTTATAACCTAAAATAACTGCGAGCAGTTAGAAATGTGTTACAAGTATTTTGCTTGTGCTATGTTTTAAGTTCATATAAATTTCAGCAGTAACTATACTTTTCATAATAGAAAATTGCAACAAGATTTGAATCTGAGAACCATAATCTCTAACATAATCTCTGTCATAAACAATCGCTGTCTCATGCCATAAGATCAACGAGGCCTTTCACGTTTTACATAAATTTAAAAATTTACTTTATTTGAAATTGATATGTGTGGCCCAAGTTTTGAGTGACAATCAATAGTGCGAGTGATGCGAACAGGGGAGCTCGCGTTCCGGTCGGCTGTGCTTATCGGATGAGCCGATTGGCGAACATGCCGTTCTGCTCCATTATGTCCCGCAATAATCCTCGGCACAAGACTCCTACAACTTGTTCTGGTGAATCAAATAAAACTAAATAAATACGAGATCACTGTTATTCCACAAAAGATTTGTGTCGATTTACAAATAACGATATTAACGTTACATATGGCTTTCAATGCTAAATCAATTCTTGGATGGCTTTTAGCTTGCTTTTCATATACTTGACAATACTTAGAATAGCTTTTTCTGAAATATGGAAGAGCAAAGCGCAGATAATTAATCAGACATGGAAATACAAAAATTAACTGACTTCTTGGTCTAATCGTTAGTGACCCTGACTGTTCAGTTGGCGGTTCGATTTCCATACAGAATATTGAAATATGTTACGAGAAGGATTAATATATGTTGGGTGTATTTTATCTATAATGGTTATGTTTTCAAAAATCCGTTTAAGTGCCAAAACTAAATGAGAGTGCGCCTATCGGGGCACTGTGTGCAGGCTCTATCTAGTTCAGCATCAGATGATAGTGTGTGAGTTGTCTTTGAATATTATATTGTTACTAAAGGACGCCAGCAGCTACGCCTGCATTTTTTTTTAATTTACCGGTTTTGGCCGATCCCGTGGGAATTTCGGGAAATCTTGTCTTAGTGTACGGTAGGTACTAGCTACGGTCCCCAAGGAACATACATGCCAAATTTCAGCTTCCTGCGACCAATAGTTTCGGCTGTAGTGTGTCTGTCAGTCAGTAAGTAACGCAAGGATTTTATTTATTATGATTGTTTTATGACGAGCTGTCTCGCTCTCTATATTTTAACAATATTCTAACAATGTCGTTACATATTTTAATTATGACTATTGTCATATAAATAAAAATATGCAACGACATGACTATTTACGATGACCGGTTGGCAAAGCCGGTGTGTAAGCGACTACTACGCCGAAGGTTGCGGGTTCGATTCCCGCTCAAGTCAAACATTTGTATGCGTGAACATCGATGTTTGTCTTGGTCTGTGTGTTTCTATGCTATATAATATGTATGAATGACGTATGTATTTACAAAAAAAGTATAGATGTATGTTTATCCATTATCTATATAGTACCCATAGTACAGGATCTGCTTAGACTAGACGGTGTTGTGTGAATGTGGTAGAATATTGTTATTGATATATAATACCTATATTAAATGTCATTATCATCCCAGCGCTGCCCCAGTGATGTTGCAACTTCGTTTGATGCCTGTTCTGCTTTCTAGTCTAACGAGACTTGTTAGAATATTAGACTTTCCGCGTAGCAATTGCTTAACTACCTACCTATTTGTCATACGCAACTCAACCATTCACTAGTACCAGTAGTTATCACACTAAAATATTAATATAAATATAACATAGTATCATGCTTAATCTAAGTACAGAACTTAATATTTATACTCTATGGTTAGATCACTTTAAATACATTGGCTCGTCGTAAAGACCTTTGAATAATAATGTTGGCACAAGATTATCAAAGTACTGCACGAAAGCTCAAATCGGCCTAATTCACAATAACCTCACCAACTCTCTCTGTAAACATGTCACTCTCTAAAAGTCTCGGTTCAACACGGAGATCTTCTTAAGGAAGCAGCAATGATAGTTATTAAACTCTTGTTGCAATATCAAAGTTTGTGTGTGATGTTATATCACACACTCCTAAGACCTATTTATATCTACTTTCACGACGACGAACTTCTTGTCGTAGCATGCTGCCTCTACGAGTATATGGAGAGTACTTGCGCATGCGGTAGATCTTATACATCACTTTGTAAGAACTATAAACAAAGCAATGCAACTGATTGCATATAGCCATTCTAATTCAAAGATTATATCTAATACAATCATTTTTTGCGTTGCCAGGAATAACTGCCGCCAAACCTTGGCTACTAAAAAGAGTAGACTTTTTCAAAGATTTGACCAATATTAGGATATATGTGGGTACAAACTTCCCCATCGCAATATTTTTTGATCATGATAGCCGGGATTGACACGGCGACACTCTCAGGCGCGGAGTAAGCGGCAATTAACAATTTAATTGTTCTACACCCGATGAGTGTTTCGTGCTATAAACGTGTGCTTTGAAATACTAGGTAATCGTTTGGTTTTGAAAAATATTTTATCGCTTTTGTTTCAAAGGTCATATCTTATCTTTTATTACGATAAATACCTAGTTAACTAAGTAAATTCAAGACGCCAAGAAAGTTCCTCTACAACACTTTCCAACATAATTTAGGTACTTGAAAGAAGTTTTTAACAGAAATATTTCGCTGCAAGATTGTGGACATCTGTTCAGGGTGACGACTAATTCCTTTTTATATTTCGTTTATAAAAGATACACAAAGTAAACCGCATTTAAATTGACATTAACATCATACACTGTCGTGTATGGTAGTCGCTTGAAGCGCCTCTCTGCACGGGCCACGCTCCAATGAACCCTGATCCTATCATAACGCAATCGCATATCGCCGTATATTCTACTACCACAAAGTTCTAAGTGAAACGGACATTTGTAATATCAACCTTATTCAGTACGCACTAGATCAATATTACGGCAAAGTAATAACATAGGACTATGTGCCACGAAGACAGTAAAAATCTGCAGATATTTACGTTGATAGCGTTCCAGCAAAGAAGTGGAGTAGATACGTGAACTCGATCAGGGACTATAATAACCTAAAGCTCACGTTATTCCTTCAATAAATGTAACGTATGTCTCTACAGATTGAAAACAATCTTTTCTTAAGTCATTATATTTTTTTACGTACGCCTAAAAAGTTTTTCAAATTGAATCGGGACTAAAGGTTCTGTACCTACGCCTCCTTTCTTATTTTATCAATTCTAAGCAAAGTAGTAAATTCGGAGTTATAAGCCGTATCGTACAAATAACATACTACAAGGTCAGATTAGAGATTACCATCCAGGAAAAATTGTAGGATTAATCAGTCCATCAACTTACTTAAGAAAGACTTACTTAAGAAGCATCTGTTATTATTTTAGAGTTCAATATTAAATAATAGCTTATTATTTTCCGAGTGACTAATAACTTAAAAGATAACTAAATGTTTGCAACTAATAAAATAATTTGCTAGCGATTAAATATTTTCTCGACTATTATATTAAATAAGATTCAAAACTAAGGGTGTTATAAAAAATTAAAACTAGCAGCTGCGTTTAGGTAGCAAATAAACTATACAAGTTAATTGAAATAATAGCCGAGGAGCTATAAATAATGACTTGGTGACTAATAATGTTAGTAGGTAGGTTATGCTAGGTTTTCTTGTGACCCTGTACCCAAAAATAGGAGCCCTGCGAAGCAGGGCTCCGTCAACTTGGCTTAAAAGACTGAAGCGTCTTATTTACTTATACGAAACACTTCATTTAAGACAAAATCATTTGCCAAATATTGAAATTTGTATTATTTATGAATGTCCATTTTCTATTTTTTATTCATCATCAAGTTTCCGGTTAGATACTAATTCAGTTTCCAAAAAAATAAAATGCTGCTAGTTTAAATTAAAACGAAGCTTATTACTGACATATTAATATGCTACTTTTTACTTATTACGATCCTCCTTATTAGCTGCCAACCCATTATATATGGTACCCACTCTAATTATTTTGAAACTTGTGTTCGCTTTACTTAGTCGCCGCATTAAATATTGCATTGTAAGGATCGACTTCGGGGCGACCAGATCTAGACGAGATAAACTTACCTATATGTTAGATAATGATAGTTATAAAATAGCATTTCTTTTTCTAATATAAAATGGTTACTATTTTTTTATTATTTTAGCCGTTTTATTACCATTTGATAATTTGTGACGCAGGATCGTTGTAAACTTTCTATAAATAGTTTAATAAGCTATGGTTACTTAATGTCAGAAAACAAAAATGCTCAGTAATTTGTAGAACAAGTGCCCGTATTAAGGAAAAAATATATAAGGAAGTCCACGAAAACCATAAAATATCCCCCTAAGCTTCCGCTCACCGATAATCCCTTTAGCGAGGGAAAAACTTCAAAAGTTTGTGCGGGCGTTGTGGGGTCTTGAATTTTTGATCTCTATTAAATTGTTTCAAATGGTTTAACTTGTCGCGGCTCAATCAGTGCACGGCGTGTGCGGCTGCCGGGGCACCGGTGTCGCGTTGTTTCACGCTCGCTGCGCTGAATAGCGAGCGATGCTGAGATTGCTTTCTGCACACGCATGACGCCTTCGTGTCAAATGAGCCAAAGCAAATATGATTTCATATTTTCTAGTAATATACAACGCGCATCCCAAGCCCGCACATGTTCCTCGGCTGGTGACTAAGGATATCGCTATATTTTCTTAAACTTTGCCTTTTTGGTATCTATTTTATGGCTCAAAGACTCAGAATAGGTATTTAAGAGTCTTCTTATAACAACGACAAAAATGTTCATTCATTCATGACACCAGATGCTGACGGCTTTTAGGTTTTCTGATACATCTTCTAAAAGTCAGTGGGGTTTGCCAAATGGTTGAACATGAGACCAGCGTGTCCTAGACTGTAGAGTTCACGATAACTGCTCGTACTTACCAAAAATCATACTATAATCAGCACTTTAAAATCGTTATGATGTTAGCTTAAAGTTTTGCATCTACATATGCATAAACTTCAATAATAAATACGTTGATCAATCAATTTAAAAACAATTAGGCGAAATGTTTGGTCATACTTTAAGATCCGGTCAATTATTATTTTATCTGTTAGGTAATATGGTATGACCATAAATCGTCGATAGTTACAGGAGGTGGAGGGTCGGGCGCATCACGGCAAAACTGATTTATTCACTGGTGATATTTTATAGCGCCGTTTGTTCCGGCCGTTATTGTATTAGGGCGGCTGTTTGTTACATCGCCTTTGCCCTCGCCCCTGTGACGTATAGAGAAGATACCGAAGAGATTTCTTAAACTTTAATTGATAATAAATTAAAAGATTCTTGAACTCTTTTCTTTAGTTGATAATTCAAGATGAGTCACAGTTTGTCTCGTAGCAATAATGTTTTCAACCTTAAATTGGCTTTTATTTTGGACACTAATGCATGCCTTCGATTTCGTTTGTATGTGGCACTGAGCTCTTGCGGCAGGACCGATTTTAATGAAATTCGTGTGTATTCATAGTGGCGCCCTTAGTGGGTTAGATTTACAATTGGATACGGTTGATGTCTATAGGCCGGCGTCGTAAGTGTACCTGTTGTCGAAATATAAGATACTAGCTTTTGCCCGCTGCTTCGCTCGCGTGAATTTTAAGCTTCCCGTCATAGAAGTGCATTCACTAACGTCACTTGAGGAACCGATATACAAGGATTGAAGTTATTCCCTTGAAGGAATAAAAAGGTTTCATACATTATTCTGACTCCTCTTATAACCCCCTTAGGTTAGGAATTTCCAAAAAGGTGTTCTAGTGTTCACTAACTTCATTTGAGAAACCATTATTGAAAGTTTGAAGGCAATCCATTGAATTAATAAAAAGTTTCATTCAAACCCTGACAACCTGTTTTACCCCCTTTGGTGGAGAAATTTCCAAAAAACCTCTCTTACCCCTACACTCCCCAAGGAACACATATGCCAAATTTCACCTACTTGCGCCCAGTAGTTTCGGCTGTAGCGTGTGTGTCAGTCAGTCAGTAACGCAAGGATTTTATATATACAGATAAGGGGGTAAACTAAAACTAGTATGAACAGATAGTTGTATGGCATTAAATCACTTTGGTGTATTTATTTATATCTATATAAATAAATACACATATCTTTACATTCGATAAAACCTCCCCTTTGAAGTTCACTCCCTTAAAATCATTTTAAACTTCATAACTAGAGCTCAATAAAAAATAACGTTACTGACTGTCCCCCAATTTTTTAAATTGCGTGAAATTAAATTTAGAATATACTCTTTATCCCTCGGGAGTCTGACAAATAGCCGCGCGGCGAACGGCGCGATTTAGCTACGCTGTAATTGGTTTTTTAATGCGGCACATGCCAAGTACCACCTTCCGCTTTATCAAGTGAATACATTATCAAATTGTTAGGCCGCCGATGACTCGCCCCTGCTCTATGAATAAGAATCAAATGCTCTCGTAGTCGTTCACGCACCGCGCCAACCGCAACTAAGGGGTGCCAAATTAGTGATCCCGCGCCACCAATTCGCTTTTTAACGGTTTATAAATATAAATTAAATGACAATGATTACTGTTATAATTTAAGGGTATCACTCTCCTTTATTGTTATGATTTATTTTTATTTATTTCAGTGAAGTACTCTGTAAAAAGGTACAAGAACCTAATGTTATTCCATTTTAACACATAAAGAAAACTATATTGAGTGATATCGACAGGGGTCTACAGATAGCGCAGATGGAGGGCGCATTAAATTTGACAAGCGAAGGTATTCAAAAAGCATATCTATGAGAGCGTGTTTCCGTTGTTGTTCAATAGACATTCGCAGATTTTTCTCAACTGTACGAAACTGCAGTTTACCGGCAGATCAGACAATTAATTAATTAAGCTTGTTGAAGGTTTGCATATGAACAATATTTTTCATAAGTTTGTTTGTCTTGAATAAACTATTGATTCGACTCGCCGTATCGTTGATGGGGTGATAATGGAGCTGTGTGTGTTTCGCGAGTAACATCTCGTCAATCCGGTCACGTCGCACGTTACGTCCGATCCTCCGTCTAACAACGTGTCTATTGCCGGACAGTACTGATAATGATAACGAGCCTATTGGCCGAGTATCCACTACCGACCATTTCGTACACTCGTAAACTGCTCCCATTTTATGAACAGTTCTTACATTACACACAACAATATCGTCATGACAAATACAATCATAGCTTTATTGGCTGCGTGTTTATAGTGTGAGCTTCGGGTCGAATTTTACTATCGTTCTAGAAAAAAAAACATGTAAAACGCGTGGCGAGACTGTTATCCCTCGCATAAAGATGGCTAATGCAGTTAGTATAGGAAATCTATGCGCTACATTGGGAGCTTGTCTCCGTGGTTAAGTGGCCCATTCACGTGCAAACGAGCGCGCACTTTAAAAATAATAAAACCCCTTCAATATCTATGGCGGGAAAGTAGCGAGAGTACGAGACTGTTGTTCTTACATGTACTACGGCCTATTTTTGGGGTGAGTCACTGTATGATACTCGATATTCAAGGTAACTTTTTTGTATGCACGTATAGCGCAGTGATTAAGATGGTCGCTCATATTTTAGTACAAAAATACAATAGGTGTTGTCCGCAAATATTCTGCTGCGTTTACGTAATCTTCGTGTACATAGTTTTGTTAAAATACTAGGTATAGTAACATGAATATTATATTAATTAAGATGATTTTTTCAGCAGTCCTCATGCAAAGGTAAATAGTTTATATTAAATTAAGAAAATTACCACAAACCGTGTGTTTGCTTTTACTTATTGATTATGATTTTATATTTAGAAGCACAGTTAAAACTGCCCAGGAATAATTTTGATTCATAAATTGTACCTTATCATCATAATATCAGCTAATAGACTTCCACTGTTGGACATATGGCTATAATATTGTTCCTAGTGTGGAATAATAAAAAAAATAAGTTGCAATTTTTTTCTTGACACGTCTATCTCTTTGGGTATTCATAGCGGTGCATGATCGTATGCGAGTTACGTAGAGACCAAGAGCATCTCGTGCCCGTGATAGAATTAGATCTGAGACGTGGGGCGCCGGTGTGTGCACGACTCATGAACTGACCAAGGAGGTCGCCAGTGTAAACACTACCTAACTAACCGTCACTTCACACCTCCACGGTGATTTAACTTGATTTGAACTGTGTCATAGAATGTGTAAGGATCTTGGTAAGGATTTACAGGAATGATAACATTGAGTAATATGTATAAGTAACTTTTATGTTGATGTATCTTATCTTATACTAATATATAAAGCTGAAGAGTTTGTTTGTTTGTTTGGTTGAACGCGCTAATCTCAGGAACTACTGGTCCATGTCATTTTTCGGGGTGCATAGGGTTCCCAACAAGAACTTAGGGTCCCAAGCCTGCAAGTGGTGCACCTGCCGATCAACGGACGAGGCTCTGGCAAACAAAATATCCCGATAAGCGGCAATAGGCTCGCCACCTATTACGTGGGATCAAAACACTGGCGAAAAGTGGGCGTTTAATATGCCTCTGCCTACCCCTTCAGGGAAACAGGCGTGAGTCTATGTATGTATGTATTTTTTTCGTTTTAAAGTGTAAACACACTGCAAGCAATGGTTAGAAGCGATAGCATGATGTTAGTGTCTTATCGGCTTTGGCGTGAAGTCCCGTCTAGCCATATTCCGCCCAGTCTTGAATGGAATATCCCAGTACAAAAACAGAGATATCTTGACACAAACGACATGAACAGTGACAGGCACAACGTATAAAACATCGTTACAAAAGATACAGACCCGTATTTCCTTTATTCGTGTTCCATCCGCGTGACGCGGCACCTCCATCTAGTTAGAGCGGCACACGGGGAAAAATGAAATATAGAGGCAATCCAAATAGATTGTTATCTACCCACGTGTTTACCGGCGGCGCCGCGGCACGTTCGCGCTAACAAGCGACCCTCTCGCCTTAAAACACGGTGACAGACCCGCGTTCACAGCACCCGCGCACCCGCGGCCCGCAACTCTGCGACGTAATTTGACAGCACTGCTCCTGACAGCTCTCGCACGAGCTTTTATTCCATCCAACTAACACAATAAAACCTCTCTTGACCACACAGCAAAAATACCTTCGTAAAATACATTATTGGACTCAAACGGAGTTTTGTTGACTTTCACATAAATTCTTACCGAAACCGTTTTCCTACTCCTATACTCGTAAATTAAAACAGATCCTATCGAAACCCATAAAAATTAATGTGTTCGATAGAACACACCTCCGCGGTATTAATTCGTCGTCCGAAGCTAAAACTATAAACGTCGGTTAATCCCATGTATCATAGTGGGGCGGTCATTGATTTGGTGCTATCGGATGGTTTCGGTGACTTATTGTCGGTCCCCTTGCGTCTCGCGCCCATTACCTCCGTGACCGGCCGCCGTGGCTGGATACTTCTCTAATAACTGCACGTCTAATACACCTCATCTTTTCCTATCGTCACACTATTCGTTACGTGACTAATTGGGTGTAGTCACTGCACATTTGTGTATATTGCTTCTACTTTATCAACCAACCGCGGTATGTTTAACAATTTTTCATTCAACTTCACTCCATTTATTCCGAATGTCTTTATTTTACTTGGTGTTCATTTCAATTATTATATTGTAGCAAAGCTGTACGTAGACAAAGCGCGATAAGGGAATTACAACTCATCATTAGCATAAACCTCGGCGCGGGCGCAAAACAGATAGCGGTAAGATGCTTAGGTAAATTAACCAAGCGCGCTCTACGACGGTGCTACGCTCGTAGCACGTACTACTGACGACCGTAGACTGCTTCTTTATCAACTTTATTGACGCTAAAATAAAATATTTCCCCCAATTTATGTGAATGTTGAATACTTACTATTATTCTTTATCATTTTCAGCAGCAGTACTTTTGTAAAGACGATAAAAAATAAACAATGTAACAAAATAACTTCTTGATGTTTCTTCGACTATTGCAATTTAACCATTCTCATGATAGGTATCGAGAGAATGGATAAAAAGCAACCTAGCTGTGTGGGTAATTAGATAGAAAATGTTAAATTTGTTAGATGTTTTCATAAGGAACGTAATTAACAAAAATACTATAGTATAACTGACTTTAGACCTTTATTGTTTTAGTCCAAAAGGCAGAAAGATACAGCACCTTCACTTACCTTTTCTCAACCGTGTCTCGTGTGATTTCTCGGGTCAAATGGTCATCATTTTTTGTGCGGTCCATGTGTGCGTGTGTGTAGGCGTGTGCAATTGTGATTGGATTAGGCTCGTCGTGTGTTGACGAGCCCCGCGGGACCCGTACTCACTATCACGGCTCACGAGCGCCCGCCGGCGATGCAATGACACCTCCACGTTAATACGCACTGTCCAACTCAATACAAATAAAACCTACTAGTGAAGGTCATTCACTCGAATCACATAAAACTTAACGAAATTGCTGCTTTTTTATTATTCTTTACGTATGATGTCCGTCGTAAAGCATGTAGCTAGGTTTTATTGCGTCAAGAAAAATTCTATAGGGTGCAGACAGTAGGATGTCCGTTGGTATTGTAGCTATTTAAAGAAATTATTAGGTGCAATTACGCAGCCTGTTGTGCGTGATTGGAATGCTCGGGAGTGTAGGGCGAGGGTTGGAGGACAAATTCTTACAAATTAATACATCTATCTGGGCGCCGCCTCGCGACCGCTGCGATACGTGTGGAATACTTTATTATCGGAGCCTAACACAATTCTAAGAGACGACGTATTACGCGTAAGTGCGTGGCTACTTTAAGTGACATGATTACATTTTGGTTCCAATGTTTATATTTCGAAGTAAGTAGTCTCAATTCGAAGGGTGGTAAGTGGCATTTCTGAGGAAAATGTTCAAATTTGCTATTTTAGGTAGATAGTGTTTCAAATTTAACAGTAAATTTTGTAGTAAGTATAACTCAATTGTTAAGATCATTTTGCCTTACAAAATTAGTTCACTAATGCTGTTTTAAGCTCCATGCATTCACATGAACTGCCCATTATTAGTAAATTAGCTGTTGCATTGTAGTTATCCGCATTACAGACAGTGGTTAATCAAGTCACCATCCGTTCGTCATCAAAACAGTAGATTTCTTCAATTAGGCATATTCGACCAAATAAATCCTGAAAGTTCAATGAAGTTTGCAAACTCAATAGCTTGATTTTGCTCTCGATATTTACGGAACAGCTGTTTTGCCTATCACTCTTTTGAAATAATATAGAGATTTATTTTGTCTGACAAATTAGAACACCAGGGTACTTCTAAGAGTTCAACAATCGTAATAAAAAAGCACGACAACGATTGAGGATAAGAGTGTTGTAAGTAGTAGCAGACAATGCCGCAACATCGCGGGGAATTCTATTTCTAATCTGTGAGTATAATCTACAGCGTCAGCTCGACGCTGCAATATGCGTCCGCCGCGCCCGTCGCTTCACACTCGTTGTTTCGAGAGCAATCGAGGCGCCAATAAAAAAGGCGATCGTCGCCCCGAGCCCGACTCCGACTTATTTACAGAACACCCTGCCGTCGCTATTTATTTTATTGACTGCCATTTGCCCTGACTTTTATCGCTGCCCACTTCCCGGATAAAACAACAGCAGCAGGTAAAGATTGTCAGACCGAACACTGCCACTGCCCTCTACACATCATGATAACTATCCGTAGCTCTATTGTAATAAATGAACAACATTTGTTCTGACACTTGGCAATAAAATTAAAATTAACAATAATGGTACCAATCATAACATAAATGACTTCAATTTTAACAATAACGGTTTTATGACAGTTATTATTAGTTTGTTATTTCGATATGGCTTTGTTACGTCATACAATTTTATTAAACGGTTATTATCGTGTTAGCTTACTTATTTAAAGGTACCTTTACTCCTCACATTACAGTCATGTAGCTAATAAATAAATTGTGTTAACTTTTTGATCTGGAGTCAATAATTTTGCGTATTAGCTGTGCTTCTAATTCGTGGACTACACACAACATTAAACATAATATATTTGTTTGTAAACTGACGTCCTTGTAGGAAGTAAAGGTCACTAAAACAGTAGCATGCTGTCTCAGTGACATTTACTTACTACAAAACCGGCAATGCATAATTATCTTAATATGTAAAATCCTTGCATTACTTACTGACTGACAGACACGCTACAGCCGAAACTATTGGGCGCAGGAAGCTGAAATTTGGCATGTAAGTTCCTTGGGGACCGTAGGGGCGCACTAAGAAGGGATTTCCCGAAATTCCCACGGGATTAGCCAAAACGAAAAAAAAAAATGCAGGCGTAGCTGCTGGCGTCCTCTAGTCTTACATAATTGTCTCATGTATATAAGTTTGGTGGTGTTGCTTGCCGGCAATAACACCTATTACTAGTGTTGATACCTGTACTGCTTGTATATCACATTGTAAAAGTAATTGCAAAAAATAAAAAATCACTTAAGTACAATTTATGTAATGTATTATTATTGCTTGGTCAAAAAACATGCACCCGTTGCGTAGTTGCGGTGGAACAAGAGAGCGGGCCACCGGGGCACGCACGCTCGCACGGCTCGCACCGGCAAGGGGTGACTCCCATTTTCCACACATCATTGCATCGGGCCGCAGATTTATTTGCATGCGGGCCGCTGACCAGGATCCATTACAGCCATTATGATCCTATCTGATCAACCGTCACGAGAGTTATGGCGCTCTTGTTTTTCTTAACTACATGAAAAATGCCAGCAAAAAAAAAAAAACGGAATATTTTGGAAACCGGACAGAGGGAATTGGTTATAGGACGGGTTATGGTTTCCGCTGTATTTCTTTTATTTAGGGTGGTGTCCATTTAGCTGATCACTACATTTTCGTTCCGGATAAAAAAATAGCACTGTTGATATTTGTAAATACTTATATCTAACAAATCGCAATAGCTGTAATTACTGCACTTATCTAATAGCGATTGGCTAATGAATGTATCAGAAACTCGTAGGAAAACTTTGATGGAGGAAAGTTCTCAAAGTTGGCGTAAGTATAAGTCGAGGCAAGTCGGTAGGGCGGACGGGTATTTACTACGTTTCATTCAGATTTATGCCACGCGTCCGGACTATCGGCCGCTACTAGCTCAATACAGATAATGAACGGGGCGGAAACTATAAATCTACTTAGTCGCTAAAGTTGCGTAATAGAGAAGAATCGTCCAAGTAAAATAAACATAACAAAATGTTTAGCTCGTTTGTGATGGTGACGGCTGCCGGTCTTCCGTCCGCGCGCTATTTGAACCCGCTTAGTGAGGTTTCCGCTTAACCGTATTAATCTGAAATTAGGTCGCAGTTAACACCGTCGTGTTAAGTACGTATGGGTCACTAGTCCCTCGTACACCCACTGTTTGACTTTGTACTTTGACGACGACAATGTACTCGATAGTTTACGTAACGAAACGAATTTCTGGTATACTATTTTGTTGCCAATTCTTTTTATTTTAATGGGGCTGGATTTTAATTTCTAATTAATGAGTTTGTTTACATTAGTATTAATTAAATTTGTTAAATATATTGCAAATTGCATAGGTAAAGTAAGCAAGAATGTAGAGCTTCTTGTATAAATTCATTATTAAGCCAGACATTATAGCTAAGACAATAAATTTTGGCAGTACCTTTCACAAGAATAGGAGTAATCTAATTTATTAGTATACTAGAATTAGTAGAGTTCAATAAAATTGTTGCGATTATGCAAGCGGCCCAATAATAGTGGAGATATTTTGACCGCGAGGGGGCGATTTTATTTTACTGGCCGCTTTATTGGTTCCGTATCAATGGCCTAGTGCAGCCCTATTACACTTATTTATAGAATGTCGATATTGCTGCGAGTGAAGTGACAATGTACTCACGTAACTACGTTTGTACAAGTAATAAAGTAACCGTGCAAGTTTACTTATTTGAAAGTTTGCTGTTTATGGTCATAGGTTTATAATTAACGTATTTTAGCTATCAATAACATAAAGTTAAAGTATTTTGAAATGCACATTGTTTTTATAAATGTCTGCCCGCACATAGACGTAAGCGATTAGAACGACAGCAAATATTTTCTCGCAGTTATTATCTCTTTACGATAGATTTAATTGTTCTAGTGCAACCTCGATACACGAATTTATCGAGTATACAACACTAGCGGTCACAGTAGTGCGTGGGATGGACGCGACAAATCAAGCCGCGAGCTGCAATGGGGCGGCTCCGCATCGACAGCGCTGATTTATCGCGGAGCCGCGTTATCGTGCCACGTCTCTCTGTGCTCCTCGCTACTGCGTTTGAATCACTAAACTGACTTCCACGATACCAATAGTTATTACCGAAACATGAATTACTGCCTACCTAAGTAACGCCGAAATATCAATCGGCAAACCGCTGGATATTACACGCAGCATTTTAAACTTACAGGATGCTTGACTAGTCGATATAAATATGCCTGTTTATCCAGCAAATAATCGATGCAACATCTCCATTATGTCGAATATCCATCTTAGTGCCTAATAAGATGGACGTTTCTTTGACGTGTACTGACAATAAGTATTACTAAACTAATGAGATAATAAAGTCGGTATGCTCAACAAGAGGTAATAGTTTTCCGAGCTAGAAATCAAAAGAGGGACAACATGTATATATTCACTGAAATAAGTGCTAGATATATCACTGTACATACCATTAAGCTGTCAATGTTATATAAGTAGGTATATCTTAATTTTTATACTTGCCACACCATAGCTCTATCACACTAAAAGTATGGAGCAGAATACTTTAAAAACTAATTTCGGATGCAATTAAATATCTGCCGTCTACAAGGCATTATTTATAGCTCGGTGACTTCTTAATTCACTCAATTGTGTGTGGTAAGATAGATTATAATTTTTAAATTATCAGGCAGATATGTCAGGTTCGTAGCAAATGGCTCTCCGTAGTCCCTGCGGGAAACACGCCTTAGTGTATGTGTGTAAGTAAATTCTATTAACTCAATTAAGTGACTTTGGAATAGGTATACATTTATGCTTTTACTCTTAGGTAAAACTTGTACGTCATGTTTGTTAAGCGCAGGCTACGGATTGTCTATCACATCCTGACGTAGCGCATGCTACGACTCTAGCATGCGCTACGTGATGCTAGTAGAAATGCATTGTCTCGCTTCGATTTCTATCAGCGCACACTTCATTTAAACGCGTTACTTTAAATCAACACATTTTATGTAGTCAGATACCAACTGTTTTCATGGTCCAGTTATCCCTGAAGGGAAAACCAAGGCTCTACAGAGCTTTATAGTGTTTAAAGTATTCGTGAAGATGCAGTGATAGAGACAGACGTATTTCTATGCAGTTCATTCTTTCAATGGACTTCCCTTCTGCTAAGTAGGTAACGTAGCAAAAGAGAAATCAATATTGTAAATTTCAAAGTATTAGCAAAGTATTTTTTATTTAATTGTCTTTAAAATATTTGAATATATCAAATCAGAATTTCGGTAGGTAAGTAAATATACCAAATTCAAAAAGCCTTGCTAAAATTTTCTAATGATTATTAGTGGCTATAACGTTTTTGGCTTGTAACATCAATTAGGACCCTTTCAAAATAAATATATAATTATAACGATAATGAAGCAGCTGCACGTTATCGCAACGAAAACCCGAAACGTTGATGAAACTTTTCACAGATGTTTTAAAATTCAGGCGGTCACGCGTTACATTAAATTTAACTTCTATTTGAAGAGGACGTTTAATCGGTTGTTAACGGTCGGTGACCGTGGTAAATCTCGGGTAATCCGGCGTAGAACAAATATAGTTGAGAGGTAGATAAGGTGCGTCCGGTGCGCCGCTAATGTGCCATTTGTATGGTGATGTCGACCCGCGATGTGTGCCCGCTACCCGCCACTCGCCACCCATGATGTGAGACGATTCCTTACGTGACATTCACGTCACTTGCCCCGCTGCTGTTCATAAGTACCGGGCAATAGGCATTCGTTTTACTCTCATAGTCAGGCCGCACTATTTCTAAGTTATTACTGCTTTAGTAAAATCTGTGTTTATATTGTACTTGCCTATAGAAAACTTTTAGGATTACCAAACTAATAGTAGGTACGTAGTTAAAGCTACTACGCTCTAATATTGTCACAAAGTACAAAGGTACATAGAATTAGTCGTTGCTGACTGCCTTCGTGGTCCGGTGTATAGCGTATGCGTCTACTGGTCGCTAGGTACCGTGTTCGATTCCCGGATCGGGCAAAAGTTTTACTGAGTTTTCCGAATATTCTACGTAGCAGCACAATGTCTGGCGATGTGCCCGGTAACAGCAATAAGCTCGCTCTCTGTGACGTGGGACCTGAAATTTATAAGGAGAAATGAATGTGTAATATTGCACCTCCGCTCTACCACTACGGGGACACAGGCGTGACGATACAATAAAAAAAAAAACTAGACACTTACTTGGCGTTAACTTTATCTAACCTCTCTGTAACTATTCCAGAGGATTTTTAAAGTACTAATTCAACGGGCACTAATAACATCTACACTAGAAACTGTTTACAGAGTGTTACACGTGTGGATCGAACCTTTAGCTTAGCCTGACAAGGAGATCGTCAGTTCACTATGCATTGATACAGTATGCGTTGTAGTCGCCTGTACATAGGTATAAGTGCACTGCTTTGTCAAAGCTTCTGTAATGTTCACAGAGTATGGTACATTACTCTTTATTCTGATCTGTACAATACGAGTACGTTGTCATGTATTCATCTGGCCTGCAAAATATTGCATTTTCGATTTATTTCTTTATTTACTGCCTCGTTGGTCTCGCGGCATAAATGTGCGCGTGGGATTGGGTCTCGGGTTCGATTCCCGGGTCGCAAAGTGTTATTGGGTTTTTCCGTTAGGAAATTCTCAGTAGCAGCACGGAGTCTGGTTATGTGCCCGGTACGGCAATAGGCTCGCCCCCTATTACGTGGGACCTAAAAATTCATGGCGAAATGTGGGTGTAATAATACACCCTATCTCTTCGGGGATACAGGCGTGAGTCTATAAAAAGAAGTTTTATTTACCCTATCTTCTTAGGTTTTAAGCAAGATCGGAGACTCTCCCTAATTAAAAATCTACAGTTAGATTTAAGAAGATAAACTACATAAATATCTTTATAGAGTACTAGGTATGTACTTCTACAACTACACCAATCAGAAACAGGTGTGTTTTCCCTTTGATTTGGTTATGCGAGTCATTTCTCACGATATTTGGTAAATCCCAAAAGATATACTTATTTATATTTAAAATCACAAATGAGCTACACAGTTACAGATTACGAAATTAGGAAGGACTTTACTTAAATTTTCGTCAGTCAGGCCACTTATCCGTACAGCACGGGCACTACATCACCCCTTTTGAGCCAGACCGTTTTGGTTCTCTAAGTACCTATAATACATTTTGAATAGCTAATTAATAAATATCTAACCATGCTTCAAAAACTCAAAATATTCTAAATTTATCTTAATCTTGTCTTCTCATTTTAGATATTAATATGATTAATATTTTACAATCACTAAAATTTTCTTTAGCCAAGGAAAGTTTACATTCACCGTGCCGACGGTGATACAAACTGTACACGTGGATATAAAACCGGCGCAGAGCAAACACAACCGACAATGTTTGTTCGCTGCTCAAAAAAATGAGCGGTGGAGGTCAGTTCATTTACATGGTAAACATGCGCTTAGAATGGACCGTCACGTGCGGTCAGTCGCTCACAAGACCGGCTATCAAGGACAGGGCGCCGGCACCACTCTAAATAATATACAGCCTTTTAATTTCACACTACACACAGATATTTACAGCTTTAATAAAATCTTGTTGCTTACGTAAAAAGGGTACACACGTGTATTGTTCAGGTAACGTCCAAACATCTGTTTTGTATTCGTAGGCGTTTTCTCTAGATTCAGAATTTTCCGAAAACTGCTAGCGTTTTTCCTGAATCGGAATGCCGCGTCAACATATTTTTGACTACGACAGTTTATTGTGTTATGATATGCGTCGAAGCAATCGTACGAAGTGAAAATGTTTTGTTATACATATACAATATACCTACCTATATGGGCTGTACAATGTACTCCTATTTTTATACTTGTTTAAGCTGCTGTCTTTACAATAAGTACAATGATTTTCTATCTAAAACTAGTTGTTAAGAAGAATTTCTTAACTCCCACTTTAAAAAGGATGTTCATAGGTACTTCGTCGTGAGCAGCCTAGACAATTATGTATTTAGGATGTAACATTTCCAGCACACCGTTCGCTATGCGCTTAATACTGATAATAAACTGTAGATATGGTTATTTTCGGTGTTATGAAATTCACAAGCTATAAGATACTTCATTTTATAATCGTTGTATATGTTAAAACACTCTTCAGACTCATATGCAAAAAGCTATACTTAGTAAAACTAGAACAATATCATAGAAAAGGTGCCATTGCATTGCAAGCCCTAAGGCTTATTATAGACGTAATGAGCTTTAGAAATGCAAAAATCCTTTACAATTAATTTTATCTTTGAAACTATGGCGGACCCCTATAATAATGCTTGATGCCGATAATTTAATTTAGCCTTGATGGTATTGCGGATGAGTCGGCGGTAAGAGTGCGTCATTAGCGGTTATCACTTCATTCCGGATGAAAAAACTTCAACAGCCCTCGCCTCTCACGTGCGCTTTTGATTTATTAATTTTCACCTTCATAAATATGGTACATGCCTGTATAATGAGATGGAATAGCGACGATGCTATAAAATTACATCGTTTATCTAAACATTACTAGTTATCTAGATATTGAATATCTATGTAAGGGTACGCAAGAATACCAGGCTGTAGTATTGTAGAAGGGGTCGCTTTTAGAAAAACCATTTGGTCGCTTTGTACGGTTTATTCGTATTGAAGCCAATAAATAATATAAACATGCACGATCTAGCTTAGAATTTCCAGATATGATGACAGTAACAAGTTTATTTTTTTAGAAATCAAAGCTAAAGTGTATATTGGTGAGTCGGTCGCTGAAGACCTCGTAGAACATTCGTCGACAAAATTAAGGCGCTGTACCTAGTCAAAATAGGCTTCACAAAACAGTTTTTTAGCCAAATGTATACATTTTAGAGCAGCTAAAAAAATATATGTTAATCTTGATCATATTTATGGGGGGACCATTGTGTTCAAAACACGTTTTCGGTAAATTTTCTCGATAAAAAGAAACACAAAATAACCATTAAAATTGAAATTGTAGCAATTGTAACTGTATTATTTATAAACAAATCTTGATAATATTAATAACAGTGATGTAATATATAATAATAAAGGGAACTGTTGTTTTTATTTATCGATTGGAATAAGATATTTGTAAGGATTAATGTATTTAATGATCAATAACTCGTTCTGAACGTCCCGTCGTCATCGCGCTTCTCTTTCTTATGTATACAATCCGACAGTAACAGCAACACCTGAACTCAGTGTACTGTACACAGCGCCTTAAGTACCTACGTTTTGAAAAAAGGAAAGGTCCGAAGCACCTGCAAGGCTGCAACCGGCGAGCATATATTATTCACTCTACATTTACACATACAATATGTTTCCGAATTCCTAGTTGCAAAATAGCGTTACAGATTTTCTGGTAGAGTTCTTGGCATGGTAATAGAAATTGAATGTCATCACATTAATTACTATATTATATAATATTTCAATTACTTGGTGATTGAGTGTTTGCTGAATTCATAAGGGCACAGGCTCGATTTCTGGATCAGACAAACTGTTACCTACTAACATTTATCTTTTAGGTAGATCCAAAATATATAATACCCTGGCTGATGTAGGCTCACTATTAGGTATGTGGGCTGTTGTCTAAACCAGAATGACGAAGTTTCATGTTGTTGGTATTACTTAGGTATCATATTTCTCTGTAATATAATTTTTGAGTATAGATCAAAACTAATTAATCGGTAAATAGTATGTCATTAATAAATGAATGAGACATGTGCTATGGGACACCGCACACCGTGCCAATTTACTACCTACTATCTCAATCCTATTAAAACCTGTTCTACCATCTACCTATAAATGACGGTCAAATAACGCGTAAATAGATACATAATTATGTTACCTATAGAAAAGAATGTCGAGACAGAACGAACTGTCATCATTATCACACAGGTTTGTTCTGGGTCGGCATCCAACCCATGGTCTCCGGTGTTAATCAGGGTTAGGTACTAGCTTTTCAAAGGCCACCTAATAACCATTAGATAGTTAATATAAGTTTACGTAGTAGATTTAGCGCGCAGGTAATGTCTGCGGTTTTTCATTTGAATTGACGTCATTTGACATTGACCAATACAACATTTGTAGGCATAATTTTTAATATCGTCCTTTCATAGAGAAAAACAACACTAGTCATAGACCGCGCGCAAATTGCACAAAAATGAATTTTGAGTACTGAGTGAAAAGGAGCCGGGTTTAGGTAGGTAACATCTAGTGCCGTCGAACTAAACAATGAGTCCGGATCCAACGAAATTATTCTTGCAAAGGGAGCCTTGAAGTACCATTATTTTAATCTGTCTAGACTGTCTAAAGGTTCCTAAAGATTCTTCAACATTTTCGAAATATTTATGAGTATTTCTTAAGCCACTTCAGGTTGTTTACCGTAGAACTACTGAAATGTCTGCCTAGATATTTTTATTTACTTAGTAGGTACAGATTGTTACACATTAGGTAAACCAATTTTGTTTACCAACAAACAACCTTATCCAAAAATAAATACTGGTATTTTTTGTACGTAAGGTCGAAATGTAAGTAATTACTTTTGAATCAATAAAACAGTAACAGAAGCTGCATCCAAGCCTGTTGTAAGTATATCTGGCTAGTTATTGTACTCCGTTCTACCGAATACGCTGCCTCGCTGAGAGGATTGCAAAGTCAGCAGCACGCCCGATCGATAGACACGCATCTCCGCCTGTCTACGTCTACCAAAAGCTTTTTGTTCCTACTGTACATAACCGGGGATTTCAACTAATTATGATATGTCAATTTTTCAGGTCTGAGATTTAATTATTTGTTTTCTGTCTCGTATTGGCTGAAAGTACCTAGATAATTAATAAGATATCACACAATTTTTGGTTCTACATACAATATAACATTAAAACATAACTTCACGCCTCGCTCCCCGAAGGGGTTGGCAGAGCTGTATTAAACACCCACACTTCGCTAGTTATGTTTCGGTACCAATGTAATAGGGGGTGAGCCTATTGCCATCTATCGGGCACATTGTTAAGCGAGCAATAATTTCGAAAAGTCAGAGGTGTGTGCCCGGGGTAACTGAGGATCGAACCCGAGGCCATCGTCTCGGCAGTCCGTTACGTACACCATTGGGCTATCGCCGCTCTTTTTGGCTCTAGTCAGTTTGATTTGATTTCTTTCAATGACGATGAACCTAATTACAGGCAGCGATAGCCTAGTGGAGATACCAACGGCCTACCATGATCCACGGCGCGCACCACTGTCATTTGCTTTGCCCAATGCTTCGGCGAGCACGTTTCGATCCCGGCTGTCATTAAGATCTTTGTCAGTCGTTATTGGCAGTCAGGGAGGTTAGGTCATCAACAAAATGTCAAGTGAGTAGGTATAATTAAGTATTTACAATGAATACAGATGATTTACAATAAAGAAGCTTATTTCTTATGGATGTCATGTGCCGATTAAAGTTGGCGTATTGACGGTTGTCATTAGTGTAGTTCGTAGTTGGCGCCGTTGGCGGCGCTAGCGTCTTTCGCCATCTGTCTTGCATTGCTTTGGCGTAAGAAATAGACAGCTGTTGCACTGACACTCACGCGACTGTTACGCTGCCAAGCGGCAATTTGGGTCGCAGAAAGTTTGTCTTAAAAGCGGCAATAAGAAAAACATCTCTATAAATAAATATCTATGCTCTATGGTATTTATATCTATAAAGATAAAATTAGGTATAAGTTAAAAATTAACTCAGACCGTTTTTAAGTCCAGTATCGTAAAAAGGGGCATTTAGACACTGGCCTAAATCTTCTAGCAAATCCCTAGTTTTACGGCCCGGTCTAAACCTGTAGGTATCTAGAGCCTGTCCAAGTTGTTATGTATACCTCCCAGACAAAGCTATGATTTCTAAGAAGCGAATTTTAGCTATAGGTACCTACCTACACAAAGTCTGGTCTGTTGTATTATCGGCTATCACCCTAAAACGAATAGAAAGATATTTAATAAATAGCGCAATATTAAGCCTATTTTAAGGCATTTTTGAGGCAGCGATAGCCTAGTGGAGATACCAAGGGACTGCCTTGCAGAGGGTATCGGGTTCGAATCCACGGCGCGCACCAATGACTTTTCGAAGTTAACTGCGCATTAAATTGTTAATTATCGCTTGCCCCGTGCCTCGGAGAGCACGTTAAACCGTCGGTCCCGACTGTCATGAAGATCTTTGACAGTCGATACGGGGAGTCGGTACCCTCAAATAAACTGATACTGGTTTAAACCATGGAATATCGCTATACCTTTGGGATGCATAGGTCAGACGGCAGTCGCTCTCTGAAAAAGTACCTATATATATTCCGCCATATCTCGTTAGACTAGTAAGCGGACCTCGGGCTCCAAGGCGTGTAGATCTTGGATGCAACCGGGATAACGCTTGGGCGATAATGATGATTAAGCCTACCTATATTCAAAAGCCTTCGCCTTCGTCTTGGCAAAGTGCTTTAGAGCTCTTAAACTGCTAATCCGTTTTTTTATAAAACATATATATAGCTAAGAACCACCGCGATGAACAAGGCTTTTGATTAAAAAAACAGCCAAGTGCATGTCGAGCCACGCACAATATACATATATTGTACCATATTATATAGGGTTCCGTAGGAGCCCTTACCTAATGTCCTAAGAATAAAATAAGGACTCGATCACAATTTAGTCAATTTTTCGCTGGCCAATGTAAGTAAGTTACATTTTAATCGATTATTACCACTTAATTAGTTTATTCTAATGAGCCACTATAATTATTTTAAATACTTAGCTCATATATGCTTAATTGATTACCTAATGCATAAATTGTTCCTTAAATTTACCTACTAAAAGCGCCCCTGGTGAAGTAAAGGTATGGTTAGTAGGGGCCGCTAGTGCAAACTCAAACTAGGCCTGCTGTACTTACATGAGATCTAGTGCGAGTTTGGCCGCGATGCAATTCGTTTCTCGACGGGAACAATATTTCTATTCATTCTTTAAAAGCTTCCCTGGCAGATAGCAACGGCCAGTCGAGACCACCAGAAGGTGCGTTTAGAAATATACGGAAATTGCTCCCATCGAGAAACGACTCGCAATTCGATCAACTTGCACTAGACCAGTAATCTGTGCACTAATCACTAAATGTGAGTAATATGCACGCTAGTGTAACCTAGTGGCGTATCTAGGAACTACATTACAATTATTATTACTCTAACGCTGTTGTTATTTAGTTAGTGTTTTGTCTAAAGGATCCGTTTTATTTAAGTGTAAACAAATGCTTCTAATAACCGTCATACAATCATAAAAAATAATGTAGTTGTACGCTAAAACAGGTGAACACGGCACAACCCCATCTATTCTGCTCCTAATAAATAGATGGCGTTATTGGACCCCGTTTGCTATAAAGTTCAATTCGCTCTTTTATAACTTATTTTTACTAGTTTATTATTCTACATGCTTTATGTCCACGTTTCTAATATACGAATTAACATTGTCAAACAAAAGAAAAGACCTAGCTAGCTAATGAAAGTTAATAGAACGCTTAACGTTCACCTTTATCTAGCCAGACGAAGCAAACATTTTGCAAAACAGGATGAATTAAATATACCTAGAGGTTTTGTACATAAATATGATACCAAAGTCTACAACAACATCTGGGCATACTGGGCATGTACGCATAATTTATAAATTGAAAGTCTGAATCTGAAAGTTTTCTCCTAAATATTTTGCAGTGTTGCCATTCTCCAAAATTAAATAATTTTGTAAAATAGAACTAAAACTAGTCTCTCGGTTTGATATTATAATTTTATGTTAACAATTATTACGTAATTGAGAGCAAATTTAGGAATGTAAAAGTTATTACTACCTTCATAATGTACTTTCAGTGAAAGTGGTAGAATTAAATATTGCTAGACTTGTATTATTTTTTTGATAATGGTCATTATCTCTTATCTACGTCAAACACTGTGGACAAATGTCAAAATACTGTGATGGATCTGTGAATTGTTTGTTTGTAAGAAAAATCTCGTTAGAAAGTGTTTCCCTGCCACTAAAAATAAAGATTAAATACAAATTTCACTCAAAAGCAATATAGTCCTTAGTCCAGATCAAAAGTTTTACATGCCATTGTGGCATTATTCATCTAAGTGGTTAGCCTTGAAGTAGATGTCATCTATTAACTTGTATGAGTGTTGTTTATTCTACATTTTAGTAATATTAGTCGCAAATTCACGATTATATGGCTTTGATATTTGACTTATGTTTTACGACGATCCGGAAGAGGCATGTTTTATCTAAGTGTTCGGGAAAAAGGAGCAGGTTTAGTTGTAATCAGCTGGATTTGTCTGGCTGTGCTTTGCGCGGCTTCCACGGCGCCTTGTGACAAGACTCGCAGGATATTCACAGAGCAAAGCGGGGTCATCACTGATGGACCGACCACGTCGAATTACACACAAGTCAGTCACATGTCCACTAAATGTATGACATTGTCTAGAGTTCACTACTAACTCTTTTTACTATTCTAGGACTCTCACTGTGAGTGGCTCATCAAGGCGAAAAACAAAAGTCAGTACATTACATTGAGTTTCCTGCGTATGGGTACAGAATGTTCCTATGATTATGTGTTTGTGTATGACGGAGACTCATTTGACGCACCATTACTTGGAAGTTTTAGTGGAAAAACTGAGCCCCAAAATGTTACTGCTTCTAGTGGATATGTAAGTTATATTTTATGATGATCATATTCTTATGATGATATCATCTCGCTTAATAAGATTGTTTTTGTTTTTTAGATGTTAATATTACTGTATAGTGATACTAATTATGTTTTGGATGGATTCCGAGCAACATATGCAATACACAACTGTCCAAACAACTGCACAGGGAGAGGACTGTGTGTGACCAATAAATGTTTTTGTGTCGGCAACTGGGGTGGCCAGGACTGCAGTGTAGAACTGTGTCCTAATAGCTGCTCTGGCAATGGACACTGTAAAGGAGACAGATGTGTGTGTAAAAAGGGGTAAGAAATTTAAATAATTTTTAAAAATATAATCATAATTTCTCTTTTACTTAAATTATTAAATGCTTAAATTAATAGTTGTCAAACTGCAATTTAGTATTTGTAGAGCTGTGTCCAATATTCATTTAAGTGTAAAACATTTACAATAATAATAACACTTAATCCAATAACATTTAAATATTTATATCCACTTATTAAGTATTGCTCAAGATATTTACATATTACTCATATAAATATTTTCTTTTGACTTTTGTTTCAAACAACTGTGGTATTGAATATTTTATTATATAATTAGGAGTAACATAATTATGTAAAATAAAACTACTTATAGAACTAAACTATCCTAAACTATTAAAAATCAAAAGAGGAAATAATAAGAATGAAATACTACTGAAATACTGTGAAATAATATAGAAATTAAAAGCATCAAAACAAAATATTTACAGCAATAGTTACTGTTAACCTATAAACAAATAGTTTTTTGCAGTTTAATATTTTTACATCTTAGCCGTAAAGTCTTAAAGTATATATTGTCAATTAGCAGACAAATTGATACTTGATACTTGATACTTGATGGCACGGGCTGTTTCCGCAACTCCACGTCTTGGCGTGTATTTTGCGTGCGGGTGGGAATGGTGTCGTCACTCGAGCCACCCCAGCTCTTCGAGGAAGGCCAGCAGACTCTTGATGTGGCCCACGGCCTCCCTCAGGGTGCTGTATCTGCTCAGGTACTGCTGCCTGTACTGTGCAACCTCAGGGCAGTCGAGGAGCAGGTGGGCTGCCGTCTCGTCTGCTGCCATACAGGCCCTGCACAGCGGGCTGTCGGTGATACCTATAGTAAATAGGTGTTTATTAAAGAATCCGTGTCCTGTGTAGGCGGCCGTGACTGTCCGTAGTTGTTGTTTGGACAGCCGGAGGATTTGTTTAGCTATCTTACCGTCTACTGCGGGAAGAGCCTCCTTGGCCTGCCTACATGTTTCAATACCAATCCAGGACTGGTTGTGTTTGGTCCTGGTCCTATTTCTTACCAGGTTGCGATAAAAACCAGAAGGTAGGGGAATAATGGGCTCGGGTCCCACCACCTCTAAAGTGGCCCCTCTTCTGGCAAGTACGTCGGCTGCGTCATTCCCTCTTGAGCCACTGTGGCCCTTAATCCATTGCAGTGTTAATTTGTTTAGTTTACCTACCTCTGTTAGTTTCTGGTGGCATTCAAGCGTGAGCGCCGAGGTGACAGTATGGCTTTTGAGGGCTGAGAGGACAGCCTTACTATCTGAGAGGATCCTAATGGACCGTTCCCTTACCTCACGTGCCATGATTGCTGTGGCAGCTAGGATTATGCCAAAACATTCGGCCTGGTAGACCGTGTTGTAGGCTCCCAGCGGTGCTGCGATGTTGATGTTTAGGTCCTCGGAGAATACTCCTGAACCCGTACCTGTATCTGTTTTAGACCCATCTGTGAAGATCGTGAGCTCGTTGTGGTTAACTGCTCCTTCGTGTATGTCCTCGTACAGTTGGATTTTGTATTTCTTGTCGAAAACAAATTGTTTCGGTATACGGTCGCCAATGGCTTGTGTAATAGGAACTTCTTTAAAGAGTGTATTTAAGTTGTTAGTGTGCGGCGTGTTGGTGTCTTTCCAGAGCTTCAGGGCTCTTAGCCGGACTGCCGACATCGTTGCTTCCTGTTGTATGAACAGGTGCAATGGAGGCAGGTCCAGCAACACTTCAAGTGCCGCTGTTGGCGTTGTTTTCATACAGCCCGTGGCCGCTAGGCATGCAAGTCTTTGAAGCTTCTGAAGCTTGTTGGCGGCCGTTATTAGGTTGGTCCGAGGCCACCACACTACTGCGCCGTAGCTTACCATCGGACGTATTATTGTCTTATAGAGCCATAAGACAATTTTGGGGGATAGGCCCCATCGTTTACCTATCATCTTCTTGCACTGCCAGAAGATGATGCTGGCTTTATTGAGCTTATTTTCCATGTGGCTGTTCCATGTCAATTTGCTGTCGAGAGTGACGCCCAGGTACTTGACCTCGGTAGACAGCTTAAGCTCTGTATCAAATAGCCTGGGCAATCGGTAAGTACCCAGCGCGCGCTTGTGTGTGAACATAACTAGTTCGGTCTTGGTCGGGTTTACAGATAATTCGTACTCATTACACCACCACTCTACTATGCGTAGGGCTTGTTGGGTTAGGTCGTACACTGTACTGGTTACCTTACCTGAGGTGAGTATGGTTAGATCATCTGCATAACCTATTGTAAAGAAGTATCTCGCGTTGAGTTTGTCTATGAGTTCATTGATGACTAAGTTCCACAATAGCGGGGAGAGTACACCTCCCTGCGGGCACCCTTTAGTTATCAAGGCTGTCTGAGTGTCGCCTTGCAGGCGCACTACCCTTTTGCTGAGCATGTTTTGGATCCACTGTATGAGCATCTGGTCCACACCATGCCTGGCTAGGGCGTTGCTTATGCTGGAAAAGTTTGTCTTGTCGAAGGCTCCTTCTATGTCGATGAAGGTGCCCAGGCAGATGCTTTTTTGTTGTATAGCAGCTTCTATCTGGTTCACGACCTGATGTAAGGCCGATTCCGTCGATTTCCCTGAGCTGTATGCATGTTGGTTGGCATGTAAGGGTAGGTGCTTAAGAGCCCCACTTCTTAGTTCCCTCTCGCAAAGCCTTTCCAAGGCTTTAAGCATGAAGGAGGTGAGGCTTATTGGTCTAAAGGACTTTGCATGGGTATAGTCTGTTTTGCCTGGTTTTGGTATGAAGATTAGTTTAACTTCCCTCCACCTCTTCGGTATATATCTGAGGGCCAGGCTAGCCCTCATAATTGCCAGGAGTCTTTTAAGGACAGGTTCTCCTCCCCATTGTAATAACCCTGGGAAGATGCCATCCAGTCCGGCTGCTTTGAAGGGGTGGAAGCTATCGATGGCCCATCGGAGTTTTTCTTCTGTGACCACGTTGTTTGCGTGTCTCCATTCGTGTTCGGTCGCCACTGTTGGTGTATCGTGCCACGTTATTACCGGGGTGAGGACGCAGCCTGGGAAGTGTGTTTCGAGTAGGACGCGTCTTGTCTCCTCCTCCGATGTGGTGTATGTGTTATCCGGTTTACGGAGAGTACCTGGTGCAACCGTCGGTTGCTGGGCCAGTAGTTTCCTTACCCGGTTTGCTTGTTGGCAGGATTCAATGCTCCCACAGAATTTTCTCCATCCCATGGTGCGTCTGAATCTGAGGCATTTCCTGTAGTCTGATTTGGCCGCTTTATAAGCGTCCCAATCTGCGTCCGCGCTTGTGTTCATTGCCCTATTTAGAGACTTCCTTACCTTCTTGCGCTTACGTTCAAGTTCAGCGCCCCACCAGGGTTGTTTCCCCGGGGTTGAAGGCGGGGTGGTTTCCGGGCAAGCTGCATAATAGCTGTCAAGCATCGACTGCGTCAGTATACATACCTGATCGTCGATCTGTACAGTGTCACCCAGTACCGGCGGCGTGGCCGTAAGGGTAAGTTTCTCTTTAAGTAGTAGGACATACTTTGCTTTGTCAGTGTTGTGTGGTTTCCTGCGGGGCTGTGTGGGCTGTATATCGACTTTTATGGAGAAGCTGATCCATCTGTGGTCTGAGCATGATGCCTCTTTCGAGACGTGCCATCCCTTGATGCGTTCAGCCGCTCCTTCTGTTGCGAGAGTTAAGTCGATAATTGTCCGACTACGTTTAGTGACGAAGGTGGGCTCCGTACCTGTGTTTAATAGGGTAAGATTGGTGGTGAATAAGTATTCAACCAATGACATACCTCTGTTATTGTTGCAGTCCATGCCCCACATTTGGTGGTGGGCATTGGAGTCCGTTCCTATTACGACCTCCGTATTGGTTCTCTCGCACTGGTTAACCAGACGCGTGAGGTCGAACGGAGGCGGGTCTTCGGCCTCGGGCATGTAGACCGATGCGAAAACGACCGCTATACTCCTTGGCTGCTGTATTATTTCGATTTGTATTGCTGTGATGTCTCTGGAACAGAACTCCATTAAAGCTTGGGCTCTGATGTTTTTAGTTGTAAGTATGCAGGTTCTTGGATGTGTGTGGTCAGTAGAAGAGTAAATCTTACCTCCCAGACTGGAGAGGCCTCTAATGAGGCCACCCCTTATCCAAGGTTCCTGGATGAGCACGATGGCTGAATGTTGGACCTCCATCCACTTGCGCAGTTGCGCAGTGGCCGTTTGGCTATGATGGAGGTTGATTTGTAGGCAGCTGACGTCACTAGGCAGAGGGTTCATCTGTGGGTGATGTCCCCTCCCCCCCGACCCTCAGCTGCGTTAGGCCAGCCAGGATGTCGCCGGCCTCCACCCCGTCGTCCCGCCGCACCGGACTCAGGAGCAGGCTCTCATCTTCCGAGTTACCCTCGGCTGACGGGCCAGCCTCCGAGCCAGACGCGGCCGGCTCTGACGGGCCGGATTCCGCGGAGCATCCTGACTGGGTGTTTGAGACTTGCTGTGTGGAGTTGTCGCATCCCGGAGGATGGTCGACATACTTGCCTGTAGAGTCCCGGAACCGGACGTAGACTGCGCCCAGCCCCAACGCGAGGCGGCGCTCGTTCTGCACCAGGACTGGGACTTGTTCCTCCGGGATGCCCACGACCAGGAACCACCCACCTGACTGTCTCTCCGAGTGCAGCAGAGACCATTTGTCGACCGCCAACCAGGGGTTCTGGAACTCCAGAGCTCGACCTACGTCGCGCACGTCGTCCCAGACTCCCTGTTCGCTCGGAACGACAACGCCGCACCGCACTCTCTTCGGGGCCTCTTCCTGGCCCCTAACCTCCAGTTCGAAGCCCGGTGGTGGGACCAGGAGAGAGACCGCCTCCGTCAGCCAGGTACGCGTTGCCTCGTCGGCGCACCAGAGTTTGAGGACCCCGTCCGCGTACATGGGTTTCCCGGTGAACGCAGGGGCGGGGCGTTTTGGGGTTTTAGTCGACCAGGCGTCACTCAGGATCTTCCTTTGAATCTCCGTGAGTATCCGGTCCACGAACTCCTTCGGCAGGTTCCCTGTGCGCTTGCATGTTACTGCAACGCCCAGAGATGCCTTGGAGGCCTGTGCATAGGACTTACCTTTTATCGTGGAGGAGTCGAGGCGGGGCTTCTTGTGCTCCCCTCGAGGCGAGCTGGTCTCGTTGAGAGCACGTTTGGCCTCACCTCTTTCCTTGTTTCCGGCAGTTTTACCTGCCGTGTTTCCTGGTGGTGCTGGGGCTGGATGCCGTCCAGGGTGACCAGCCCGCCGCTTGGCGGCAGGCGGCTTCCCCGTACTGCCTCCGGTCTTCGTACACCCCCTACTGCTGAGCGCAGGCTGCGCGCTGGTCACATTACTGGGACCTGCGATAGCGGCCTGCTCCGCTGTTTTTGTAGAGGCAGCACCGGCTGCGGCAGCGGTTTGTGCCGCCTTCCGCCTTATTGCCAGGCGCTGTCTCTTGTTTTTGTTTGCCCTCTTTTTCTTCGCAGAGCTGGTAGCAGCGGGGCCACTCGGTTGTGTAGTGGGCGGGTGTTGGGCAGGATTGGTGGTCTTGCCCTTACCCTTGCCCTTGTGGTGGCTTACCACTTGCCAGCCTGCGAAGGAGGAGTCGTCTGCCCGCTTGATTTCAAACGGGCTGACGATTGTAAGGACGGGACCAGTACTAGCGTTAGCCAGCGCTGAAGTCTCGTCCTTGGGGGATGGTTTAACACCTGCAGCCGAGGCCACGGCGTCAACCATCTGTTTGGTTTTGGTTGATGCGGCGGGAACAGCTTTCGCTGACCCCGTCACAGTTGGGGTAATATTAGGATTTTCGGTATCCATGCAAGTTACTAAGACTTCATCCCTCTGGCTTCCCACCCTCCATGGAGCCCGCATCAGGGAACGTCATACCGGACGTTAGGATTACCAGAGGGATATAGGAACGCGGGGCTGGTTTACAGCACGACTTCGGGCGCCCGCTTGGGTCAACGGCCTGAGCCGAGTTACCAACTCTAGCCGTCATCCCTCGCTTGCGCCCTCCGTATAGCCTTCACCCACCTCATCAACAGCCGAAATAAATCCCGACTGCTGATGTGGACCCTACGTCCCTAGCCTGTGGCCCTCTGACGGGACACGATGGCCATTTCCCCCGCTGCGGCTCACAGCGGGGGCTACCGTTTAGCTTGAAATCAGGACCAAAGAGGGCGTGTTGCCTCACGGTCACATTACCGCCAGCGCCGCTCGGCTCAACCCCCCAGGACTCCGTCATCCCCGCGTACGGCGCTCGACTGCGCAGGTCCTAGCGCAGGTGGTCAGCTACTCTTACCCGTGACTTTTTACTACGAGCCCACACCCTCCCGACCACGAAGGGGCGTGATGAAGAGATGTGTTCCTGTATGTGGATGTGTGCGCGCATGTGTGTACGTGTGTGTATGTGCGTGTGTAATGTGCCTGTTGTTTGTGTTTCGGCTGGAGGTTTTGGTTGCATCCATTTCTGAAGGAACTGGACCAAGAACGGGCGGCAACCTCGAGAAGGATAGTCCACCAGCCTTGCCTAAGGGATCATCGCGACCTGCGCTACCCCTGAGACCATTCGCCACTCCCTGCACCGGACTCAGGTGCAGGGAGTAGAAGTCAGTGCAGTTCAGTGGTGTTAAATATGAGTTGACCTGCACGGACTTCCGCCCAGACAAATTGATACATACTTTTGTATTTATCATTCGCTTAACATCTCATCACAGTGACATGACATGTAATCAACATTTACTTCCTCATTAAATAAGCCTGTGGCATAATGTGTATTGCTGACTATCTCAAGAGTTTTTATTTAATTTCCTTAGTCACAGTCATGTGCAGTGGTTATGAAATAGGTAGAATGAGCAATGACAGTGTATGTATGTTTGGAAGCAAAAAATATCATACTATTTATGCAAATACCATAAGTTCAAACAAGAAATTAAAAGTATTTGAATGTTTATCACTTTATTGATGTTGTTTACTTTATTGTTATAAGAAATGTTAGGAGCATTGCTGGTAAATCTTTTATTTAGATTTTGTGACTTCATTTAATGCCCATTGAATATTTATTATTATTATTCTTAGGATTTATTAGAGCTTGCTAAATGGTAAGAGAAAACATTATGAGCAAACCTACTTGTCTGAGAAATCTCCATAATGTTCTCGAAAGTCATGTGAAGTCTGATAACCAGCACATAGCGGTCAACCAGAGAGGTCTATGGCTTTACCCTTCTCATAGTGAGAAGAGACCCATGCTCAGCAGTGGGACAGCATATTATGATTACTTTAGATAGCTAAGCTGGAAAGGAATGAATAGAAATACATTATTGTCAGAAATATAGTTACCTAAGTCATATTACATTATTAATTTTTTTGGTTATCAATATCCAGGTACTCGGGTGAGTCATGCTCCTTGAAGAAGACTGATAAAGAAGGCAACAGCTGGCACTGGCTGTCTCACACGGAAAGTGGAATGAGCAAGAGAGCAGCTCATACAGCAGTTTATGTTAACCATACAGACTCTCTATATGTGTTTGGAGGATATGATCTGAATAAAGTACTGGGCTTACTAGAAATATACAGGTTAGTTACATACTTAGCATTTATAATGTGTATAAGGTACACAGTAGAATAGCATATTAAACCACAGTCAATTTGCCTCTACAAGTAACACACTTGTGAAGACAACATTCAATGATTTACAAATACTTGAAAAATACATATTCCATATGGTCTATTATCTAATTACAATAATTATTGTTAATGAGACTTCCCTTCCTCATACTACATTGCAACCCATCACTTAATTGTTTAATTGCAATTAATGACGCTTTGGATATAGTGTACTAACACTGAGAATAACTTGTATCACATTAGACACATGTGACAAACTAAAGTTCACTTGTTTTTTAAATATTTTGCATATCTATTATAGCAGCGTCTACTAAGTACTATTGCATGACATCAAACATTGGCTTAATACTTAATTACTATACAAGAAATGTTTTGCAATCAATAAATATGTAGTAATTTGAAACAGATCTAGTAGTTTTGTATGACTGTTTTTTCATGAATAATTTAACTGTTTCGTTGAAACAATTATAGAACAAAGGAACTTATCTACTCACCATAGATAATTGTTATGATCATTCTGACACTGTAGTGCCGTTCAAAATGCATTTTTAATTACAGGTGAGTTATCGTATAATCTGCATAATAAGATCAAAATGACATGTATTTTCATTTTACAGGTTTTCAACTAGTCAATGGTATGATGAAAATGGTAAAGTTTTACGTAGGTACCCCACTAATGAGGAAATAGACAAATCATTGTTGACTCTTTTCACGAAGGTAAGATGTTTCATTGTCTTAATTTAAAACTTTTTAGGCTTTCCATGTGATGGACCTCCATATTTGTAGATTTCTAGAGTATTATAGAAATGGGTATAATATGCAGTCATGTGAAGGCCCATCCACACGGCACAATTTTACCATTGACCAAATTTTCAATCGAATTGGCTTTGCCCGTCTACACGACACAATCAAATCGCTGATTTACATTTCGTCCACCCGATTGGTTAAAATCTGGTGGTACCGCCCACCCGATGAACTTGAGTTGGACGACTGGCGTTCTACACGTCACGATTTCATCAAGTGATTTAGTCAATTTGGACTTAAAATCGTGTCGTGTGGATAGGCCTTAATCTGTGAGTTGTAGTTGCTAATTGAAGTTAATTGTTTGCGTACATACTTATATTTATAGAATTTATTATGATATTAAATCCTATTTAAATTTACAGGGTAATGTAGATGGCAGCTGGCCAATAAGCAACAGGAGCTCACTATTTAATTTACTTTTATCATCATTCTCGAATCAAGACAAGACCACATTACCTCTTATGTATACAAACGCGCCCACACCATATTCAGAAAGTTATTTACATTTTACCGAGCAACCTGAAGTATTGAATAATGTCATTGATAACATTACAAAACCTGAACCGAGGTATGGTCACTCGGCGTGCGCTTTCGGCAGTGGCTTCGTTTTGTATGGTGGGAAGCTTTCTGATGGCAGTTTATCATCGGAATTGTGGCTGTATGACGCTGAAAAGAATGTTTGGACGCTCCGAGCGGCCAATGCCACCTTCACTCCTCCCGGACTGACCCGCCACACGTTAACCGCAGTCAGAGACGAATTATACCTGTTTGGTGGCAGCACAGTTGATGGGGAGTTTTCCTCAAGGTAAATATAGCTTTTAACATATTTCTGTGATGTCGTCCTTTTGAATTATTTCCTTCAGGTCCACGTGAATATGCAGAGTGCTACTGCAATGAACTTGCCTGCATTTACAGTAGTGAACTAAAGTAGCGCGACAACATCAGGAAGTTCCGTGGGTGAACAATGACCCTCAGTAATAAGGAAATTGTCGTCAGAGTAGCAATTCAATTAGCTCGATAGTTTTATTGTACCTAAATTGACGATAAAAATTAAACCAATTAACCATATATGGACGATTTATCTTAAATGTAAAGGTGGCGTCAAACTTTGTGCACGGTCAGAGGGAAAAGGAGACACTTACGCTTGCATGTTTTACGGGCCTGACTACTAGATCAGTACAAAATTTGCGAGAAATTGAATGTTATGATCGAGGCCGTGGGTTCGATTCCCACCCAGGACAAATATTTGTGTTATGAGCTCGATTGATTGATCCGGGGTTGATTGATTGGTCTAGGGGCATTTATTCTATTATATGTTGGTTTGTATTTAAAAATGTATTATAGGCATGTTTATCAGTTGTTTGGCTCCCAGAGTTCAAGCCCTGCTTAGTCTTGGATCAGATGATGGTGTATGAATTGTCCTCAAATATTATAATAATCGATTTTAAACTTTCGCGATTTGTATACATCATACAAAATAATTTCGCGGAGAGGTTGTCTCTCCGCGACCACGCTCGGTGCAAGACGAGCGAAACGTCGGAAACAAATAGGTATTTATACCTTAAATAAGTTAAGTTAACGCGATTAAAACCCGCTAAAATATTATAATATTATTGTAATTACAATTTTGTCACAACTTACAACGGTGTTCCTAATTTTGTTATTGCTTTTGCAGTATGTACAAGATAAAGCTGAGTGACGTAGCGACGGAGACGTGGGAGAAAGTTCGAGTCAGAGGCGGCAAGGAGCTGGACGTTAGAGTGGTGGCGCACACCGCGGTGTATCACTCTCATTCCAACTCGATATTAGTTTATGGAGGCGTGGTCGCTAGCGTTGCAAGGTAACCTTTTTTATTGATGATAATAATATGTAGTAGGTATAGGAAGTCGGATTAGCTTTTTAGACCAAGTCTATTATTACTTTCCTCATTTCTCTTGATCTGAATAAAACCTTTAGATTAGGATTTTAAATAAGTTCATGCGAAAATAAGCCGAAAATATTTCGAAAGGTGTGACGAGAATACCTTTCGAAATTCAAATATACTAGAGATAACGTAGGCTGCAGGTACAATTCACGATACGCTTTCGCCCCACTTTATATATATTATATATTTTTGGTTAGTACCCAATATTGGAGATATATTTCAGACCTTACACCGTGGGCGCCAGGAAAGGGGGTGCAAGAAGGTGTACCTACTTGCACCCCACTGGCATGGAAATTTGAACAGGCCACCACTATTTTGTTAAAATTAGTTTCTTCCTGCGAACTTTTATGCACCCCTCTGAAAATAAATCTGCTGGCGTATGCATATAGTTCAAAATCTGAGTTTTGTTTACCAGCAGTACGGCACTACGTGTGAAATCAATGTCAAGGAAATGCATCGACTTAGCACGTGAGCTAGATCGATGTACTGGCGTGCAATTATTTATTCACCTTACAATTACGTCTAAGGTCAAACATAAATTGAATGTTTGCATTATTACCTGCTGGTAAATGGGTAAACAAAAAGTAAAACGTTTCCATCTAAGTATGTACCTATGTTTACGTAGGATACGATACCTGTAGGTGTAATCTTAACTTGGGCGGATCCCCAGGAGGGGAAGGGCTTAGGGGCCCAAGACTCCAAAAGCATCCGTTTTCTTCCAAAGACTAATTACTTTTACTGTTTTACTTGAGAAAACTTCCATTCACCAGGTTCAAGGGAAAATTACCCCTTAGGGACAGAAGTTGCCAAAACAAAATCCTATATCCTTCACTGAATCTCAACACTATGGTTCTACTACTCAAATTCTACTTCACTGAGTAAACTCCTAATTTAATCTAATAATCTTCAGGTTCTCAAAGCTGTCAGACAGAATGTTCGCTTTCGATATAGACTACAGGCACTGGAGTGAGATACACTATCCTAGAGCTCACTTACGAGATACATACGTGCCCAGGGAAAGAGCTTTTCACACAGCAACTGTTATAGGTATGTATCTTATGCAATGCAATTTTCCTTGACTAGACTTGCCAAAGTAATGTTCATAGAAGTACCTATTTGGATGGGGTGGCCGCTTGTGTGTCGTTTATATTAAAGTCCTATCGTGCTTCGACAATCACGTAGAGCCGCTGATTTGTTTTTCTCGAGACAGCGATCTATAAACGCCTCTATCTATAAATATATTTAGACAGATAAGCTTCTTTGATTGAATTTATTTTTATGTAATATTTCTAAGTGGCTCGTAACTTAAAACTCAATATTAGTCTATGAATGGAATACAATAAGCCTTTCATTGTCTTCTGCTTCAATGGCCGTCAAAAGCTTTTAGTCAATAATTTTCGTATTTTTGTTTACAGGAAATTATCTGGTTGTATTTGGTGGATACTCTCATCGACACAATAGAGAAGAAATCTGTTACGATGGTCAAATGTACATCTATCACCTTGGTTGTCACTCGTGGATACCTCTAGACGTACTAGGAAAAGTTCGCAAGTTCTATCCTAAAAAGCAAGGAGTGTTCGCTCACGCGGCGGCCTTGAGACCACCCTCTACTTTGTTGATAGCTGGTGGTTACCATGGCAATGTCAATGGTAAGAACTTTAAGTTTATTTATGTTTTCTAAATTGACACTTAGGTGGCAGCAGGGTCGGATTCAGGGGGTGGAGCTAAGGGGTACAATTCTTCAAAGGCATTTGTTTTCTTCTAAAGACAAATTAGTTTTTAATGTCTTCTTATTAAATCTGGTTCAAGCCAAAATAAGGCCCCTCAACAAAATCCTGGATTCGACACTGTGTAGCGTCTGCCTTATAAATGTCATAAAGTGTTGTGGTCTGATTTTCATCATGTAGTTTTCTATTTAGAATAATCATAAGCTCAATAATAATATGTTTAATACCGTTTATGGTTTTATTAAATGTACACGATAGTGTATGGGTATTTTGTATTGGCTGCTGTATCAATATTTATACATATTTATGTAAATGTATTGCACATTCACATAAATATGCTAACATTGACAGAATCTGCAATGCTGCGTTTTTGTTGGTTTAAGAATACAAGCTATTTATTGAAACAATTGTAGCATCACGTAAAGTTGGAAAATATTTGTGGGTGACGGCAATAATTTCTTTTATTTTGTCTGTGGTTTTCTGGAAAATAATCGCATCCAAATAAATGTTTTTGATAGTAACATAAACAGTAGGTCATTGTCACATTGATTTTGTTTCAGGTGACCTACTAGCATATATGGTGCCTAGTTGGCAAGCAGGTATCACCGACAATCACCCAGAATCAGCTTGTCGACGACATCGCACGCAGCCGGAATGCTTAGCAGATCCCGAATGCGGCTGGTGCTCTGCCGATGATGTAAGAATCCTGTTAATAAACACGGTTGATTCTTCATTAAAACTTTCTTTCTTTCTCCTGTGAATGTGTGGCCAATTAACCCTACAGATAATCGAAAAAAAAATGATTTCGATTGGTTTACACCAATGGTGGTCACATTCACTCATTCCTGCAAGACATAGAATTTCGACAACTACCCTCACAATCTTTTAAAACTCCAAAGAAAAATCGTTGTTGTCACTGAAACTTGTAGTCCATCAACTTGTGTGTTATCTATCATGATTTTAAATCAATTATTGATATTTTAAAAAAATTCCTCTTTCACAGACTTGCTACGGCAGGACCATAGGTTCAAATTGTACAACAAATCTACAGTCTATACGATGTGGAGGAATATGCCCGGCGCTCGGCGACTGTCACTCTTGCCTTATCCATGGACCGCCTCTAGGCAACCTGAACAGCACACGAACACCGCTACCGTCCGTCAGTACTAAATTGGGCTTGGACCAGTGCAACTGGTGTGTTCAGAACGCGAGATGTCATCATAAAGACGGTAATACAAACTTATTCTTTAGTAAAATAGTTTTATTGCTATACTTTGACTTTTATTGACAATTGGATTTATCCTTACAGATAGTTACGGCGTTTGTGGCGAGGATACGCCGTCGGAAAACCCCGGCTGGTGGGGCCCAACCGGCACAGAAGTAACAACACCAGAAGAATGTAAAAATTCAGACAAACGTCCCGGTCTCACGTTCCTTCGGTATCAACAGCCAGCCGATTGGAACCACCCAGACGGTGTGTCGGTGGTGAACGCGACAACTGTGGACTGGGGGACGGGGAGCGGCAGTAATCATATATTGAGTGGGGCCAGTGAGGCGCGACTGCGGGGTTGGTTGCGTATACCACAGCACTGGAACGGTACTGGCGAATTGCTCCATATCTGCGCTGGCTACGCGAATATTTCTCTCGCCCTGGGTGATGCTGTCGGGCCTGTCGCCAACCTCACTGCACAACCCTCTGCCTGCTCGCTGGTCGACTGGCCAAATCTGCTGCCCGGCCGAACTGCAGTCGACATGCACGCGAATGATTCGCTCCACACGGGCCTCTATCCGTCTCATCATCACGCTAAAATGGAATTACTGCACAACAAGTCCCAAGAGAGTGCTAAGGTAACTTATTATTGAATATAATTATATGACTTAATTTTGTAAATATCTTGTAATGTATGGTTACCATATCTTTCATTTTTGTGCTGACAGTATGCAGCGCGGCACTCAATGCTTATTTGTTACAAGATCATACAAAATAAATTAGCGGGTATTAATCGCATACAACTAACTTATTTAAGGTATAAATACCTATTTGGTTCCGACGTTTCGCTCGTCTTGCACCGAGCGTGGTCGTGGAGAGACTGATGAGAGCTCAGCGCCGTCTTGTGGAAGTGTGGGTTCCGGCACTGATGACTGGATTCCAATATGAGATACAATTTCAACCGGGAGGATGGATATAGATTATCGGTTACTTGGAATCCAGTCATCAGCAAGTGTAGTCACCGCCGCAGTGATAAATCTCAACAGCGTGTAGACGTCATTAGTGTAGTGTGTCGGAGTACCGACATTGCGAACTTAAATAAAGACCAAGTGAGGGTAGGTGCCGAAACCCACACTTCCACAAGACGGCGCTGAGCTCTCATCAGTCTCTCCGCGACCACGCTCGGTGCAAGACGAGCGAAACGTCGGAACCAAATAGGTATTTATACCTTAAATAAGTTAGTAGTACGCGATTAAGACCCGCTAATTTATTTTGTATGATGTATACAAATCGCGAAAGTTTAAAATCGATTGTTACAAGATGATTGCTTTTTCAGGTATTTACATTTGAATTTCTGGAGCCCTACTCGGACGGTCAGTGCTCAAAATATGACAACTGCCTGCTGTGCCTCTCGGACGCGGCGTGCGGGTGGTGCGAGCTGACCAACCGGTGCGAGTCGCGCAGCACGGACGAGACGACGACGTGCGTGGCGGAGGGCGAGTGGCGCTACCTGACGCTGCAGCCGGCCGCCTGCCCCAACTGCTCCAACTACATCAGCTGCGAGCGCTGCGTGCGCGCCAACTACTGCGAGTGGTGGGCGGACGAGGCGCGTTGTGCCCGCCGCGGCCGAGCCGCCGGCGCCGTGGTGGCCGCCGCCGCCTGCCCCGCGCCCTGCCGCCTGCGCGCCGACTGCGAGCACTGCCTGGACGAGCGCGGGCGCTGCGTGTGGTGCGAGGCCACGCGCCAGTGCTTCAGCTTCAGCGTGTACACCAGCGAGTACCAGTTCGGGCTGTGCCGCGAGTGGCTGGACCGCGCCTCCTCGCCGCCCGACGACCCGCAGCGCAAGTCGGGCCAGTGCAAGTCGTGCCGCCGCCACGCCTCGTGCTCGCACTGCCTGCGCAGCATGGGCTGCGGCTGGTGCTTCTCGCACGAGAACCCCATCAAGGGCGCCTGCACCGAGGGCGACTTCACGCACTCGCACCAAGACTGCGCCGCCGTGCTCAACGTCACCGCCGCCGACGCCGGCTGGGCCTACGCGCAGTGCCCCGACGTCGACGAGTGCGGCCTCAACCTGCACGACTGTAACGAGAATGCCATATGTAACAACACTCACGGCTCGTACACGTGTAAATGTAAGCAGGGATACATCGGGGACGGGAAGAAGAGCTGCATGCGGACGTGCTATAACGTCTGTATACACGGCTACTGTCTCGGGCCGCCTCATTACAAGTGCAGCTGCGATTTGGGGTGGACGGGCGCCGATTGCTCTATCAACTGTGGCTGCCACAATCATTCGACGTGTAAAACCGGCGTCGGTAGATGTGACGAGTGTAAAGATTGGACGGAGGGCGAATTTTGCGAGTCGTGTAAACCCGGCAGCCACGGTAACGCGACCACGGGGCAAGGCTGTCGGCGATGCGATTGTAACGATCACGGTGACGAGACGCGCGGTGTTTGTGACGTCACCACAGGAGAATGTATATGCAAGGATAACACAGAGGGTCTCAACTGCGAACGATGTAAACCTAAATTTTACGGAGATCCGAGACACGGAGGTCGGTGCTACTACCAATGCGAGCCTAGAGGAATGTTAAACGCCACCCAGACTGAGGGAATCGGATCATATAAAACTGATCCTGATATTAAAGCAATCGGCCCCTCTAAGGAATGTTTGTGGATTATTTCCGCGGATGACATAAATGACGCCATTATTCAATTTACTATAAATTCTTCAACGTTTGACGTGCCCTGTGACGAAAACGCCGTATACGTGTATGACGGCCTTGGTGGTGTACCCGATCTGAGCAACAATCAGCAGAGTCAACTGTTGGGTGTATTCTGTAACGGCGCCTCTTCTGGTGTCGTGGAGGCACGCAGTGGTAATTTAACAGTACATTACAAACAGGGTCAACCTGAGCAAGGTTTCGAAGGGGTTTATAAAGTGATCGCCTGTGACGGACATTGCTCATGGCCAAGAGTTTGTAACAAAAGGTACTGCATGTGTCGAGAGGGATACGGTGGCCCCAACTGTGAAGTTGAAATCTGTCGAAACAACTGCAGCATGGCAGTTGGAGCGGGTGTATGTGACAGCAGCTACGGAAGATGTCTGTGTAACGAAGCATTTGGTGGAGAAGATTGCTCAATTAGACTTGATAAAACACAACTTGTATTTACAGAACTGTTTAATTCGGAATATTTATCAGATAGTTTAGATCATTTAAGAAAAACTTTGCCAAGATTCGGACACAGTTTGGTAGCTGATAGACGAGGATTATGGATGTTTGGAGGGTATTCGCTCTCCCACGGACCATTGAACGATATCAGATTTTTTGATACCAAGAACAATACATGGATGCAAGTCACTGTGGAAGCGACTCCGGACGCTAAGATGCCAGAAGGCCGATACTTTCACGCTGCAGAGATATATCACTCTAAGCAAAATGTTTATATTTATGGAGGTTTAAGTTTACAAGAAAAGAGTGGCCAAAATAAAACTCTCGGTGATTTCTGGCAGTTTAGTTTAAAAGATCAGCGGTGGGGTAATATACGGAATAAAGATGCTCAACCACCATCTCTCGCTGGTCACACATTGACTTTACAGAAATATCAAGATTACGAAAGTTTGGTATTAATTGGAGGATTTTCTTTAGAAAACGGATTCATGTCTGATATCTGGGAATTCGACCTTGACAATGAGAAATGGATCAAATTAAAAACAGAAGGCTCTAAGCCAGCGGGAATAATAGGACACAGCACAGTATACCACATTCCTTCTCAAAGTTTATATGTATATGGAGGCATTCTGTATTCATACAATGGCACGATGCTGTCTAACAAATTGTTTTCATTCCATTATCCAACAAAAAAGTGGAGTGAATTACCAACATTTCCAAATTTGAATCACTATTACGACAATTTGCCACTAGCAACGTATTTACATTCAGCAGTGACAACTAATGACTACATGATTATATTCGGGGGAAGAACCGATCCGGAGAATAGGTCTGATTCCCTTATCGCGTACGTGTACAGTTGCAACCAGTGGGTCAGACTTGTGAAAGGTATGTATCGATAACCAACGACTTGTTGTAAGTAGCATGTTTGAGTGTTTTTTTGTCGCCATTAAATATTTATTTTTATTTTCAGGTGTAAGTATAGTAGGTCACCCACCACCGCCTACAATCGCCCACGCGATGGCAATCGACATAGAAACGGAGAACGATGGATACATATACATAATCGGAGGCTGGACGGGTAGCGCTCATTGTCAAGTGACCCGCATTTCTTTACCTGAAGATCTTTGTTCACTATGGAGTTCGAACAAGCTAGACTGCCGCAGTCACATGGGCTGTAGTTTCTGTAGTACTGGGAATTATACGAAGTGTTATTCGGTGGATAAGCCGGGATGTGAGGGTAGTGATAGAGTTTCGACTAACTCGGGGTCGGCGTGCGATGCGGAGTTGGTGTCGAGGCGAGCGTGCGAGAACTTTACAACGTGCACGTCGTGTTTGGCTGCGTGGCCTATGTACCCGGAGGAGAAGCCGGCTTGTCGATGGTGCGAGTCTTGTGCTGCTGCCGTAGGTACGTGACAATCAATGTCATCTATTTAAATTTGGTATATGTGAATCACTTTACATAAATTGTACATACATTTTTTGTCCAAAAGATATTATAATATATTATTTTGAATATTTGCTATTTTCGCTTAGATCTCATTCTTCATCGTTTTAGGAGAATGCGTGCCCACAGACGAGTCGTGCACTAGCATGAAATGTAACGCTGGTACCACCTACATCAGTGACGCTGAATATTGCCCAGAGCTTAGGTGCGCAGCCTCCGACTGTGAGAAATGTGTATCTAACGACTGCACTTGGACACGGCATGCTGTTAGAGAAGGTATGTTTGTTTCCATTGCGAATTTATGTTCTCATAAATACAATTTGTAAGTCTAATATAATTATTATTATTCAGGTCAACTTACAAGAATATCAGAAGATGCCACAGAGTTGTTTAACTGGACGTGTGCTCTAATCGATGAGCCCGGGCGAGGTAGTCTCCGTCCCACAAAGAGCGAAGAGTGTCCGAGTCGATGTCACCTGTTCGACGACTGTCAATCGTGCCTCAGTTCGGACGGCGGTGAGGGCGGGTTCGCCGAGTGTCGATGGGCGACTTATCTAGGAAAGTGTATCTCGCCGACTTACCAACCGGTGTATTGTGCGGGTGGAGTGTGTGGATTAGTGCTTACTAAGGCGGATAAGACCAAGTGCCCGGCGCCTTGTAATACCTTCGAGCAGTGTTCAGAATGTTTGCACCATTCTCACTGTGGCTGGTGTGCGCTGGCTGGCGCTAACGGCGAGGGCGTATGTTCAGAAGGTTCCATAGACTCGCCGCTTGACTACTCCGTGCGTACTACTTGCGCGGCCGTGTACCGCGGCGCGCGATCATCCAACGAGACCGAGGCGGATGAAACCGAAGCCTTCTCGTGGCACTACACGCGCTGCCCGCCTGAAAACGAGTGCGAGAATAATCACCACCAGTGTAAAGCGGAGTCGGAGGTAAGACTTACTTTTTAATGTTTCTTTTATTTGGATTATTTTACTAAAGTTCTTATTCAATTTTTGAGCAAAATTGTCTAGAAGCAACTTTGACATTACGCTACTACAGACTTTACATATGCTCAGTTTTCCTCATATTTATTCACAATGCCAATCATTATACCTATACATTATCCCATTGGATGACTGACAGCAGCAGCAGGTGTCGTGAAACTACTGGTTTCTATGTATTTCTTTGAAATACCTTTCATAGCAAGTGACATGGCGTGTGCCGCGCAACCTTACATCAGTATTTCCCACCCGCACATTAGTATTGCCAATGACGGCAAAATAAATTCTCAAAAATGTCAGATATATTGTCACCTAGAACACCCAGAACCAATAGGAATACGCGCCACTGGCTGCTGCTGCCGTCTGCGGTTGGGTTTAAAATTATTACAACGACGACCCAGCAGCAGTAGACGACGTGTCGCCGCGTTAGGTCACAGTGACACGTCATCTGCTGCTGCTGTCTGCAGTTGGCTTCGAACTTGTACCCTAGAACATAAAATGTAAAAACAAGCAATAATCATATGTGATAACAGAATATCAGCGCCATTTTGCTTTAAAACTATGATGGCTTAAGTCTGAGTTAGGATCCTATTCTGTCATAAATTTTCTTTTTTTATACTTAGAATATTGTTACGGACGGGGAAACGGGATTGGAAGGAAACACCGAGTAGCACTGGTGACACTTTATTCGACTTCACACACACGACGCGTCGTTCAATTTCGACACGGACAACACCAACACTAACGTCTTTTGCACTGCACTTCACTGCACTATACTTTCACTTTACTTTATTTCACTACTACTTCTTTCTTCCTTTTACTTCTTCCTTTTCTTTTCCACTTTACCACTTTTCAACTTAAACTTGCGCTCAGCGCGTCTACAACGCCTTATATACCCACTAGATCCACTAATTTCGATTGTCATTTCCTAATTCAATTGTTTTTCCATCTCCTGTCTCTTTTTAACCTTTCCATTCGTTCCTGAAGTTTCTAGAATTTTCTAATCTTTATTCGAAATATTTAAATATATATTTTTTAATCTTTGCCAAATATTAATAAACTCTTTCCAAATTTAATAAAAACCAAAATCCACATAATTGTTATGGCTGGGATTTGAACCCACGCCCTCAGAACGTGCAGCGTATGTGTTATCAGCACGGCCATCGCCTTTATGTAAATCTGTATTCATTGCCGATGATACACCGCTCTCCTTTCGACATGGATCAAGTCATTAAGCTTCGTAGATATAGGAACTGAAGCCTGTGATCTATGTGCAAATTTGCTTTCTTTGAGGCACAAAACTTTCCCCATCCTACCACCTTTCATTGGAATTTCCACATCTCCACACTTAAATATACCACCTTTAATGTCTAACCTGCACTGATGATCTCTTAAGAAATCCAGCCCAACAATACAATCGTCTACGATGTCTGCAATCACCGCTCGTTGCCAGTAAAGGTTGTCACCGATCTTATAGCCACCATCTGTTCGCCTTTAACTGGGATGTACTGACCGGTAGCCGTCGTCAGTCGAGGTGAAGTTGACGGTGTTAGAATCTTTCCGTTCTTTCTTGTCAAACGAGTTCCCATAACCGTTCGTGTCGCACCGGTGTCCAGGGTCAGCGAACATATAACGCCATTGACTGCTCCATCGATAGTTAAACCGTTTCCATCCGTGCGTTGTCGAATACGAACTTTCGGAGCTTTCCGTTTTCTGATCAGCGCTTGCATCGAAGTCCTGGCTGTAATTGCTTCCTGATCATCTTTCAACACTAGCGTCAATCTTATTTCTTTCTGTTACATGTTTCGGACAGCTACTTCTTAAGTGTCCGGGTTCCTTGCAATTAAAACACTTTAGAACAAAAGATCTGCGACCAGTTCTTTCTATTTCTGTTGTAATGACTCTATCTCGATCACTCGTAATTTCTTGTTGAACAGCCTCCACTTCTAAAGTATGTGCTAATGCGTCTTTAACATTGCTGTGGTGTTCATCGTCATAAATTCCGTCGATGAACGCCTGGAGTTGCATGCTTCGAACTTGTTCCGCGGGTGCCGACTGATAAGCCTTTCGCACCATCTTCGTCGATTCCATCGCCCACTGCTGCAAGGATTCGTTCGAATACTGACGGCGGTTGCGTAACTTGGCTCGGAACACATATTGCAAGTGCGCATCTCCAAACCTGGATTCCAGGGCCTCTTTAAGTTCTTCGTAAGTGGCGTACTTTCCCACGGCCTCAAGCACCGATAATGCATCGCCGCTCAACGCGAGGATAAGTGCAAACTTGGCCTGATCGCTATCCCAACCGTTGCTGATAGAGGCAGCCTTAAACTGCATCCTGTAGGCCTCCCAGGACGTGGTTCCATCGAATGAAGGCATTTTAAAATAACCACCAGAACTAGATAGGTTAACGGAAACCAAAGAGCTGTTGGTTTTCATCTTTCTTAACTCATTCTCCACCGTAGCTATACGGGACTCAACGGTTGCTATGCGCGACTGCATCTCCTCCGCTATTGTAGCCACACGGGACTCAACTGTTGCTATTTGTGACTTTGTTCCTTCGTGGAAACTCAATAAAGCTTCAAACTTTTTCACCATCTCGGTCATTTTACCAGCATTTTCGAGTATACTACGGCGGATATCGCCCTGGCTCTGCACAAATTCGCCGTGTTGACGCGTTTGCTCAATCTCCATCTGCTCGAGTCGACATTTGAGATGTTGCAAAGTCAGCTCGAGTTGAGATTCAAGTTCCTGCGAGGTCAGCTCGACTTGCGATTGGAGTTGCTGAAAATCTGCAGCGAGTCCTTCGAGAGATAATGGTTTAGTGCGCTTTCAGCTGAAGATACTCTTTCTCCGCGACCACTTTATTGTGAAAGTGCGCTTTCCGTTCTCACTTCAACTTCCGGACTTGACCAATCTTGCTCCTGAACAGATCTAGCACGTTGACCCTTTCTCGGCATTACTGACGCCTTCGAACCTTCCAATCCGACTTCTGACACCAATTGGTGTGTGAAGTCGAATAAAGTGTCATCAGTGCTACTCGGTGTTTCCTTCCAATCCCGTTACCCCGTCCGTAACAATATTTCATCCTGTATTTTGAAATTAAACTACAGTTTACGTATTTTATCGCAATATATTGGTTTGACTCAGTTTTCATTTAAACCTAATGATCCAGAAACTACATTATTTATTACTATTCGACGTATCGATTTCATTATAGAAATCGTGGTCTCGGAATACTGAATTGTTGAATCCTGTATTGTTATTTGGATACATAATGATAGAGTTTTGTTCCTTTCTATCTACGTGTAGGTGTGCGTAGACTTGCCGGAGGGGTACACGTGCGCGTGTGGTGCGGGGCACAAGCGCGCGGGCGCCACGGGCGGGTGCGTGGCGGTGTGCTCGCAGGGCTGCGTGCGCGGCGCCTGCGTGCAGCCCGACGTGTGCCGCTGCGAGTTCGGCTACGTCGGCGCCAACTGCACCATACAGTGCCAGTGCAACGGACACGCCGACTGCCAGGGGCCCGACAAGCTCGACCGCTGCATCGAGTGCTACAACAACACCATGGTAACGAACACCTCACCCACTTACTTTGATGAAAGCCAGTACTGAAGATTCAGTCCAACATATAAATCTACTTTTCTTAAAACCAAGCTAGAAGACTGAATCTAGAGAACAACAGTCAGCATTAGAGATGATAACGTCGATTAAGTTTGACTTGTGAAATCTATTTTGCAGGAAATTCAATAAATTAAGCAATCTTGTAATCGATCTCAGTGGTCTTAGATTCGTGGCAAAATTCAACTTGCTCTTAAGTATACAAAATATAAAGAGAACCTTATTATACATAATATATACTTACTTTAATAAAACATACAATTAACATTTAATCTGGTTTACAGGGCGACCAGTGTGAGAAATGCAAACCAAACTTCGTGGGTGACCCCGTGAACAACGTGCAATGCGTGCCTTGCTCCACGTACTGCCACGGGCACACGTCGATATGTACTAGTGACGTGGATGCCGCGCCCACGTCTCGGGACGGCTCCGCGGACTCCGAGGGGTACAGCTACCGGGACAACGATGCCGCCAAGGCCCGCTGTGTGCGATGTGCTAATAATACCGATGGACCCCGCTGTGAGCGATGCATTGAGGGATACTTCAGAGGATCTGATGACTTCCGTGATCCTTGTAGACCGTAAGTACAGTCAGACATAACCGCCTGCTTTGGACTCGAATCTATATAAGTCGTATTTACGACTCAAGTTGAATGAGACCGATATATTTTTGGCGGTTGAAGTCTGTCTAATATTTTGATCCTAAAATCAAGTTTGGTGAAGTAATCATCTGTTTACCTGGCATAACAATTATATCGTGATTTTAGCTATGTTTATTATTAAACTGTACATTTGACTTGTGCAGGTGCGAATGCCACGGTCACGGCGACACTTGTGACCCAGTTACTGGTGAGAAGTGCAACTGCGGTAACAACACTGAGAGTGACGCGTCGTGTCAAACAACCAGCTCCAGTAAGAACTCTGCGCAGGAGTGCTGGCGCTACCAGTGCGTCAAGTGCAAGGACCTGTACATGGGCGACCCTAGGAACGGACACCAGTGCTACAAAACTATCAATATAGAGAATAAATTGTGCTTCGATGGAAAGTCGATTGGTAGGTATTGTTTTAGACGAATATTTGAAATTATTTATGTGCCAAAATTAGATATAAAAACATATTTTTTATTACAGATGAATGTAAAATCAAACCCCGTCCACTGTACCCAGGCCAAACTGTTTTCGTAGCCGTAAATCCAAGATATATGAATGTTGACATCAGAGTCATAGTGGACGTCACGCAGGGCGCTGTTGATTTATACCTGAGTCCGAACGACAGCTCGTTCGTAGTGTCTGTGAACGCGAGCAACGGCGACCACGCGGTGGAGCTAGACCCGACTTATCACAAGCACGAGCCGAGTCGTAGAATGCCGTCGTTCGATGACCACGTGCCGGAGGAGCCGCGGGTCACGTGGTACTACGACAAGGTCGAGTACACCCTCGCCGACTACACGTGCAAGAACTTAGCCACATACGTAACCGTCGACAGACGGAATATATTGCTCCGTGTGAGGAACCTGCAGAACCGCTTAGTTCTCACTTTGCCGCAACACATCCATGACCTGACACACACAAAGTTCTACATCGTGATTCGTGCGAGGCACACGGACGACGGCGCCGCGAGCTTCGGTGTCATATTCTTCAGACAAGATCAACTGCACATCGATTTGTTCGTGTTCTTCTCAGTGTTTTTCTCGTGTTTCTTCCTGTTCCTCGCGGCCTGCGTGGTCGCGTGGAAAGCGAAACAAGCGGCTGATGTTCGCCGGGCAAGAAGAAGACACGTGGTTGAGGTAAGTGACGTTATATTTAATAAATTGTGTTAGATTTTTTAAGCTATTGCATAGCTTTTATCGCGGGCTTGAGCGCGGCGACCGAATCTAGAAATTCCGTAACGAAAAAACCTGACACCCTTCACATATTATAAGTATTATGAACTTTACTGCTTATTATTTAAGGTTTAGTTTAGAATAAAATTGTACAAAGGTATTTTTTTGTTATGTGGAACATATTACAGCGGTTCATAGTAGGTACTATTGTCATTAATTATATCACAAGTGGTAGTTAGTTATGGTAGAAATTGTAGCTTTGGTAAGAATAGTCATTTTGAGAGAAATCAATGGTTCTTTTGACAGCACCGGCGGTTTTGGTAGAAATGGTAGTTTTGAAAAAAGTGGTAGATATGATAGTGTTAGTACGAATAGTAGTTTTGGTACATATAGTAATTTTGATAGGAATTGTATTTTCGGTAGGAATAGTAGTTTTGGTAGAAATTGTATTGTTGGCATATATGGTAGTTTTGGTAGCGTGTTACTTACGATTGCTACCAAAACTACCATCTTTATCAAAAGTACCATTTCTACCAAAGTTACCATTCCTACCAAATTTTTCTTTTTTATTATTATTATTATGTATAGGTATATGATATTATATCTATATATATGTACATTGCGCGAAATTCGATGATCAAACTCTTAATATCGTTATTTTTTTTTAATGAATAATTATTTTGGTGTGTAATTACACTATTAATACCTAATTATTTATACCTAGATATTTTCTTTTTATAGAGAAGAAAAGCATAAAGAGCTAAAAATTTGTTTTCTTATCGGTCACCACACTCAAAATGTAACTTGAATTAATATCAAAGAAAAATACTGCATAAATAAATAATTATAATTGCATAAGTTGATAAAAAATGCTATGCAATAGCTTTACCGCGGCAGTCTCCGAGTGCCACACGTCTTTTTTTTTATAGACTCACGCCTGTATCTCCGTAGGGGTAGGCAGAGGTGTAATACTACACCACACATTTCGCCATGAATATTTAGGTCCCACGTAATAGGGAGCGAGCCTATTGCCGTTACCGGGCACTTCACCAGACTCCGTGCTGCTACTAAGAATTCGGAAAAACCCAGTAACACTACTGCCCGACCCGGGAATTGAAACCGGGACCTCCGATCAGCAGTCGCATATGCTATCCACTGGACCACGGAGGCAGTCAGTGTTAGATTATATTTTATCTAACTGACACTCTTAAGGCAGCATAATTATGTAAATCAAAAGTCATCGATGACACTTTTGAAGTGCTATCAGTACGCCATCGGTTAATCGTTGTGTGGTTGCCGTATTTTTGCAAGCCTCTCAGTCCTTTCAGAAAGCTTGGCAGGAATGTATGTTTCATTACCGCCAATATCTGTAACACGATTCCCGCCATTTGTTTACCTTTTTTTGTAATCAAAACAAATGGCAATTTTTTGTGGAGATGCAATTGAACGTGTCTATGGTGGTTTCCAGATGCTGCACATGGCGAAGCGTCCGTTCGCGGCGGTGACGGTGGTGCTGAGCGGCGGCGTGACGGCGGCGGGCGGGCGGCGGCGGCGCGCGCCCGACCTGCGCCCCGTCGCCATCGAGCCCACCGGCGACGGACGCGCCGCCGTCACCTCCGTGCTCGTCAAGTAAGTGTCGCACTGTAGCCTCGCGACTAAACGTGCAGGTCCGGGGGCTCTGGGCTGCAGACCGCAAACTGCAATCACAGACTAGTGACAAGTGACACTTCTAGTCTAGGGATCGAAGCAACCGCGACCGCAGGCACTAGCCTATTTACTATATAGTAAACAGCCGCAATGTTGCCTTCAGTTGCCGTCTACAGCTCAAATCGGACTTGTACCTTAGTGTCACTAGATTCTATACGCGCCATTATAGTGCGTTGATAGTAGATTATTGCACAGAGCGCAAAGTCACATGTTACTGGGGTACTAAATTAGCAAGAGTGCAGTTACTTTTTCTTTCAACTATGTGGTAATGTTATCATTAATCACTACAAAACTCATCACAAAAGATAATATGTGTATTGCTTCGAAATAAAACGGTACAGGAAAGTTATTATTGTTGCACTGTTTGACGTTACTCAATGCATTAAACCTCTGTGGTAAGTTTATATCATATATGTATATATATCTAAACTAGCTTTAGCCCGCGGCTTCGCCCGCATGAAATTTTAGTAAACAATAGCCTTTGTACTTCCCCAGGTTTCAGACTATCCATATCAAATTTCATCACACATTAGCCGTGTAGCATACCTATAATATAAAAAGATTATACTTAAAATTACTTTTGTTTTCATAGTCGTCAAACTTCAGGTAAAGATTAGTATGTAGTGTATATTATTAAAGTTATTGAACAGCTTATATACCTACTGAATAGAAGAGCAGCAAAAATAAAAACTGAAAGCATTACCACAAAGTACAAAATCAGACCGCCCCTCCGCCCCGCTGCGCTTAAGCGCGCCAACTCATAGTAAGCGGTTTTAATAACGCTGCGCTTAGGTCAATTATATCGTGATAACTTTTAAACTATTCGTCCAAACTAATTACTGTAAAAGACAAAGTTCATCTACATCAAATAATGATCTGGCAACAAATCTATCAATTTTGAAAACAATTTGATAACTACTCTAGAATGAGCATTATAAAAAACATAATTATATTTTTTTGTTATACTGTTTTATTACAATAAAAATGATGTAGTTAGGTTATGTACTAAAAGCTAAAAAGTAATTCGGCTACCAGATCTCATCAATCTTGGGTATTGATCATACAAATATAAAATCGTTGGGCAAGTGAATTTTTTTAATAATGTTTACTCAATACACTATACAATTTTTTTTTCAAGTTTTTAGTTTTGTTGTTAGTTGATACTTCTCATTCTTTTTTCATAGTGAGCCCTTTTCTACCAATCAAGTCCTGTCATTCGATACCCATATTGAGGTATTTGTGGAAAATAGGTAATCTGCCATTTTGTGGTGGCGGCCATCTTGGCTTTTTCATATTAAGCTCTATTCTACCAATCAAGCCCTTTCATTTGATACCCATATTGAGGTATTTGTGTAAAATATGTTATCCGCCATTTTGTGGCAGCAGCCATCTTGGATTTTTCATAGTGAGCCCTTTTTTACCAATCAAGCCCTTTCATTCGATACCCATATTGAGTTATTTGTGGAAAATATGTAATCCGCCATTTTGCGGCGACAGCCATCTTGGATTTTTCATAGTGAGCTCTATTCTACGAATCAAGCCCTTTCATTTGATATCCATATTGAAGTATTTGTGGAAAATAAATAATCCGCCATTTTGTGGCAGCGGCCATCTTGGATTTTTCATAGTGAGCCCTATTCTACCAATCAAACCCTTTCATTCGATACCCATATTGAGTTATTTGTGGAAAATATGTAAGCCGCCATTTTGCAGCGACAGCCATCTTGGATTTTTCATAGTGACCTCTATTCTACGAATCAAGCCCTTTCATTAAATACCCATATTGAGGTATTTGTGGAAAATAAGTAATTCGCCATTTTGTGGCGGCGGCCATCTTGGATTTTTCATAGTAAGGTCCATTCTACCAATCAAACCCTTTCATTTCATACCCATATTGAGGTATTTGTGGAAATATGTAATCCGCCAGTTTGTGGCGACAGCCATCTTGGATTTTTCTTAGTAAGCCCTATTCTAACAATCAAGCCCTTTCATTCAATACCCATATTGAGGTATTTGTGGAATGTATGGAAACCGCCATTTCGCGGCGTCAGCCATCTTGGCTTTTCCATAGTGAGCTCTATTCTACGAATCAAGCCCTTTCATTTGATACCCATATTGAGGTATTTGTGGAAAATAAATAATCCGCCATTTTGTGGCAGCGGCCATCTTAGATTTTTCATAGTGAGCTCCATTCTACCAATCAAACCATTTCATTTGATACCCATATTGAGGTTGTTGTGAAGTAATAAGTGATCCGCCATTTTGTATCGGCGGCCATCTTGAATTTACAATCATTTAAATCTTTTAATCTCGATGACAATATGAGTGTATACCAAAATATATCAGATCAATCATCAGGAAGGGGGTAAAATTCCAATTACTAAAGGACCATGGCAGATCTCCATACATTGAAATGTCTGAAATTAAATTTAAGCGCACAGTAATAAAAAATATTTCTAAAAATTCGGCGTAAGTAACAGAGTCTATAAATGATTCTATTTTCACTCGGGAAACCCGGAAAAACAAGATATCGTTGTTTTAGTTTTTAGTTAAGAATGAAGAATGTAGGTACGTTTGAATTATTAAATGAAATTATGTCAGATTGACATCAAAACGCAGAAATATTCTGTAGCATCTAACTGTCACAGCCAAAGACAAAAGCAGAGCTGCACATTTTAAATCGATTTTATGTGTAATCGATACCACATTAAAACGATGTTGTGACGTTTTTATTTGATTTAAAAGTTGTTTTGCTTCAAAAATTATTAGCTTATTGATACAATGTTAATTAAAGATTCAATAACTGCATTTTAATAATTATATTTTAATAATTGATACGGATCAATAGCACTCACGTCTATTTCTGTCACACTATTGTCTATGGCAACAATCAAATAATAAAGTAGGTACCTAGTTCGTAATCAATTGGAGTGCTTTTTATCATCATAAAATACTCCAGCTTTAACGAGACAAAGTGAAAATATTAAAAATCGTAGAAAAAAAAACAATTTGTTTTGTTCATATGAAGTTTAAGGTCGCCACAACAAACCCAGACCGAATTCTGCCATTGTCCTTTGGATTTTTGCCGAGTTAGTTGATACTTTTCCTTATAGTATGACAACATTATACAAAATCTTTATAAATTGTAGCCTATGTGTTATTCTGATGTATAAACTATATTACTGTAAAGTTTCATCCAAATCCGTTCAGTAGTTTTTGCGTGAAAGAGTGACAAACATCCCTCCATCCATCCATCCATCCATCCATCCATACATACATCTTCACAAACTTTCACATTTATAATATTAGTAGCATAATGAATAAAAAACAGTGTAGTAAATTAAAATATTGCAACAATGATAACATTGATAACATTTCTGCATTGATTTAGTTCGAAGCAAAAAACACGTTCTTTTATTTTGGTTTTGAAGTGATTAATGATAACATTATTACGTTGTTGAAAGCAAAATCGTTTCGTGTCGAATAGAGTTGTGGCTTTTGATATTCCCACACGGTATAACTTGCGTGTTTCAAATGCTGGTTGAATGTTGGTTGAGGATGCCTGTAAAGGAAAGTCCCTTGCGACAGCAGATTTAATAAGCCACTTGTGTTTGCGCAGGTTGCCGGGCGGGTCCCGCGCGCCGGCGCGACTCGCGCTAGCGTCGTCGCTGGTGCTGGTGGCGCGCGCGCCCGCGCCTCGCGCGAGGCGTGCCGCGCCTCTCGCGCGCCTCGCCGCGCACACCTAGCCGCCACACGCGCCACACCCGCATAGACACTGTCACGAAGTATTGCCACCTTACTAAACTTCACTTTATTGATTGAATTAAGATTCATAGAAACCTCCGCTCAGTATATCCTCAACCTGAATTACTCTTAGTGATAATACGTTATGATATGACTCGAATCAGACAACCGCATACATTTACACTTCGCCCGATGTTGGGACGAGCCTCAGCCTGGTGCTCATCCCTGCCCCTACTAATGAGTAGGTATGTAACTTGTGCGATGAATCGGTGATATCAGATAGAGCGTAACTATTGCGCGTGTTGTGTGTGGCCGGTATCCACTAATCTGTTGTGTTGTTTATTTCAAAATTTTATTAGACAATGTTGTCGCGACGTTTTGTTGATGGAGTGTTATTGATATGTATTATATGAGTTAGCTTCAGATCTTTATTTACAAAGTGCTTGTAGGTGAATATAATAATGCAGCTATTTCTAAGATTGTAAATCTATGTTCCTACGAATAGATGAATCTCCTAAAAGATATTATTAGTTGTTAATGACATAAACATCTGTGGACATTTATTATTAAAATATAATATGTTTAATTCTGTAAACAGTTAAATAATAAACTCGAATTATATAATTTTCAAAGTATCAATATTTATATCGATCTCTGAGATGGCATTATAAATGCTTTGTTTTCGTGTCATTGAAATTATTTTGCCGAACTTGTCCAGAGTGAGATGATGTCGTAAATGATCAAAGCTGAGCGTTTACGTACCTGTACAAATAATTCTGTGTACATGTCATTTATCAAGTTTTATTTATTACATTTACTACGTAACCGCTGCTCGTAAGCCATATTACTAGATACCCGTGTACATTTTAAGTAGCAGTATCTCTATAATATAGGTACTACGATATAGTAAGTCCAGAGTGCAATAGGTCGAGATGAATATTTTTAAATCTATACGTACATTATATTATTAATTAGTTCACGTCTTGAAATCGTATACAAAAATATTTTTTAATATTAAATTATGATTGGCATAGCTGTGTCAATATTATGTTTACCTTATGGTTTGTGGTAGCTGGTAACTATTTAACAGTAACTTTGACATTGATTAAATATTATTAAGTACCTAAGTAAGAATACCCTAACAAATGTGCGTGTGTAGCAAGTTGCGTTCTGTATACTTGAATGTGAAAATTTGTGAAACATCCAACGTAACTCAATAGTCTCACCCGAGTTAAAATTTAGATAGTACGCCATATTATATTTTTATATTTCGCGAACTAACAACCGATGGACAAGACATGTTCTCGCGGTGCAAGCATAGACAATAATGAACTTAATATACAATCTGGTCAAAGTTACAAGAGCCAATGGGTGTAAGTTCAGTGATGGACATTCGACACCTGAAATCATTATATTGTTACAGAAAATTCTATTCCAAATTAGGTTTCACGAAGACTTTAAGATAAAACCATTTATTGTGTTTTATGTATTTTTCTGGTATGAGTTGGTTTGTAATAAGTTTATAATATTTTTAAAAGGCAGCATGTTTAAAAACGTGGCATCTAAATATTATTTTCAATACAAAGAGGGAAAGTCGCGAGTTATGTGTATATATAGTACCGCGCCCTGTATTCGGATTAATCTCAAATGCTAATACAAGCAAAAACCAACCAACAAAATTTGATGTTTGAATTGCTCATTAGTAATCAGCAGTATTGTGTAAATGGATTGATCAATTATTTCATGTGTAGGTAGAATTATGTTTAATATTAGGTAGTTTTAAACTTTAAAATACTAAGAGAGTACTGAATATTGTTATGGCTACATTATTAAGTTATACATAATCCAATGAATTGTACTTGATCAAAAGTAAAAACTGAGTCCAAATTACATTCCATTGTATATCTTTGTACATAAAATAAAGTGTAATAATTATTGTATATTACCAAATTTTAGATCAGGTATCAAAGAGCTTTAAGGATATTTATATTAAGAAAATTTATTGCTCATAACCCTTGATTAGAACTTTCTGTATAAGTATACATTTAAATGCATTTATATATTTTCTCATCTTGCTGTAAATCTCGTAATATGATTAAAGTTGGCTTTTATTTCTTTACATTTACTGTAGTTGATAGTCGTCTAATTTATGGACGAAACATAGAGTATGTAGTATGTGATTAAAAAAAAGATCTGTGCCACTGCAATCATGTGTACTGTGCAGCTTGAACTGCATTTGGGTAGTTCAAAGTTGTGATTGCTAGAGTAAAATTTAATTATAATGACCATGGTATTGGGTTGGTTGTATTAATTATAAATATTCAGTGTTAACAAGGCTACTCCAACAATTTGTGCTGTAATATACATTGTGTTAAAATTTAAATTATTATTACCCATATTCGTCCTATTTTATGCTCAATGTCAAAAACCCCTGATGAATTATACTAAATTATCATAATATTTGGATTGCCAAAGTGACAATGATATGATACATTCTCATCACAAGTACTAGATATATTGTTAAACAATTTAGCACTTTCTTCTTGCTCTCACAGACAGTGATGATTATTTTAACAAATGAATTTGTTGGTAGATTATATTCTTTATTGAATTTACTGATAGGTATTGGGTTTACCTTAATAAAATAAGCATAATTTAATTTGCTCAAAGTATTTTTATATTGAATAACTATGACAGCTGTATAATCTTTTTTATAAATTGTATCCCTTTTGTCAGTAAGTTACTATATTATGTATATTACATGGTATGGTTTACATTACTGAATATATATTTACAAACAGCCATACTTGCTTTTTTCAGGTGTGATATTATTTTAAGTATTAACTTTAAAGGTACAGTCATGCCACTTGTATATTTTGTTATGTAACTGTGTCTGACAATTGTTTAGCTGCACTTTTCAAACAGTAACAGTAAGGTGTTATTTGCATTTCTGTTTGTATTTTGTCTTTATGAGCCAATAAGAAAGCAGCTTTATCAATGTTGATTGTATTAACATTACTATTAGCATTATCACAATTAACACACACTATTGATTTAACAATTTGTCTATGACAAAATTTGTAGGGCAATGTTTCTTTACCCAAAATGGAATTTATATGGCAGTATTATGTATAAGCAATATATATATTTGTTTAACCTGAATGTATAATAAATGTTTATAAATAAAATATACTGTTGGTTGTAAAAAGATTTTTATTTAACATGCAACAAAAAGTATTTCCAATTAAATGCAGACTGGCTATAATATTAGCAAAATTATATATGTAAAAACAATTAAACTGTAATGTTTTTATATTACCAACATAATGCAAAAATGCAGTAAATTATATTTAATCCCGATGAACCCACCTAAAGACAAAAAAAGGAACACACACTTTGTGTAATATTGGATTTGGTTGAAATAGTAGTTAACTGTTCTTCCTCATTATTTAGTTACATATATCAATTATTACAAAGCAAATCATTTTAAGATTCAATAATAAATATCACTGACAAATACGACTTTTAAAGCATACGTCATATAATATATGGCTAAACAAAGGATGTATGCCATTTGTCTACATACACTCCTACATGAACAAATCAGAGGCTGATAGCTACAACAGCCTTTTCACCGCCCAGCTATACTAAACGCGATGTGTCGCTGTACGCCAACGTATAAATGTATAACAATTATATAGAACGAAAGCAGGGATGGCGGTAACGTCATATCGATAATGAAAAAAACAATGTGTAAATTTAAATTTTTACTCAAATTTACAATTAAAAATACACACTGTTAAATTGTAATGGTAATTTGTTTTATTTTATGAGCATTTATAGTAACAAAAATGGGTATCCGTTATCGAAGACAAAGATACATGCATAGACTTGCTAGAGATGATAATATAATAGGCACATCACTATTCATTTCAAAACGTAGTCCGTTTACTTCATATCAAGTCGTTGGCGTTCGTAGCACGATAAATTTCATAAGAAATAGGGTTGTCAATTGTTTTCTTTCTGTGTATAGATTTTTGTTAATCTATACTAAAAACGCTTGAATGTTTTTAGTTTATACCTATTTGAAATCTAACATGAACGGTCAGTCAGGAAACTCAGGAACATTGTTTGAAATGGCAAAGTAAGTGTAGTTTCGGAAAGGGATAGTAAGTGACTTTTTAATACTGATGTGCTAAGCCTTTTCAGCTTATTTTTTATTTAATGCAAATGAAAAACTGGCTAGTTTGATTAAGGATTTTCGAATACCTAAATTCATAAAAAAAATATTAAACTTAGCTATTCAAAATTATTATTATATGCTGTTCTATATTATTGCCAGTATCAAATCAAAATCAAAAACATTACACTCCTTTTTTGGGCAGTCGTGTCCAAAGATAAAGGTGTGCGCGTCGCCCGGCACTATGACACAATGACCTTGACACCTATGCGCTTACGACGTCACAGGTTTACTTCTATTGAAGTTGTCGGCGCTAGTGACACTGACATCTTGCCATTACGTAGAAATGGGTGTAGCAATATCGAAAACCCTCGGTACATTTAATTAATTTTAATGAAGTGATTTGATACGTACATCAATTTTAAAACGTATTATGTAATACGTTATTTACTGACCGGAATTACTTTTTAATCACAGAATCTAAGAACGATTGGAAGGAAAAAGACAAATAAATCTAAAAGATTCTAATGAATGCAACTTTCGCGTCACATCACTAGCCTACTTGATATGAAGTCGTTGGCGTGCGGGACATAAAAATATTTGGGGCCTTTTATGTTTTTATCCATTTTAACACAGAAAAAAGCCTGTCTTACCTGAGAAAATAATAAATAGGGCTTCATTCGTGTCCATCTACACAATTACAAAAGAAACAAAAGTGTTAATGTATTTTAAATGTATTTTTTTTATAGTGAACTTTTATAGAAGTCGTGGCGTGGACGGCACGAAAATCCTGAACTTCTATTGAAGTTTTGGCGGTGAAAAGGTTAAAGTATTGTTCATTCAAATTTGTTTTCTATCTATGGCCTAACATTGGCAGGTCCTGGACAGACAATAATCGTAGAATACAATGCAAATTATATAGAAAATATACTTAGTTTTAATTAGCTTAAATTAACAGGCAATCATTCATGACTATTGATCTTTTTGAGTAAGCAGATGTGTTTTGATTTTCTGGAGCAGTTCTTTCTTCACTGTATCTGGAACCATCGCCCGAGCCCGAGGAGTTACTTTTGTAACCAGACCATCAAATGTGACATTATTACTTTCATTTTCTTTGACTGCTTCTCGACATAGCATTCTAACTTGATCTCTCCAACCACATTCTATCAATCGTCTTCTCAAAAGTTCTTTGAACCTGTAAAATAATACATTATGAACTAAATCTAGTTAGAATAAATAGTTTTTTTTTTATTCACCATGAAAACAAACCATGATTTTACAGAAAACCTGGCTTAAATAACATCATCATCATTAAACAACCACCTTGGCCATCACAATGGCATAGAGGATGAATAGAAAGATTTGGCCTCCTGTGCCTCGCTGGCCAGGCTGGTACATACTGGATTTAATGTACATTTTTCTGTTTATGACTTCCCAGAGGTGTTTGTTTTGTGTATTTTCCTCATTCACACATAACAACACCCACAAAGCAGATACAAAGAGGAGATGGCCTAAACAACTGTGCACTGTGATTTTCAACTAGGTCCTGACGTCATCACGTGGGCGTGGCCTAAGTCAGTTTGTTGTTGGCGTTCGTCCTGTGCACATCGTAAACGTTCCCTTTAAACAGCATTACATTCGCGCTAAAAGAAAAAAATGATGCAGTGTTGTGTTTTATCATGTAAAAACTACTCGGATAGAGGTTCTGGTGCTATGGATGGCATCACATTTCATTCATAAGTAATTTTATGCGTAATTTATTGAAATAGTTCTAGAAAAATCTCTTAGCTTCGGCGTTTTGCGGCGTAGATGGCGACACTTTCTGCTACGTGAACTTAGAATATTTAGATATGTAGAGCTCATCATTAATGTATTTTAATAATCATATGTACTGAAATTTGTTAAACTTTAATTCCTAAAGATTCTTTAATTGCCAAAATATTGTTTTTTTTTAATTTTTATATCATTTTTAAACAGGCCGCCATCTTTCGTCAATTATGAACATTAAACATGAAATGTCAAAAAGACAGGGCCGGAATTAGAATCTAATCCGATTGTCCCGCGGCTGTATCATACATGGAAAGTACTTATAACATAAAATACGCTAGACATAAAAATACAATCTATACAAATCTAAACATCTATACGAATAAATAAAATTGGAGTGTCTGTTTGTAATATTAAAATAACCGATTTTTACTAAGTGGTTATGGTTGAATATTATACGGTACATATACCAAAACAACTTTTTACCATTTCTGTCTGTCTGTCTGTTTGTTCCGACTAATCTCTGAAACGGCTGGACCGATTTTGACGGGACTTTTACTGGCAGATAGCTGATGTAACAGGGAGTAACATAGGCTTTAAATTTAGGAAAAAATAGGATCTCACAAAAAAACTAATGAAAATACCACGCGGACGAAGTCGCGGGTAACAGCTAGTCTCCTATAAAGTCAATATTTTACTAACAATAATTTATTTAAATAAAAGTACTTTCCCTCCGTGAGACAACTGGTATGGTAGTTGTTATTTAATTAATTACGGGTGAGGCTAAATGAACGTCATTTTGGTAGTCGCGTAAAATGAGTCGGCGGAATTCGGCTGCATACTAAAGTCCAACTCACTTTGCGTCGCCATGTAGTACAAACACCCTGAAGTTGCGAGTGTATTCTACTCCATATCACCTAAGGACTTACGTTATTCCCGAACCCGAACTAAGAATGAATTCTAATAGTTAGGTGATATGGAGTAGGATACGCCGAATGCAGCGTAAATTCCGCCGACTCATTTTACGCGACTCACAACTCACAAAATAACGTTTGTTGGGCCTTACTCTTAAAGCACTTAATGCCCACCTAGTTTATTTAGTTAAACTTCAAATTATGTACCTATGTTCTAGATTTCCATCCGAAGATGATCTAAGACAGCAGCGGATTACAAAAAATAACAGACACGATTGGTCTCCGACTAAATATACAAAAAGTTCTTGCCATTTTAATGATGAAGACTTCATAGTGACAAAAAAAGGCCTTAGAAAATTAAAGAAGGGAACTATTTCGTCATTCATCAAAAACCATTTTATTCAAACATGTTTTTTTGGTTTCATTTCAATAAAAAATAAGTATCAAGATGGCCTACTAAAATCCTGAGTACGACCCTGTTGCATCCTGCACTTTTAGTGACACTCAGTGTGAGATAGTTGCGTAACTACGAAGTAAAATCAACAGAGTTAGCGAGTAGTTTTGCTATTGAACGGTAGATGGAAAATAAAGAAATGGGCGGGATCTAACACCCCCTCACCCCGCAAATTGTCACGCGTTTTTTCCTAGGGAAATTATATTACAACATCTCCTCTTTGTATCTGCTCTGTGACAACACCAATGTATTGAAATAGGGTAGTGAAGCACTCTGTATACTAAATCTGTCATCACATAGAGAATAGTCTATAAAGAGCATACAAGAACCATGAAAATATGTAGGACATGGTTTGTGTAAGACACATTAGCAACATAGGAACTGAAATTAATCACATCATCATCCTAGTGCTATGCTATTTGCATTTTAGGCTTTCTTCTAGGCGCCCAGGGTCTGCTTTCTAGTTGTACCAGATTTGACAGACTATTTAGCATTATCTAACAAACTAAGAATAACCATCAAAACGCATGTTTGACTATATTGCTTATTGCTCTATTGAATGTGACAAGTGTGATAGGTCACTAAAGAAAAAAGTCTTATATAAATCAGAAAGCGGACAATAATGATCATTGAAGCATGGGTTTAATTTACAGTAACTAGGATGCACAAGTAACGAATCTGTAAATATGGAAAGATACCTTTCTCGATCTCCACTTAAAATTAACCGCTGATGGGCAATTGTATTATTTACAGTCATTTCAATCTGAAAAAAAAATGTATATTTTTGTGAAAATAATGAATAAAATTAATGCCAACGTTGCATGAATAGATTGAAACTTATTATAATAACTTACGTTATATTTAATTCTTCAGAAGATATACAATAATTCCTGAAAGTGAATAATCACACCGATGTGAATAATTTTATTACAAACAAGTATTTGTATACTCTTTTGTACGCTTTGACCAGTCTTTGACAAACAATTAATCCGATGTCAAATGTCAATTGTCAATATTTTTTTTTTTTTTTATAGCCTGGTAGCTGGACCTTTAGGTCAAGTCTTATTTTATTTTAACGGACACTGCACAATCACTTAATTTTTAAATTGTTTTAACAGTATTTTTAATGTATTTATATATCGGTTTGTAAGTATTTTTGTATTTCAATAACTCTTCGAGTGGCGGCGGGCGGGAGAAAGAATCGCACTTAATGTTCACATCACAGTTCACTAGCCAACCACAGAGTACAGTCCGTTCAGGTTCACAGTTATTTTACCTCTGACCATCGATATATATGTACTAAAGTACTAGATGTAGCATTCAGAACATTTACTTTGTTCAAATGCTTTGCATGAACATACCGGCACAAAGCAATCTAGTGTCACTTTGACTTTCCTGAAGTGTGGGTCCGCTTCGTTTATTGACTGTGTGGCGACGATATATCGATTAATTTGAATCAGAACTAGTATCTGTAGTAGCGTTAGTCAATATTTTTAATTATTTATGTAAATAAAAGAGTTAAATGTATCATAATACCACATTAAAATATATTTCTTTATTTTTATGTGACGTCATTCACGATCATAGACTAACTACTATGCAGAAATACATTGCAAGTAATTGTAGGTAAAATATATGACTAAGACCAGACTTCGTGAAGGTATTGGTTTTAAAAGTTTTTTAGTTTGATTAATGTTATAAAACCAATTTGACGTTGTATAACACTAATTCTGTGTTCTTTTTATTTTTTTGAAATATTGATCGTAATAACCGTATTAACGAATATTTCAACACTTCATCATAGTATCACACATTTGCAGTTATAGAAAAATACGCAAAAATAATATTGAACCATGAGGCCAAAACAGATCCTGATTTCCATTATCCGACCAATAGACAAAAAACCACAAAACTAATTGTGTTTGGTGGCAATTGAATAGTTATTAAAATATATTTTTGAGCATTTCTTACTAGAGTAAATTTATCTACAATTTAAAATATTTTTTTCAGGCAGGACTTCAACCCGCGACCACGTCGATACCGTACCGACCGACTAAGCTACTCAGGCCACTTCGTCATAGATTTTTTTTTAATAGTTGGTTTCCTTATGGTAGCACATAGTGCCATCTGCCACATGTGTAGGTTTAGAACTCTGTGTGTGTCTGTGTCAGCAAGGGCATCTTTACAGAATGACAAACAATCCTGCCTTATATATTAGGATATGTTTAAGCAATTCTCATAGTAAGACAAATATAAAGTTTAAAAATTAGAATTATTCGTGAGGCAACTAAGGCAAGTCTTGAACTTACGCCCACGAATACATTTTTCTATTTTGTAAAAAAACATCTGAATATGTTTATAGATTCTATTTTTTTACTTAAATAAACCTCCAGCAATTAATTCCTTTTATTTTCATAAATAAACTGTTCATATTATGTTGATGAAATATTGTAGGCAGAAAACATCTCTTCTGTGAAGTAAATAATCCTTAAAAAATAATCTTTGCAAATGGCATTAAGCAGCCAGTAGCGTTAGAGAACTATTGGATACTCATTGGTAAGATGCCAGGACTTGTTGTTGTTGATTGACTATAATAATAACTAGACACTGTAAGTCATTGGCGCTGCTTGCGCCTGCGTGTTGCGCTAGTACGATTAGACGTCATATGCCTCCTCTACACTACTCGCGAAGTTGAACGAAGTTAGACGAATACGATAGTGTAGACAGGCACTTCGGCTTACCTCGTCAAACTTTACCTCGCCTCGGCCAACTTCCATTTGTTGTCGGTTTTTGCGCCCGAGTCAAAGGGCCCGAAGTTGCACGAAGTGCGTTTACGAAGTGTCTTTCTACACTACTCGGCCGACTTCGTTAGAACAGTGCGTGTAACACGATTATGAGCAATATAAAGTGCTCACAGGAGCAAATTATGTTGTTCCTCGAAATTCTGCAAACAGAGACAGTTATTTGGGACCCCAATGACAAATGTCATAAAGATAATTATAGAGATAATGTCATAAGAAAATAATTTATCATCCATCACAAACGTGCGCAGGCTATCGGCACCACAGAGCGAATGAGCTCCTCGCGAAGTTGAACGAGTGTGTAGTGACGCACTTCGGACTTCGGCCAAAGTTTCTCGAGTACTTCGCCGAGGAACTTCGCGAGTAGTGTAGAGGAAGCAATACGTTGACAATTTGAACAAAATATAGGGAATGCTCCGTCTATCGTTAAGGCTCCAGTACACAATGGTCCATGATGGGCCACTGCAGGCCATCGCCGTTGTATACACACGCCTACACACCAAACTATGCTAAACCAGTATAAATTGATCGTTTAATGTGCGGAAAGATCACACAAATCGAGACCATGATAAACTGGTTTTGTTTAACTTTATGTGTAGCCGTGTGTACACGGGGTACGGCGATGGTCTGCAGTGGTCCATCATGGACCATTGTGTACACGGGGTGATGGTATACAGTGGCGGGCAATTGTCAATCGTGGCGCGCAATCGGGATGTTGTCGGTTTTTTGGGCACACTTCAAAGGAATCGTGGCGTAGCGTGGTCTGTGGTGTTCACACAATGGCCCATTGTTTAGTTCGTCACCGACCGCAGACCGGGATAGTGCACTTTTTGTTTTATGTATATAGAAGGCAGTAAAAGAAACTGCATATGTATTGTATATATATTATTTACAAAATAATTATTATACATTTATGCTATGAATCAGTAATAGGGCAAAAATCTAAAAAAAGAATTCTGTCTGTTTGTCTATTTGCACACACTAATCTCGGAAGTTACTGGACGGATTTGAATGGTTTTTTTTTTATTATATTGCTATTAGGTCAGGCGACATATAGGCTAAAATTGATTTTGGAAAGTGGAACATCTGATGCAGAACCACAACAGCCCAGCGTAACTATAAGACATAAAAATTGCGGTGTGGCAAAAAACATTTCACATGTTGAGCATTTTTTGATAAGCAATTAAAATTTGAAGATCTCGAACATCTGATGTGGAAATTAAAGAGCCCAGCTACAATATAACATACAGGCTTGCCTTTTTAGCAAAACTTGTTCAGTCTGATGAGCATTATTTAATTGTTGACTTGTCGAAGATCTGAAACATCTGATGATGAACTATATGAATCCATCTGCACTATTCCATACAGACTTGACGGCTTAGCAGTAGTTGTCCAGTATGACAAGGATTTTCTGTTGAAAGATCAATATTTATAACTAATTATTCGATCAATCAATGACCCGAGGAGGGACACAGGATAGTTTTTATCGCGATAACTTACATCCACGCGGGCGGAGCCACGGGCGACAGCTAATATATATTATTATTTATTGTCTTATGCCTGTATCCCCGAAGGGGTAGGCAGAGGTGTAAATATTACACCCACATTTCGCCATGAATTTTTAGGTCCTACGTAATAGAGGGCGAGCCTATTGCCGTTACCGGGCACATCACCAGACTCCGGGCTGCTACTGAGTATTCGGAAAAACCCAGTAACGCTTTTGCCCAATCTAGGAATCGAACCAAAAAGTAGTCACATACGCTATGCACTGGATCAAGGAGCCAGTATATAATATGTATAAATATACTAGATGAGCCCGCGGTTATACCCGCGTTATTTAAGTCTTTGTCCGGTCTCGTGGCTTAGAGCGTGATGTTATATATAGTCCGTGCCACGAGAACATAGACTTTTTGTAAAGTAAGAATTTCTACTAAGTGACTTAGCGATAGTTCTGTCAAAAACAAATAATGTCAAATCCAATGAGCACAACGGTACATAGATACGTGTCATTGGAAACTAATATGTCAATGGATCGGATTTTTATCGATATTATGCGCTGTTAACAGGATTTTTTAATGTTTTGAGGTACTGACGCCTAGAATTTGGCGTCAGTTTATTGAAATATTACATTCTTCGGCTTAACATGCATTTATCAGAGGATAAAATATATTTTTAGTTATCAAGAAGGGGTAAATGTAAAGTTCAATACATGTTTATAGGATCGCAACGCACTTCCTGCTGCCGGCATCTCGAAAAAGCGGGTGCAGAATAGCAGATGGCAGAAAATTATTTATACCTAAAAAAGAAATTGCGTTTTCAGACTACCGTAACTGTTAATGGATTTTGTTTAAGTTCATTCTGACGATTTCATTCACAGACAACGTAAAATCTCTATGCCTAGAAATTTTTATGCAATGTACTAACTAGTTATCTGTAATATTATTCATTGTTGGTCGATAATTTAATATTTTAGGATAGGTATGCTACTTTGAGCAAATTATTTATTGTCTATGATTTAAAATAAATCCTGTCAATAATAGAATAACATATAGGTATGTACTCTATCATTAACAAACATTGTACAATGAATGTGGTCATCGACTTTTGATGCTGACTGTACCTACTCTATTTTTCCTTAATTTACAGAATAGATTACGTCTAAAACGACAAAAAAAACGGCAAATTTATGAACATTCAAACACAAAATAGACTATTTTTATTTCAGTAAAATTCAACAATATAAATTTAAAAACATAGTGGCATAATTAAAAAATAAAGTATAAAATCTAAAACACAACTGTTTGAAAAAAGGTTGTGAAGCTCTGAATGTTTGTTTACAAAAAGTCTATCTTCTCGTGGCACCAACTTTAGTCTATTAGATAGCCTCCCTCGATAAATGGGCTATCTGATAGAGAAAGATTTTTTTGAGATTAATCGCAAGATTAGATAGCCGTGGCCGCAATTACTTCCACGTCCATCGCAAGTGATTCGCCAGGCAGCAATGAGTCATGCGCCGTTGTGTGAACACCAAGTGATCGTGGCGATGGCCTGCAGTGGCCCATCGTTGGCCACTGCAGACCATCGCCATTGCGTACGGTAATGGCGATACATGTTCACACAATGGCGGGCGATGGCCTGCAGTGGCCCATCATGGACCATTGTGTACTGGGCCCTTAAGAGTCAAGTTAGAGTATATGTCAATGCCTCTGACAAATGTCGGTGTTTGTTTTCTTTATGTTGGAATCAAAGAAATATAACTAAACGTAGTCCAACCTCTCTGGTTTGAATTGTACCACATTGTACTCTGAGATGACAGGTATGTAAATTAGGGGGTGTCCGATCATTTGATAAAAAACCAATGAAAAATGTTCATCTGACAAATAACATTTGTCAAAATTATACTTGATAAATTTATTAATTTACAAACTATTGTTAAATAAACTACTCATTAGACAATATATTTACTAAAGAAAAAAATATTATGCTAAAACATTAATTAACAAATTGATTATCTTTTTAAACATGTTATTTGGCAAAACAACGTAAAGCATAAATAACATTTGACAAAATGCCTTGCTTGGTAAATATTTTAATAACCAAAATCTACGTTAATACAACAATCTTTGTGCAGGGTCAACTGAAACAATGGCTGGTTAGGTTAGGTTAGAACTGCAACTACAACGCACGAGACGAGCGAGCGAAGCGAGCGTGCCGCGGCAGCGGCCGGCGAGTGCCAGAACCGAATTCTACTTATTTCGCTTAATTCAGGCAGTGTGTATTTTTTTTAAAAGACTTAAGTTTCTATGGAATTAGTATTAATAGGAAATTATTACTTGCCTATAAATAATCTGTCCAAGATGAAAATTGCAGCCATGCAATTAAATATTTTCAAAATTTCGCGTAAGTATTGGTTAGAAATTAGTTACTTTTAAAAACCAATAATTTATCTTCTTACTTTTTTTACATACAATCACCAATTTGGCAAACGAATTATTTAGTCAAATGATTATTTTTAAAATAATTATTTAACATTTTAATTATTTTCCAAGTAAAACATTTGTGAAACCTGTATTATGTCAAATTATTGTTTTTAAAGTAATATGTTTGCGAAATGAAAGTTTGTCAAATGATTAGTTTTTCAAACGTTGTTTGTAAAATGATCTTTTATCATACGTTTTTTGTCAAACAATAGTAAACCAAAATAGGGTTACCCATGCATAACATTTTACCCAATATTAGTGGAAACTAGAATGTTCAACTGTAACCACCATGAGTGTGTAATCTAATTTCTGTCACGTCTGCTTTGATTTGCTGGCAACAAGTCACGATAAACTGCTTGTATTTTTGGGACACTACTTATATGTCGGAAACTACTATTGTGTTGTAGGTATATGAATTATTTCATCGCTATTGCTAATTATTGTAAGCCTCCTTGTGTGATTCTAATTTGAATCAGTCATATCATATCATAACAGCCTCATGCAGTTCACTGCTAGGCCTCTCCAAAAAAGAGGTATTGGCCTATTAAATCACGCTGTCCTGACGGGTTGGTAAAGGATTTGTTTCAAGTTTTCTATCTCTCTGCAATGTTGGTTCTCTCTTAACCCCTTGTATGCCGGAACGCAGATCTACGCGAGACACAATAGCTTTTTAATTGTGTCTGGTATTCCGGCATACAAGAGGTTAAGACTATTTTCTTGTTTCATGCTTATCTGAAAAAACCTTTAGCACTATCACTAAAGAAGGCGAAGTTGCGGCTTCCACATCTCAAAAAATCTCCGCGCCTAGAAAAAAAACGCAAGCAAGAAAAGAAAATTGTGTTAGATGATTTCGATCTGTGCGTAGTCCGAAATAAAATAAACGAAATGTATACCATCAGAAAAGAAGTACCGACTTTGGGTAAACTCTTGGCGGAGTTAAAGATTGATATAAGTTTTCGTGGAGGTCGTACTACACAATACGGCACAATTAGGGGAACACAAAAGAAAGGTCGATTTTTTCAATTAATATAGATTCTATATCTTTTTGCAGTTATAAAATAAATACATATTCTTAAAATATCTTAAATTAAAGCAAAAGAAGCTACGTATTGGCAAGCTTTTAGAAAATACACTTGGATTGCGAAAATTTGCAAAATAAAACATTTTTACGGTGTATTTTAAATTAACTTTTTTCTTTTAATTACACAAAATTATTGAAATTAATATCGAGTAATGGCTCCGCGGGCTCTTTGCAGAGCTTGTATACGATTTCCCATGCTCTGAATAAGGCTGTCGATCATTTCTTGGGGTAAATTGTCCCACTCTTCCACCAAAGCCAGTTTCAGTTCTTCAACATTCCTGGGAGCTGGATTTCGCTGTCGAACTCTTCTTCCCAGAATGTCCTAAGCTTTGAAGACAAGCTTCGTGAAACAGATGGGTCTACGGATGCTGAAATGCCTTTTCTTTCTTTTTTTTTGCTTTATAAAAGACAACTCCCGCATTAGGACTAAATCCTGTGTCGCGGGGGACTTCACAAATATACAACTAACGGACACAATGAACACCCAGACTCGAAACAACAATTAGTGAATTACACAAAATGTTGCCTCGTGTGGGGATCGAACCCACAAGACTGGGCGCAGTGTCAAGCGGTGAGGCAGCCGCTTAAGAGCCATTTCACGTTTTCGCGTCAATATCTGAGATTTCAGTCGCTTAATTTACCATCTTGGGTAAAACTCCGACATTTTTAAATACATGTAAATATAGGCTGATCTTTCGTATTGCGATTTCATGTAACATATTTACAAAAAAATATTTGTTTACTTTGTGGTGATTAATCTCCCACAACAAGTTTACTGAAAAAACAAAGCAGAGTTTATTTCAAGCTCTCATATCTATCACTAATATTTATAAAGTTGGCTGGAAAAAATACGTATCGTATCAGAAATTTAATTTTGTTGCTACATAATGTACCAGAATATCGATTATTAATAACATTAATTCGTAAAAAAACCAAATTTAAGGCCATTTTTTACGTTTTATAACCCTATTTCATTGCGATTTTTTGGTTTAAATCAAGTGTAATTACATTTAGAAAATCATGTCAAAATAAACTATGTTCTATAAGAATTCTAATTTCAAAGTTTGATGAAAATCACTTCATGAAAATTATCGTAAAATGTATATCAATTCCTCTCTAATTTAGAATAAATTACGATGCACAATCCTGCACCGATTAGTACGGCGCGAGCAGGCGCGAGCGCCCGTTGAGGTAGGACCTGTGCCATGTTGTTTTGCGGGCCGAACTTCGAGTGTTCGAGTGTAAAAGCACTATTATACTACGACTACAACATTTTGATTCCTTGGTTTTTGCCTTAACGACAAATTAACGATAGTCACTGCTAATTGACAAAACATGTTATTATTTTCTTGTTTTTATAGATAAATCTCTTTTTTCTTGTTTATAAAGATTGTATAGACAATCTATACAAATAAATAAAATTGAAATGTCTGTCTCTGATTTCAAAATAATTATGTGTTTTCAAGTGCTTATAGTTAGTTACACGATTCTGTCAGTAAGTCGATACCGAGTCTATATAGTATATTTATATTGAAGCGTAGGTCACTCATCATTAAATTTCGAAATTGTCAGTGCAAGAATTTGATTTAGCTACGAAGTAGGTAGTTCAGTCGTTTTAGGCGTTCACTAAGAACGAATTTTACGAAAGGGCTGTATTGAGGATTTCTTAAAGTTCTCGCAAATTTGTATGAAAGTTAAAATAAAATGTTATTATTACCCGCGGGCGAAGCCGCGGTTACCAGCTATTTTTAATAAGTAATATACATACAATTTAAAGATTAAATTTACATTTTATTGATTAAAGAAGATTTTCTTTAAGATACCGGCAAAATAAAAATTAGCTCAATTTGGGTGATCTCCTTTATTTGTCAAATTATTCTAGTAGGGGAGCTCATGAAGGGATTTCGGGATTTACTCGAGCGCGTCAGATATTGATAGCATCCACGTCCTACTTATTTTTAATAAAGTAGGAATGGTAATCGAATCGTTTTCATAGTGGGGTGGATTATTTACATTCTTATCATCTTAGCTTTGCAACCCAATAGTTCTCAATGACGCTCGAGTAAATCCCAATTTCGCATCGTGAGCTCCCCTACTATTCACAATTCACCATAATTATAATTAAAATTATTATTAGTTTATATATGCGAATAATGTAATCACCGTGCACAATTTATGACAATATGTATGTATGATGAAGAGGCAGCGATAGCCTAGTGGAGATACCAATGGACTGCCGAGCAGAGGGTATCGGGTTCGAATCTACGACGCGCATCAATGACTTTTCGGAGTTATGTGCGTAATGAATTGTAAATTGTCGTTTGTGCCGTGCCTCGGAGAGCACGTTAAGCCGTCGGTCCCAGCTGTCATGAAGATCTTTGACAGTCGTTATAGGGAGTCTGTAGCCATAAACAAACTGACACTAGTCTAAACCATGGCATATCGCTATCCCTTCGGGTTGCGGAGGTCAGATAGGCAGTCGCGCCGTGGAAAAGCTAATATTCAAACAAATCCGGTTAGACTAGAAAGTGAACCCCGGGTTGAGACTGGGATAACGCTAGGCGGATGATGATGTATGATGTGGTACTGACAGATATACGATAGCACATGCGCAGCACTCAACTTACAGTGCAAGCGTTCTTACTTCCAAGAGGTAAATATGTGCCGCAGGATCAAACTTCTACCCTCCCTAAAATCCCTCCCAGATTATTTTTTTGCAATTTATGGTTGCCTATGACCGTCTAAATGGTCCAATATATCTCTTATTTTTCATTAAATTTCGACAAAATCGGTTCAGCCGTTTTAGTGTGAAAATGGAACATGCATACATACATACATACACACTCACTTTCCAATTTATAATATTAGTAGTGATTAGTAGGGATATAAAAATATTTGATTTACTTAATATATTTTTTATATTGGCTGTTTGTCAATTTTGTTGTGCTGCCCATGGCCGCGCATCGCCATCAGTGGCGGAAAAATAGCCAGAGCGCCGTTTTCCATGAATATTTGTTTTCTGTTATAACAATTCAAAATGAATACAAGATTATTTTTTATCGATTTTAAACTTTCGCGATTTGTATACATCATACAATATTATTTTGCGGGTCGTGGGCTTGCAACAGTCCCTCCGCGGCCTCACGGCTCAAGATTGTTTTGGCCGTGTAGATTATAGCGCTATACTGTTTCTATTGTGTATGTGTAGATAGCTACGCACACATACACAATGCTGCCGTCTTTTACCTAAACTCGAGCGTTATAATTTTGTGAAATGGCTCTTAAACCACTACGCCAACCGTGCAGTAAAAAAATTGACAGGTTCATAATAGAATTAAATTCTGAGTCTGATACAGAATCTGATAGCAGTTACGAATCATCATTGGCAGTCCGAGAATCTGACAGCAGTTACGAATCATCATAACATTGGCAGTCCACATGGATCATTCTTATAGACTCACGCCTGTTTCCCTGAAGGGGTAGGCAGAGGTGTAATATTTCACCCACATCATTCTTATTCAAAATAAATATGAAAATCAAATTTGCAGTTTTTGTATTTGATAATTAAAACCTCACATTGACGTAATTATGATGCGTTTACCTTTGTATATTAAATATACATAATTTTTATTGTAACTACTTATCTTCATAGGAAATATACTTTTTTATTTATTTTTTGTTTTATTTAAGTTAGGAAATTAGTTATTTCGTAAGAAAATAAATGTACATGCATATAGCCATGCCGATATCAAGAGGTTTTGTTACAAACATTACTTCCAAATATTTAATACGATCGCGTAGGCAATAAAAAATAAGGACATTTTTAGCAATACTGTATATTTAAAATGGGAGTATTATATACCAAATATAGCAACACAACGCCCAGGTTGGCCAATCTAACAGCTAGAGGTAAAATAACTGTGAACGGACTATACACAGATATGAGAAGTAGATCGATATCTCCTTTCACTGTCAAATCCCATCACTAAGGCTATTAAATCAATATATGTACAAAATAACAATTTGTGAGTTAAATTCATAACACATACGTATGCAAGCTGTTCCTTTGATTTGCAATACAATGATATTGTGTAAACTTAACTTAACACACAGATGTATTAACAAGAATCAGATGTAGCGTATTCGTCCAACTAAGTGAGGCACGTTGACAGCTATGTGTGCGTGACATTTGGCGACTGGCACTGTACGGACACGCGCGTCTCTGTGTGTGTTAAGTTGCCAGATTATGAATAATCTCCCACTATTTTGCATATAGTTTTTGCAAACGAATATAAAAATATTACATAGGTAATATTTTATATTCGTTTGTGGTTTTGAAGAATTTACCATAGATTTAATTAATGCTGTTAATATGTAATGCTGTTGTGAAAATTATTCAAATTAAAGATACCATTAAAGTATGCTTTTATAAATACATTTCTTAAAAAATTTAGGCTCCGAGTTAAGTTTTAACTAATTTTATTCGTAAATTGAGAAATAAATAGATAGGCTTGCGTCATAAATATTAATTAGCTAAAAACATTTTGTCATGCATACAATAAATTATGAATATCATAATCATAAATCGTAACCAAAAAAAAATTGCAATTAAAAATAAATAATGGCTACAATCAATAATTTCTGTTTCTGTACATGTACACACGGCGCCAAGTCAAGCTAAATAGTCGAAGTACGATTTTGATACTTATTCCCTACGCCATAAGAACGGTACAAAGGGTAAGAACGGTACAAAGGTCAAAGTGTATAGCTTGACAAGTAGCCGCGTGTACACGAATATTTGGATCGTTTGGGGATCGAACTCAAAACAATGTATATACTAATGGAAATCCTATTAGTATATTTATAAGAAAAAATATAATCTACAATATACTTTTACAATACGTTAATGTATTTTTCATTAACATGACAATCATTATTACCTACATAATCAATTGACAAGTGCATTTTCCCTAATTCAGGGAAAACGGTGTCGACGTAAACTGGCAACACTTACATATTTTCTGCAGAAATACGAATTTTCTCGAAATAATATTATAAAACGGCAAAATAATCCAAAGTTATCTGTAAGAATATATTCCATCTTCCCGTATTTGCTTTTAGAAACAACTTTTACAATGTTTAAAAACGCAAGACGGCATTTTATGAATTTAAAAGCTGGATCGATCGTGGCGTGTGAACTGTGCGATGCTTCGCAGCGCACTGAGTCGAGTTTGTATTCGCTTTTCAATTTTGTATTTGCTTTAGTGGCCTCACGCAAGTGTTCCGCGCGCTCTGTCTGCCTTTTGTTCTATAGTCTTAGCATTATAGCATTAATACGAGAAAAGTAAATAAATTTGTTGGAAAATTCCGACTCACTGCTAGAAGATAAAGTTTCTCCTGTTATTTCCGTTCCGAGAATAGCGGCATCCACATCCCGATATCACATACTCGATGTGTTTTAATTAATGAGTACACTATTTAATTATTATAAGCTTACTTACTACTTAAATGCAAAAAAAGTTATTAAAAATGTAAACACAAACGTCCAACAAATTTTACACTGATGACAGATCACAGCACGGCTATTTAGAGAATGTAGTCAAAGATATGAGTATGTAAAGAGTCTATGCCTCTTTAAATGAGACGCGTAATTTGATGTTATGATTAACCAACTATAGTATTTTCGCTGTATAATGATATGCATGACAGTTATGACTGACAATTATAGTGATGTAACCTAAGGAAATTTAATCGATTATTTATAAATATCGAATTAATTGGCAAACGACATGGAATCGTACGTAGTAACCGATTTTACATCTTCGAAATAAAATTCATTTTAAAATGAATTTTATTTTGTGTTTTGGCAAATATATTCACAAATAAAACGCAGTAATTTTAAAATACTTTTTTTATTATTAGTCACTGTCACTAGAACTAAAACCTCATATCTGAATCTTCTCCAACAGAGATAATTATTTGCTGATCTCAAATTCAGTCGAGGTGGACATATTTATCCCAGTCTGTAAATATTGTCGGATTAGGTTTCGAATCGAATCGCTCGAACTTGAGGGTATTGGAGGTGTAGGGTGCTTAAGGGAGCTAGTCCTAATCCCCTAAAAGTAATTTTGGCTGCCGGAGTTGCGTCAAAATATTTTTAAACAATTTCCAACAATTCTTCATTCAAATATGCAAAACGGAACGTAATTTTAGGTGTTATGTGAAAGTAGCTAAATAGCTGTGTTCGGTTCTCTTTTGACCCTTAACCACAGTCAACCTCACTTTATTAAACTAGTGGATTCAATAAAAGCGATATTTAGGTTTTATGTGAAAAAATGTGATACGGAACGCAACCGCCATCTTGTGTGAATGATATTGATAGGTAACGTCAAATTTGTGCGTCATTGCCCTCATTGCTTTCGAGTACTTAGGGTTCTGTAATAAGTAACTAAATAGGTTATAGTAGGTTCTCTTTTGACCCCTAATCCGATAATAGGAGCCCTGCGAAGCAGGGCTCCGTCAACCTTACTTTATTAAACTAGTGTGAATAATGTGGACGTTGGCAGTGCCATACACACCGATGTTTGGAGATATTTTTTTTCAGAGGAAACCAAGTATTTCCGGCAAGTGAAAATGGTGAGGGGAGTTGCGAGACCTACCCCCCTCCCCTCCCAATCACTCATAACCCCTAAAAACGGCGACGTATTTCGAAACCTTTACCATATTGTCGATTGTGTTATTTCTACGACTGATTAATTTTATCAATGTAGGGATTTCGTATTGCCACTACATCGGAACTATCTATGTCAGTCATTGAAGCTTTACGCTCACGTTTCTTCGGAGTGGACAACTTCTTGTCTTCAAAACCAGTTTTTCCAAATTTTTCATTGGATATTCGAGAAAATGAAGCCTTGTCGATGTCCAGAGCAGAGCTGCCGCAACTCTGTAATCAACACTGTCGATCGGTATTACCGGGCCCCCGTTTGCACGCTCTCGTTCAAAGAAGGTCCTCAAACGGAGCCCTAACTCACGGCTTTGAGAGTTTAAAACTACATTTTTTTGTTATTTTTGGCATTGTACCTACTACATGTCATTACATTCATGTCCGATAGTTTGTTTCCGTATTTATCCCTCATTCAAAAAACATCGATATCTCCTTTCACTGTCAAATCCCATCACTCCTTAATGATGGGATTTGACAGCACGAGAGAATGCAGTCAAAGATATGAGTCTGTAAGGAGTCTATGCCTCTTTAGCCTGGCCGCAGACATCCGATTTTCAGGACCGATTTTTCATGGCGGAATTCAGTGAGACTAGCGAGCTTCATTTGTCGACTGTATCAAATGTATTTTGTAAAATAAACGTACTTACCACCGCAAACGATAGATTTTGCTTTGATCGGAAAGCACGCAAAAGTTTCATTCCGTTCCGGACTGAAAAAATTCAGTGCCCGTTTTCAGGGACGACTTTTCAGGTTTGTAATATTTTCAGGTTCTCAAAGTCATCTAATTAATAAAAAATGAGCTTACTGTCTACCACGAACGTTTGAATTTGCTCTGAACAGAAAAAAATCCGTGGACTGAAAGAAATGAAAATCAAGCGCGCGCGGAACGGCTCGTGACGTCATAACTGAATTTAGCGCATGCGTACATCTTGTCATGTATCGATATTATAGCCTATAGTTGATGCCACGAGAAGATAGACTTTTTGTAAACAAACATTCAGGGCTTCACAACCTTTTTTCCAACACTTGTGTTTTAGATTTTATACTTTTTGGCCACTCTTTTTCTTCAATGCCTAATCATGCCACTATGTTTTTATATATTAACTTGTTAAATTTTACTGAAATAAATATATTTGATTTTGTGTTTGAATGGTCGAATGTTCATAAGTTTGCCGATATTTTTTTGTCGTTTCACACGTAATTAATTATGTAAATTAAGGAAAAATAGAGTACCATGTATGTAAATGATAGAGTACCTACGTGTTACGCTATTATTGACATGATTTTTTTCAAATCATAGACAATAAATCATTTGCAAAGTAGCCTACCTACCCTAAAATATTAAATTATAGACCAACAATGAATAATATTACAGATAACTAGCTAGTGCATTGCATAAAAAAATCTAGGCATGGAGATTTTACGTTGTCTGTGAATGAAATCGTCAGAACTTAAACAAAATCCATTAAAAGTAACGGTAGTCTGAAAACGCAATTTCTTTTTTAGGTATTCATAATTTTCTGCCCGACTACCTAATAGTTTACCATCTGCTATTCTGCACCCGCTTTTTGACATGCCGGCAGCCAGAAGAGCGTTGCGATCCTATAAACTTGCATTTAACTTTAAATTTACCCCTTCTTGATAACAAAAAAAATAATTTTGTTCTCTGATAAATGCATGTTAAGCCCAAGAAAGAAAAATTTCAATGAACTAACGCCAAATGTTGACATTCTAGGCGTCAGTACCTCAAAACATCAAAACATCCTGTTGACAGCGCATAATATCGATAAAAACCCGATCCATTGACATATTAGTTGCCAATAACACCTATTTATGTACTGTTGCGCTCATTGGATTTGACATTATTTGTTTTTGACAGAACTATCGCTAAGTCACTTAGTAGAAATTCTTTGTTTACAAAAAGTCTATGTTCTCGTGGCACGGACTATAGATATATAGCATTGGTTTGAAGTTTATTTTGTCAGAATCTATATACAAAGGTACTCTGTGGTCAGAATCACACGACAATGTATGCGTAGTAGACGTGTATAAGCTCTTGTCTGGGGTCTTCAAATTTACGCAAAAATCACATACCTACGGACAAGAGGATAATATAATAATATAAGTTATTTTAGCATTTTCGTCAGATCATCATAATGTGTGACGTGAAAGGTTTATATTGGCTACTGAATACCACTCTGATTAAACTTTGTCTCTCTATATGACTAGCCTATTGGTCTAATGGTTAGTGACCTTGACTTCTACGCCGGAGGCCATGGATCCTAGATAATCTTTGTGTGATAGGCACGATGATATTTGTTCAGTGTCTGGATATAATTTATCTATAATATGTACCTATATGTTTAGAAGTATATATTTATCAGGTGTCTGGTTACCATACTATAGGCTCCGCCTATTTTGGGATCACATGATTGGGTGTAAGTTGTCCAAGAATATTATTAATGAATGTACACAATGGCAATTTCGGTCATACAAAAAAGTTGGTCTGAGACCCGTTATGCAACTAGGTTTTTGAAGATTGGTATCCTGTATAAAAGTGGTAGAGGGAATAATATAATGATTTATATCTACATATATACTCTATGCGAGATGAAAACAATTAAAGAACTTAAAACAAATCATACTCCTCAAATTGTATTGTTTGCTTTGAAATTGTATGATGCATTCACATTCACACATTAAATTTGACAATATCATAAAACTTATTCTGCATAAATCAGACACTTGTTAGAGTGGTCGTGGCTGTTTCTGATGGACAGAGTTGCGACGCCGACGCCATACAAAAATTATAAAACTTATCATAGAATCCACCAAAACACCAAATATAGGGCCTAAATATTTAAAAAATGGGTAATGAAATTTTTTATTACAGTTGTCCAATTAAAATTCTCTAGGCTAGCGTCCACTAGGCTCGCCGAGCCGAGCCGAATCGAAACGCAGAAAGTCGCCTCCTATATATTTCTATGAACCTGCGTTCATTAGCGACGAGCCGCGGCGCGCCGAATCGAATCTACCGCGCGCATCGCTCGTCAGGCGAATTTCTGCGGCAACGCGTTTCGACTCGACTCGGTGCACCTTAGTGGACGCGGGTCAGCGGATGAGTGTAGACGGGTACTACACTGCGTAAATACCTACGTGAAAAGTTATCGAAATAAAGAGCTGTTAATTTCCCTAATTTAGAAATATACTGAACTTAATGATCATGACTACCTCAGTAGTCTCGCGGCATAAATGTGCGCGTGGGATTGGGAGGTCTCGGGTTCGATTCCCGGGACGGGTAAAGTGTTATTGGGTTTTTCTTTTAGGAAATTCTCAGTAGCAGCACGGAATCTGGTAATGTCCGGTACGGCAATAGGCTCGCCCCTTATTGCGTGGGACCTGAAAATTCATGGCGAAATGTGGGTGTAATATTACACCTTTGCCTACCCCTTCGGGGATACAGGCGAGACTCTAAAAAAAAAATATGATCATGAAGATACTCATTATCATGACAAGCAGCGTAGACAAAATATATGGAAAGAAATAGCGGGAATAATGAAAGAATTTGAAACAAGAAACCAACACAAGCAAAACCTACAGCAGCTAGTCGCCGACTGCTGGCTTCGATTCGATTCGTCTGTAATGAACGCACACGGATAAAATGCGACTCGGCGCGATTCGACGCGGTTCGAATGTAGTCGACGCCAGGCTCTATAGACCTCTGACGCATACGTGACAGGTTTTTACGCAGACTATACCCTACTTGCATATTTTTTATAAATAATAATCTACTTTGTCAATATTACCCTTTAAAAAGATTTTACTAACAAGGTAGCAAAAAGGTTTTGTATTTTTAATTAATGGGGCTATCGTAGTGGCTGTATACTGCTTTATGCAACCGATGCTCAAGCCGAACACGTCCTCTCCTCCGCTGACTATACTAACCAATGCATGGAAAAATATCGATACTCTGTGGTATCGAGTATTTTTCCTTTCGATATCCATAACTTTGTACTGGATACATTGCACTCAATGCTTTTACTCAATAAGTACTTAATGGCACGGTAGTACACGTAAGCAAGGGAGTCTCGGACAATAATTTAAAAAGGTATTGTCGATTTGTCGAAGTGACGGGTCTCTCAGACCCACCAGGCGCCCGAAGAGTTAAAAAGACTATCTGCAGATTAATTATATTATATACAAAAAACCGGCCAAGTGCATGTCGGGCCACGCGCAATGTAGGGTTACGTAGTTGCCCATAATGGCCATTATTGATAATAACTTCTGTTTCACATGGGACTAAAAACGGGCCCACTTTGTACCCCGAAGTACATTACATACCAAAGTACGTATATCTTTAAGATTAAGCCAGCGCTCCCAATGTAAACTCACAGAAATAGGTATTTATAAGTTAAACGACGATTACTCGTAAACTAGTGATGTCTACTTAGCCGTGATAGTTTTCCTTTTAAATTCGTTATATGTACTACATTTGTGATTTTTTTCACCTCTTCCAAATTAGTAGTTTAGCCGGCAGAGGGGAGGGGACACTTGAGTATAAAAAATCTTTTCACTTCAAAGCTTGATATTTGACAAACCAATCACTTGATCGAAAAATGATTTGAGCAAGCTAATAATATTTTTTTAAAACCTATCCAATGATACCCCACATAATGGGGTACTCAACCAAAAAAAAATTCAACCCCACTATATAATTTATCACGTATTCCATTATGAAGTTCATCAAAAGATTTAATAGACATCCTATAGAATTCAAAGAATTTGTCTGGGTGTGCCCGTAACTTAACTTGCTTTAAATAAAATTGACTCTCGTTGATTCTTTGAGTATTTAATGGTTGTACCCAATACCGAAGATTCCTTTTCTTTTTCATTGATAGTAAAAATGCGATTGCAATTAGATCGTCGCCGTCGTCCTCCATTGTGTCCGTTCACTAGGCTATCACTACTTGTACTGGTAGAATAATACTGACATAGTTACAGGTAAAATACTATATACAAAAAGTAACGAGTGTCACAGCGACGAGGTTTCACCCATACCTGTGACAGTTATTATACATATTATGTATCTGGCATTACCAAAGAAATATAACCTAAGGCATAGAAGTAACACTAAATAACAACAGCGGTTGCTATGATTGATATCTTCTTTCTAATGGCACATGCAGTATGATAGAAAGAGCTGTCGATAGGTTTAGCAGCACGCTCTTATAGCAGAATCGTGGTAGGCAAACAGTAGACAAAACATAGAGTTAGGAAACCGAGTGTTGTTCGTAACAGTGATGATTTATCGATAAATATTTTTGGTCAAATGTCTAACTTTAGTATGTGTCGATATATTTAAGCCGTATAAATAAACAACTAAAATATTGAAATTGTAGTTTTTGCTGTTGACGCCGGACAGTGCTTTGCAAAGACTTGCCAGACAGACAGTACTAAAAAAATCACGTGTTTAAAGGCCCGCACAAACTATCTGTCGAGACTTACTGTCGCGACAGAAGGGTAAGGCCTTGCCACACGATACAGTTTTACCACTGATCAAATTTTCAATCGAATTGGCTTTGCCCGTCTACACGACACAATCAAATCACTGATTTGCATTCCGCCCACCCGATTGGTTAAAATCTGGTGGTACCGCCCACCCGATGAACTTGAGTTGGACGACTGGCGTCTACACGTCACGATTTCATCAAGTGATTTAGTCAAGTTGGACGTAAAATTGTGCCGTGTGGCAAGGCCTGTATCTGGACAAGGAAAATCCATTCAAGTGTGCACAATATCGGACGTCTGTCGCGGACGTGACCTTGAGCGTATCAGTCAGGATAGCACTAATATGATAAATAATATAGAAGTAGGTAGATTAATTAAAATCGTTGTAATTATTATATTTTATTAATATGTTCAAACTAAAATTACACACTTTTTGTTTAGCTTTGGATAAATAATTCTACCGGGTGTGCAATGTCCGGGCTTAAATGTAATGTAAGCACAGCTTTCGGTTTTAAACGACGCCAGGTGCTTTCTGTCTTTAAAAAACAGTCTTTCTCAAAATGACGTGAACAAATATGATGGTACTTCTGCTAAATCAAACTAGGCCGTCCAACGGCATTTATCCAAAGTTTTCTTGTGACGTCATTAATAGGCAACCTGTAATAAAAAACACCTTCTTAATAATGAAAAAATGCTACTCGCATCCCTAATCCATCTACTATTTTATAGATGCAGAAATGTAAGCCTACACACACGCGCTTACACTGGAACACTTGGCTTTAGGTTAATAGACGCTACTTTTAAGGTAGGTATCTAAGTAAATTATGTACATTAAACTGCGCTTACTATCAAACGCGCGATAGAAAATTAGACCGCTGGATGTCTTTGTTTATTGTCAACTTAGCAACCGCGGCTACCCGCTGTCGCTTCCAGCTACAGTTTTACATTCATGTCCGATAGTTAGTTTCCGTATTTATCCCTCATTCAAAAAACATCGATATGTCCTTTCACTGTCAAATCCCATCACTAAGGCTATTAAATCAATAAATGTACAAAATAACAATTTGTGAGTAAAATTCATAACACATACGTATGCAAGCTGTTCCTTTGATTTGCAATACAATGATATTGTGTAAACTTAACACTCATTATAGCATTAATACGAGAAAAGTAAATACATTTGTAGGAAAATTCCGACTCACTGCTAGAAGATAAAGTTTCTCCTGTTATTTCCGTTCCGAGAATAGCGGAATCCACATTCCGATATCACATACACAATGTGTATTAATTAATGAGTACACTATTTAATTTTTATAAGCTTACTTACTATTTAAATGCAAAAAAGTTATTAAAAATGTAAACACAAACATCTAACAAATTTTACACTGTTGACAGATCACAGCACGGCTATTTAGAGAATGTAGTCAAAGATATGAGTATGTAAAGAGTATATGCCTCTTTAAATGAGACGCGTAATTTGACGTTATGATTAACCAACTAAGACCAACTGACATTACATGTTGCACGTTCGGTATAAGGAAATTTATAGGGCATGTTCTCTCTAGTCTAAACGTCCAACAGACATTTGACACCTTGGCTCTTCAGAATAAAGTCTTCCTCTGTATATGCTGCTGCAGTAACTATCAATTAAATTCTACCGCATTTCGTTAAATTCGATTATGGTGCAAAATTAATTGACCACGAAATGTAACCGGTCAAACACTCATCCGTTTTCCTAAAATCTTATTAGTCTCCGGTAATTTGATTTGATTCAGTAGTTTTACGGTTTAGAAGATAAAGAGTGGTTCACTATGCGATTGTTTTTTTGCTAAAGATTTCGTAAAAAGACCTCTAAATGATAAATATCGGTTAGGAGAATAGTAACGTCAGCAGAATTCCAATATGCGCTGGGCATATTTTAAGATATATCCAGCGACTTTGAGAACGTATAGTGGCTAATGCTATGATTGCTTACTCGTAATTTCAACATGGAACAACAAAGTTACAGTTAGGGCATTATGCTGTGTCGAAGACGCCGACGATGAGTTGTCCTCAGAGCTCACTGCTAGGACGTAATTGATGACTTTCTTAGAAAGCCTCTACCGTCTGGATGTACTTTGACAGGTTATGCAGATGACGGTATATTCCTTATTTAATCAAATACAAGAGTAGGACTTGAAAGGTTAGTATACATGTTTAAGGATGATCAACAATTGGGGTGAAACTTACTTATCGTTTATCTTTTGCTCCTCAGAAGACATTTCAGTTACTTTTAAAAGAAAATTTAAAGACAGCGCCTCGTATCATATTCAATAACGTCATTATTTATCATCATCAGCAGCCTTTAACAGTCCACTGCTGGACTAGGCCTCTCCTTTGAAAGGAGGAATTGGCCTACTATACCACGCTGGCCAAACGGGTTGGTATAGGGTTTGTAGCAAGTTTTCCTTCTCTTACAGTGCTGTTCTCTGCATAATATGCTCCCTCTGTCGGCTCTTACGACACCCATGGGATGATATGAGATGGTGACATTCCATCTTCTTAATCCGTCACCACACGGTCACTATTAAACATAAAGAATCTGTTTTTTACTTCGGATTAGTTAAAGGGAGGAATTTTCTTTTGTTGAACACGTAATAAATGGTACCTAGGTGAATAAAAAAAACCTTTTACGCTCTGTCTATGATGTCAACTGCGACATGGAGACTGCCGTTCAGACCTATAATTTCACAACTTTAAAAATAATTGATGCAACCTATTTAGATTGTATGTGTGCGCCTGTATGAGCCGATAGGCCTACTATTGGTACTGTACGTTGGCAATCACTACAAGAGTCAACGTCTTGCGTTGATATTTTAAATTTTTTGTGCAAAGCTCAGTTAGCACTGAAGCTTTATCAATACTGGCAGGTGTACTTTCGGTTGATCTTAAGGTCCAAAGACGTGCATCAATGTATTATACCATACGAGAAAGCATGAATCCAAAATTTCCTAGCACCTCGTGATAGAAATAAACTGCTTAGGTTGTTCAACCAGCACGCCGATGTCTACGTAGGCCTTGTCAACGAATAGCAGTTTCGTTGGAATACATCAACCAAGGGCCGTCACCTCGACCAATTCTTTCCAGACGTTCGTGAGCGACTGGCCGGACCTGTTTAGGGGGGGATCACTGTGTTGCTCAATTTCATATGGGGCATAGTAATTTTTGGAGGAAGTTGCTTTGGTTTTTAATTAGTTTATTCACCATTATTCAAGCTCTGACAACAAATGTGAGTAATCTGCACATCACATTTTGTGTGTGAGTGTGGTCCTTGCCAATCTGACATTAACAATATGCCTAGTGATTTTCATAACTAATCACTTCTGGTCTAGCGTATTATGCGGCTCTTGCGGCAAGCAATCGAATATCAGTGCGTTTAGGCGTCTCTGCCATGCATATTACTGAAAATAGGCACAGCTCGAAAATTGTCGGTAATAGAGGCATGTTGATTTCAGCACAAATGGGTTGGGTCGACCGAAGAAGTACTACCCTGTCACAGAAGATCGATGTAAAGTAACAGTATCTGTTATTTTGTGTTTTGTTCAGTGAGTGAGAACGCCTGAGGCCCAGTCACCTTTCCTCTCCCGGTCCCCATCCTGATCGCTTTCCCTTCTCCTCTTCCTTCGGGTAGGCAGCAACTTGGCTGTTCTTATTTGACATTGCTCCTGTAATGCTAAGTAAACACAGCTAAGTATGAGCCACGGATACCACTTACCATATCAAGTGGGCCATTGGTTCGTCTGCCAACGGTGAAAGCAATAAAGGTTTCGTAGTAACATCGCAGCGCCAATCAGCTTGTGACCATGGGACTTGCAATCGTTCCGAAACGTCAAGCCTTTCATGGTATGTAAATACGTATAAAAGATCCAGATCGCGTTAATTCCCGTGTCATGAATAATTAATCATACTTAATGCACTTTCAATGAAAATTATAAGGGCTCATTAGGCTTTACAATTAACTAGTACCCGAATATTCATTTTAATTAGATTAACTTAAACTTACGCAACTAAGCGATTAAATTAATAATTGTGCTTGACTTCTTTTATCCTTAGGACACTAGATAAAGGCTAATACGGGACCCTACATTGTGCGTGGCTCGATATACATTTGTCCGGATTTTTTAGTAGGTACCTAATATTTTGTCACAGGTATTTTTCACACAAACATTTAAATCACAGTCATGTAATACCTAATATTTTAATTACCTATTTAGCCCATGTCTAAGCCAAAGGAAAATAAATGAAAATCGCTTTGCTCACGGAATGAACTGAAAACGGTTCTGAAAATCGGACCTGAAAAACGGGCCTGAAAACGGATGTGTGCGGCCAGGCTTAAATGAGACGCGTAATTTGACGTTATGGTTAACCAACTAAGACCAACTGACATTACATGTTGCACGTTCGGTACAAGGCTAGGACCAACATCATCCTAGGGTACAAGGAAATATGGCGAGCATGGTCTCTCTAGTCTAAACGTCCAACCTCTTTGGGTATACCCCTAGGATGATGTATCTCTATACCCACAGTCCACATCATAATTGAAACGATGACACTTGGTGACATTTTTCAATTATGAAATGCATGAAATGTCTTGAATGCCTATGAGGGCTCAATCAGACAGAGAGCGGTCACGCGGTCAAGCGTTCAAGCGGTCAGTTTTGCGTTCTGTGTTGTATTATGTTACATAGGTCCTATCAGACGGAGAGCGGTCACGCGGTCTATGTAACGTAATACAACACAAAGAACGCAAAACTGACCGCATGACCGCTCTCTGTCTGAATGAGCCCTAAAACTTCAATGATAACGTAAATTACAAACCTAGAGGAGAGCTAGGATACGACAGACTTTTCCATATAAGACCCTTATACCGAAAAGTCTGTTTGTCCTTCCTATTTCTCACAAAAGTTCCTATTTTTATATGTATAGATACTTTGATTGTATGGTTCTATAAACCAAAGGCTAAATTAGTTATTATAAAATAATTATATTATCTTCATGAATATTTGATTATGATGAGTTTTGTTTTATTCATATCTGCTCCTAATACACAGTACAGATTTACATTATATTGCATGATGTGCCAGATGTGGGTCATACGGAAAAACTTACATAATTATGTTTCTATATACTTGCGATTTTTTTAAATATTTTTCCGGGAAATAGTATAATAGTTTCTATCTAATATATTTATTTGAAGCCTAAATAAAAAAACATGCACTGTAGGGTTAAATAACGTTTATGTTGTTTGTATTCCAAACAGTCAGCCTCAAAGAGAAACCACTGCTAATCCGACCGATCAATAGGCTGTTCTTACTTAAAATCTGAGCTTAAAATATAATATACTTTGTCTGATCTCTCCTTCCACCTTGACATTGGCAAAATCATCGATAAGCGATGCCTGGAGCCATTAAAAAAAAAACAAAAAAAACTTGGTCTTGACAGTTGACACTGACACTAAGTTTTGTTGATACTTGGATCATTAATTTATATGTTTTATTTGGTTTTTGTTTAATACAATAGTTTAGATAATTTTTGTTACACCCCAGATTTATTGGCTGTGTTTGCAAATAGTCTGTCATAAATAAAACTAAAAACATGGCCCATGTTATCGTACTAGATTCAATAAATGAAGATATTTTCGTATGTGGTGTTTGCAAATCTGTATTCAATTCCATGCAAATATTTTTGGATCACAAAAGTTTCAAATGTAATAACAGTGTGCTCGAGGAAAACTTAATCACTTCTACTTTCGTACAGACATCAACAGTTCTCGCAGATTCGTTTTCTACCAACGCCGAGATAATACAACAAGCTATTGAAGCCAAATCTGATACAGGCACTAAAGAGATCGAACAGCAATGGACCAAAGACCATAGCTGTACATCATGCAAGAAACGATTTAAGAAAATGAAGAGCCTTGTCACACATATGAAAATGCATGATGAAAAGCCTTACCAGTGTCCTGTATGTGGGCGTTGTTTTATACAAAACTCACACCTACAAAGACACATCACCACCCATAAGATCTGGCCTGATGGTCTCACTCAGAATACAGCCAAGACTGTTGATGCAGAACTCTTAAGCTATAGTTGTTCATACTGCAGTGTAGTATTACCTAACTACAGTCAATTTAGAGCACATTTGAAAAATCATTTGGCTCTTAAAAAGTTTAAATGTATACAAGGTGATTGTATAGAGTTTTATGATAATGTAAGCAGTTTGCTACAGCATGTGAATACATCTCATGAGACTCAGGTTTATAGTTGCCACTTATGTAGTGCTATTTTTAATAGCTTGGAAGAAATTGCAACTCATCAATATAGCCATACTCAAGTGGGTAAAAAAGATACTAAAAAGATGAAGGTATATAAGTGTACACAATGTGATGCTGAATTCAGAAAATCTGAGAAGTTATCTCTGCATATGCTTACAGAAAATCATAAAAAAGTGTGTATTCATTGTAAAAAAACATTTGCCAGTGACAAGAGACTACGCCTGCACTTGCAGATACACATGAAATTGAAAACATTTCAGTGTAATATCTGTAACAGTAGCTTTCATATGAAGAAATACTTATCTTCTCACATGTTGAAACATGGGAACAAACAGTTTAAATGTTCTGTTTGCAAATATATGTTTAAAAGAAGTGATTTACTTAAAAGACACATGAGAATACACCAGCCAAAGAAGACACTAAAATGTCCTTTTAAAGATTCTTTGGACTGTAAAAAGGAATTCAATCGCAGTGATAAACTGAAATTGCACATAAAGAGTCACACAAAACACATTTCTACAAATATCACAACAAAACTTAAAGGAACAGTAAAAGATGACACTGCAGGCCTTTGTGTGACAGACAGACATAATGCTGAAACTAATATTAAATGACATCAAGAGCTGTAATAAAACATATATAATAATATTATTATTTTCAATAAAGTCTACTACTGAAAATAACTGATGAATAAATGTTATACTTAATTTCAAAATATGGAACATGCAGCTTACCATAATATGTATGAGTCAAGATAAACAAGCAATATTTAGAATTATAATAATTCAATGCTACTTTGCATATTGAAAATACTAGAATAAAGAATGAAATACATTGAATGGCATACTATGTTGTTGTAAGGCTTCTTTCGTAGACAGTAAGTGATATCTAATTAGTCACTAAGTCAGAGCTATAGTGTGGCTTGAGCCAGCAGGACAAGACATAAGGAACAAAACTTGAAAATGATTTGCCATATTTCATTGAAAAGATGTATTTTTGTGTTTACCTACTTCATTCTTGCAAATGTAAGTGTGTATGTTTGAAATATTTCTTAATCTGTTATTTTCTTATATTCTAAGTGATGAAACAATTAATGTAGTGAGAACATACTTCAGACATTGTATTTAAATTAATTTATTGATAAAAATGTGGATTTTATATTGAATTACTTTTGTCAAGTGCTATTTCACTGCTTTAAGTACCTAGTTGAAAGTGGTAAAGGTACAAAAGCAATGAAAATGTACATTGGTTAGAAATATTCACGGTTCATACAGGACAATTTAAACAGATTCATTGAAGACTTGCAGAAAATGCTGTCCAGTGTAAATACGCTCTAGACAAGACCAAGTTCATGTTCAATTAAAACATCATCCCTGTGCCAACTTTCCAACAAAAGTGTAGCCCTCAAAGTTGTCCAGTGGCCGATTCTGCTGTCGGATTTGTTAGACCCCGCAAAGGTCTCCGATGTGGTCAAACAATTCTTGTCCTGAGACAAAAATCGGACTGACAACTTCACGTCACGTCACACGCCAAAGGAATTGTCACAAGCGGTCACTCATCCAAGTGGCACCCTGTGTAAGCGTAGCCTAACTTTGACCAACTATTACAAGCGGCAAGTCACGCTATGAGCTACTATGCTTTGATGGTGAGATCACCAAAACAATGCAGCTTGGCAGGATGGCATTTGGAAAGTACCGTCATAACCTTGACTAACCTTTGCCACAATGCTTGAAGGCCAAGGTGTTTAATGAATGCGGCCTGCTAGCCATGACCTACTGTTCTGAGATGAGGAACATTACCGTAAGGCTAGCCCACTGATTACATGTCACATGTCACATGTCACTGAGAGAGCTAGAAAAGGTCAATGCTAGGGACCTTTAGAAGAGACAAAGTCTGGAAAGTTGTGATGTGATTCTGCAGTAGACCAAACTTACTGACATAGTTTAGGGGTATGGCAAAATGTGGCATGTTTCGCAGAATCGATGGTCGGTGGCGTACTTGAGTCTTCTCGAATTGAGGCCACTTAGCAAACATAGCAGGACACGATCAAGCCAGATAGATTGATGAGTTGAGCTGGTTGGCTAGTAGTAGCTGGACGGTAAAATCGGCAGATTACATGGTGCTTCATCACCCATAGCATATTTTATTTCTATTAAAATATTAATAGCCCGACAGCAGGCCTAACAGATGTCTCTAAAACCTTGCACTTCTATTCTAATGTTCTCGAAGGGAGGAAAACGCAATTGGATCCGTGCGGTGGTTAAACTGGTTGTAAGCTCACAACTCGAACATTGTCGCCTATTACTCGATTGCAGCGCCACCTACTGGGTCTAATTGTTTCTTTACACTTCAGGGATTCCCCGAAAGCTATGCAATCAGGCATCGTTTTTATCAGTGCGGTTGATGCTGCTAAGAGCCGCCTAAGAATTCGTAAGATACTCCTCAAAGTCACTCAACTTACCCTGGGGTTCTCGCTAAGTAATAAGTAATAACGATTCCGGGAATCCCAGACGAGATGTAGTGGCTCTGTGAGGTACTTAAATATTACTGACATATTGCTGAATGCTGTTGCGATGAAAATCTCTACATCTGCAGGGTATAAAATATGGGCAGAATACTTTCTATCTTATTAAATATTAGATTTTACCTGCAGCTTAGCCCGTTTGAGTGTCATTTATAGCCACAACAGGTAGCCTGTTTTATTCTGGTGTATAAGCTATTTATGCCGTTCAATAGATGTTACGTATGAGAAAATAACGGTTTTCCATCCTCATAGATTGTCGCGTCTATCATTTGGACGTGTTTGTAATTATTTCTATAACTTTCAGGCACGGCAGTTTCGTGTAACAGATCAAGTATATTTCGATATTCAAAGTGAAGACAAGTTTCTTGGCAGAATTGTAATAGGATTATTTGGCGATTTAGCTCCTAAAGCGGTCAAGAACTTTAAGGTTTTGGCTAGTGAAGGCATACAGGGGAAGTCATATAAGGGCACGTCATTTAACCGCATAATCAAGAGGTTTATGGTACAAGGTAAGTGTTACCGTAATTACTAGTGTTACCTACTCATTTATGATATATATAATGTAGCCTAAATATGAGACTTTTCTTTGCCACAACGTCAAAGTGTCTAAGTTGACACGTAGCCGTGTGTACCTGCAGTATAATGGTTAAAAATCATTTGTGTGCAGGTGGCGATGTTGTCTCCGATGACGGCACGGGAGCCATCAGCATATACGGGGAAGCTTTTGATGATGAGAACCTAGATACACGCCATAGTGTTGCTGGATTCGTGTCAATGGCTAATAAAGGTATACCTACATCATAATTTTTACTGCTAGTAGGGTAATAAGCATTACGTGTAATGACGGATATCGGATTTTATTTGGGCTTGAGCACGACGAAGAAATCTTTTATCAACGGAAACAATAAAAAGTTATTTGAAAGAAAACAGTTCCTTTTTTCTTGAGAGCCCCCTCTGGTCACAGGCGTCCTTAAAGTTAATCTGTTGCACATCGATACTGATTTGTGTAGCACTCAATGTAAAATTACTTGAAAATCTGTTGTTTTCTCAGTTCATGTTCTTACTTTTTTATGTTGATTTCTCACTGTATAAGAAACAGCAGGTTTGTACATTTTCTTTTACGAAAATAAATTGACTTAAATTGTTTTTTTTTAGGGAGGAATACAAATGGCTGTCAATTTCTTATAACTACCACTGGAACGCCTTGGCTTGATGATTTACATACTGTCGTGGGCAAGGTCAATGCAAGTTATCTATTACTAATTTATACCTACATGCACCTGAAGCGCCGCCAAATCCAATAATTTCCTTGCTTTAGGACCTAAAGAATTAAATTCGGTGGCCTGTTAAAATTATTTTGTCTAACAAACTTTGCACATACTATATTTCATCCCATCTTCGTTACATTTTGTACAGCATTTGAAGATTCGCAATGCTTGCGACAATTGTTGCATATTCTGTAACGCGCGCGCACTTTTGTCAAAAACAGCGCATTAAATGACGTATGTTTCCATTACGTCAGGTGGTGGAAGGTCAGAACATAGTGCACATGGTGGAGCACACGCCGACGGACGTGGACGACCGGCCCACGGTCCGAGTGTACATCGCCGACTGCGGGATAGTGCCCACGCCGCAGCCCTACTACATTTCCGACGACCCTTACGAGTAAGTTGTTTGTCAATTGGACTGCACCGTGGCGTAGTGATTTAAGTAGTCGTTTTCCCATTTACCACAACACCTCGCGTCGTAGATTCGATTTTGTCACTAGGCAACGCTTTGAATCTTCTTTGTATCCACAAATATTTTTTTGGGCTTGAGTGTTCTTCGTGTCCATTTACCTATTGAATGTTTGTAAAGTCTCCAGTACCACAGGATTATTTAGATTTGTTCTTGTTGTGGGCGTTGAATTCTTAAAATAAAGATAAAAGATAATGGTGAATTTATGGTCATGATATTTGCCTTGTCTCAACAGCATTATGACGTGGTGACAAGTCGACTTGTCTGGTATGCTACTCTCTATCTCCACGACTTTTTCGATGATGATTCTCCTTTTAGTCTCTCATTTCTGTTCCTTTGAATTCAAAAGGGGTAAGCTCTTCAAAAGCATCTGAGTCCTTCCATAACAACTCACTTTTTGTGTTCCCCTGCTAAAATCTACCAGGGCAAAGTCCCCGCAATCGAAACTAAGAATAAATCCTCTTCCGTAAAAGTATTAAGAATCAGGTTGGAAATGGGAATAAAAAAATATATTTGGATGCCTTTTTGCTTAAGATAGTTATCTTATAACTGGCATATTATTTTTGTTTTTTAATAAATTATGTTTATTATTTATTTGCAGCCTGTGGGCGTGGATCAAAGCGTCTGCGGTGCCCCTGACTATGTCCTTCTCTATCCTCGGCTTTTTTCATTGGATGATGAGGAAAATGGAAATCTAGCGACGTACGAATAAGGACGCTTTTTCAAAATTAAGCATGCAGTAACAATTGACAGTATATTGAAGGGTTTCAACCACAGCTCGTATAATCGGCTCTTTTACTAATGCTTATTGATTTATATATCGTTCACAAACAACTCGGTTTTATAATTTAATGCCGTAAGTCGTCTTTCGGAATGTATTTACATACCAAGTAGATGATATTTTTAGTTTCATTATGTGATCTTTTCTGGTAACATTTAAAATAAAATCTGAGGAATAAAATAAATAAGTCCACAATACTGGTTCTGTATTATTTAATTCCTACTGAATAACTTATTTCGGTACACAGCAAGTTTTGTTTGTCTTTCCCATAGACATAAAAACATGAATTGCGCATTTTCTTGAAATCAGTCAAATAAACATTCGAAAGAGAGACCCTTATAAATCAGTGTTGTCATCTCTTTCGGGCATTATGAAAATCAAAGAACAGAAAGAGACAGTATGACCAATTAGTCGATTCATCCCGTAGACAGAGAATCCTATAGACACCGGCAAAGCGTGTCACAGAAAGAGACAAACATAGTACGTCACTCTAAATTCAGGGTTAAGCGCGTAAGGCAAAAATTACCCCTATTTATTGATACAATTAGAAAATAATATGAAGTCCGAAAAGTAACACTGCCTTATTGATTTTATTGTCATAGGATAGATATAAAATACGGGGATGATAATATTATGCTGTCAAACGCAAATTAGTTGTTTCGTCAGTCAAAAATAAATTACCTCGACTTTTCAATACAATAAAATATTCAAATACAGTCCCACTTTCATTCATTATTTTGATGATATACTTAATTTTCGAATTGTTCTAATTAATTTACTTAAAATAAGTAGGTATGCTATTTGACGCAAAAATGTGATGACATCATATGTTGCTATTTCAATGCAAAATTCATAAAAAAGTATCGTTTTTGACATTTCGTTGTCGGTAGATAAACTGCCATTTCATAGGTGGTTATGTATGTACGTCCTGGATTTGTGAACAAATAATACAACATATTTATTTATGATTAATTTTTATGTAAGTATATTTGATTGTACACATTGTTCTCCTTTGAATGAAACAAGCTTCGTATGAAAGTTTCTAATTCTTTGCTTGGGTTCAAATCCTTTTTTTGCGTGATGTATACGCAGTTCAAAATAAGGCATGGCAATGGCCTTAATAAGTAAAACTTTATGGTTACCAATAAATGGGTGACTTTCAAAATGATCCAATATAAATACATCCTGGCATCGTTTGAAAGTCGTGAAAATAAGTTTTTGTAACATATTTTTTTCGGCAAATAATGATAATCCTTCAGTAGAATGGACCTTGAATATTCTTTCTGCCAAGTTACATACTATGACAACGTCACGGGAAGGATAAATAAAGCCACCATCTTTTTTAAATATAATACCTAAATAAATCCTCATGTTCAGGAAAACTGAAACAAGCCATTCAAACTATGATATACTTTTTTAATAGGCACTGCAAATCTCAAAATATTATACCCTATTTTAATTACCCTCAAAAGAGGGTAATTATTTAAAGAAAAGTTGGCAACACCAAAGATTTAATTTATTGAATTATTTAGAATTAATGATTGTTATTTTAGTGCTTTTAACACAAGTCTCAATAGTTCACAACACAATATAGCTTGAATTTCTTTATTTTAGCATGTAAAATCTGTATTTTTTATGGAGACGATAGCTGCCTACACGTCAGCTGTCAAACTTTGTTTAGCTAAGTAGTTAGCATACCTACAAAAAAGTGGCACGCTCGGTGAAACAAAAAATCGTATCGTGCCGTTTCATTTCTTTACATTACATCGGCATAAGTTGCTCTTTTTCCCGTGTGAGTGCGACAAAAATATCACTTAGTCTATAGGATTCTCTGTCTACGATTCATCCCTTTCTACATTATGGTCAGTTTTGCGTCGGGCAGACCATGTCCCTATCTCTATGGTCTTAACTAAGTAATATTATTAGAATACTATACTTACTTTTACATACAATACTATACACAGTATAGATATTATTATTATTACGTAAATTATTAGCGATGTTTTAATATACAAAAGTAATAATTCTGAATTGAATTAAATCGATGTATTTGATCAAATTCGTAACATAATGCTTTAGTTTGTTAATTTTGATTATTTGTAAGTAGCAATCTGGTGATAAAAATCACAACTGCAACATTCTTGCACCTGTGTCCCGGGTAAAACTATTTCTTAGATTTTAGATTCTGGTCCTTCATAGACATAGTATTAGTTTCGCATTACAATGTAAACATTTTTGGGTTTCAACAATAATGTTAAACTCAGGGATGTTTCAATGAATAAATATGCCGTAACTATCCCGAGTTTATTTCGCACTTTACACAGGAACTGACGTCAACTGAAACGACTGGTTAGTTTTCTATTAATTACCTGTAAATAGCATATCCGAACTAATTACATAGATAGGTACACCGAATTTAGTGAATAACTAAATCATCATCGTGCTAGTGTTCTCTATTGTATCCAACATTTTCGTCTGAAGCCTGGGTCCGTGCACTGGACTTGTCAGAATATTAGCTGTTTATTGGATAACAAAATGTCCTGAGGGTCTAGTCCGAGTTTGATCGACTAGCAAGTCGTTTTTCGACGGGAACAATTTCCATACATTTTCTAAATGGGGGTGCATTTTATTTAGCGGTCTCTATTGACCATTACGGTCAGTTGGTGACGCTTTAAAAATTATGGTAGGTACCGAATTCTTCCTGCCGAAAACGCTTTGCAAAGTGACAAATACGGACTAAACCCTTGGTAATAATACGATCTAGTCTATTGTAGTAATATTAGTGCGGTGGTAACGATAGCTAGTATCGCAGTGGGTGCTAGCAGTGATGCGGCGTCGGGCGCGGGCCGCGCGCCGGTAGTGCCGCCTTCCGACACCTGCGGCGCTAGTGAGCCGCACGCCTTCGCACATGAGTCCCACTCGCGACACACGTCGCATGCAGTGGCGGGCTGCGGTTGGAAGAAGATTCGGGCGCGATGACCTACATCAAACAAGATTTTTAAACTGATGAAAAGAGCCAAAAGAAACGGACGTGAAATCCAATCTGGCTGAGGGGTGTTTGGGAAGCTACGGCATATTTTCGCGTCTGATATCCCGCAGTGTCACAACATGAAAATCTTTTATCAGCGATCAGAGATGTGGTTGCTTAATATTGGCCTCGTCGGAAGGCACAAAGTCGACACGGCCGCTAGTATAGTATAGTATTGTACGTACTGGAGTCGTAGAGGTCGACGAGCGTGGCCCAGGCGGGTCGCTGGCGCGCCACGGGCAGCGCACGCGGCGCCGCTAGTGTGGCGCAGCGCTCGCCCGCGCCCGTGCGCACGGCCGCTAGTATAGTATAGTATTGTACGTACTGGAGTCGTAGAGGTCGACGAGCGTGGCCCAGGCGGGTCGCTGGCGCGCCACGGGCAGCGCACGCGGCGCCGCTAGTGTGGCGCAGCGCTCGCCCGCGCCCGTGCGCACGGCCGCTAGTATAGTATAGTATTGTACGTACTGGAGTCGTAGAGGTCGACGAGCGTGGCCCAGGCGGGTCGCTGGCGCGCCACGGGCAGCGCACGCGGCGCCGCTAGTGTGGCGCAGCGCTCGCCCGCGCCCGTGCGCACGGCCGCTAGTATAGTATAGTATTGTACGTACTGGAGTCGTAGAGGTCGACGAGCGTGGCCCAGGCGGGTCGCTGGCGCGCCACGGGCAGCGCACGCGGCGCCGCTAGTGTGGCGCAGCGCTCGCCCGCGCCCGTGCGCACGGCCGCTAGTATAGTATAGTATTGTACGTACTGGAGTCGTAGAGGTCGACGAGCGTGGCCCAGGCGGGTCGCTGGCGCGCCACGGGCAGCGCACGCGGCGCCGCTAGTGTGGCGCAACGCTCGCCCGCGCTCGTGCGCACGGCCGCTAGTATAGTATAGTATTGTACGTACTGGAGTCGTAGAGGTCGACGAGCGTGGCCCAGGCGGGTCGCTGGCGCGCCACGGGCAGCGCACGCGGCGCCGCTAGTGTGGCGCAACGCTCGCCCGCGCTCGTGCGCACGGCCGCTAGTATAGTATAGTATTGTACGTACTGGAGTCGTAGAGGTCGACGAGCGTGGCCCAGGCGGGTCGCTGGCGCGCCACGGGCAGCGCACGCGGCGCCGCTAGTGTGGCGCAGCGCTCGCCCGCGCTCGTGCGCACGGCCGCTAGTATAGTATAGTATTGTACGTACTGGAGTCGTAGAGGTCGACGAGCGTGGCCCAGGCGGGTCGCTGGCGCGCCACGGGCAGCGCACGCGGCGCCGCTAGTGTGGCGCAACGCTCGCCCGCGCTCGTGCGCACGGCCGCTAGTATAGTATAGTATTGTACGTACTGGAGTCGTAGAGGTCGACGAGCGTGGCCCAGGCGGGTCGCTGGCGCGCCACGGGCAGCGCACGCGGCGCCGCTAGTGTGGCGCAGCGCTCGCCCGCGCTCGTGCGCACGGCCGCTAGTACCCGCGAGCCGCCTTGTGTCACCCGCGCCCATGTCACGTGACGTACCGACTGCAACAGACACACATAATATATACACCACTATTTTTTTAATTAGTACAAAAACTTTAAGGACAGATTAGCGAAGACATTATTATCATATAGGTATGTGACGTAAGAATTTCATAATATCAATAAAGAGCAAAGTTATTATCATTTGTTTATTGTAGAAAATCTCACTTAAATCATAGTCATATTTTACAATCCATTCACTAATTCATTGATAATATTCCATCCTGCTCATTCGCATCTCTCTGTCGCACTTATGATGGAGGTAGCCTTAGACAATAAAATGAAGCAAAATAATAAGTGTAGGTAGTTACTTTTTAATTTTCTTAATTCCTCTCCTTCATACTTCATCCGGGCTTAGGACCGGTAAAATTTACCGTTTAACAAGTAATTAAATACGGTGGTAGGTAATTAGAAAGCAAACAAATATCAAAATAAAAGAAGGTATTCTGGACTAAAAGAAAATAGTAATTTTGGCGTATTTATGAAGTTAGAATCAGCTGCTATTCACAAATTTCATCATCATCATGTCAGCCGAGAGACGTCCACTGCTGGACATAGGGCTCCCCCAAGGTTCTCCACACAGACCGATTTGGAGCCGCCCGCATCATATTATTATTTACGTAGGTAGGTAATTTTTACTTACAAGTATTTCAATAATTGTCCTTCGAAATGTCCACCACTATTGTCAATACACAGACGAGTACGTTTTATTAAATTGTTTTTTAACGAGAGAAGTACGCTTCTGTCTTTTCACTTCGTCAAAAGCGTCCAATATGCGCTGTTTTAATTGTTCGACACTAACCGGCTCACTTTTGTACACCCACAAAAAGAAGTCCATGGCCGTGAGGTCAGGTGAGCATGGAGGCCAAGCTACAGGGCCGCCTCGACCGATCCACTGGCTTCCAAACTCTTCCCTGTACAAACGCACAGCTGCACTCGCGTTTTATCCACTCAAAAAGTACGCACGAAGCATAGCTACATACTCCCGTGATGTGAACTGATAAGTCATCGAAAAATCGATGCGCTCACTACCGGTTACAATTTAGCACCGTTTGTCGCACCGGGGCGCAGAGGGACAGGGGGGAATTTATCAATGGAGTAGTTTACTACTACTACTAATTTACTACTCATAGTTTTAGTTATGCATTTACCAATTATTACGTATTTTTGTGGACAGTTTTGAGACAGTTTTGGGACTTAGTGTTTTTATTTTTTTACCTACACAAATATGATCAGTTAAAGATACTTAGAGCCCTGTTAAATATATTGTACTAATTAAAAAATAGTGGTGTATATCTATTTTTTATCGCCTCACGCATATATGCCCGAAGACTTAGGCATTAGGCAGAGGTAATTTTACACCCACATAACGCCATGTTTTGAATTTTAGCCTATAGCCATTACCAGACTCCGTGCTGCTACTAAGAATTCGTCGATATCAAAACTCAGTAATACTTTTGCCCCACCCGGAAATCGAACCTGAGACCTCTTGCTCATCAGACGCGTACGCTATCCACAGCACCACGGAGGCAGTCTTTAGCAGTCCACTACAGGAAGCTGCTTGATGGCTCCTAATTTGCGCCTCAATAGCTTTGTAAGTCGATAGGAGGATTTAGAGTTTGATGTTGAGTTGTTCATATTTTAAACATAGGTACTATTTGATTCTCTGTGTATTTGCCTTAGTCGCCTCTTATAAATTTTTAAGATAGTCCGCCATATTTTTTTACAGTTAAGTCTATAAATATACACACATCAACAAAGTCTAGGGATATCTTAATCCTAAATTATTTACGAGTTTATAGTTTAGAACCTTGTTAGTTTCCACAAAAAGTTTATATACAGATTAAAACCTCTTTTATTCTATTTTCAAAATTTGAACATGGAAAGAAAAAAAACAAAATAATAAACAAAATATGGCGGCAAATTTGCTAGTAATTCGTTACATTAAAGAAAGTTAAAACTGTTTTATTATAATTATTAATGAAAAGGGTTTTTAATTGTTTTTCTTTTTTAATTTAACGTGACGTACGAACTTTAAAAGTCATGTCACGTCGTCATTTGAGTCGAGATGAAATGTTACGAGCCGTGGGCATGTTAGAAAATGGTGCAATTCAACGCGTCGTTGCTGAGGCCCTACATACCAGTCAAAATGTGATATCAAGGTTGTGGTCACGTTATCGCAGTACTGGAGATGTGGCCGAACAGCACACAGGTAGATATCGTGTTACTACGCAGAGACAGGATCGATTTCTCCAAATGACCGCCAGAAGACAACCCAATATCACAGCGCTGCAACTAGTGCAAAGGCTCCAGGAGGACCACCAGCTGCTGGTAAGCGACCAAACCGTGCGAAGAAGGTTACATGAAGTTGATCTTCATGCTCGAAGACCATTGCGTGTTCCAGCATTGCGACGTGGCAATCGCGGTCGGCGGCTTTCGTGGGCTCGGGAGCATTTACCATGGAGTGACGAACAATGGTCTTTGGTGCTGTTCACCGATGAGTCCCGGTTTGGGTTTCACCCGGATTCACGAAGAACACGCGTTTGGAGAGCTCCAGGGAGAGTTAGACGTCTACGGCACCCTCAGGAGGTCCACCCATACCAAGGCGGGACAATCATCGTGTGGGCAGGAATTCGTCTTGGCGGACGAACCCAACTCGTTTGGATCCAAGGCAGCATGACTGCACAAAAATACCACGAGGAGGTAGTAGAGCCCGTTATTGTCCCACACAGAACTCAAATAGGCCATGAATTTCTACTCATGCACGATAATGCTCCTTGCCATACGGCGCGGCTGGTATCGACCGCTCTCCGAGAGCACGATATTCAAGTTTTGGATTGGCCTGCACAGTCGCCCGACTTAAATCCTATCGAGCATGCCTGGGACATGTTACAACGAAAAGCTTTGAGAGATTTTCCACCAAATTTGACGACTGAACAACAACTTTACGAACACTTGCAAAGGACATGGGACCTCATACCGCAGCAAGACATTGACAATTTAATTTTAAGTATTAACAATCGATGTCGATGTGTAATCAATGTAAGAGGTGGCAACACTGATTATTAATGATTAGATTTTACAAGATTTTTTCCATTTTTATTAAAATTAATAGTTTTTTAAGAAGAAATGTTTGTTGTTATCATACTAATTTTCCATGATGATTAAAAAAATTATTTTTTTTATTTAAAACAAAAAAAAACACGAAATGTTTTTTATTTTTATTAAAGACCTTAAAATAATCTATGATTCTTCTATTTACTGTATCAGAAAATTCTTCATAGATTTTTAGATATTTGATGAAATATAAAATATCCCTAGACTTTGTTGATGTGTGTAGATGTTGTGTTTACCGTTAATTCAGTGAGCGTGGTAATATCTGCTAAATATCCGGAGGGCAGCTGAACGGTGAGAAGCGCTAGTCCACTTTGTGTCTCGTTGCCTTGAGACACAAACCTGTAACATTAAGTTTAATTCATTGTATTTTGGTTAAACACTTATTTAATCAAATTACCATGGATGCAAGAAGAATCGTCATCATCATCCTTCTAGCTCTATCCCGGTTGTGAACTAATGGTATCATCGCTTTGAACGCCTGCTTTTAACAATATTATTATGAAATACTTACCCAAAGCACACGGAGAGTTGCAACCGGTCCTTGGTAGAGACTTGATCAACTCTAGGGTCGAGGGTGTACCTCGGCCAGGGTGCTGTGACGTTTGTGCTTCCTTTAGCCCACAGTCCTACAAGGGCAATACCTCGACCTTCCGTTACTGCGCTCACTGAACGGCTGTTGCGGATCTAAAACGGCAAACAGTTTATTAAGTGTAAAGAAGTGGCGGAGCTTTTGTGCGGGTGCGTGTAGTGCGTGCGGGCTTCAATAACGCTTTCGAAAAACTTTGGACCACTTTAGCGCTCTTCTAGCACATTGACTGCTGGAAACGTATATGGTGTGTCCCAATTGTCGGATCCTGCGATGCGGCTAGCCCACAATAGTCGTGTTTAGGGAAAAAATATACAAGCGTGCTGCTGAAACACGCGACGCGTGAATCATACCCATACCACACATGTGCTGACGACCACTCATGTGTGTTTCTTTTGTATAGCAACTCGTACGTCGCGTGTCGCGTCAGCACAGACACACGCTCGACCTGCACGCGCGTTGCGTGTCGTTAAGCACGAGAGGCTGGGCACGCTCTGCGGGTGCGGATACACGCAGGATATGCGTACTGGCCGCATAGCAAAAGGCCGTCTACGAATCTTAGGCCAGCAGTCAATGTGCTAGAGTCTGCGCTCTGTGCCTGTGCACCACTGGAATAGCCCATGGCCCTGATTCGATACTGGCGTAAGGCATACATTATTGTATGCTGTATGCCTAACCTACCCACAGCAACGGACAGAAATAATGGTTTAATAAAAGAGTTCCAAAGACCAGTTCCTGTAAGATCCGTTACAATGGTGAAATTGTTTCACTTCAAACCGAATAAAAGAACTTCGGCGTGTTGCAAAACGTGATCAATGCTTACCGATTGAGTTTGAATAATTAGTGCGTTGTTTTCGGCGATTTGGAACTGTCGTGGTTCATCAGAGCCCGTAACGTTGATGGACACTCGTAATTTTGATGCTATCCTGATCGTTTCAGCAAAATGCGCCAGTGAGTCTATCTGAAATTAAGCATAATTATGGAAATTATTCTCTCAACTCTGCTGAAGACGTGAGGCTCCAAGCAAAGATTTCCAAGTTACCTATATTTGTAGTTACAACTCGATTGTTGCGTAGAATTTGCATAAAACTTGGTCAAGGAAGATTTCTTAGGAGAGGAAACACTAATAAGTCATTTTAACGTTTTCCTTGATAAAATTTGTCTTTGGAAGAAAATACGCTTTTGGCTAACTCTTTTAGCCTTCCCCTGCAGTTGCGGATCTAGGATTGGGATGGAGGAAGGGTCTTGAACCTGGTGTAGCCAGGTTTTATCAATATAAACACGAAGAAGTAATCTAATAAATGCCCCATGAGTTCCACCTCCGTCTTCGTTTAAAAACTTTGGGTTCAACATTTACCACTTCAGGGTCGGGGTCGTCCGGTTTGTAAGCCTGCAACAGATACCGTACGACGGCAGTGGCCTCGTTGATAAGACGAGCAGAGAGCATGGCGCGCAGACCCCACGCCGCCGTCGTCGCTTCGAAGCTGTTGCCGACCAGCCAGGGATTACGCCATTCATTGCCGGATAATGTTCGCGACCAGAATAGGGTAGTTCCTGATAAACAACAAAAAACAAAGGTTATGATGATGAAGCTTCATAATACTGAGATCATTTCGCTTAACGGTTGACGTAAGTGCTTACCTACAATATTTTAATTTTATTTTAATTTATTTTTTTCGATTCGTCTAAATTTTGCATATCACTACTAATACTAAAGTGTAAGTTTTTGAGAATGGCTAGATGTTTCTGAGATTTTAGCGGGTGGAGTTGCCGGCATAATATGTAAATCAGTTTTAGTAGTACTGCATGGTAATTTGCGGCAATACAGTTTTCTTTCCTTTCTTACAAACAAACGTACCTGTAGTGTTGGCATATTTATCCATCATCTCCAGTGTCTGCGAGAGTTGAGGATGTCTGGCGGCCGCAAGTGCTCCCGCTACCACGGCCAAAGTATACGCGTCCTGTTCAGGCGACACTCCGCGGGCAACGAAGTCTAGCGCTTTGTTTATATTATTTTTGTACAGCACGTCACTTCCCTGGACATAGAAGATAGAGTTGTAGTCGTAATGAAAAAAGAAAATACCTCAGATGTTTAACTACTTAGAAGTTAATTGAGATATTAGATACTAGAGTAGATTTGGGGTAAATTTTGATTTGGTGGAAAAGGGGGCCTCATTTAGGTTTGGGTGGCTTGAACATGGTGAAGGAAGGTTTTATCCACGGTAAAACTAAACAGTCCTTTTTTTGTAAGAAAATATATTATGCTTATGACTCGAGACCCTTAGCTCATTCACCCTCTCCAGGATCTGCCCTTTTTAAGATAGTATATATAGTCTTGCCTAGTACCTACTATACATAGGTATAGGTACCTGTTTGGTGACGTACCTTAGCTTGATTCAACGCGATGAGGGCATATGCAGTTAACGGTAGCGCGGCTTGCGCATGAGGGTCAGTCCTCGAGCGCAGCGGCGGCGCGCTCCAGCTGCCGTCCGCTAGCTGCGCGTTGGCCAGCCACGCCGTCGCGCTGGTCGCGGCCGTCGCCTCCACTGCCACGTAGCGCGAGCAGCGGGACAACCAACGGGCTGCTATTGCCGTCATCCTGGACAAAGGAACAAAGGGTGTAATATACTGCATAAACATGTAATGTAGCACTTTTACGAATGGTACAATACGAGTCAGTATTTTGGATGACTATTTTTATCAATTGTATTCTTTCTCCGTGTGGTGACGGATAAAAAATACAAAGTACCTATCACTCCTCTTCCCATTTCATACTATGAGTCAAAACTTTAGGTAACCAAGGCAAACACACAAAGCAAACGTATCTTTGAGAAGAGACGAAAAGCCCTACAGCAACTCGTATGACAAGCGAGGTATAGTAGGCAAAAGCCTCTTAACTCCATGCTCATAGATTATACAGATATTCAATGCTATTGTGACGCACATGAGGTGGAACCTATGTCCCAGCAATGGACTGCGAAAGGCTATATGATGATAATGCTCACCAAACGTCTCCTTCCGCTTCAGCATCAGTCTCCGCTGCGAAAGATCCGTCTGGTCGTCGATAAGCCATCAGTCGTTGGTATCCAACAGCCGCTAGTTCTCGCGCCTCCTTTGTTGTTGGACTTTCTTCTTGACCTGTTGCCTGGGTAAAACAAAAATATTATTTATATACCATTCTTACTGAAAGGGACTGATTTTAACACGCTTTTATTAGGTCGTCGTGTATGTAACTATGTAATGGAATCTAAACTAACTAATTTAACCATCTTCCAAGGGTCGTAGCGTAATGAAAATTGGCAGCTGTATGTAGTTCTGATGATAATTTAATAATATGGTACTGTCGAACTGATCTGATGATGGAGCCGGAAGATATGAACTGGAACTTCATGATAGAAAATCATATCACAGCTGTTTTGGATTTCTTAGAAAAGTCTTGTAATGAACTTTGACCACGATTAGGTTTCAAGGTCTGATGATAAAGCCGGAAGATAAGCACTGGCATTCCATGATGGCATGTCGTATACCTAATATCATACTCGTGTTTGCACTTGTGAGAAAGGCCACGTAATGGACTTTGAACACGATCAGGTTTCAAGGTTATAACAGACCTATTATACAGGATGTCACAAGACCCATCACCAAGCCGAAGTCTGCTTGTTTTCGACATCATGCCAATTCATAGTCAGCAAAAATAACAACTGGGAAACGATTGTTTTTTAAGTATTCTCATTTTTTACCCGCAATTAAAGTGCGTGCGTGCAATGCTTGAAATACCTACTTATCCATGGGGTCATAGGATAGGACATCTATAGAACATATTGGCGGGATATATGCATCGATGTTGTATCTAATTAGAAAAATTATACAGTGACTTTGACCCTTAATATCTCCTGAGCCAGTAATTTCCCAGGTGTGGTGCCGATGTAAAAAATGTTCGTAATGATTGGTACAATATGGGTATATTGTCATTCGCCTACTTAAAATAAATGTATAAATGTTAAAAATATTTCGTTATCAAAGATAAAAAAGTATAAAATAAATTAATAGTTTAAAAAACACTAGAAAAACACGCTTTTATAAATGCACGTAAAAGCAATAAATAAATTATGGACCGTTCAAGTTGTCTCTATTTCTGGGCTGAAGTATAAACTATGTGCTTTTAATTTATTTGATTGTAAAAGCGTGGGGCGCTGAAACAGGAAAGACTTTCTTGTTAACAAATAATACTAACTTCCTGGCGGAAGCTGCATGAGGTCGCACAAGAGAAAAACGTTTATGCCGCCAAAGGGTTACCAAAGGGAACCGAAGATATCTCGTCCACGAACAAGAACTCTACATTTTGCCACTCTTGACGCATTACCCTTATGTACTTAATTTCCTTAAAGAAGAGGCGTTAAAATGTCGGTGAATGTCGTCTCACCTCGCTGATGGCGCATGTTTTGTCTGAGTTCGACAAACTGGTACTTTGAACAGACTGTTTAATGTAGAGCTACGTACTAGTCGTGCTGCAACTCCAGTTAGAGCGCCAATCTGTGTAACCTGCTTTTAGTAACACCTGTTTACTTGATTTTTCAACAAATTAAACAAGACTATCTTTCCTGTTCCACGCTTTTACAATCAAATAAATTAAAAGCACATAGTTTATACTTCAGCCCAGAAGTAGAGACAACTTGAACGATCCGTAATTATTTTTTTGTTTTTACGTGCATTTATAAAATCGTGTTTTTCTAGTGTTTTTTAAACTATTAATTTATTCATCTGATAGCCTGGTCCGAGTTTGCATACGGATGGATCCATAGATACATTACCTACGTAGTAATCAAACCGTAGAAACAGGACACTATTGGGACACTAACGCACACATCGATAACTCGATATTTAATTTATTTTTAGGTTGACAAGATGTGTCAGTTTCACTTTGACGCCGGCTCGCTTAGACTTTAAATATTAAAGTCCAACCTCTCTGCCGGCTCGCGACGTCACGCACACGTATGTCAGACTTGCCAACTGGCTTATATTTAGCGTCCTGCTTTTGCTACGCCTATAACAATCATTGGATGGATCACATGGGAGTCGTACGTGGTTGAGAACATTATACTAGGTATACATATTGTAAAACCGTCCCTAGCAGACTCTACTTGTCGTTACTAACCGAACTCCCGACCCATTCATACGCGAATCCGGAAATTCTTTAAATCATTTTAACATATCTAACCTGGAGATAATCCAGAAGTACACAAGCAAGTGCTAATGGTCTTAACGCATGTGTTGGGTCTGCGGACGGGGCCGGTGGTGCCTTGGTGGCTTGCATCGCCGCCGCCAGCAGATCGCCAGTGGCCCGAAGTGATATGGCTCCAACCTTGATACCAGGTCGCACGTCCAGTGTTACGTTAGTCCTGGCTACCGTCCGTCTAGCATCCAATAGGCTCCATGCCCAAATATCTTCTTCGTAACCATCCTAGAAAATGCAAAGGAATTTTAGGCAATGTGCGGTATTTCTCTTATTGTCATGTTAGTTCCTAATTTAGCCTTTTATGCGCCCGGGTGAACTTATAAAACAGTGCTTTTGTAAAATTTAAGTGGACCATTTCTGCGGCTCTCCGGCGCCTGCATCCTAAGCCTGGTCACCGCTGATACATACATTATTGCGGCACCGCATAGCTGATGTTGAGTGCCTGGTTTTATGAAATGGTTACAATATGGATTCTAGAATCACTGCTGGGATATTACCAATTTCCTCATCATGTAGGCTTAAACTTGAAGAGAAATGTTGGCTAGTAGTTTGGTAATTCTTATTATTAACCGAAAGGCCGCAGTTGCACGTAGTAACTCATCACAAGTTTACCTTAACATGAATAGTCCGGAACAGTGAAGCGGAGACTCCGTTGCCGCTGGCGTCGACGATGACGGGCGCGTCGCCGGTGCGCACCACGGTCACCAGGAACGCCGTGCTCACGGAGCCGCGCGCCGGCACCGTCACGCGCACTCGACGGAATAGCTCGATCTCTGGGGAATATCATTATTGTTTCGGATTTGTTCTTAACCAAATATGGTAGGTATGTCAGCTATACATGCCCATGGTGGCGCAGTTCAGTTCAGTAAGATTACGGTGGTTTTATTGAGTAAGTAGGCAGGGATGTAGCTAGAGTCGAATTTAAGGTAGGGCAGCATTGGTTATAGGTAGGGCGGAAGTAAAAAAAATATTGAAATTGATCTGCTCCGAAGCACGTTCTTCAAAATTTTGGTATTTTTAAGGTAGGGCATTGTGATTTCAAGGTAGGGCATTGCCCCATAATGCCCCCCCCACTAGCTACGGCCATGTAAGTAGGCCCGAATGCTTTAAGGGGCGTCTCAATTGCCACGGCCCCAAACTTCGTTATTGAGTAGTGGAGGACAAAAGAAATGTAATGTAGCTATAGAAAATTGCTTAATGGTTTTGTACTCACTTTTAGCAGATTCAAGTTCGTTATCGAGAGGTTCGAATTCGAAGTACTGGTCGCTGTTGTAAAATGTCACCTCTACGGAAGTGTCCACTGCAAGAGTAGTTTTCAATATCACTACTGCGGCCACAGTTTCTCCACGTTGCAGAGTGGTTGGTAGTTCGGCGGTCATCGATAATGGTACGGATGTGGTGAACCTTTGTGGGGAAGCTAGACCGAGTCCCAATGTTGGATGCACGGCAAACGCCCCGATTGTGAATTCGCCAGGAGTTTCTGCCGTCCAACGCTCTTTGACACCATTGCCATCATCACTGAAAGAAAGCAATCAATTGAATCGACATTCTTTAAATTAATTTAAAAAGATAAGGAGGTTCTTATTTCCGTTGTAATTTTCTAATGCATCTTATATTAACTTATGAATTCTGATAGTACATCGACAGCACATCACTTTACTCGAACCTAATATTGGTATTAGGTTCGAGTTAAGCGATGTGCACCGGCAGCGATAACCTAATGGACAGCAGACCTTCAAGCAGAGGTTAAGTATCAGGTTCAAACCCACGGCGCGTCTTTTCGAAGTTAAGAAGTGCGTCGATTACTATCCAATTTCCATTGTTTGAACGGATGAGTATATTTTCCGTTTGGTCTCATATAAGTTGCAGGAATGAAACTTGAAGTCAGTTTTTCTTTCTTAAATTATTTTGGATACCTGGCTTCAATCTTCATACCAGAGAGCATAAAATACGATTCAAATAACGAAAGAATATTGAAAGCAAGATCTAAAGAGTCATTACCCAAGTGTAAGGTTTGCAAGCATCCAGGTGGGTTGTGGAGAGACCGTGAGATAGTATCTTGGCGAGGGAGGCGGTGGCAGACGACTGAACGCGTACGGACCCGCTAGAGGAGCGCGTGTGCCTGTTTCTAGTGGTGCTTGTGTTGGTAGAGAACCTGGAATAAAATTACGAACCGTTAGTTTTTAAGTGCTACAAAATAATGTCCAGCTAGCTAATGTTCGATTACTGCGAACCTATACGCAGATACTTCAGAACGAACTAGAAGTTTGGCGAGACCTATATACACCTCTACCATGAGTTTAGCTACCGCACCTCTCATGTCGCTGCGGCGGTTGACATAATCAAAATGAGATTATGAGCTCAGTTTCACATCATCGAAAACTCAAACGTGCACGGTTGATTGGTTATCAGTGAGTGCGGTGGCCACTGGTCTAAACGCCTTTCTTAAGGTAGCTTTATTTTCTTTTACAGTAAACTTTTAATTACACTAATAAAATGCTCTCATAGGTATGCAATAATTTAAAATACTTATGTATGTAGCCATAACAGTGAACATCTTACCGTCAGGATTATTTTTAATCACAACACCATCTGTTAGAATAGTGACTCCTGCATTCTGAAAGCAAATTTTTCTTTTGTAGCTACATCGATTCGGTTTAATATTGAATAAAGAAAATATTATACAATTTATATGATTGTAATTATATAATATAGTTCGTTAAAATATATATGTTATCATATACACTCACCCTGAAGACGTCAGTAGCCGTGTAGCCTCCTAAATCCAATCCTGACCGCGCCAAGTGATCATCATTTTTGAAAACTGAATGTGACAAACTGTTGAAACTTTCGACTTCTCGTTCGATCTATAACATAATTATAGAGACGTATTACTTAAATCCGTGTGGTGACGGATTAAGAATACGGAATGTCACCACCCCATATCATCCCAGGGGTGTCGTAAGAGCCGACAGAGGGAGCTTATTATGCAGAGAACAGCACTGTAAGAGAAGGAAAACTTGATACAAACCCTATACCAACCCGTTTGGCCAGCGTGGTATAGTAGGCCAATCCCTCCTTCCAAAGGAGAGGCCTAGTCCAGCAGTGGACTGTTAAAGGCTGATGATGATGATTACTTTTACGCCTGGCAAAATAAGGTGATATGGATTTTTTATAACATTGCTCAACATAATTGTCCGCAGTATTTATTTATAATCTGCTCAGGACATCTATTTTGTAATCAGTGACATTCTTAAAGAAAGGTCACACATGTTAGCTACTCTAGCTTTTGTTACTTAACAACTTTGCACTTACCTTGTGTATATCAAGGCCACTGCCGAGTCCGTTGGCCTGCGCTAGGCCTGCGTCGATGGCCCGAGTGTCTTCAGCGAGTAGTCCCACGAAAGCATCGGCTTCTCCTAACAACCGTATGTCCACAAGAGTGTTGGGCTTAGGTGATGCACCATTGGTTGAAACCGGCGATAGTGACACCTAAAATGAAAAACATAGTTGAGCATACATAACATTTGACTACACGTATGGCATAGTGGCGATGCATAGTGGTTTAAGCCGAGAGTTAAAGGTTCGATTCCCACACAAGATTTCATTCTGTGAGAGCCACAAATTACTGATTCGACTAATGGTGTTCATTTATTAAAGTTGAGTCATCACAATGTCGGTTAATAGATCCAGACCGAGTTTAACCACAAATAAGTAGATCGCATGCGGGATATCCGTAGCGTCAATGGGAAATATTTTTGCATACATTTATATAGGTATCTAAAAGCATTAGGTGCTAGTAAAGGTCAGGAGCGGGTCTCTAAAGGTCCTGGCGAACGCGAACCAAAGTAGGACTAGATAGACATTGTGGAGGAGCACATCAACACAACCTTGTGATGACCAAAGATGATGTTGCCTCATCCCAAGACTCCTCCATTAAGAGTCACACAACTGAAAATAATTATCAAAGTAAAAATCCTTTATTGACTTAGGTCACAATTTGGCCCATACATACGAGGGTCAAACTGAAAGTTCTTAGAAAATCAAAAACTGATTACATTAGCCAGTTATTAGTTTTATTATATCTTTTCAAAATATTGTCCATTGACGTCAATACACCGCTGCATGCGATGGAACCACTGGGAAAAGCACTTTGCCCACTCGTCCTTAGGGGTCTCTTCAATGGCATCGCGATACGCAGCCACCGCTTCTTCAGCATTCATAAACCGCTTTCCTTTAAGTTTTTCTTTAATTTTTGGAAATAAATAAAAATCACAAGGCGCGAGGTCGGGGCTATACGGCGGGTGACCCAGTAATTCAACGTTTGATGTCGCCAAATAGTCGATCGTTCGCTTGGCGGTGTGCGACGAGGCGTTGTCGTGGTGAAGGAGGATCCTACTGCGAGGTCGTTTCTCTCGAACTTTTTCCAAGACAAGTGGCAAACAATTGGTAGTGTACCATTCTGCAGAAACTGTTTTTTGATCCTCTAACACAATTGTTGCGAAATGACCTATCCTTCCAAAGAACGAGGCCACCATTTTTTTTCTCGCACTTCGATCTCTCTTCACTTTAGTTGGCAACTCCTCGAAAGGAAACACCCACTGAGCAGATTGTCTTTTGGTTTCAGGATCATAACAGTAAATCCAGCTTTCGTCACCTGTTAGTATGTCGAACACAGCATTTGAGTCACTTCCGTTAAATCTTTCAATCATTTTACGGCACCAATCCACACGATGGAGTTTTTGAGCCTTAGTCAAATTATGAGGTATCCACCGGGCGCAAAGCTTCCTGACCGCTAAATGTTCGTGGAGGATTTTGTGCACTTGACTCATACCGATGCCTAAGCTTGTCCGAATCTGCTGATAGGTCACTCTTTTGTCAGTCTCTATCATACGCCGCACAACACAGATGTTATTTTCAGTCGTCGCCGTAGAAGGCCGTCCCTCACGTACATCATCAGTGAGATTAGTGCGACCACGTTTAAACTCATTAAACCAGTTGTAAACAGTCGCACGAGATGGGGCTTCATCGTGAAAGGCCAATCGTAGTCTATCATAACTTTCTTGTTGACTTAAATGACATCGAAAGTCATAAAAAATCATTGCACGAAAATTTTCTCGTGTTAAATTCATGTTGACGTGACACAGACAATTTTCAATTTGCCGCCAAATCGTAAAACAAATGACAAATGAATGAAATATATACTCAGTAATATGGGCAAAGAGTTCTATTTTCAAATTTTAGAATATTTTTTTTATTATATTGTTTATAAGTGGCCAGTTCTAAGAACTTTCAGTTTGACCCTCGTATACAGGGTGTCACAAGACCCATCACCAAGCCGAAGTCTACTCGTGGACATCATGCCAAGTCATACTAACCAAAAATAATACCTGGGCAATGATTTTTTTTTTAATTTTCACATTTTTTAAACCGCAATTAAAAGCGCGAGCGTGCAATGCTCGAAATATCTACTTATCCATGGGTTCATAGGGCATCAAAAGAATCAATCAAAGAATCGATTTTGTACCTAATTAGAAAAATTCCATACTTACTTTGAGCCTCAACATCTCCTGAACCAGTAATTTGTCAGGTATGGTGCCGAAGTAAAAATGTTCCCAGTGATTGGTACAACATGGGATTTCAGTTTTCGTTAAGGGTCTTTTTACACCCTGTACGTAGGTAGGTACCTGGTTTTGTAACAAGTTGTTCTGCGGCGCGTAGACGGCGGCGGCGACGATGTTGTTCCGCGCGGCGTCGAGGCGCGGGTACCACGCCACCAGCACGCAGCCCGGCGCCATGCGTGACGTCACACTCACTGACACGTCCACGCTCTTGCGCGCCGGGCTCAACTGGAATAAAAGGGGGTTTTATTGACTGGTAACGTTCATAAGAACATTGGATGTGTATTCTGGGAGAAAGCTGAGGGACTCAAGCATCGGTAACCTCGCAAACATCTCAGAGGACAGAAATGACGTTTTAGTATTGCCTTTTATAAAACGCCCCCTCCATTTTGGTTCGCAGCTACCACCCATCCGCCTCGGATGGACTCGATAATCGTTGTGACATAAATTCAAATTATTTTATTCATTTTACAGAGTAAAACTTATGAACTTTTTATATCCGGGTTCGGAATAGTCGGTCTATGAGAAGAATCTGGAAGAGAAACTCATGCCATTCTTTTAAATCGCGAAATTGTTTTAATTTGTGGTGCCATAACAGCTGATACACATATGATACACCTACATCTGTCCGCATAGGGAAATGGATAGCACGTAAGTTTCCTGACATGGACATATTGCAGCCTGTCAGAACTTAGTGAAATCTTCAGATATAAAGATCAGTTAACTTGCTAGGTTAGTAGGCATATACCTACCTATTATACTTTTTAATTGCCGTTGCGTGCGCTAATTTACCATAACAATTGTTTACCATCTGACGATAAGTATGTTTAGTTACTATTTGTAATAATTCAGTACGCTAAAACTTTCTATGTAAGTGTCATACTTATTTTATTTATTGTACATTCTTCACGCATGCTTGGCAATTTCTAAACTTCTAAGTACATACTTAAACTAAACTATGATCATCCAGTCGTTTCACGAAGTGAAAGTCAAAAGTTCCATGAATTAGATATACCTCTGTGTAGGAAAATATACTTACTATGTACCTATCCTATATGTTAAAAGTTTTATACTCAACTCTTCCAAATCTAGTAGAAATAGATCAAAAGAGTCCGTAGTTATGGAAAGTAGAGATGACAAGCCAAAATTAAGCTTGCACACTGTGATTCTCACAATTCACATAATGGGTAAAACCAATGGCAACTTCAGAGTTTAAGAGAATTTGTTATTACTAACCTCTAGGGTCTTAGCGACTATGATATCCCCTCTGCCGATGACAGCATAGTGGACGAGGTCCATGGGTTCAGTGGCGGTGATGCGCGCTCGCATCTCGCCGCCGACGCCGGTGTCTCGCGTCAGCACCACGGCGCTTAGGAACTGGCTCGTGTACTCGCTTCTCTGGACGTTTACTACACGCTCTGTTACTTCCTTGTATTTTATCTGGAATTATAATTAGGATCGGTAAAGATGTTGGCATGGCACACGGGTGTTGAGCGCTGACTTAATAGGCAAGAGTTCAAAGTTTTGCGTCAAGTAGTAAGGAGGGTCGCAAGGGTAGACAGATATAAGGCCAAGCGGCCAATGATCGTAATAAGTTTAGCTCACGATGATGACAGCCATGGAGCGGGGTAGGTAATAGACAATCACCTTCATCAGTAACAATCACAGTAGTTTAGGTTGGTGCAAGATCATTTTGAGTGCCCTCATGTCATCTGACTGCCTCCGTGGTCCAGTGGATAGCGTATTTGTCCGCTGAAAGGGAGGTCCCGGGTTCAATTTCCGGTTCGGGCAAAAGTGTTAGTGAGTTTTTTCAAATTCTCAGTAGCAACATGGATTCTGGCAATGTGCCCGGTAACGACAATAGGCTCGCCCCCTATGACGTGGGATCTAAACATAAGGCGAAATGTGGGTGTAATATTACACCTCTGCCTACCCATTTAGCGATACAGGCGTGACGTTATAAAAAAAATATGTCATCTCAAATAATCCGTACTCCGATCGACGCTAGACTGAACGCCCACTTGACCCTGGGTGCCTGCAGCATTTGCTCAGTTTGTCATACGGACAGGCCAGCCCTGGAACCACCATATCCATTAACTTTACATTAGCTCTTACTTTTCAACTTAAATCTCTTACCACCAAGTTGAGTGTAGAGTTGACATGTGCTCTATCTGGCACTACGGTATAAGTAGCAACTCCTTTGCTCAAAGGCACTTTGGTCTCGTTCACCGGAGCTCCGTCGTCCCATAGTCTCTCTACCGTTACTTCGCCGTCTGTAGTCATCATTACTTGTCCTGCAGAGTCCACTAACTCGATCTGTTAAGAAACAAACACGTGTTATATTAGCAGAAAAATAAATGATCTCAAAAATGAACACGAATTTGGGAGTATATTTGATTTTCTCTAAATTTATTGCGCCTATATATTTTAATCTGGGTGATTTAAACCTCCTTCCGATCTCATCCTTAGAAAAAGGTGAAGGTGAAAAGGGTGCGGTAGGCGTTTACCCATAAAAACTACTGGTGTCCTTCGACGACGATTCGCGGTTGTAAGTAATTTGCCGATTGGCTAACGATAATGATTTATTAAAGACAATTGAATAAACCACGATCACCATTGTGCCGTAAGTATTATTTTTTATTTATTGTTCTTATTTTTTATCGACTAATTTTTATTCTTCTGTCACTCATATTGCAGTTGAGTTATAAACTGTGCGTTACATTGTGTAAGTACTTTTGCTTTTTTGATATATTGTGCAAGTATTGTTTCACTAAATATATTAGTAACATTGTATTAGATCATATGCACCTACCCGAGAATTGTCTTACATTGATTAATGGTTTGTTAGTATCAGTTGTATGATTTGCTAAACCAACTCACTTTATATTTATAAATAAAATAAATAAAATTATTTATTTTATTAAATTGTGATTAAAATTATAAAAAATAAATTCATATTATGAGTTTATGACGCTTTCACACGTTTCTACTAAACTCGTCATCGTGAAAAATGCATACATAAATTTTAGGGGAAAGGGCTGCCCATGCCCCTAGAAATGAAAATGAAACCGAGGACACCGCTTGTTCAATAATTAAAGAAAAACAGAGTAAAAAGAAAAAGAGCCATATGCGGGATCCAACACGCAACAATAGACACATTAGCGATTGTGAGATGAGAGATGTACATAAATCATTGCATTGATCGCAGTCGTCGCAGAGAATGCATAAATTTATGAAGATCTATTGATTCATCGATCAACAGCGTTTTACAGTAAACAAGACTATTATTAAATAACGTTAGTATTCTATAATATATTATATAATAAATCATGTCTTACCTGCACAATATAGGGTAGAGTTGGCTTGAAATAGTTAGGTGACGAGACTCTCAGTCTATAAGGGGCCCGCAGTAGGAGAATTCTCGACGATATGTTTTGTTTGATCAGCGTGTCTTTCTCCTCGAGTACGGCTTCGACGACGAGTGGCCTCGCCGCATCCTCAGCCAGGTCAAGGTCAGTCTTAAGGTCGAACGTCACCTCGGTCTGGCCGTTGATGTCGACGACTTTACGCGTAGGAGCCGCCACCACAGGTTGGAGAAGGCCAGAGAAGAACACTGGGTATGCGGATATTGTCAGTTCTCCGCGAACTGGGAGGCCGTTGAAGTGCCTGTGTGTTGAGAAGGTAGAGTTGTTTGATTTGGTTCTACAATAAAAAAAAATGCTTCGAGTAATGTGAATAGATATTGAGTTGGTTATAAGATCTGTCTTTGTGATTTTAGCTTATCATGAGGTAAAGGTATCAATAAAATTGTAGATAGTAACGTTCATTGGGATTTTGCATTAGACAATTAAACAACATCATGCATTCCCGGTAGACAAGGGCGGTAAAACTTTCTGAGTGTTTATCTAAGCTGATTGATGATAATGACCACATTAAACTAATTGTATGAATGATTGTCCAAATTCAGTAATTATGCTTATTGTATTGACATCATTTATGAGTAATGCGCTGTAACTGCGCGGCAAATGTGCAAATATTTATTTAGTCAATAGATTCAAAAACACGACATGTCGTCATTATAAAACACAAGTCTCATTGATTGAAAATGACATAACAATATTACAATATTGAAGCAATACAAACAGTGCTTGCGAATTGACGTAATTATTATCCAATTGAATTACGAGTGATGAGTTTTTCTGCCTCTAATGTTATGAGAACCGACAGCTTTCACTGTGGAAATGCCTTTGTTTATAAGAATGATGAGAAATTTTCATTCCAGTTCATTGTAGGTATTGATATTTTTTGTTTTGGAAGTAAATTATTAGCTACGAAACTAGAAATACAACAATGTTAATTTGTATCATATAATAAAAGCGACGGTCATTAAGAAGCGGATGATGTCAGATTCTATTTTAAATAACATGATAATATGTAAGGTTACGTGTTTATAAATATTTTGCGACGAGTTATTAAGTAAGTTTATCTATATGTCTAATAATTTTAGGAGGAAGATATTTCGTATTTATTTTCCTTAAAATGTGTTTTTGTAAAAGGTCATACTTGGCAGTAACATTGATGTCGAATCTTCCGTCGCTGAAGAGTACTTCCTTGGGCAGTTGCATGTCCATGTGGAACCGCGGCAGGACGTAGTCAGCCACCAGGATCTGGTGCGAGTACTTCTGCCCGCGAGCCTCCACCTGTTACACAAGCGTTATGCAAACATTCCTCGACCTATCGCAAAGGCCATCGGCGTGTAGGCGGCCGTATTTCGACAGTTATAATTCTTCGAGGTTACTGATATTTCCGGTGTTGTCTGTAATATTCGGGTAATGATATTCTCAATATTGGTTCTATAGAATATTCAAAAAATCGTTACGCGAATACCTACATCCGCATAAAAGGAGTTAAGGGTACCTACTTACATAGTTTTTTACTTGTGTTTTGTACTTGTGTTTTTGTTGATCAAAAATTCTTAATTGGTAGAGAAGAAAAGTCAAAGCTACATTTTGATGTTCATGATGCTTACTTCAAAAACGTCTTCTTCGTGTTCTTTTAGTCAGTCTTGTTTTGTTTTATAATAGATGATATTGACTAGGTAACAAAACAGGTACAGGGAAATAGACAATTCGTCATGTACTTGTAATTATTGTTTTCCTTCCCAGGTACAGCAATTACAATTAATTGATACGTGAGGCATTTTATCAAATTTGTATAGTGCAATAATCGCCACAAAACCTACAAAACTTACTGTTATTAATAACAACAACAAATATTACGCGCCAATTACGGCTATAAAAAACGAAAGTTCTTATGTGCATCGTCGAGTAATTCCGCGCAATAAGAATTTTAACAAGCAAGGTATTCAGAAATTGTAGCAAATTGCGTACTGTAACTGTATCTTAGAATTAGGCCCAGTTTCACCACCGCTAGATAGATCTTATCTTTCAGATAAATTCAAAATAGGAGCGAAATTTGTATGAGATATCTGACACATACCTATATTTAACAGGAAGTTAAATACCTATATGTGTCAGCTAATATTACCTGTATGGTCCATTCTCCGAGCGATGGTTCGTCAGCGAGGACTAGTTCCTGCGTGAGTACTCCTCGGTGCAGTTCAGCAGCTGCCCACTGTCTGATGGGTGCGCCGCCCGTGTCCAGCACGCTGACGTCCACTGTCGTGTCCAGCGGCAGCAGGTACCTGCGCGCACTCTCGGGTCAACGACCGTACGTAATCACACGTAATCTTACGCGCACCAACTCTCCTCGGCGATGGTAAAGAAAACGAAAGTGTCTCGATACGCTAACCAGTCAATACTTTTGGATTGTCGTTTTCCTTATTAAATGGAACAAGGGTGCAGATGTGACCGATACTTGAACAATCGAATGGATCGTTACGCATTAATGGCTGCGCTAATGTATGTAGCACGTTGTATGGATGAATCTTAGTCACACTGTGTACATAGCTACGTAAACATGTTATGTTGCATAGTACCTATCGAAGTTACCTTGTATTATTGATAGAGCTGCGATTTACTCATAGAAAATGTGTTCATTTGAACAGATAATGGGTAGGTACTGTTTACGACGCAAGGTTTTTGCATACAATCTTTCGAGTCTTTTATTTTGAAGATAAATTTGCAATTTACTGACAGCCACCATCATCGAAGTTGATACCTTACCAATTTCAGTGATGATGAGTGATGCGGCTAATCCAAGATTGAATCTGGTTAAGGAAGGATTTATCAAAAGAACTACTAAAAGTAATTTGTTTTGTAAGAAAACGATAGTTTTGGGGTATTGTAACCCCCTCCTGGATTCGCCACTCGTAATATATATTTACAAGATACAGATCTAAATACCTATTATCAAACTTTAAAATCCGATCAATCTTTATCATAATTATTAAGAGCTCTAAAGAATCCTGCGAAATCCATTCGAGACAATTTTTTGAAGGAACGTTCGGCATACTTGAACGTTTGTTCTGTTAAAACAAGTAGTCATAGAGTCAGTAAAGCTTGAGTACTACAACTCTGCATACAATAGCGACTTCCTGTTACACGGCTGCAACAACAGCTACAAGCAACATTGTTCTTACTTGTCCAAGGCGATGACCCTAAAGTTAATGGTGTCTCCGGGCTGGTAGACGCGCTTGTCTGTCTGAACGAACACGCAGAAAGTGCGCGGCTGGTAGAGCAAGGGAGCCGACGACGAGAATAGCGGGCCTGAGGTTGACCGAGCCACCAGCGCGTACTGCCCGGGGCCTGGCTCACCGATCTACAACACAAACAGACATAAACACATATTTATTTCTCCATTCTAGACGAAGCCGGCACAAACAGGCTTGTCACGTTCCAACTCTCCGTTGTGGAACTACTGATTGCTTATTTGCGGTTGCGATACAGTTTTATGTGTTGAGGCAATATAACTGTATGGTGTAGTAAATTATGTCTATAAAACCTATCTATTGTTTGACCCACTGTGCAGTGTGCCAGTAAGGTCAAAATTGAAGTAATTTTTTATTATTTTGTTATTGACTACTACGAACTCGTCGTCCTTGGATTATGATTATGCTTTTATATTTTGGATAATTGTGAAATGTCAGGTGGAATAAAACGTAATATTTTGTAATAGGGATATAAGGAATTTCATAGTTGCAGTATCATACTTACAGCGTAAAAAGTAATTACGAGCCTTCTCCGCTTGTCATAAACATGTCCAAAGAAATGCTTTGAAACTTGGTAACTATAAAATGAATATAAGAATAGAAGCAAAACCTGATTCCCGGGTCGGGCAAAGTGTTATTTCCGTTAGGAAATTCTCAGTAGCAGCACGGAGTCTGGTAGTGTGCCCGGTACGGCAATAGGCTCGCCCCCTATTAGGTACAATACGTGGGACCTAAAAATTCATGGCGAAATGTGGGTGTAATATTACACCTCTGCCTACCCCTTCGGGGATACAGGCGTGAATCTATAAAAATAAGCAAAACCTCTGATAAAAAAAGTTTGGTATTGTCAACATTATTAATCGTAATCAGCGCGATGAGTGTGCTTAGTGCGTTTTTCTTTCCACAGCATTTTTTTTTGATGCGCCATGTTACACCTTATTTATTTAAACCACGATAGGTAAGCTACGGTACTACAAAAGTAGTAGGTACAGCTACGTGGCGACCGTATGTACTAAATTCCTGTGTCAAACAACGTTCTCTAAGAAAACCAGCGATCTCATTAGTTCTGACATTTTAGAGTTGCCATTAAGCACTACGCTTTGGCTGCTATGTGGATGCACCGCTACCCTAAAGAAACGGTAGTTTTATAATTTGCAATACTGGAATGTATTTTACTAGGTTTTTGACTCCATCGTAAAGGAGGATTAGACCAATATGTGACATTAAGTTGAGTTTCCTATTGCCCGTAGTCACAGAATAAACACTACTTACGTACCGTAGTATTGATTTATTTCGGTAGGTATTATACGACAATAACAGGCACACATACAAGTCTCAGCGTATCGATAAATTATATAATTTGTTATTCGATACTGTACTTAAGGTCAGACTCACATTTGCATGTTTTTTTTGTATACCGCGCTTGATGACAGATAAGCTTATAGGTATTAGATCAACGCGAAACCGCGTCTTTCCAGTTATGAGTAATTAGGTAAAACTTATCATATCTTAAATACGACTTGATGGCGTAGCGGGCGTGTAAAAGACTGCCACGCCTTAGGTCGCGGGTTCAATTCCCGCTCAAGTCAAACATTTGTGTGCGTGAATATGGATGTTTGTTTTGGTGCGTGTTTCTTTGTGTTATATGTATGTACTAACAAAAAATAGTACATATGTATATTTATCTATTTCCTCCTACTTTCCATAGTACAAGCTAGGGAATGCAATCCCGTAGTAAATTCTTAATCCCGCCATTTACGGGACTGGCCGTTTTCGATCCCGCGGGCTTCAGGTATTTGCTGGATCCCGCGCGATTAATAAAACTATGCAAATAATCTATTACTTTTGACGGCACTTAAATGAAACAAATCTAATTTTCATATTCAACATTTTCAATAATTGACTTACCTAGGTACCTACTTACTTATTTAAAATTGACAAAAGTAGAAAACTAAACATTCTAAACATCTTCCATCTGCCAATAATACAGCATCAGATCCTCCACACAGCAAAAGTACTAGATAAGTCTTTGTCTACTGGCTCCGACTTAATATTTTATCACTTTTTATCTAAATAGGTATAACAAGCAGGAATAACACAAGAGTGAAGAAGTTCACTGAATATATTTATCTATTTAAAACTTGACAAATAATTCATTGCGTTAAGTTTGCGTCATCATAATAAATCATATTAACTAACAAAAATCGTACGTAAACAAAAACACTTCGTTTAGGTGTCTCGCGCCTTTCGAAAGCGATCGTCTTTCGTCAGCTAGTACAGCACACATGAATTTCGGTACTCTTCAATCCCTTAATCCCGCGCGGGTTCCCGTTCATTTTCCGAACGGGATTAATCCCGCACATGGCATGCGAGATCCCGGTATTTCGGGATACAGGTATCCCTGTATTACTCTGCTTAGTATGGGACTAGATGGTGTTGTGTGTATGTAGTAGAATATCATTATTATTTAAAGGTACTTACTTCAAGTTCTATGAGCCTGGAGGCTGCGGCGGGCACCTGCACCTCTCGCCCCTGACTGTACTGCTCTCCGTTGGCGCGGCGGCCTTCTACTGCCACATACAGAGTGTATGCTCTGGAGCCGCCCGCTATTGCTACTGTGTATGAGCTGTACGGACGCAGCACGCGCGGACCTAATACTGATATACTGTGGATTAAAAGTAAATATATTTTTATATATAGAAGGTTGCAATTATGTAAGCCTGCTATTGACACTATTGTACATCATTGAAAATACATATTACTTCGCAAAGAGCTCCATGATTGCGTCATGCGTGCTTCATTTTATGGCGAGTTTGCAGAGTTATCGGGAGTCATTATCTAACTACAGGGTAGACACAGATTAATATTAAAAATTCACTTTTTATTTATGCAAGCCATATATAAACTTAATAGCGTCACAATTAAAAAATCACTTTGTTTGTTTAGCCAAAGTAACACGTGACAAGCCCAAAGTAGGGTGACTGGCTCACGTACAGGGTATCCTTAAGTAAATTATTTTTTATTTTAGCATTTCGAAATATGAAGTTTAATTAATCACTATATAATGGACAGCAAACATTTAAATAGGTACTAGTTAATATTACGTTATTACAACAGGCATGTGGGCATTGTGAAGGTGGCAAAAGAATAGATAACGTGTCCTGCCAATTAATTAAAAGTCTTGAAAGTATAATACTTTAGTATATTAAGTAGGCAATGATCTTGATTGAGATTAATTATCTTGGACTCTGTTTAACAAAAGTTCTGACATTGAGCACAGACCTTATTAATTTTAGATAGCCACTATTAACACAGTGAGTTAGTAGAATCTATAATATGATCGTCAAGAAAATTAAGGAGATTTTGAATACAATATGAATTTTCCCTAGATTATACCCGTCACCATTTACGTTTATACAGTTAAGTAGATTATAGGTATATCCAAAACTTACCATTTTGCAAATGGTACTGCCAAGGCCACCAAAAATATTAATATTCCGGCTTTTGGAGACATGATTCTGAAAAATAACATACGACAAACAATTTTTATTTTTTTAAAGATAGTGAAACAAATTATAACATGTTGATTGCCTACCACTATTTCTAAGATACTAACATATACACACGAAATGCTTTAAATATAGATATTCAAATTAAAAACGATGAAGATTTTTCGAACCGAAATAACTAGTTTTTGTTACATTTCTACATAAATATGTACAATAGCTACGTAGGTACCTAATTTTGCATCAATTATATTGAGGCAAGTGGGAATTAAGTATCACCTTTATTCATCATCAGCCTTTTATCCACTGCTGGACTAGGTGGTATAGTAGGCCAATTCCTCCTTTCAAAGGAGAGGCCTTTGAAAGGAGGAATTGGCCTACTATACCACGCTGGCCAAACGGGTTGGTATAGGGTTTGTATCAAGTTTTCCCTCTCTTACAGTGCTGTTCTCTGCATAATATGATCCTTCTGTCGGCTCTTACGGCACCCATGTGGGACGATATGGGGTGGTGAATTTCCGTATTCTTAATTCGTCACTACACGGACAAACACCTTTCTTAATTAATTAAAAATGATTGTTTTCATGCAAGTAGACGACGACTTTTCAAAGCCTACGTCAGCATTTAGGGCGTGGAATCGCAGAGGAAACTGCAATATATTTCAGCGTCTCGTTATTCAAGCAGCGATTCTGTTAATGCAAATGATGAAATTGTGGCGGACCTAAGTACGTATTAGCCGCATGATAAAAGGCTGTAATAGAGTATAATAAATCAGTTTCAGAGCCTTTCTCCAGGTATGTGAGCCTGAAGGAGAAGGCATTAAGTTTAACAGTTACCTATGGAATGAGTCTGACCTGCTCAACGAAATTTACGTAATAACCGTAAGTCAAGCTTAACAAACTCAAAGTTTAAGATATATTTTCGGGCTTCGTCTTTATTATCCTACTGAAGCGGTTTATTTGTAAAGAAGGAAATAACTGCGTATCTTCAGTAAGATGTACCTACCTATGATAGCACTGAGTAGTGAAACTCATAGTCCGTTAGAGTATTCTAGGAATACGTTATTTCCACGAATTGTTTTTCACCTACATTCATAAAAATCGTATAATAAAAAATCTCTATGATCTCCAAAACCGGCCTTATAAACAAATTCAACAATCTTTTAGAGCGAGGTTTACTTACATACCTCTTTGTCATATCGACTTTAGACCAGAATCGACAAAAAAATCAAAATAGTCATATTTATTGCAACTAATTTTCCAAGATGTGTGTAAGTATTTTCATAATGTAGACGTGTAAGAAACTAACCCATGGCAGTGAGCAAAGAACGCATATTCTCATCACAACATCAAACATCATTAGGGACCTAGTTAAGTTTAATTAACTACTGATTGCTTTATTATATTCAGCGAGGAAGGTTAATAATAATGATGCTAAGTTCGGGTACAATGAAATGTAAGAAAACTTAACATAATCTATTACGTTTCCCGAGCGGACGAGAATAAATTTGGTAAATTGTTCAGGGATTTTTCGGCCACTTAACAAATGGGAAATAGGTTGTTATCATGTCGGCAGTTCGACAAGGTGAATTTTGATGTTCAATATGGCTCTACAATAAATAAGTATCATTTTCGAAGGTTTAGCTGTACCTACATTACATAATACTTTACTGTCTCTATTACTTATAAAAGGGCACATTACGGATATTGTCGCAGATAAGACAATTTCATAATACTTAGAATGTACGATTTGATGCGAAAGTCAGAGGGCGGGGTGTTCTGGCCACTTCTGTCCTAAATTGGGAGAACGTCGTCGAAGTGTTGAAGTCTGCTAAAGCATCGAATAGTACATTACAGATCACTACAGGCAGATTGAGCACTTTATTCGATAATAACTCCACCACCTGTGAACCAAATTCATTAATGTATCTAATGTTGAATCCCACTCATTTTTCTGATTTACGAGTAGCTGGACAACTTTATTGTGTTTAGTTTATTATCAAAGCTTTCTTACATTATATTATCTAGCTCATCACAGTTATAACACGGCTATTACACAACTCTCATAAAACTCCTACACTACTTTACAATCCTTCAATGGATAACTCTCATATAAGAGAAAGTATACTTTAGAGTTTACAAAGAGTTATGTATTATCCATTATATCTTAGAGTTATTTGAGTTGTCATAATTATTTATTCGTTTGGGTACAAGGTACATACCTACTACTTTGTGGTCTGGGCGGTATTTTTGGTTCTTTGTTAACTACGGCTATAATACGGGTGAAATGTTCTAGTTTCCTACAACTAGCCGATCTCACGGTTTCTCCCGAGTGTGTTTACATGCATTCTTACAAATTGTACTTCATCACGAATGTTTTCAAAACCGTCTCCTAGATGACGTCTCCTGCCTATAGGTAGGTACCTAAATTGCCTGATTTTCCAACTTTTAACTTGTGAATTTGTTTCCGAAATGTTGTTAATTTTAAGGCTGCTTCACACATTGCCGGCGGCACGGGCCGCCGGCTTTGGCAGCGCGGCACGACCTGTGTCCCGGCTCTTGCCGGGCGTCGGTGCAGCGCCGGCGTCAGCCGCAGAAAGCCGCCGGGCATCATTCCAGTTGTATAGAACGACCACAGTCAAGTAGCAAGTTGCAACCCTCGCGGCATGCCGGCATGCCCGAGTGGCCATGCCGGCGGCTCCTTCGTCCGGCAAATCCGGCGGCCTTGTATGCCGCCGGGTGCACGCGGCTTGGCCGGCGGCAGTGCCAGCGGCAATGACGGCGGCCGTGCCGCCGGCACTGTGTGTAGTAGCCTTTATGAGTAGATGAGTGAGCTTTCCCTTTTATTATTTATTTTATTTATTTTTCCCGTTTTCCCATATAAAAATCACCGGCCGCGACGCCTTATAGACTATATAACTACCTGCTGTATTTCACCTTCGTCGTTTATATTGTTACATAACGTTGTTCTTAATGTAAGTAGTGCAAATCTCTTATGAGGTGCCTCGTTATTAAGAACAACTTTTGTTCTGAGACGTTATCGAAAATGCAAATAAAATCATCTGCTCCACACTAAACTGAACTGTAACCTTGACTAATGTATGAGACAGCTGAATTTTCCGATTTTTTTTTATAGTATAAGGCGGCAAACGAGCAGACGGATTGCCTGATGGTAAGCAATTACCGTCGCCCATGGACACAAGCAACACCACAGGAGTCACAAGTGCGTTGCCGCCCCTTGGGGTTGGGAAAGGGATAGGATAAGGAGTGGATGAGGGAGAAGGAATAGGGGATAGGGCCTCCGGCATTCTCACTCTCCGAACGAAACGCAACAGTTTAGGTTCTGTTACTTTACGGCGATTTTCTGTGAGAGGGTAGTACTTCCCCGGTTGAGCCGACCCATTCATGCTGAAATCAGCAAGGTTCTACTACCTAGACTTGGTAATGTCAAAACAAAAGTTGTTCATAATAGTGTGTACAATCATCTTCTTAGAGATTTAAGGTAAGCAACGATAGCCTAGTGGAGATACCAACAGACTGCCATGCTGAGGGTATCGGGTTCGAATCTACGGCGCGCACCAATGACTTTTCGGAGTTATGTGCGTATTGAATTGTTAATTATCGATTGCCCCGTGCCTCGGAGAGCACGTTAAGCCGTCGGTCCCGGTTGTCATGAAGACCTTTGACAGTCGTTATAGGGCGACAGTACCTCTAAATAAACTGACACTAGTCTAAACCATGGAATATCGCTATCCCTTCGGGTTGCGGAGGTCAGACATGCAGTCCCTCTTTGGTAAAGCTAGCAAAATATTCAGCCAAATCCAAGTAGACTAGTAAGCGGAGTACGCGGACCCCAGGTTGAAACTGGGATAACGCTAGGAGAATGATGATGAGCCTTGTATACTCCGATACAACTTGATGTGGTTTATGTGAAATTATTTCCTAACCAATATTTTGCTCGCGTAATACGAATACCCATCCAAGGGATATTCTTTAGGTCTATCACCAAACCGCATCCTGCATCTTACAAACGACAACTGTATAGCGCTCAACCATGCCCATAAACTTTAATGTCAGATAAAACAGACGTTTTATTTTCATAGGAGTGAGTAGTGACCCTTTTGACAGAGGGGAAGTTCTCGTATAGGAATTATTTTGAACATGGTTATACACCCGTTACAAATATAACAGTAAAATACACCCTAACCATATGCGTGACCGTTAGCTATTCCCCGCTGCTTCAAAAGTACTTAATACAAAAGAGGTTAAAAATAATTCAGAATTATATTACGTTTAAATTTCTAAATCAATGTTCAACTTAATTTAAGCTTTTTTCAATATATTTTCGTCAGTGTCAGCGTTCGCGGTATTAACAAATGATGATAACAAAATCTAAGACTGGTAATGCTGGCATGCATCCTGGTGGAGCGATTTAAAGAAGAGTTTATTAGGTACTTCTTATTTCTCTATCGATTAACTGAAATAATGCTAATAGCTATGGCTATTATATTTGCTTGCCAGTAAACTGCATTATGGCATATCGGATAAAACTAATACGGATTTAACTGAATCTATGATGTCACAAGCAGAGAAACCATACGACGGTTCTTTTTCTATATGTAAAATATACATATTATATAACAGTTTGCAAAAAGACAGAACAGCATTGATTTGGCGCCCAAACAAGTTGGTTTGTTATTAACAGCCTACGCTTGTTTACGTCACTATCACTGTGGAGGTAATCTTAACAACCTTCTGAACGGTTCCGCTCTACATATACGGTAAGCATTCAATTGGGCACCATTCATTAGAAGGTTTCTCGAATGGGTAATGTTTATCTGTTTAAATATAACCCGAAATCTTTGACCATCATCAAGCAGGAACTAGATAATTTATTTTTATATTTTTAACTTTGGTGAGTATTTAAAGATCCATTCATTCAGGCAATATAACAGTCTGTATTTAATTATTCTACTTTTAACTATTTACATATTATAATGAGATTGGCTCATGTAGATGTTATGCGTGGACAATGCACGGTTCCTTGCAATTAATTTACACATGTATAGCTGGTCGTGGGTGAGCTGTTTAAACGTACCTATTGACTTCACATATTTGTCATATGTGCGAGTACATATACAACAGCAACTTGTGTCCTTGTGTTTCTGACTCACTATGTCAACATTCGTGTAGGCGGAAAAACCTTTTCGTCAGATATGGTAAAACATGTTTACTTCTTAGAAAAATCCTCACCAGCTATGTACTTAGGCTTATTCATTCATGACAATTTTTTTAAGCTCTACATGAGCTTTTCTCTTTTACCTAAGTATAATCGTAAACCGCAACTAGGTACATAGGTACTTACAAAGACACAAGAAACGAGTGCATTGTGGTTTAGTAAGAAACTTTCTCTAGGCTCGCGACATCGCTCCGAGAAACATTGTCTACCGTGTTTACCTACACTGCCATCAAAACAATTGCTGCAATAATAGGTACCTACTTACGGTTGGAGAGATCCGTGATGCCATCTACCTGTTGAATGTTACTGCCTTGGAAAAATAACGTTGCCCAATGCATCTTTACACATTCTTACCGTAAACAAAACCTTTTAAGCATTATGTCACCCAAAATCTCGACATTTAACTTGCATAAAAATAGAGATTACGTACTCTCAACTTAATTTAAGTCAAATTGCATGAATGACGTTGAAGTGTGCTCACCTGTCGGACACTTGAGTTACTCGTAACACTTAATTATAATACACTTATCACTATATCACAGATCGTTTCATTCGGGTGCACATAGTTTGTGTGATGTGTGGGAGCGCGACGCAGCGTCGGCACGGGGTGCACTTTACAACTAAGTGGTGCGGAGGTGCGGAGCGGAGCGGCGCCTACGCAGAGGCGCGCGGCGCGCAGGTGGGGCGCGGGCGCCGCGAAGCCTTGCGAAAATACAACGAGCGCACCGGCCACCGCGCGCCGTGCTAAGCACTCGCACCATTATTGCACCTATACGCGCTGTGCACTAACTACTTGTTTAACGACGTCAATATGCAGTTCTTTATATCGATAATGATAAAGCCACGACCAATTGTTAACAAATTGGAATAATGCATCTGTTTATGGAAATACGTACCAGCTGACTAACAGTGTAAGGCTAATCCTATTACAAATAATAAGCTTTCAAAAGACAAAAACTTATAATTAATGCACACAAATCTTGTAGAAATCTGTTTACAATTTTGTCAAGACTCATACTGCAGCTGATATTCGCTCTCTTTGTCTAGGCTGTCCACAAATAGTTAGTTAACTTAGACATAATTTGAAATAGTTATGTGCAAAAGTATAGCATCATAACTCATAATACATTTCAACAAAACTGTCCCGTTTCTGTATATAGATAAACGGGTTCCTTATCATATTTGCGGGACACAGATCTCAGATGAACGATAAATAATATGTATGTTAGAGAAGCTCAGTGCGGTCGAGTGCAGTGCATTCCTAGGAACCTGTTTTAGTGCAACTCACTGCTGTTATCGCTAGACAGACGGAGTTAGAACTATTCAGTCATGTTTATTAATTTTCTTATTGTATTACGTGAAAACTGGCTCTACGTTTACACAAATATGGCAATAAGTTTATTTTACCGCTTTGCTAGTTAGGTAGCTTTTTGTTATTTTTGTTACAGACCTTCAATCAACCGAATAGATCTACTTATATTGAATATAGGTTTATTTTAATTTGGCAAGCTAGTACATTTATAAAGTTTAAATGATAACAACAATTAAGTACAATCAAAGCGTAGATCTTTATCCTAACAATTCTATACAAGCTTTTGTACAGCGAGCTCTATCTATACTACACAGAGTTTGTTGATACCTATCTACCTAAATGATAATTTTGCTTTATTATTATGACATTTATAGTAAAATATACCTGCTCAAAAAACAGGTCGAAACTATAGCACATATTCGAAACATTCTTGAAAAAGATGGTATGACCTCTAAGTTTTGGTCATGCAAGTCGCGATTATAAAACCTGTTTGAAATATAAATGGTAGTCGTCGAAGCCTCTCCCACATCTTTGTTTTCTAATGAAGTTTTGTTCACTTTATACGTACGTATGTATATTTTGGTGTAATTATGTTTTTAGGTGTCTGAGTAATATTTAAGTGGTTACGTGCGTATGCCATGCCATGATGAATTATGATGTAATTTACTGACAAGCTATTGATGCAGCTTAGCGAATGAATTTGCTTCGGAAAACCCTACTATTATTAAAAGCGAAATTTTGTGAGAGTGGGTGATTGTTTGTTACTCTTTCACGCAGGAATTATTGAAACGATCGTGATTCTCTTTACTACTCCTTAGAAATACATGCGCAATTTAGCAAACATTCAATCAACGAACACAGCCATTTGGGGATCATAGTGAAACGCGGCATTCCGCGTTTCGATTTCAGTGCCAAACGGCAAGGCGGTCGCTTAAGCCACTACGCCATACGTGTAGTCTTAATAGTCTTGTCGCAATAACCGAGACCTACGCGGGAAGTGTCGCAAGAAGAAGCAGGTATAAATAAAAAAACTGTACATTCAATGTTAATGAAAATATTTATTCAGCTAAAAACGAATCGATCGGGCAAATATTAGTGGTAGTAGATTCAGGTGGAGTGACTTCCTTCTTCAGTTCATCGGCATTGTCAGTAGCATGAAGCCTTGCTGCTAAAGTAGCGTTATCTGAAAGAGCTTGTGCTAAGGCTTTTTCGAGTTTCGCCGTTCCAGCGCGTTCTGATTCTAAAGCTGCCTTCACTTCACTCAGTGCTTCTGTATTCAGCTCGTGTGCTTTATTCGATTGCTTATTAGTGGTTTCAGACAGTCGGATTTGAAGTTCAGCTACTGTAGTTCGCAGTTTACTTATTTCGGCTGTAAAAAAAAGGATAAGGCGATGAAACCTTTTGAAAAATACCTTTGAGTATCGTGTTGTACAAACTCTGGTTAGGTTAGGTTAGGGATTTTTCTCCAGCAATTTTCAGAAGCTTAAATAAACTTGAAATTGGTTGATGACAACGAACAATAAAAAACTCAAAGAACAGTAAAATAATTTTATTTTAAATAATCCTTGAGTCAAAACTCTGAACTACGGGATGTTTAATTAAATTAACACACTTTTTCTTAAAGCTGAGTCTGTTTATGGTATGTAAAGGAAAACCAAATACAATCAAATAAAGGAAAATCATGAAAATCTGTCGTGTTCTGTTCACTTGACAGCACTGTACATTCTGAGCGGTATGCTTAAATTGTAGCATAAATAATAATAATAATAAAAATAATTTATTTATTTACCAAACAAATTACAGATAAAAATTACAGATATGTAAGTACATAAATTCACAGCTTATGACAATTGGGGAGTAATGGGATTGTGTTGCTGAAATCTGTACAATATTATAAACCCTATCTCTTAAACTAGGTATTCCTGTATCTTAAGAGACAGTGTTTGGCTATCGGTTTTACACTTATCAGATTTATACAACAGGTTGGAAACAATGTTGATCGGTCCATTACAATAAGATTTAATTTACTTACACAAAGATATAAAATACAAAAAATATTGAATTATATTATATGTTTGTGTGGTGGTAGTGAGTGTGTGTGTGTGTGTGTGTTTGAGTGTATGTACTTGTGTGTATGTGAGTGTGTTTATGTGTGTGCTTGTCTGTATTTGTTATATTAAGCGATGTAGTTTAGAAGAGACTCTGTTACAAACAGAGTCTCTTCTAAACTACATGTTGATCGGTCCATTACAATAAGATTTAATTTACTTACACAAAGATATAAAATACAAAAAATATTGAATTATATTATGTTTGTGTGGTGGTAGTGAGTGTGTGTGTGTGTGTTTGAGTGTATGTACTTGTGTGTATGTGAGTGTGTTTATGTGTGTGCTTGTCTGTATTTGTTATATTAAGCGATGTAGTTTAGAAGAGACTCTGTTACAAACAGAGTCTCTTCTAAACTACATCGCTTATAGTCTTGTTTTTGTAACCACTCCGTGACCATATGTTTGGCCTGATATACGTTAAGATCCCTAATACATAGCTGTTTATGGACTTTTTTGTATGAGTGGGTACTTAGCGTGTAGAGCCTAGCAAATGTCGTATTGTGTGGGGTACCTGGCGGAATGATTGTACGCTTTTTGGATCTGCAGGGGGGAGGGTGCAATGCTTCCTAAGGATAGAATTCAGCACAAAGAGCTGACGGACGGTTAGTACACCACATTCTGAGTATAGCTGCTTGGTTGGGTATTTTATAGGCTTCCTGGTCGGTTTACTATTGTTTAACAAAAAACGTATGACAAAAGATCATTTTACAAACAACGTTTGAAAAACTAATCATTTGACAAACTTTCATTTCGCAAACATATTACTTTAAAAACAATCATTTGACATAATACAGGTTTCGCAAATGTTTTACTTTGAAAATAATTAAAATGTTAAATAATTATTTTAAAAATAATCATTTGACTAAATAATTCGTTTTCCAAATTGGTGATTATACAAAAAGTTAGAAGATAAATTATTAGTTTTTAAAAATAACTAATTTCTTACCAATAATTACGCAAAATTTTGATAATATTTAATTGCATGGTTGCAATTTTCATCTCGGACAGATTATTTATAGGCAAGTAATAATTTTGTATTAATACTAATTCCATAGAAACTGAAGTCTTTAAAAAAATATACACACTGCCTGAATTAAGTGAAATAAGTAGAATTCGGTTCTGGCACTCGCCGGCCGCTCCCGCGGAACGCTCGCTTCGCTCGCTCGGCTCGTGCGTTGTGGTCGCAGTTCTAACCTAACCTAACCAGCCATTGTTTCAGTTGACCCTACACAAAGATTGTTGTATTAACGTAGATTTTGGTTAATAAAATATTTACCAAGCAATACATTTTGTCAAATGTTATTTATGCTTTACGTTGTTTTGCCAAATAACATGTTTAAAAAAAATAATCAATTTGTAAATTAATGTTTTAGCATAATAACTTTTTTACTGTAAATATATTGTCTTATGAGTAGTTTATTAAACAATAGTTTGTAAAATAATAAATTTATCAAGTATAATTTTGTCAAATGTTATTTGTCAAATGAAAATTTTTCATTTGTTTTTTGTCAAATGATCGGACACCTTCCTGGTCATTACTTTGAGTATGGCTCTTTGTGCTCGTTCTACTCTTACAAATTTGGTCTTATTTGCTCCTCCCCATACAGAGATGCAGTAACCTATAATTGATTTACATAGGGCATTATATACCATATACTATAATGTATCACTATTAGCGGACTTTCTGAGTGTCTTTAATATGTGAATGAGACGCATTACACGAGTGGTAAGTGCATCTAGTTGTTTGTCCCATTTTAGAGCATCGTCAATAACTATGGCCAGGTATTTGATACTGTCAGTTCTACTGATTTTCGGACAAGAACAAGGTGCGGATTTGTCTAAGCATGAGTGAGCAGTAATAGTTAAGGAGGGGGGTGGCGATGTATTACGTCGGATAGTAAAGGGGATAAAATATGTTTTATTCAAATTTAGGGTCAGGAAGTTTGAGTTAAGCCAGTTCATATCAGATTTGGAAGAGAGTTGGACCAAGTATGCTTCCTTGTGGTAAACCATATGTTAAAAGCTCTTCTTAAATAGGTATCAGATTTAGAAGAAATCATTAATTATGAGTATGAGTATTAGTATAGATGTCTGACAAAATGTTTGATCCTGTCCTTGGACCAGTGCAGCTAGGACGCGTACAAAGATGTTAAGATCATAACGTGAGGGTGCCTAGGTCCTATTGTGTTGGTAGACAGTAAGCACATATTTAGCTTACCATTAGCGTTGAGTAGTTCTCTGTTAGTGTGCTGTAGCTCTGTAGCAGCGAGTCGTCTCTCACGCGCGTGTGCGGCGGCCGCTAGACGAGCTCGCTCTCGTATCTCGGAGCCGGCTGCTGCGCATTTCTCTACTCTTCGCAGTTCAGCCTCAAGACGGCTTGACTCTCTAATAATAGGTTTAAGTACAAGGTCTGGATAAAGTAATAAAGAAAATAAAGTATGCGATAACTTTAGGTTGTGATAGGTTAGTGGCGATACCAACAGACTCGCATGCAGAGAGGATCGAGTATCTAAACCATAAAATATCGCTATCCTTTTGGGTACATACTTCCGGAGCCTGTTAGGCTTAAAAGTCAGTATCTCCGAAAAAACTCAATATTATTTCATATCTAGTAAAACTAGAAAGCGCACCCACCCTGTCGCCAGAGTGAAAGTCTTATAGTGACTACGTGTTAACTGTAAACATAATCAAAATGCAGCTCCAAATTAAACTTTTTCCCAAAATTCATCGTCAATTGAGCATCCACCCAAATCATATTCCTGGATCCGCAACTGGTTTAGACTACCTGTTACGTATGTGGATATAGTTAAGACTGTATGTGTGTAGTGGCAGTAGGTAGAGCTTTCTGATATCGTTAAATCAAAAAGATCTACCTACCACTATTTTATGTGATACAAATATTGTATGGTTTGATAATATTCAAATTCAAATTCAAATACTTTGTTGCTCTCCATATGTATTACATGATGTACAAAGGTCAAGTATAGACCAAATATGGACCCTGTCGGGCACGACAAAATAGTTAAAGAGGAGAAAGGAGGAAGCCACTATTATTATTAAAATGTTGTAACAATATATTAACATATTTTAATTAAATTTAATTAGTTAATATAACAAAATAATAATTTAATGATAACCATTGGAATAAATAAATTGTATAATTCAATGCAGCGAGTGAATTTATTTATTAAATGTTAGTGTCAGTTATAATTTGTCATTTAGGTACGTACTCATGTAAATTGTAGTAGCTTTTCTTGAGGAGAAATAATATCCACACAACAAGCGGCCAGTGCAATCTGACTGTTCGCGTCGGTGGTTTAAGTGGCCGCCTCGACGTTTTTGGGTTTAATCCCAGAAAATAGCTGTGTGATCCCCCCCATCCCCCACACGAAACAACAATCGATCCAAATCCATTCAAAGTATGTAAACATCAAAATGATTGCATTTAATGCCGTGTTTTCTACAAAGTCATGCTATAAACGCGAGAGTATAATAATAGTAGATTAGTAGCCAAGGGCTGTAAGGCATCAATTGCAACCCGAGATATTTAGGCGCCCGAGCGCAGCGAGGGCGCCTATAGTTCGAGGGTGCAATTGGTGCTTACACCCGAGCTAACTATTCTGCTTTACATCTAGATTGTGAAGTAAGTAGAAAAAAACTGGCATTACAAGAATAAAACATTTTAATTGTTAGTTGCTGCTTCAGCTTCCATTTTCATTGAATCGGGAGTGCAGCTTATTTATTCATCACTTGAAGAACTCATGTTTTTTCCTAATTAGCACGTGTTTATAAAAAAATCCCTAAAACAAACAATATTTTTTAAAGTAAAAGTTTTCTATTCCCGCCTTTTTTCATAAAAAAGAATCAAGTAAATATTTTTTTTTTCAAGAATGAAATTGAATACTCACACGAAGACAAGGCTGAATAGCAAAGCAACCTCTTTGGTCATTGGGCTGAATGCATGATGTCTATAGCCAGTATGATGGTTAGATGTACGCGAACTTTTTGAAAGAAAGAAATGTTTTTTTTTAATTGCTTACCGCCCTAGGGCTTTTCTAGCTACATTATTACCCTAGAGCGATAATTAGTCACCTACAAGCCCCATTTGGAGGTAATAAGCAGTGGCGTAGCGCGGCGGCCTTTTCTCTGCTGCAATATATGTATAGCTTAGTCTAGGCCTAGACGGCTTAAAGGATTTTAATAAGTTAAATGTCAATGAATTTCCGTCATAACTGGATGCTTTGTTGTTTTTAAGAGCCGACCACACCTCACTCAGTTCGACATTCGGGACGGCTTCGGTGTAGTGGTGCGTCAGTATGGCACTGTGGTCGTCGGTCTGCCCGCGAGGTAAACAAGTGTCGATAAAACCTTTCAATGTCTTCGAGAATCTCGAACTGATGTCGTTTGATTGTGTCGCCTCAACTGCAGAGCGAAGACTTATGATCGCCGGGGTTTTCTCCACCTCAGCCTCGATGGCCCGAGTGTTCATACGTCGTAGGTCTCGCTGCGTAAGATTTCGTATTTGTCGTTTTACGGTCTGTCCTTCCGGTGAAGACAGTCGACAGGATGGCATCTCGCGTCTTTTCCACATCAGTTCGAGAGTCTCGGCTGGCAGTTTAGACTACTTGTTTTTACTCTATGCGGAGCAGATCTTTCGAAACGAATCTCCTAGTATCGTGGCCACTGTGGCCGTCTTCTACTTAATGCTGTCGGTGGAAGGGGCAATGTAAGTCTGAGAGTAAACTTTATTGACTGGGCCCTTTCAGTTCTGAAGTTTATATTAAGAGAGCCTTGTACTCGTCTGTGATCGCTTCAGGTGTTTATCGTATTGATCACCGTCTTTAAATATGTGGTTTCGGTCCGTCTTGATGTAGTCTTTCACTTTGCTTGTCACATTATCGTGGTTTGGCCACCACTGGCGTCTTGGCGTCCACTGCCTGTGAGGCTTCTTACAAAAGAAAAGGCCCCCTGCTACGAGGTAGTTATCTAGCATTAGGCCATATGATTCTTGTGCCCCACGCGGTGGCCTCCGATTTTCATTTCGCCGCGTTCTTGTACTTCCACTTTCGCGTTGAAGTACTGAGCTTTGGTCTTACTAGGTATTGCCTTAACCAGCCTGGTCCTGGCCTCAGCCATAGAAATATAAATAAGAGCCATCTCGTAGGGGTGAGTTGAGTTGCGCGCATATACTTGAATCATCACCTTTAGACCGCCCCTATTGGTGAGTTTAAGTACGAGGTACTAACGCTACCCGGATCGACACACTACCGAATTTCTCAAACTGTTCCTCCTGACCAGGAAACCGACGCCACTTCAAGAGTATGTCGCCTTCTCGATGGTAGCAAAAGTCACCTGACTCTAGATAGAGTACTACCATCATGTCCTCCCCCTGTCATCGGACTTCTGATAACCGCAGTGTGTGCCACATTATGTGACTTAATTCTATCTCGAGCTCGGCGAGGTGTTCTTTTGCCGTAGATTATGTTCGTTGTAAGACGCAAGGTATTCTTTATTTAATTGATTTTGGTAGCCTGCCGTAGCCCGATAGTCTTACAGAACACATGCACGGCCATACCCGCCACCACGTCCTTGGCCGAGAATAACGAAGCTGTCGGGAATTGGGGCTATTGCGTCCAAAAATTAGCAGAAGGTGTTTGTATTATGTGAAATAATCGGCTTTGATTTTAACGCAAATATCATTAATATTGGAGTCAAAGTTCAAATAGCTTATATTTAAACCGCAGGTGTGACTATTGTCTTAGGAGATCTGTACCTGCTTTCTTCCCTATTTAACTATAAATATTATGTTGTATTGTAATTTGTATTATTTTATCTGGCACGCATTGCCGCTATTGCCTTGGCGCCTGTGTGCGCCACTTGCGCCATGGTAATAGGGGCGGCACACATCGCACACAGGGGCGGTTCAACCCTGATATATGGATTTATTAATTACTCATAACAGGCTCGCAGATCACCGGAATATTGCAACCTATTCAAGAATAAATAAACGGACACAAGCAAGTCTGCCCATAATGAACATCATGATGATTTTGTTTTCGATTGTTCTACTGCTTTCTACTACGGCCGCGCCGCCACACGGTCCTACTAGTATCGTGTCAGTGCGCGCGCCAAGTATTTAAAAATTGTTTTTTTTTTCGCGGCGTTTGCCGCCCCCTTAAATGTGGCGCCCGGGGCCATGGCCCCCCCGGCCCCCTCCCACGCTACGCCACTGGTAATAAGAACCTACTTACCGAACATGAGAGATGTAAAAGTTATCTTATGATGCAATGCGACTTTGGTTATCATCTCTTAAAGAAGGATTTAACTTAATTGTTGGTGCCCATTAAAGAAACTTGTTGGTTGCACTTTTCCTCAGGAATAGCCCGCAAATTCGCTATTTGTATAAACTGTATTTATATCCTTATGCCTATAATGATTGTTATTACACAGCAAAATCTGTGAACCCTAGACAACAAATGCTGAAATCACAAAAGTATACCTGCGAGCCTCTTCAGAAGCCCTATTGATGCGTTCTTGAAGTTCCGTATACTGTCTCTGCAAGGTGGCGTGAGCTGACTGCAGAGGTTTTAACTGTTGGATTTGTCTCTCGAAACAACTTATCTGCGTCGCCATTTCAGCGCATCGTTCTTCTAAATTAGTACGCTGGCTCTCCTAGATAAAAAATCCATTGTCACTAGTTTTGTTATAGGTATAAAGTGTGAGTGATCAGATCAACTATAATAGCATTGTACATAATTATAGAGATATTTATAGCAATGAGTAAAGGTAAAATAATGTAAAACCTACATAAATAGATATTTTGAACAGTCCTGTACAAAATGAATATCTTTTTTTTTAAAACTTTATAGTCTCACGCCTGTATCCCCGTAGGGGTAGGCAGATATAATATTACACCCACATTTCGCCATGAATTTTTAGGTCCCACGTAATAGGGGACGAGCCTATTGCCGTTACCGGGCACATCAACAGACTTCGTGCTGCTACCACTGCTACTGAGAATTTGGAAAAACCCAGTAACTCTTTCCACGACCCGGGAATCGAACCCAAGACCTCCGATCAGCAGTCGCATACGCTATCCACTGGATCACGGAGGCAGTATATTAGTCAGTATAATATTTTTTTATTAGGGCGTAACCAGACGAAGACCGTGTGGTGGCCGATGAAAAAAACAAAGTGTCACTACCGCATTTTATCAGGGAGCATAGTTTCACTTTGGTGTCGTTAGAGGTGACTTATGAAAATACACGAGGTTTGTATGTACTATTAGTATCTTGCGTAGGAGATGGAAAACTCAACATCAAAGACTATGCGAAACCCACTGACCAGCGTTGTATAGTCCAAACCCCATTCGACTTATAACGTTATTCTGGCACAAATTCGGAGAAGCCTGTCCAGCAGTTGACTACAAAAATACAGCCATACGATGATGAAACCTACCGACAGTTCCAGGTGTATCTTGAGTCCCGTGAGTTGTTCCTGCGCGGCGGCGAGAGCGGTGGTGGCCTTGGTGACGGCGGCGGTGGCGGCCGCGGCGCCGCTCCGCGCCTCGGCCGCCGCACGCTCGGCCGCTGCCCGGCTAGCATCCGCCGCCTCGGCTTTGGTCGACTCCGTACGTAATAGATCACGAAGACGATTTTCAGATATCTGTATAATTTGCATTTTTTGTGTAAGTGTGTGGCCAATCTGTTGCAAATGTTTATAGACCAACCGAAAGCCTCCAGCAAATAGGTATTTGTACCTTAAATAAGTTTTTTTTTATAGACTCACGCCTGTATCCCCGAAGGGGTAGGCAGAGGTGTAATATTACACCCACATTTCGCCATGAATTTTTAGGTCCCACGTAATAAGGGACGAGCCTATTGCCGTTACCGGGCACATTACCAGACTCCGTGCTGCTACTGAGAATTCGGAAAAACCCAGTAATAATTTTGCCCGACCCAGGAATCGAACCCGGGACCTCCGATCAGCAGTCACATACGCTACCCACTGGACCACAGAGGCAATCAACTACCCACTGGACCACGGAGGCAGTCTCTATGGAGATGTCAAAGTGATTTCGAACAATTTATGGATGATTTTCACATGTGGCGTTTGAGCCTACAACACTGCGCGCGGTGCAAAGTGTAGAGTAAGGCTTCGTTCACACGACATTATCTTGCACGTTTTCTTTTTATTAAAAAACGTGCAGTACAATGCCGTGTGAACGAAGCCTAAGGCGACGACGCCGCGTCGACGCCGAGGTGCCGCTGCGTTGACGCCGACGCCAATGTGAGGGCGGCCTAATAGCGACCGCTAACCTAACGATTGGAGAGGCATCACAGCACCTTAACCTTTCGGCTTACACAGATGTTGACGGGCCATTGTTGTGATTTCGCTCCCGGCATTTCTGTCCATGGTCATGGAAGTAGAGGGTACCGCGGTAGTTCAAACAACATCATTAGGGGAGAGTCGTACACTCCTCCTCTGCCAGCCTCCAACTCGATCTTTCACTTCCATCCAGTGGACAGGTGAAGTCGAGAGTAATCGGAGTTTCCACCAAAAAAAAAAGTGGTTATGCGGCAACGACGCCGCGTCTACGTAGCGTCAGCTGAGCGTTCTTTGCGAACGCTTTCGTCTTTTCAAGAACGCTGAAGTGACGTAGACGGGGCGTCTACGCGCCATTTACGCGGCGTCGACGCCGCGTCGACGCCGAGGTGCTGCTGCATTGACGCTGACGCCCAATGTAAGGGCGGCCTTACTCTACACTTTGCAACGCGTGCAGTTTTGCAGGCTCAAACGCCACACGTGACAATCATCCATTAATTGTTCGAAATCACTTTGACTTCTCCATAGAGACTGCCTCCGTAGTCCTGTGGATGACGTATGCGTCCGCTGACTGGTCTTGGGTTCGATTCCCGGGTCGGGCAAAAGTGTTGCTGTGTTATTCCGAATTCTCAGTAGCACGGAGTCTGGCAATATGCAGCAATAGGCAGGCCCACTATTACCTACGTGGGACCTAAAATTCATAAGGCGAAATGTGAGTGAAATATTACACCTCTGCCTATCCCTTCAGGGATACAGGCGTGACGATATAAAAAAATATCATAAAGTTAATAAAGGATCGGTTTTCTATCGTAAGATAACTCATCAAATATTCGCATTAGATACTATCGCACGGGACCCATCACTTCTATATTCTTTTTTTTATAAACTAAATACAACAATACTACTTCCTCGGTAAATATTTTGACGCAGACTGGCGTGCAGACGGAAAGTGCTGCTGTAAACATTGTTGCCAGCAATATCATGATGTTGCTGGCAACAATGTTGCGCAACAAATGTTTACAATAAATACGGGGATTTACGTGTTCACTTTATAGCAGCTTCGTTTACAATTAATTAGTGTCCTAACCTTGGATCTACAAGCCAAAGAAAGTTGATAGGCCAATAAAATGTTTTTACTTAGGAAATGTGCCAAAATATCAGCTGCTTAGACTTTTACAACTCTATCAAAAGGTTTGAATTGGACTTAGAGAAACAATGAAGGAACTAAGTAGGTAGGTACTGAACTACTTAGGTACCTATATGAAGTAAATATGCTTTTCGTTAGGACAGTAAGAACTTATTTTTACCTTCCCCTTTGCTTCATGAATTCGAAAACTATAAGTATTTATCTACACATATTTAAATGGAAAAGTGTATTTGTTTCTGTTTTAGCACTGAAACACATAATTATCAATTTTAATTCTTTTTTATAATAGGTAGGTAGGTAAGTATATGTAGTTTTACATACCGCAAGGGTTCGAAACTCTGCAATAAGTTCTAAAAATTGTTGTTCCAATGCTTCAAATTCTGACCTACCCATTATGAGAAAATTATTTTAGAAAATATTGAAGAAAAACCTATTTGTCATAGAGATTTATAACTTGAATTCTTGGTTTGAAGGAGCGCGCTGGATCCTATATTTTATATTTTACGATTGCGCGCGCTTTCGAGAAACTTTTTTTTCAGGCGCAAGTTTTCTATTTACAGCCAGTACAAAAGTAAAAAAAAACCTTTGTGAAAATATTTATTGTGGTGGGTAACATTGTGTGTGAACGGATGGTGAACGGTAATAGATATACATATCAATAAATACTTATATTGTATTCAAGAATAAAATTAAGAATTCTTTTAAATATTAAATGACATGTTTGTCGTCACAAAGATGTGTAGGATAAATATGATAGGGCATTGTGAGCCCGTCAGTTATGTAAATGAAGTAAGGATAAAATATCTTTATATTTCTGGAAATGTTTGCTACACTTTTCCTGCTAAACAGTGTGAAAAGTAAATAACTATATGGAATCGTCGACTTAGTCACAAAACAGTCGTTATGCGCAATACCTGTATCTAGGGGAGTCTTACGCACGCCACCACCTGCTCCGAACAAGAACGGTAGACTTATACCAAAGGGGACGGCCCGCAATAGAGTTTTAGCCGCGAGATCAAATAAAAAGATAAGCAACATTAGTAGGTAGAGACCTACAGACTTTAGGAAATATGCGTTATTGTTTATCTGGGTTGTGTAGCCAGAAATACCCGTCAGTTGTTTATGGATAGACAATACATATAGGTATTTTATTTAATTTGAAAAATGGCACAGCATCGTTCAAGGAGGCTTTATTCCACTACGCCCCGGGATGCCATTCCACTGCGTTCCAAGTTATAATTGCTTAATATTATGTTTATAATTATGAGAAAAACCAAATCAGTTCCACAGCTCCATCATAAAATAAGTAAACTTAGCTTAAAAGGTAAGCCATGAGGGTTTTGGGGTTTGCCTTCAAATTCAACTAGCAGATGTTTTACTGTAAGTATAATCATCATGATGACGATGATCGTCATCCTAGAGATTTCCCGGTTGCGATTCAAGACCCTCGCCTTGACGCCCAGGGTCCGCGAACTAAAGACTTTCTATTCAAAAAAATCTGCGGCACTATAATATTGAAATACTTATTAAGAGGCTACCTCGAAGGTCAAAAATTGTTCAGAGGCCATCGCTTAAGTGTTAGCTGTAAAGTTGAATATCGCAGGTTTTTTGACATTGCGTGCCACCCCGAAACTGTCTGAAATCTTATTTCGTTCATAACTCAAGTAATAATCATTTTAGAAACAATTCGTCTATGCATTTACTATTTAACTAGCTCTTTTTTCGGTGAGTAGCAATTTGAAGGCGAAAAGATAAGTATTTTTCAAATATCCATACAAATATTTAGGGAAAGCATGTTTTCGAATTAAAACTGTCTCAATATTATCTTCCAATCGTGTATCTGTGTATGGATTTACTAGATAAAGACCTGATAAATAATATAAAAAAATTTCACTTTGCTAGTGTGTCTCACTGCTTCAAAATCGGTAAGCAAAAAGGGCTTACATTTTCGAGGTAGCGCCATAATTGTTGCTAAAAAAAGTTGCTCACTGGAATCAATGTAACATAATTATATACAAAGAGTCACGCCTGCTTCGCGAAGGGGTAGGCACAGACTACGGAACGCCATTTGCAACGATCCTGACATATCTCTCTTGCTTCATTAATTCCAATCAAATCCCTCATGCATGCTCTTCTATTCAGGGTACTTCTAACCTGTCCTGTTTGAAGGATGTCTACAATCTGGTCAGAGAACCTCCGCCTAGGTCTTCCCCTTCATCCTGGCCCATTCACACTTGCTTTATATATCTGCTTGGTCAGTCTTTCGGAATCAATATAAGAACATTGACATTATGAGAACAATGGCATTTCGAGCGCCCGTTCAAGGATAGTGCTAAGTAAGAAACAAAACTTAAAAATCGCAAAGAAATTCTGGTAAATATATAAAAACATTAAGTAAATACATAAGAAGTGTAAAGATACGACTATTTTGCTTAAGCGAAATAGCCGTATATTACGCAATAATTATTTAAGCATTGCATAATAATATAGCCGTTCCTTGTAGGTACCTATCTAAATATAGGAACTGCATAGTACTCAATTGCGAAATACCTTATTAGTGTAAATACTAAGGATATCCTTATATAGATAGGTAAACTGCGTAGCCGCAATAGTCAACATTTGCATATTATAATATTTTTAATACATTGTAATTATCGTAACAAAGCTACGGGAATTCCATTGGAAGCTTGTTTGACTTATTATCTAATTATATTTCAATCTATTTCAAAATCCACAACAACAAGAATAAGAAAATTATTTTCTAACAGTAATAAGATCAAATTGTTGTGTGAAAATAATTGAAATATGTCAATTATTATGGTATTTTTATAAGAACAGACAGGCTTTGAGAAGAATATTAAACAAGGGGCGGGCTGTTTTCCTACAGGCGCGTCGAGTATATAAGTGATGGTTTCAACAGAAGTTTTTCATTCTGCTCGGCAACCTGCTGGTACTGGTGAGTACTTTAATATGTCTATTCTGTACGTGTATTTATTTTATTTGCTTAATAAACTTTTTAGGCGGTGGTAATGCCTTGGGCATTATCAATCAATCAATCAGGTGCGATATATTTTACGATTTATTTATGCGATTAGAGTTTCAATTTATTTTCTGTAAAATTTATGGTAAGAAAATTATGTTCAAGTCAAAGGGTTAAAAAACACTTGCTTATTTATTTGTGTATTTCTTTTACATCTCGTGATGCACGAAATCGGTTATATAAAGTATCTATTAAGATAGCTCAGCAGTATATTTCCTTCCCTTTAGTACCAAGAAAGAAACGTAGCCGCTTGCAACTACCTATAACGGTAAAATATTTGTACCATTACTAAACTTTTAGCAAGTATAGTACTTAGTACTTAATTAACGATTTAATAAGCACTTAACTTCGAAAAGTCAGTGGTGCATGCCGTGGATTCGAACCCGATACCTACCCTTTGCATAGCAGTCCGCAGTATATCCACTATCTACGGCTATCGCTGCCTCATTAAATTGTTAATTGTCGCCTGTTCCGTGCTTTGAGAGCACGTTTAACCGTCGGTCCCGGTTGTCATGAAGATCTTTGACAGTCGTTACGGAGAGTCAGTACCCTCTAATAAACTGATACTAGTCTAAACCATGGAATATGGCTATCCCTTTGGGTTGCGGAGGTCAGACGACAGTCTGACCTCCGCAACCCAAAGCTCTGTAGAAAAGCTGATATTCTGTTTTGACAGAATAACAGATTTGTCAGGTTAGACTAGTAGTCGGACCCCAGGCTCCAAGGCGAGAAGTATTGGATGCAACTGGGATAACGCTAGGACGATGATGATGAGTACTTACTTAGTACTTAATTATGATGCCAAAGATGGCTAATTTTTATTGGCATAGTAGTAAAGCGTTCTGGCAATTCTGGCAAATTCCTACTAAACTAGGTACAAACTTAGAATAAAGATACCTAATACAGGTAAAAGTTTATAGAATTGTGATTCACATATAAGATCACGTAATTTGAGCAAATATACTGGCTTCAGAGAAAATTAAGTATTTTTGTGTAACTATCATTTGCTACAAAACCAAACCAAATCCGTCGACCTCAGCTCTTCGAATTGTTATGCTGAAGTGTACAGGTTACATAGGTCGAACAACCGATGGCCATCGTGCAGCAAGGATCTTGAGTAGCGGCTGCGGCTGCGTACAAGATGACTCAGTAGGGGTAGGCCTCTCGCTAGGTGGACCGATCTTTATGTAGCGAGAAGCGGTTGGAAATGATGATGATCAATTATTATGTGGCCTAGACATAAATGACGACTTTTATTTGCTTTTTGTTTCTACAGATAGCGCTAGGAATTTGTACGAATATTTAGCTTTGGTTTATTAATATACGGCTAGAGTACTAAATCCGGATAAAAATATATTGTGAAATTCCATCAACAGAATTTGATTTACCATCCATCTTTCTTTTATTCTTTGATCATATCAAATACAGATTTTAGTAAATAACTAGTATCTTAATATTATAAAAATACTCAATACTTATTTGATATTTTGTTTATGTCCTACAAGTGTATATTTATTTTCATAGGTTCACATATTGTCCACAAAATGCGTGTTACATCAGTAGTGGTGCTGGCGATTGCCGCGGCCCTGGCGCTGCTGGTGCGGAGTTGCGACGGCGCCAACCTGCGCAGCTTCACTCTGCCAGAAGAAGACGAAGACTTCAGGATCCGCCCGCTCTACAGAGACTATCATTTGATCCGGCGGCCGGTGCGCGCCGACGACGCTTTCGATGACTATGGACACCTACGGTTCGGCCGCTCTGAGGACTGACCCAAGCGCGCCTCTCATACTAGACACCTGCCCACGGTCCAGCATAGAGAAATGCTGCTACAAAAACCATGTAATTAATTGTTATATCACATACGTTCCATACCTCAACTTTTAATGTAAGCAAACACATGCTTCTTCATAAAAGCATATTATTAAAAACTAATGTGAAATATTACTGGCTGGTATAATATTTCACATAAGTACTTAATACTACTACTATTATTTAAAAAATCTTTGATATAGAGGTATATATTTTAAAATGTTATAAAAATATATCTATACTATTAGGTAGTAGATAGCTAAGTAGAAATAAAACAAATGCCATTATTTCCATGAGTATATTATTACCCAATAAATACATTTTACAACAGTTATTATTACAATAAAAAGTGTTATGTTTAATGACGTCACGAACTGGGCACTATGACGAACGATGAACTACCTTAGGTATCATTTAAAACATACTCTGTTAAGGCATTTCATAATGGAAATGGTTCTTACTTAACCATAAGCCAACTTTCAAATATCTCAGCACTAAGCATTTAAGGCAATGATTTTATATTCTCTATACATAATAAAAGCTACATACATATCTTTAATGTAAAAATATTGGATCATATTTCTTGCCTTCGGTTTATAAATTTGTACATTTGTTCACGTAAAAGTGGCATGTGTATTCATTATAATACATTTATCTAGAACTGATTAGAAGCTTTACTAATATGTTTAAAAGTTCGTTGTTTTAGTTGCAGTAGATTCGTTTGTGAGTTAGGTCGTTTCCTTGTCTCTGTTAATTGACTTTGTTATCTACCTATGGTGGGACTTTATCATAGCATGCACTGGATTTAGTTTTAACTAATATTCATTAGGCACACGTAATATCACTACTCTATATTAAATAATATGAGACTAGTTAGTTCCTTCCCTAAGCTAAGTTATAATTTATATTTATATTATGAATGCAGTTCATCTTAACACACATTAAATGGTTAATTGTACTTGGTGAAAATGAAGCGTATTGTGGAGAAAAATCTTCGTAAATCATTTAAAAATAAGAATAAAAAGATCGCAATAACCAAATTCCTTATCCAATTTTACATTTATATAGAATGTGAAAGATAAACAATAACAAGTTTATAAACATCGTATGTTACACCGTTGACGATACGTTTCCATTATAGTTCCACTCGTGTTTTACACTTTTAGATTGTGAGTATTTCTATGGAACCGAATGTTAATTTTTCATCATGTCGTCAATCTGTTTAGATGATATCTCGTTTCTGGGAGTTGCCAAGTAAAGCCTGCAAAAAAGATGAACCATTAGAAAATTTCGATTGATGGGTTTCATTGAAGTGTAGCCACAAATAATGTTATGACGTTGGTACATTATGATGCTGACCTTATTAACGAAGTTGACGATAGCAGTGGCCGGTTGTTCGGGTTCTAGTTCAGCGAACACGTGGCATTGGTTGTCAGCGCCCGACGACGATCGAGCCACGAAGGCAAATATCCGTCTGTAATAATAATCGTATTTAAACATCTTGTCATATCGTCATCATGACGGTCATCGTATGTAAACTTTGTCTTATCAGGAGATAACGCAAAGTTACTAGTATTTTAGCATAACACTATCAGGTGCCCTGATTCATGTTTGGACATTAATGGATCTTATTCTAATTTTTTTTCGAGAAAGTTTTAGCAAGCTGCCCTTACCTGGGTGAACAAGCGAGGGTGACAGCTGGTGGACAGCGAAAATAAAGCCCTTTTTTCAATGATACAATTTCTAAAAGCGCCCCTAGCACTACTGATCGAATGCGATCGATAGTAGGTACCTACCTACCTGAACTCGGACTAGGCCCATTGAACCCAACCCAAGACATAAAATGTAAAGCCGTAAAAGCCAGATAATCAAATTATAGTTAAGTATAACAAGAAATAATTATTTATAGTTATATATAGATAGAGAGTTAACATAATCCTTGAACATATTACGTAATATAACTATTGAATCATTAAGCTCATTAGACGAACACGATAGTGTAGGTATGTAGGTCATGCGATAAAGTTACGTGGATTCCCAACATTCATTTTCTAAGCGGTTACCTATATCACGTAAATACATTTATTGATAATATGTGGCATAAAGAGTTGTCTATGCGCGGTTGTTCCTTTTTATTAAAGATCACCGCTATAATATACTATTACAGGCAATTATGCGAACATACATCAAGTATGTTCGCATAATTGCAATTTAGGCCAAACTTTAAATTGCCGACACCGGGTAAACACGGCAAAAATTCCGGACATTTGGGCGAAATATGGTTTTTCCCCGGACACCTCTGAAAAAGTACTATTTATCGCTTAGATATCTATAAAAAAAATTGGATTTCCGTCCGGCGTCCATTTCCGGACGGGCCCCGGACGCCCTCCAAACTAGGACAAATACGGGGAAATCCGGACGCCCTCTAAACTAGGACAAATACGGGGAAATCCGGACGGATGGCAGCCCTAGTCTACCACCGTTAAAATAATATAATCGGCTAAACAAATTACTTCATATGTCACTAGTTTATTGGTAGAGCAGCAATAGTTCTAATACATCTATGTATAAATAAATTTCTTCCGTTACTGACTGAATGACAGACAACGCGCCGCCAAAACTAAGGTGCCGACCGTTCGTGGCTAGGAGTGTACCACTAAGACGGGATTCCCCGAAATTCTGAACGGATCGGGCAGGAACGGTAATATGTGAAAAAAATTTGACGCAGTTGCGGCATCCTCCAGTAACTTTTAAAATAGTAGGTATTACAAAAGATGTTAAACAAATTTTCGTGATAAAGAGTTATCGCGTGGACTCACTTTTCAAGTTGCGTGTTGTTGTCGAGGTAGGTGTACCGGCGCTCGTCGGGGTCGATGCCAGCGTACGACACGCCGGACGCGGGGTAGTGGCGCCTGAAGAACAGCTTGCGCGCCGAGTCCGTCAGCGTGATGCCGCCGCCGAACACCTTGAAGTGGACCACGTGCGCTGAACCCTGTTACAACCACACTATATTATACTAGCTGACCCAGCGAACTCCGTACCTATCGCCTTTTTAAGAGTTTTTATTTAATTTCCTTTTTTCCAAGCCCCTTTTCCAAAGTTACCATTGACTTAGCGCTTAATCTCTTATCATTTCAGAGTCTATAAATGATGACCAAACAAACATAGATTTTTATATAATATTGAATTCCCTATTCCTTAAAATATCGGAGACGATACCCATATCGACTTTAAAAAAAATCACGTCCGCCATCTTTGATCACGAAATAGATGTTGTATTTGGATTCACCATGCCATAAATCATCGGAGACGATAACCATATTGATTTTTAAAAATTTTCCCATCCGCCATCTTGAATCACGAAATAGATGTTGTATTTGGATTCCCCATCCCTTTAAACATCGGAGACGATACCCATATTGATTTTTAAAAAAAATCCTATCCGCCATCTTTGATCACGAAATAGATGGTGTTTTTGAATTCCCCATTCCTTAAAATATCGGAGACGATACCCATATCGACTTTAAAAAAGATCCCGTCCGCCATCTTTGATTTCCTATCCGCCATCTTTGATCACGAAATAAATGTTGTATTTGAATTCTCCATCCCTTAAATCATCAGAGACGATACCCATATTGATTTTAAAAAATTTTCCCACCCGCCATCTTTGATTTCCCATCCACCATCTTGAATCACGAAACAGATGTATTTGGATTCCCCATCCCTTTTAACATCGCAGACGATACCAATATTGATTTTTTTTAATTTTCTTATCCGCCATCTTTGATTTCCCGTCCGCCATCTTGGATCACTAAATAAATTTCATATTACTAATCAGCGTCCCGAAAATCTCGAAAACGATACCCATATAGATTGTATCCTATTCGTTTAGCCTTTTTTTTCCTTTGACCCAACCCTCCCCCTTCTCGTTTGACCATTTTATTATTTTTGTCTGGCCCTTAAAAGTTGTGGCGTAATTTTATATAGCCTTTCGGAATAATTGGGCTATCATAGGCAATAACAATTTTTAAAATCCGACTGCTAGTTCCTGAGATTAGCCGACATTATCTTTTAGACTTTTGCCCGGCCCCAAAGGGTCGAAGCTTTATGTTATACTAGAGGACGCCAGCAGCTACGCCTGCATTTTTTTTTAATTTACCCGTTTTGGCCGATCCCGTGGGAATTTCGGGGAATCCCTTCTTAGTGCACCCCTAAGGTCCCCAAGGAACATACATGCCAAATTTCAGCTTCCTGCGCCCAATAGTTTCGGCTGTAGCGTGTCTGTCAGTCAGTCAGTAACGCAAGGATTTTATATATTAAGATAGCCTATAACCTTCCGGAATAACTGGGCTATCATATACAAAAAGAATTTTTCAGATCCAACCGGTAGTTCCTGAGATTAGCGCGTTCAAACAAACAAACAAACTCTTCCGCTTTATTATATTAGTATAGATTAACCAGTCTTGAAAGTATTAGTCTGTCATATAAATAATATTTCATTTACAAACATTGTTGGCAAATTGTATGCGAAGGTACTGATTGAAAGAGTTATGAAAGTAACCGACAAGAAAATATGGGATGTACAAGCGGGATTCCGAAAGGGTATGGGGTGTACGGATCAAGTCTTTCCTTGCGATGCATAGCCGAGAAATTTTTGGCCAAAGGTCAAAAAGTCTACTGCGCATTCGTGGATTTGGAAAAGGCTTATGATAAAGTGGTGAGGAATGAAATGTGGTTGGTACTGTCGATGTATAGGGTGAACAGCAGCCTCATTCGAGCTCTGAAATCCCTTTATGAGGATTCCAGGGCTTGTGTGAGGATAAACGGGGCATACACTGACTGGTTTACCATCAACACAGTTGTTAGGCAGGGATGTGTAGCGTCGCCGTGGCTGTTCAACCTCTTCATGGACAGTTGTTTGCAAGATTTTAAACATAGTGATTGTGGATTAAGGATGAATGAGTTACTTGTCAAATGCCTCCTTTATGCTGATGATCAGGTTATTCTTGCGTCTTCAGCGGAGGAGTTGCAGGAGATGGTAACAATCATGCATGGTGCGTTAGAGAGGAAAGGAATGAAAGTGAATGTAAGTAAAACGAAAGTTATGGTTTTTGAAAAGGAGGAATGCGTTACGGCTTGTAATGTTATGATCGATGGACAGCGAGTGGAGCAAGTGAATGAGTTTGCATATTTAGGTACGCTGTTTACAAGAGATGGTACGAATGTAGAAGATATTGAAAGAAGAATTAATGCAGGTAATAGAGTGAATGGAGCTCTGAAGGCGTTTATGAATAGCCAAAACGTGTCCAAAAAGGCACGTTTGGCTGTGCATAGAGGGGTGTTAGTACCTACTCTTATGTATGGTAGTGATAGTTGGGTATGGCAAAAGAGTCATGAAAGTAGAATAAATGCTGTAGAAATTAGAGCACTGAGAAGTATGTGTGGTGTCTCTCTGACTGACAGAGTAAATAATTGTGTGATAAGAGAGTGTTGCGGGGTAAAAGAAGATATAGTGACAAGCATCGAGAAAGGTATGCTAAGATGGTTTGGGCACGTGGAGAGGATGGATGACGAAAGACTGACCAAGCAGATATATAAGGCAAGTGTGGAAGGGACAGGACGAAGGGGAAGACCTAGGTGGACGTTCTCTGACCAGGGGGGCGATTCAGAATCTTTCGATATCTCATTTGACATTCGATTCCGTTAATTGTCGAACGGGCTACCTCATTTTTTGTCAAAACTATCGCATTTCCTATCAATTTTATGCATTCAGTATGAAGTAAATTCATAAATAAACCGAATTCAATGAATATTTGTTCAAAATATCTCCGACAGGCGGCTAAAAGTCGAGGGCAATAATTTGACATATCGTACGATTACTTGTCGTGACATTCTGAATCGCGCTGCTGATTGGAGACATCTTAAAAACAGGACAGGTGAGAAGTACCCTGAGCAGAAGAGCATGCATGAGGAATCTGATGGGAGTGAATGAAGCAAGAGAGATATGTCAGGATCGTTACAAATGGCGTTCCGTAGTCTCTGCCTACCTCTTCGGAACAGGGTCAGGGTCTTACTAAAACAATAGTGTGAAGTTATTTTAGTGTCCAGCTTAGAATTTAGACTTTACCAAAATTCTGGGGTGGGCACTAGACCAAATGGGCGGACCACCCGGCTCCCCTACTATAAACGATTTTAAACTTTCGCGATTAGTATACATTAGGTATACAAGGTTATTTAACAGCGTAGCGTTATTTCCCCCTACTATAATTATACGGCTATGGGCCTGCGCAAGGCTGTATAGTCTACCTTCTTGGCTAGTATGTTGGTGACGGCGCGCTTGACGGCGGCGGGCCCGGTGAGCGCCTCGGTGTTGTCGGCGCCCAGCAGCAGCACGTGGCACGCCGCACCCGACGCCAGCAGCGCCCGCGCCGCCGCGCTTGCTCCGCCGTTCGACCACGGGTCTCTGACACAACATCTCTTTATTAGGAACCTCTCCACCGGTACAAGAGACTGGACGTCAGAGTAATCGAACAATGACAACAGTGGTTGAGCTCCATAAACAAGGAGCAGACTAATGTGGATTTTTTGGGCAGGCTTTTTAGGTCAAAAGTATTTGAAATGAATGAAACTGAGTAACTAACACAACAACAGCATCAAATTGAGGTTACCCAGGTACCAATTTTACCGCCGGATCATTAAAACGAAAAGCTGCTCACCTGTCAGGTAACTTCAGCGGAACCGGTAGAGCTAAGGGCGTCACAGTGTGTTGGTAGACAAGCGCAGATAGCGATCCGAAGACAGGTTCATCAGGGCATCCTCTTAGTCGTACTCCTCTAGCAGTGGGCTCTATAAGGAAGTGCCTCACTCCACCGGCGCCGCCGGCTCGCACCGCCAGCCCGAAAGCGCCCGGGAAAGAGTTGGAGTCACGGACGATGAAGGCACCTTCTTCTAACTGCAGTAACGCTGACACCGCTGTTGAATACATACCATTTTATTAATATTAGTCTGCACGTGATGAAATACTGATTGAAAAAGAAAGATTATTAGCTCCTTTGAAAGACGTAAAATGTTATAGTCAATAAAATCGCTTCCAATGGCGGAAACCAGTGATCCCATTAGATGTGCCACTAGCATGCTTGCTGTACTCTTAGCAATACTAAAGAATGTTACTATAATATAATTATGCTAGCTGCTGCTGTCAAATACGAGGATTACTTCCTCTTTCTTGCTCTTAGTGGACAGCGGAGAAAGAGAAAGATGGCTAGTATGATTTGAACACACTCGTTTATTTTTCCTCGTAGTGGGAGAGGGAAGATAAAGTGGAATGGTGACTGGACTGGATAACATCACTGGGTCTATCACCAAAAGTGGTTTACATTATACTCTGGTAGTGATTACCATCGTCCCTGGAGATGTTAGGCTTGTACCAGTAGTGGCTAGTGTCTCTGGCGAAGCGCACACGATCAGGCGCCACATGCTGCGGTTCGGCGTTGCCGCTGACACTTGAGCGACGAGACCCGAGGCTGCCCGACCCGTTGAACGTGCGGTACTCGGACTCCGGACTCACTTCGCGTTCTTTCCTGATGATGAAAGCAAAGTGGGTATGTATAGTTTTTTACTAATAGAAGATGGAGGATGCCCACAGCAACGCCCCCGCACATTTATTTTGTTTTATTTATCTCAAATCAAGACATGATTTCTATGTATTTTTCTTATATGTTTTTGCCCGTATCTAAAAAGCAACGAAGGTATTTATAGTTACACTTCAAATCAAAGGCATGAATTACACATTAGTTGCAACAGTAACTTTTGGTGTTATCACTTCTAGTGTGCGTTGAACGACATAAGCACATCGAAAAAAAATTATGAATACGAGCTTTTAATGTGCTGACGCGTAAAGGTTAATACACTCTACTATTCTGATGTATAAGCTTATACATTAGCAAAATTTTATAAAAACCAACAAAAAAAGAACAAACCGGCACTTTTGCCTTTATAATATTAGTATCATAATAAGTAAATTTTAAATTTATGACCTGGTTGTTTGTTTTTCGTGTGAGCGTGTGGCCAACTCTGGTGTCGGAATTTTCAGGCCGCCCAAAGGCCTCCGACATGGCCTATAATATTACCTGGTAACAGACGGCGAGCGCGGCGGGCGCGCACTGAGCGAGGGCGTGGGTGTGGGCGGGTAGGGAGTTCGAGGATGCGTCGGGAACGCGGGCGTGCCCGCGCGCGACTCCGTGCGGGACTCCGCTCGGGACCAGCTCTCCGCTCTATCCTGCAGCACAAACAAGAGGTTCAATAACAGTCATTGTGTTGGCCAGATGTATGGAACCGATTGACGGATGACTTAAGTCAAAGAAATGGCGACGACTCTATGGTAAGGGATGTACAATCGAGTGTTCTCTGGTACTCATCATATTTGGTCGAATTCGTATAATATAACATAATTAATATTTATGGCACTACTTACGACAGTATCAGCGCTGACAGGCTCCGCAAGCGACAGTAATCCAGGCGCGGGAGTGTTTGGCGTAGACGTCGTACTCCACTCGCGCATCGTCATCTTTTCATACATGAATTTCCTAGATGAGGTTCTGCAATTAAGTCAAAACGTTTGCTGTACTGCTTTGAAATAAACCACACGGAAATAGTACAAGCTTAAACTAGTAGATATAAGTATACTTTCAATGAGAAATATCTCTTATCCATTATATCCACAAATCCACATGATTTATTTTTTAAATGTGGACACATAGAACATCTAGACTCGGAGCAACCATGCCTGGAAAGCACAGAGTTTTTGTAGGCCTCAATCGCATAATAAAGCCACTGATAACTTATATTTTATGCGCAGAAGATTCTTACCTGTCTGGAGCTTGTGGACTCATGTGGTCAGTCCTAAGAGGGGTGCGCGTGTTGACGTGGAGTGGTACACTGAAGTCGTCATCGTCATCAGCGAACGCTGTGGTGTCGCTCGTGTAGCCATCCACTCTGCGATCAAATTAATCATTTTCGTATTGCTGTCATGTTATTGAAAGTACCATTCATTTTAATATGCTCTATACGAAAAATTGGTCGGTAATCTTTCTGGGTTTGATGGGTTTCATGAGTTCGTTACCTGTGGCTGGCTGAGCGGCGCACGTGCCTGGAAGGTGCAGTATCCCACTCGAGCGGTAGTCGAGCGACTCTCTCCCTGGCTTCTTTCCTCTCTCGTAGTTTCTGCTGCTGTCGTTGGAGCCACGTGAGGCCCGAGCTACTCTCCACACTACTTTCAGATCGTCGCGGCTCTCTCGCGCGCATACTCTCGTGCCATCCCATAGAAGAAGCTGATCTCCATGTCCCATTTTCTGGTGGAGTCTTTCGCACACTGCTTGGCGGTCGTTCCGCCCATTCTACTTCCCCGTTCAACCATCTGTTAACAAAAATGTCAATCGTACAAAAACGTCCAAATATTTGTACCGAAACACGAAACTCGTTTTTATGACTTGTTGTCCGGTTGTTATCTTTGTAGGATTTTTTACATTTATGTGTAGGACTTGAAGGTCCAAGAGATCTTATTATGGCAATGGAGAACCTTGTATTTGCGTGCTAAGAATCTTTAATCAGTGGGCGGGTAGCGAGTAGGTATGTTCATATTATTATTATTATGTTATGAATTTGAATATTAATCACCTTCCGTGCAGATAGGAATGTGTCAGTATTGCATGTTTTTTTTACTCTATTAATGATCGAGTATATTATGCCTACAGAAAACAATGTTTCTGAAAGCGGTTACGCATTACATAAACCACATGTTTTTAATGAGAATGTAAACAGTTTTAATGAATGAGGAAGTAAAAAGGGGTTAACAGAGTGGTCTTTATTAGAAAGTAAATAGTGTATCGGCAGCGTGAGGCGTCGCAGTGTCGTGGCCGGGTCGACACCCGCCCGTTTATGGCGACGTTTATCTCGAAATAGTAACTTGTTTGGGTCATGGCGGCGACGCAATCACACACCATCACTCCAAATCAAATCGAGAATTGCGAGTCGACAGTCAACATCGCTTTCTGACATGTGACTATGTAAGGCGCAGTTGCATCCGTACCATTACATACGTTTTGTTGATCATTGCATAAAACTGATGTTGACGATACGATATTAAAAGATAAGTGAATCCGTACATGGTGAGATTAGAAAGGACAAGCTGGACATCTACCTATTATTTGTTGGCTCAAGTTAGTTCCAAGAATCGCGGTGTGGAGTCACTAATCTAAGTAGAAACTTAAGAAGCCATTCATTGAGCGAGCGTCGCATAAATAATTGGCAGCAGCCGGCTGGAGCCCGGTAGATACGTCACGTACTGTGTAGTGCAATGTTGTGGAACCAGCGACTGATACTCGGCTCAGTGTAGCCCACGCCTATCGCCGCCTCAATTAAACGACGAATGCTTCCGTTTCTTAATGCTAATGATTCTAAACATAATGTTTTAGTATTATGAAATCTGTAGCCACTTGTCGACAATATTCAATGGCTAGGTATATCCAGCAGTGGACTGGTGATCCTATCTACGCAAAGAAACCTGTAGCGTTAAATGAGAGTACCTTTTTATAAATAGAAAATAAATCAGTGGCGAACGGGATTTTGTTTTTGACCTGTTGAAGACCTTCGTTGTAAAGAGGGAAACATGAAAAAGTAATTTATCTTTGGAAGAAAATAGATTCTCTATGGAGCTTAAGCGCACTACCTCTACCCCTCCTGGATCCACACCTGGAATAAAATTGATATCAATACAGACTATCGAAATCGTACCTAACTGATTTTTTTTTTACAAAATGTTTTCAAAGACTTCATCATCTTCATCATCATCAGCCTCTAACAGTCCACTGCTGAACTAGGCCTCTCCTTTGGAAGGAGGAATTGGCCTACTATACCACGCTGGCCAAACGGGTTGGTATAGGGTTTGTATCAAGTGTTCCTTCTCTTACAGTGCTGTTCTCTGCATAATATGCTTCTCCTCTGTCGGCTCTTACGACACCCATGGGATGATATGTGGTGGTGACAATCCGTATTTTTTATCCGTCACCAACTCACCACACGGACAAAGACTTAGAGTTTTCTAAACACATCTTTTACAAATGCATAATCTACATTATGAGGTACAATCATCTACACCTATCAGTGACATAAAACTCTTTGTCGTTACAACCCTAGAAGCAAATAATAATATTTATAGTAACCGAAACCAAAAGATTATGACAACACATGAGCGAAGCTTTATTCACGTCACTCGTTACAAAGCACAGTTCGCATTAAGTGTTGTGATTACAATGCATTACAGCGATATGATTGACAAGCCAGGTATCCGTATCGTGCTATTTATCAGAATGTCGATCAAGTCGACGTGAGTCTTTAACACAGTGACGCGTGCCATTGTTTGCTTTGAGTAAGAGCCATAATTTACATTGCTAAACACTTCGATAAACATTTGAATTCTTTACTACAGTTGCGACGTAAACTTATTTGAGAGAGCGCATCTTGTAAACAAAACGTTGCAAGAATATCTCAGAAAATAAGTTATATTTACGCGAGCATCTAAAGAATGTCTGTGTTTATTCAATGATCGTTGCATTACCTATATCGCAAGAATTTATAACATATAAACTAATTGGTTAATCATCCATAATGTCGCAAAACGCGTCCATTAAACATCGTGGCCACACACGCAGTATTTATGATAATAGCAGCAATTTACTCCTTGTTTCAGTTGTCACACAGCATAATTTATTTATTGTCAGGTACCGCCTGTGTGTCAGGCTGTCAGGGTTGGAACAACGGACTAATTTATTGTTTCTAAGTTACATTAAGTTTTATTTTAGGTCAGATAAGCTAGCCCTACCTCCGTTATTAAAAGCTTGGTAGCAAAAATGTTATTACGAGTAGGTTTATTAATATTATAAATCTCCACATTGTATACGCTTATTATCATTGTCTCGAAACAACAAACGCGACGCAAAAACCGAATGATCGTTTTATTGCATGTTTTTGCAGCAATCATTGTAAATAATTTACTGTACACCCACGGGATCTGGCTCCTACGCGCAATCCATTATTTAATGTTCAACTAGATCTTTTGTTCCGGCTTACCTCAATATAAAACATTATGTTTGAGAGCATATAATCAAAAATAAAACGATAGTCACTGATACATAGGTATCATCTACACAAAAAGCTAATCTTGTAACATTTTAAATTAAGCATTCCCTTCACGTAATGAAATACCTATGTGTCATGCGAATGTTATGAATATGCAAGTGTGTATTTGAAGAGCTAAGTATTGTTGTGTCCTCATGACAATTGTATGATTGATTCTTCTGGACATCTGGCGTTTATCTTTATCGAATCCAGATGGTCAGGGCACGTGCAGATATTTACTTTTGTGCAACGTAGATGTTTTCAAACTTCAATGGAAAGATAAAAATAGTTTTAAATTCTTCTTCTTCTTTATTCAATAAAAATATGCCGTTCATTAATACCTAAAATTTGCATACTTCAAACCGGTCAGCGTTTCAAATCAAAATGCAATGAACGAAATTATAGTACGTAAGCCCTCCATAAATATATTGGCTTGGCTCGTAAGCGGTGAAGTTAATGGCCGTGATTGGATACCCTATATTTGATGGGTTTTCTTCATTGACAGTGAAGTGGGTCGAGCGGAACGCGGCTAAATAAATTAAGAGTGGACGCCGTCGCCGCTTTGTTACAGTTTCATTACAAACAATTTGTTACTGATTATGGTGACAGATACATATTTCTCTATGTTGTTCCCACACGAGTGACAAATGGTCAACTGTTACGATGATACAAATATCAGGCAATAAAGAGCTTTTACATTTTATTCAAAAACATTTCACGCAGTAAACATAGCGTCGCGTCGGGCTTTGTAAACAGGCGTTTAAGTTCATGAATACGAAATTATTATGAGCTTTCATTTGGAAATGTATTTTCTCAGCATACGAAATGGCTGAACATATTGATTATGGCTAGTAAGCGTTAAGAAATGATTACAAGAACTAGGTTTTGCTAAAAATAGTAGAAGTTGTGAATGTAAACATTGTCTAAAGCGTAGCGTGTAGGCGGCGGCCTCCACGGTGCAGCACAGGAACACATGTTTATGTCTCACAACGTATACCCTTGTTTTCATTACACTAATATAAAATTAATGTTTCTGGTTTGACCCCAGTAAGAAAAGCAAACAATTGGTATAAAGATAGGCCTGTTTTATTTTGAACTACAGATGTAACACCCTCTACGCACATTATGCAGCTGCAACCGGAATGCACATTCATTATTAATTTTGTATTTAAGTTGAAATCGAGGCAATTTTCTTCTTACTTACGGTGATAAGGCAAAGGGAAAACTGGTTTTGAAAGGTTGTCTTTATTTATGTGGTAGATATTTAATTATTTATGCTTATAATTACCGCGCCTGACATTTGTTTACATACATTTAAATATTTTAGATAATACATATAAATTTACGTGTGGTTGACGGCATAGAATACAAGTGTCACCACCCCCTATCTTCCCGTGGGTGTTGTAAGAGGCGACTTAGGGATGACACGATGCAAATACCATCTTTGCGTAGAGACGGAAAACTCGACATCAAACCCTATACGACTGCCTCGTTGGTCTCGCGGCATAAATGTGCGCGTGGGGTCAGGAGGTCCCGGGTTCGATTCCTGGGTCGGGCAGTGTTATTGGGTTTTTCTGTCACGAAATTCTCAGTAGCAGCACGGAGTCTGGAAATGTGCCCGGTACGGCAATAGGCTCGCCCCTTATTACGTGGGACTAAAGTATATCTGGCGAAAAGTGGGTGTAGAAATACACCTCTGCCTACCCCTTCGGGGATAAAAGGCGTGACGATATGTATGTATGTATGTACATATAAATGTTGGAGAGATCGCACTTACCTGCCGTTGTGTATAGGAGAAGCAGTCGGAGGTGGCACAGTGGTGGTGGTGGTGGTGACGTCCTCGTGCGACAGCTTGCGGAGGGTGCGCGGCGACAGCGGCGTGAGGGGCGTGTGCGTGCGCGGCGAGGGAGGCTCGGGAGTGACGGTGCGCTCGTCGTCGTCGTCCTCGATGGGGCGGTAGGTGCGGTCGGCGCCGAGCGCGCGCCGCACCAGCTCGGGGCTGGCGAGGCGGTTGGGCGCGCGCAGCATGCCGGGGCGCAGGCCGGGCGCTCCGTAGGTGAAGGGCGCGGAGTCGGCGCGCGCGTGGTACGGTATGTCGGGCGGTCGGTCGGCGTGCGACTGCGGCTGCGGCGTGTGCGGCGCCGGCGCGGGCGGCGGGTCGGGCAGCGCGCTCACAGTGCGCAGCATGTCGCCCAGCAGCGCGTCGAGCTCGTCGGGCGGGCTGGGGGCGGCGCGGCGCCCCGCCGACGAGATGCCCGAGTCCATGGACGCGCTGAGCGGCGAGGCAGGCCCGCCGCCCGCGCGCACTACCGTCGCGTAGATGGACCCGTCCAGAGGACCGAACGTATGCGCCGCCTCGCCGCCGTCCCCGGCCTCGCCTCCCGAGCCGGAGCCCTCGGCGCTGCCGTTGTTCTCACCTGCACCAAAATGCAACAAACTATAGTACTTCCTACACTTTGAAACTGTCGCACATAACTTCAGTGCGATTACGTATCGCCGCCGGGCGATATGTTTAGCGACGGTTTATTACGAATAGCTTTTAAATTGGATTCGATTCGCTCCAATAAACCGGCGGGGCCTCATCGCAACGAGATGGTATCAGACCGAGCACGTGTGTCATTTTCTATTGCACTTTGTACGAGGTCGATATTAGTTAGTATGCCACTTACGAGACTAGTTTTGTGTTATTATCGTATTGACTCGTAAAATATCAATAGAGTCCACTCGACGAGTATTTAATTAACCGTGTTCCGTTGAGTACGGTAGCGCGTAGTTAAAGTGGATAATGTTGGCGAGGCAGAGCACCCTAAAAGGACTAAGTTCTATTCCCGTTAGCGCTGCAGCGGAATGACACCGTTAAGTGTTGTTTGATGAAGCGCCGATACTTCACCCTACTTACTTTTTCTTAGATAGTTAGAGTGGAGTAAAATATTGCAGTTAGAAACTAGTTTGTTGGTTATGTCGTCTTGATTACGAAAACAACGTGAGCACATACGATCGATCTTTGCTTCCGGCACAATTAACATCACGTCGGATGCAAGCTTAATACTTTGAGATAGTGCGTTTTTTAAATACAGTGACGGAATTAATTAGAACTAAGTAGCTGCTCCATAAACATTCCACCGCGATTAGTCTATAATGATATTTACTATACACAATACAAGTACAGTAGTAGATACAAGAAGGATAACACATATAACAGCTTTAGTTTAGGAGTAGGTAATGTTGTTGAAGGTTTAATTAATGCAGACAAAAACTTGCTTTAGGTCAGATGTCTTTTATAGAAAAGGTCAAAAGCGCTTTACGCTTCGTTTACAACTCTACATCATCAAATTAAAATTGTTTGTTCGATTTAATTGAATTGGACTACCGTCTGTTTTATTTAATTGAGTTTTAATTGAGTTTGTCCTTATTGATCGTGTGCCAAAGGCCTTTGAAGCCTATCTGTATTCAGAGAAGTTCTATTAAATGTGTTATTCATGTAGATTTACAAGGTGATGTAAAAACGCTCTCTACTACGACTTATTAGCATTTTAGCGATGTATCACTTACTGCAGATAGTCTATAGGCACTAAAAATAAAGTATATAACCTACTTACTCGTAATGTCCTAAAAAGTATTAGGTATAAGTTAATCATCATTCTCTGACCTAATGTTAAACTTGCTAATGATATCTAAAGATACGAATAATTTAAATATACACTTATACAGAATTATAAAAGTAAGCTTTAGACTAAGCAAGTGGCCTACTGACAACCTATAGCGATATGAATAATGTATTAAAGTAAAACCGAATCATTCGCATAAAATTGCGACGGAAAGCGGTTAATCGTCTGGAGCAGTTAAAAAGAGAAGCTTTTAGCTTTAGTAAACTATAAGTAAGTACTATTAATAAATATTATTTAATTTTTATTAACAAAATCACTTTAAAGTGCATTCATGCAAAAGGAGGCAGGTAGTAGGTAGGGATATACTTCCAAACAAAGAAAGAATTTTCGAAATCGATTAATAAATTACGGAGTTCTGAGGTAATAAACATAAAAAATACATCCAAATAAAGTACGCCCTCCTTTTAAAGTCAGTTATAGAATCAGTTCAGTTGTTTGGCAGTGCAAGCGTAACAGACAAACAGATAGAGTTGCTTTTATATTTGTAGTATGAATATGGTTTACTACAAAGTGTAGATCGTAGTCAGTTCAAGGTGAAGGCGTCCAATAAGGAGTTGACCTCTAAACCTACACGCGCTTTAACAGTAATAAAGATGATATAGGTAGGTACACATTGTTCTTGAATATCGAAATAATGATTAATACGATACTCATATGAGAATTGCCAAAATCTTAATTAAATGATAAGAGAAGGGAGATATTATATTTATAGTGCGCTTTGTGATGTGAATAAAATTCGGCAATCGAACCTTGGGGCCAATATTCGAATTTAAGATGTAAATGTGGTAAGTAAAAGACAAATTTTCTTAAAAAGAATAGGACTCCAACGCAAAGGAACAAATAACGTTAGACTTTATATACAAAGAACCAATGGTCTGGTAATAAAAACAGCTTTAAAAGTCAATCGATGTGTGCAAAAAATTGTAACCGGTGTCATTAAATTTGTCTGCAACGTGATATACATAGGTAATATAGATCGGAAACGACTCAGTTTCTGACCAACGTTTGCTAGATGGTTGATGTCAAAAGCATATAGATTCTGTTTGCAAATAAGGAGGAATGGCCCCATTATTTTGCTAATTTACATAACGCGTGTTTCTTGATAAAATAGTTGTAATTTGACTAGATTTTGTGTTTTTGACTTCGAGAAAAATTCGTGAGTATTGAGGTGCCGGCCGGCGTCTACGTAATCTGCGTTCGACTTACGATGTTCGATTTCGAAACTGAACTAAATGTGAGGCTGTCAATAACGCAATTAGTGTAAAGATATCAACGTCAGCGTCTGGTGACCGTCGCGCGCTGTTAAGGAAGATGTGGTTATTTCTGTGTTGTCAACGAAAATAACGCGTCGAGTCGAGCGGGGGCTTGCGCTACTGTTACGAAATGTGCACCGCACCGCAGGAAGAGGATGTGCGCCCTAGAGACGCGCCAGCCGACTCACCCGACATACCGTCATCTGAACAACACATCCATTCAATAATCTCTTGCCTTTACAACAAACAAACAGACAATCATTCTGTATTTATTTTACATCAACTTTCAATTACATAGTACCGTTAATCACATGAGAACCAGATATCAGATTATAATAACTGGTCCCACAAACCGACACCATACAAAATTAATAATGAATGTATCCATCAAAGTCATTGGAACATCACAGGAACTCGTAATGGATGAGCTTTTAGTTCATTAGCTATTGAATATTAGCGTGACCACGATACTGTAGGTCCAGTGGTAAAGGCACGTGTCACACCCACTGTTCATATATCAAATGTTTGCGGGCGAGAAAGAAGTGTGCATTCAAAGGTTGTATTTTAACAATGTTATGCGATAACCGTCGCGCCGTGGTCCGTCCGTTCCTACGAAGGTGAGCGTGTGTTCGTGAGCAGGTCGCAATGATGTCATCAGACTCCACCTTGTGTTTCTGCGAAACTCTAAGCTCTACCGCATTATTATTCGACACCGGCCGTTTGGCTATCTGCGCTCGTTATCCGACATTAGCTCCGAATTCTAACCAGTTTGTGTCTTTTACCTTTTTCCAGAGAGAAGAATGTGGTTTATTTTGAGCAACATTAGCATATTAATTTATTTAGGTATTCGTATTCTGAGAGTTAATAACCGCGGACGATACAACTTACAATATTTTGATAATACAGCTCGTGTGTACTAATGTTTGGGAGCACTCAATGTCGATTACGTCAAACCGTACAGTGCAATCACTGAGCACAAACACGCGTCCGCCACTAGTACGCCGGTTGTAGTAACTGTACATCAAAATTAAAAGCAGCGTCGATAATAAGTACTGATAGCTATCGCAGGACATGTGTACGTAATGTCAGGGTAAGCAACAAGGCGGATAAACGCCGCGGCCCAATCGATACTCGCCGCTACGACTCTCCGTACTAAACACATACTACTGATAATGAGTTCAAACAGTTTAAGAATGGACGCTATTAGCAGATGGTTGATGGTTGGTTACCTATTTAAATAAACAAACCTTGAATGTACACTCAACTTTAAATTAACCATGCAAAACACCTGTAGAACCTACTTGAAAGAAATCTGTTTAGAACACTGATGTGTGTCTTAAACGCGGCACGACTAACATTAACAGTAATACATTATTTAGATGATAATTCAACAATAGTTCCGATGCGATAAAACTTATTTCGCACAGCTGAGAGTGATATGTCAGTGTAAACATAACCTTGCGAGTGAATAAAAACTAATTAAAATATATCTCGTACGACTTTGGGGCGCAAGTGGTACGCGTAAATACCAAAATCTTTGACCTCACTACGACTATATAAACAGTTTTAATCTTATTAGTCCGACAATTTGCTTAAAAAAATAATAAGTGATTGTATTGTATGAAGTTTCCTTTATTATATTATTAGCTAAGTATATAAACAAGTATAGGTACGATTGAGAATCAAACACAAGTACGCCAGTTCTCCATAGCCCTTGCCAGCTAGGCTCGAGTGCGTTATCGGGCGATAGCCGGCACGAGACACTCGCATCAAATTAAACTGATGTGTGAGGAATGGTGGGTGTAAGGGCAAGCTTGTCACCCCGAGTGCAGTGGACATACATCAGCGATTCACCACACCGGCCAATTAGTGCGCAGGCGCCGCTCGGCGCGCGCGCCTCCACTGGCTTCAATCTCGTTTGTCGTTAACACTGACACCGCTATTGTTGCCGACGAAGAGCCGGCAATCACTCTCAATATATTTCGACACACTTCATAAATACGTTGGCACGGTATAATCAATCATCTTCATTAAGTTGCACACAGCGTGCAATACGACGGTGACGAGGAGAAAATATTCAACGAAATTACACTACACTCACAAAGTAAATTTGGAAACTCATAAAACTGCTTCGCTAGCTGCGAAATTAATGTCACACTCACCTCGATTGTGATTTTGTTAGCTAGCCTCAAAATATCCAAAATAATTGTTTTCTTGTTTTATTGGTTTTCCTTGTAGGAACTGTATCTATGAAATAGGTGTTGCACTTTTGGAGATATATTTATGTGTGTAATAAGATTATGTAGGAACTTTGATTGATGGAAAGGTTGTTATGGTGTAGTAATAGTTTTAAGTTCGCGGGCGCGTGTGCGTTGGTTCACAAGGCGGGTGTGGACTGGGCGGGCGGCGTCAGCGCGGAGCGTCGGGCGGCGCTGCCAGACACTCGGACACTAAAATAGCCGACACCTGCACGCCGCTAAACCGCGACCCACCGCTAACCGGTGAAGTTAGGTCACTTTGTCAACACTCATGCCCTAGTTTTCTAACGCTCTGTGTTAATTGCGATACCTTTATTTAATACTAACCAGTTAATAAAGTGGAAATTTTCGTAATGTTTGTAATAAGTTTCCTCTTTTACCCGGATCAAAGCCTTGCATCAAAAAGTTTCACCAGTTGTGCACCGCAAAGCCATTTCAGAACAAGTTTATAATCTTTATATTGTTGTATCAGTTAACAATATTCAGACTCTTCAGATACTGATCTAGATATAATGGATGGTAACAGGATGTGCGAAACGGCTCCCATTTTATTGGGTTCCTGTGCAAAGGGCAGTTACGCAAGTTTGTTAAAGTCACATTGTTGCGGTAATGGCATTCGGATGTTCTGCTTTGACTTGGCATTGGCCACATGTAGTGTTGCCCAAATTCAGTCTTGGTCTTGCAGTCTTGGTCTTGTTCTTGCGTTTTTGCAAGACCAAGACCAAGAACAAGACCGCGTATTTTTAGCAAGACCAAGACCAAGACTGATCGTGCAAGACTTGAGCAAGAACAAGACTAAGCCTGCAAGACTCTTGCGTCTTGCAGCTAGGACTTAGCGCTATTTCACGGAGTAGTTAGGTGTAACAGTTCGGTGTATAGGTACGCTTAGGAATTCTATGAGACGCAAAAAACTGTATCAAAGAATATGAAAAACTGGACCTATGCGCATTACGACTAATAGGTACCATAAACATACCTACATAGCGAATAAAAAAATATCCATTAAAATCAAACTGAGTGCATGCATAGTTATGTTTTAACCATCGGCACTTTGATAATGCGGCATCAAAGGTTTTGTACTTACTTCTCAAAGAAATTTGCCGCTTTTCGGAAGTACATGGTTATGATACACGCGCCGGCGGCTTCTTTTGAAATCAAATACAACAATCGTTGCCGCCGCGCCGAAATCACAACATTTGACACTATTTGATTGCCGCCACAGGGCGTAGGTAGACTCATGCAAAATAATTTCGAATTTTAAGAGTACCTACAGGTGTTCCAAAGAATAAATAAGTTTCAGAGTGCTTAGAATGAAAATGAATACATTATACTGATCACGCAAGCAGTATTATGATTAGGATAAAATGGTAAGGATAGGTAGTAGATGTCATAATAATTTATTCTAGTAAGTATACAGGATGTCCGAGTTAGGCCCAACAATATTTAAAGGTGTTTATCTATATCAAGTTTGGAATCGTATGCGTAAATGTTAATAATGAAAGCGAAACTTTTTTTTCCATACAAAACTAAAAGTTGAGGGTTCAATCTCTTTCTAGACAGATATTGTTCTTTAAAATACAGTCAAGTTATTGTAATTAATTTGTTTTTTTTTACATGTTTTAGCAAATGTAAGCTTATAAATCATAAATGTTTATTAAGAAACAGTTACTTCCATGGAAAACGACATATAGGTCAGTTGATTTTTCGAATTTCTTATCAAATCTTCAGTTATTTATTAATCTGCTTGATCTTTACTATGGCTGTGTTAATTCAAGCTCACAATGTTCCAATTCTAATACGTTTTTCTAAGATTTAAAAACTTTAATAAATAGTAATAGACTGATAGGTAATTGCAAGACTTGCAAGACTCTTGCTGCAAGACCAAGACCAAGACCAAGACTGGGAGCGCAATACCAAGACCAAGACCAAGACCAGGTGTATTGGCGCAAGACCAAGACCAAGACTGGCTAAGTCTCGTCTTGTTCTTGCATTTGGGCAACACTAGCCACATGTGCTTGACTCATAAAAATATGTAGACAAGATTTTAATGTCCTACAAAAATAGATATGTTTAAATAACTTACGGATGTTAAACTAATAAAACGGAATTAAGTTAATCTTCGACTCCTAGAAAAGTTTGAGATTACTATAATAAAGTTATAAGTATATACGAATAATCTGAGTTAAACAGAGCTGGCTAAGAATAGATGCTTAGCATTGGGTACTTCCGCCGATTCTGTGGGTAAAAAGCCAATAACAATGAAGATACTGTAAACTGTAATTCACCAAAATTGTATTCTCGTAGATTCGGCTTTCTCTCTTTATTATTATTTCTAATTACACTAATTTAGTACACTGGCCTTCATAAAGGTAGTAAGTTTAAATGAGTCAAGGAAAGAGCTTATGTCTTCCGGATCGTAAATATTATAATGTTATAGGCATTACAAAGCAGGACTTACTAAAATAACCGCTGCAACATCTATACATTCTTACAAAAACTAACTTACATTTATACTTTGCAAGCTTACACAACTATAGTGAAACGTGATTATTCAAAGTACCTACTTGGTTTTTCCTCCATGTATTCGGAAACACTCGTACACATGTGTACGAAAATAAATGATAGTATAAATATGTCAATCTTTCGGGTTTGACCCGCCATCAATCTGGCAGCAGTGTTTATTTTAACGGTATTTCCATTAGTTAACGTAGGAAGGTTGAAGGTCGAATTGCCTTAAGTTTTTAATCGATGCAGTAATGCACGCTATTAGCTATTTGACGATTGATAACTCAAAACAACGAATTCTTTCTGTAATTTATTATTTTATTGCAATACAGTATTATACTCTATCTTACTCTATCTTACTGAATTTTGAAAAGTGGAATTGCGGCTCAGTCCGATATTTTTTTTTTCTTTTTACATTTCCGTTTATAAGCAAAGAAACTAGAAATATTAGACTACAATCTTAAATAAAGTGAAAATATGTTCATTCTAAAATAAAATAAGGTCATCGTTTATTCGAATGGTAATTTATGCCTCGATGTCTACAGATCATAGATATAGATCAAATTGTATGGCTAAGCGGTTTCGCGGACGTTGCTATGGCTGATACCACCAAGGCTATATGGTAATAAATTGATTACTGGTCTTTTAAACTATGTCACGTAATGTTTTCACTGATATTAAAAATAACACTTTAGACTCAAATCAAAATATAGGATTTGGAGAGTTCGGGCTCCACTGGTTAGTGGCACGGCTTATTTATTTAACAATGTAGTTCACAGTAATTTTGATGATTAAAATCATTCTTTAGATTTTAGATTCATTAATATCATTATTTTTTACAAACGTCTGTTAGTGACCGTACGAAAAGCTTTTAGTGCGGTAGCAGACTCTGCCCTTATAGTAAGCGGTTTAGCATTAGCCTCTGAATGGTAGTGATGGTAATCAGGCAAAACAGGTGCTTGTTCGTTCCTATTATTCTTAGCTAAACAGAGCAGTAGGAGTAGGTACTATTACTTTATGACAAGACTTCTGTAACACAGGTAGCCAATACCTAGCTCAGAAGTCAGAGGCTTCATAGGTCAAGACTTTGACTTCTGAGCTTCATAAAATGTTAACATCAAGATGTTATTTATCATTTTATGCAAATAAAGATTTATTTATTTATGTCAAACTTCTCTGAAAGGGTGGTAGGTACTAGGCCAGAGCCGTGTCTTTCGTCTGCCATTAATGCTGATACCAGCGTGTCACTTCCACTCAATACATTTGGATTTCGATTTGGATACGACATAGACCTTCGATATTCTTTGTGCAGGGCTACATTCAACATTTATATATGAATAGCCATAAACGAAGGAGTACTGTATATTGTTTAAGCCAAGTTAAGCGAGCTGTCGAGAAATTTCAAACTAAACGAGTCTTAGATTTTTCAAGAAATAAAGTATTATGTCAGGTATGTCGCATATGTTTATTTAGTTATAAATAGATAATACGGCTTTAAAATGTTTGGGTTCTTCAAGGCTATATGTAGGAGAGTCTTCAAGTTATATACTATTTTGTCATAGTACCTAACTGCTTGTTTGCTTACGTTTACTGTCACTGATAACTTAGTCCTGATTTTATAATAGGTTTTTATTTAAACAATTTATCATGCAATCAGCAACTATCCCGAAATTGTCATTCATCATATTTGTATTCGTTTTTTTGTAGAGCAGCGATAGCCGAGTGGAGAGACCGACAGACTGCTACGCAGAGGGTCTCGGGTTCGAATCGACGGCACGCACCAATGACTATTCGAAGTTAAATGCGTATTAAATTTTTAATTACCGCTTGCTTATCGGTGAAAGAAAACAGCGTGAGGAAACCTGCATGTCTGAGAGTTCTCGAAAGACATGTGAAGTCTGCCAACCCGCACTTGGTCAGCGTGGTGGACTATGGCCTTACCCTTCTCATAGTGAGAAGAGGCCCGTGCCTAATAGCAGTGGGATAGTATATAGGGCTGATGATGATGATGTATTCGTTCAATTCTATCGGTCGACAATGGTGTTACATCAATACTATGAACATCTTCTTAATATATATAAATCTCCTGTCACGATGTTTGTTCGCGATGGATTCCTAAACTACTTAACTGATTTTAAATTAAATTGGCACACCATGAGCAGTCTGGTCCAACTTGAAAGATAGGATAGCTTAGATCTTTAATTATAGTCGCAATTTTATTGTATTGCAAATTATTTGTCTATAATTAATTGACAGTCACAATTATCTGTTAACTCCAAAAGATTCCACAGCTGTCGATAATCTTATATTAATAATGTCGTCAAGGAGTACATCGAAACCTTACCTGAATAATAAAACATTAAAAAATAAAGATTTCGAGTCGACAAGATATATCCGCAAAATTCGGATTGTCGAGTATTTTGTTAAATTCTAATGGTTCTGACAGACAAATCACAGTCGCCATATTGGCTCTATGATATTGGCCCAAGTTTGCTTTGTACTAAGTAGTTTGTATGTGTAAATACTTTTTACAGTTATATAGTATCCGCCCAATAAAGGAGATTTGTATTACCCCGAATATCTATCTATACTATCTATACTAATATAATAAAGCGGAAGAGTTTGTTTGTTTGTTTGTTTGAAGGCGCTAATCTCAGGAACTACCAGTCGGATCTGAAAAATCTTTTTGTATACGATAGCCCAGTTATTCCGGAAGGCTATAGGATATATAACATAACGCTTCGATCCTTTGGGGCCAGGCAAAAGGTTAAAAAGGCTAAAAGAGAATGTCGGCTAATCTCAGGAACTAGCAGTCGGATTTTGAAAATTGATATTGTCTATGATAGCCCAATTATTCCGAAAGGCTATAGGCTATATACAATTACGCCACTACTTTTAAGGGCCAGACAAAAATAATTAAAATGGTCAAACGAGAAGGGGGAGAGGGTTGGGTCAAAGGCAAAAAAAGGCTAAACGAATAGGATACAATCTATATGGGTATCGTTTTAGAGATTTTCGGGACGCTGATTAATAATATGAAATTTATTTAGTGATGCAAGATGACGGACGGGAAATCAAAGATGGCGGATGAGAAAATTTTAAAAATCAATATGGATATCGCCTTCGATATTTTAAGGGGTGGGGAATCGAAATACAACATCTATTTCGTGATCAAAGATGGCGGATGGGAAATCAAAGATGGTTTAAAAATCAATATTGGTATCGTCTGCGATGTTAAAAGGGATGGGGAATCCAAATATAACATCTGTTTCGTGATTCAAGATGGTGGATGGGAAATCAAAGATGGCGAATGGGATTTCTTTTTAAAGTCTATATGGGTTTCGTCTCCGATATTTTAAGGAATGGGGAATTCAAAAATACCATCTATTTCGTGATCAAAGATGGCGGATGGGATTTTTTTTTAAATCAATATGGGAATCGTCTACAATATTTAAAGGGATGGAGAATCCAAATCTAACATCTATTTCGTGATCAAAGATGGCGGATGGGAAATCAAAGATTGCGGATGGGAAAGTTTTAAAAAATCAATATGGTTATCGTCTCCGATGATTTAAGGGATGGTGAATCCAAATACAACATCTATTTCGTGATCAAAGATGGCGGATAGGAAATCAAAGATGGCGGACGGGATTTCTTTTTAAAGTCGATATGGGTTTCGTGTCCGATATTTTAAGGAATGGGGAATTCAAAAATACCATCTATTTCGTGATCAAAGATGGCGGATGGGATTTTTTTTTAAATCAATATGGGTATCGTCTCCAATATTTAAAGGCATGGGGAATCCAAATCCAACATCTATTTCGTGATCAAAGATGGCGGATGGGAAATCAAAGATTGCGGATGGGAAAGTTTTAAAAAATCAATATGGTTATCGTCTCCGATGTTTTAAGGGATGGCGAATCCAAATACACCATCTATTTCGTGATCAAAGATAGCGGATGAAAAAATATTTAAAGTCAATATGGGTATCCTCTCCGATGTTTTAAGCTATGAGAAATGCAAATACAACATATATATTTCGTGATCAAAGGTGGCAAATGGGCAATCGAAGATGGCGGATGGAAAATCAAAGGTGGCGGATGGGAAAATTCTATTAAATCAATATGAGAATCGGCTCCGCCGTTATAACGGATGTGGCATTCGTATATAACATCTGTTTCGTGATCAAATATGGCAGACGGAAAATCAATTTATTATTTTATTGAAATTTCCCATCCGCCATCTTTGATTACCCATCCGCCGTCTTAAGAAAGGTACTTTAAAAAGGCGATACGTAGTTCGCCGGGTCAGCTAGTAATAATATAATAAAGTATCAATTTTAAACGAAAGTGTGCCCGAGCCTATAATGAAGCACATTATATTTATAAAAAATCAATATAAAAGCATATACACCAAACTTAATGAAGATTGTTCGTTTGGCAGTTTAAGGGATGCCAAAGGAGCGTAGCTTTTTGAGCTGTGTGTCGTGAAAGATCACTCACTGAATTACGACTGTATTACCGCAGGGCAACACAGTAAAGAATTGTGTGATAAGAGAGTGGTGTGGGGTAAAAGAAGATGTAGTGACAAACATCGAGAAAGGCATGTTAAGATGGTTTGGGCACATGGAGAGGATGGATGACGAAAGACTGACAAAGAAGATTATAAGGCAAGTGTGAATGGGACAGGACGAAAGAGAAGACCTAGGCGGACGTTCTCTGACCAGTTTTTTTTTTTTTTACTAATTCCTGTGTCGCGGGGGAACTTTACAAACATGCAACTAATGGACACAATGAACACCCAGACTCGAAACAACAATTTGTGAATTACACAAAGTGTTGCCACGAGTGGGGATCGAACCCACAACACTCGGCGCAGTGTCAAGCGGTGAGGCAGCCGCTTAAACCACTACGCCAACTAAGGCTTTCGATACATTTTCGAGTCCCGGGATTTCGAGACTCAGCCCGGTCTCGAGATTCCCGGGAAATATGAGACTTTCAAGACTCTTTAAAAAAAGTTTTACACTTATAGGTTGAGTTTAAAACCTTGTATTAACTACCTAAATAGGTAGTTAATACAATGAGTTTTAATAATGTAAATACGTACACCTATTTTTTTGTAATAGGCACGTAGGAAACAAAATACATCCAATGTGCTTTCAGATAGGAAGGATTTGATGATAGCCTAAGATCCGTAGAAGAGCGACGTTCACCGATCTGATTAACGGATGAAAAGTATTTTATATCAAATTTTGCATGTAAAAATATATCGCGAATGAGTTAGCAAAAAAATCCTGCCCAGACTAGGAAAAGTATAAAAAAAAAATTATATGACTTTTCATTTAACATACGACTTTAATGAATAGAACATTATTCGCAACGATAGTCCATACAAGAATGGGCATTCCTTTAACACTAACCGAATGTATGAACCCTAAGTGGTACGTAAACATTGGGTTGTCTATGGCGTATTTATAGGGATGGCAGATATTAACACTTCGATAGTTAAGTTAATACTAGCTATATTTATCAATTTGTTTAATCAATCAGCCTATCGTAGTCTGTCCCAGACACTTTTTTCAAGTCGTCGGTCCACCTAGCCGGGGGCCGCCCTACCTTACGCTTGCAGAGGCGTGGTCTCCACTCTAGTACACGCTTGCTCCATCGGCCATCACTCCTTCTACAGATATGACCAGCCCACTGCCACTTGAGCTTACTGATTCTGTGAGCTCGGTAATTTTGGTTCTTTGTCGGATAACTTAATTTCGGATTTTATCCTTCAAAGAGACGCCAAGCATAGCCCGTTCCATAGCTCGCTGCGTGACTTTTAGTTTGTGGACTAGTCCCACTGTGAGTGTCCACGTCTCGGCACCTTACGTCATAACAGGTAGGACGCATTGGTCAAACACTTTGGAATTCAGGCATTGCGGTAGGGCCGAAGAGAAAACTCGACGTAGCTTGCCAAACGCTGCCCAACCCAACTGGATCCTGCGGTCGATTTCTTTCTCGAAGTTGTTTCTACCAAATTGGACTACTTGCCCAAGGTCGACATACTCTTGAACAACTTCGAGCATCAATTCGTCGACATAAACCGGTCCCGGCCCAATGTGTTCGTTAAACATAATCTTGGTTTTATCCAAGTTCATGCCGAGACCCGTCGAGAGGCTCCATTTAGGCAATGCAGCATCTCGTTCAGCTCTTCCAGGCTCTCTGCCACGATGACGATATCGTCGGCAAACCGAAGGTGGGATATGTACTCGCCATTAATGTTTATGCCCCGTCCAGCCCAGTCCAGCGTCTTAAAGACCTCCTCGAGTGCGTTGGTGAAGAGCTTAGGGGATATTACATCATACTGCCTCACCCCTCTTCGCAACTCGATGGGGCTGGTTTTACTGTCCTGGAACTGGACGGTCATAGTAGCGGTGTTATCTCAACACCACGATGTAGCATCAATCGATGCGACACCGCTGCAGAGCATCCAGAGCCGCCCAGGTTTCGATGGAGTCGAAGGCTTTCTCGTAGCTCTCGAAAGCCATACACTGCGGCTGATTGTACTCGTTGGTCTTCTGTACAATCTGCCGAACAGTATGGATGTGGTCTACGGTGCTGTAGCCTTTTCGAAACACGGCTTGATCAGTTTGCTGGAAATCGTCGAGTTTTCTGGCGAGGCGGTTAGTTAGGACTCTAGAGAACAACTTGTAGACGTGGGTTAGGAGTGAAATGGGTCTAGTTTTTAGCAAGGTATTGTCACCTTTTTTGAAAAACAGAACCACCGCACTCTAACTTCACGCCAAGTTCTTTTTAGCCTGGACGTCTTTTTTTTGCCAACCATGGTTATTCACGAGATTTCTTAATAATGGTTATTATTTGACTTAAGTTTCAAAAGTCTCGATAGTCTCGAAAACTGGAGGCAGCAGTCTCGAGTCTCGAAAACACCGCTAAGTCGTCGAGACTCTCGAAATTTTCGAGACCGAGACTCCCGGGATGAAAGCCTTAACGCCAACCGTGCAGATTGGAGACATCCTAAAAACAGGACAGGTTAGAAGTACCCTAAACAGAAGAGCATGCATGAGAAACTTGATGGGAGTAGCAGGAAGCTGAAGCAAGAGAGGTAAGTCAGGATCGTTGCAAATGGCGTTCCGTAGTCTCTGCCTACCCCTCCGGGAAACAGGCGTGAGTCTATGTATGTATGTACCGTAGGGCAACTTCAGCCAAATTGCGCTAGGCAAGTTAGTTAAGTTATAGTAGTATATAGTAGTAGGTAAGTTAGTTGCAGAATGCGGGAATAGAAACGATGGGTAGAAACTAAAGTTACGTTCGTCAACCTAGCACTTTTATCTAATTTCAGTTCAACTTAAACTGCGGTAATCAAAACACGCGACACACGTCTCACAAAAAAGAGCTGGTTAGACCTCTCCGTTAAGCAACAACAATTTCTGCGAGGCTCAAAGTATTGTTTGTCCGATAACTGTATGTAGAGTCCCTGACGATACACAGCATATGAAAGTATATTGTTGCGAATGACGTTATTTGAGAATAACGCCATCTATCGGTGAATGAGAGAACTAGAAGAGAACTGATATATCAGTGTTTCATCTATCCTCTAATAGATGGCGTTGCTGTTGATTACTAGAACAATGCCACAACGCTAGAATGTTTCGACTGTTGCGAGAATGTTCGGGAATACGCAAGAATGAACTAGTTTGTTATCCGGCCGGTATAAATACCGCGTGAACGCGCGAGTCAGGACAGTTCAATTGAATAAGTGACAGCGATCAAGAAGCGAAGAAGTGCGAAGATTAAGGAAGTCGGAAGTGTTAAGTGGTGTGAAATAGTGTTTTAATAAGTGTGTAATTAAGTGGTATAAAATTGTGTTGTGATAATAAATAACTGTTTAGTGGCATAGTGCATTTCATTTATCACCGAACCCCAGCTCGTAACAATATCATATGCTGTGTCCGTATCATATCCCTGATAAGGGCGTTTCCTCGAAAAGACTAGGAGAAGTTAAAATATGTAGTAGGTAAATAACTCACCAGGGTCATCATCGGTGAGTGTAGACAGCGGTCGGAGATGTTCGAGCGAGTCAGCACGAGCGAGCGCGTCGGGTGCAGCTCGCAGCGGCGCCGCTGGTGTGGGTGCGGGCGCTGATGCTGCTCCGCCGCCCGCGCCGCGAGCGAACACAAGCTCTACGGCACCGTCGCTCGGGAATGATGGATCTGTATTAAGAATGCTTGGTTTATGACTTAGAATTTCGGTAACTTTTTGGTTTTTATTTGGCATAAATTATGGCAGTCTTTAGGATCGATCGATCTCTAGTAGATTATATTTTATTTGTTATATATAGGGTTTGGCTTACTAACTCAGGCCGCCTTCATAGAACATTAACTTCGAGTAGGCGTCGTAAGAGGCGACTAAAAAAAAATAGGAAGTCAATAGTATCATCGCATAAAGATGGAAACTTGACATCAAACCCTATAACAACTCGTCCAGCGTGGTAGATATAGTAGGCCAAATCCTCTTATAGACTTACAGTGCTGCTGTGAAGCAAGCTAGGAGAAGGCTATGTCCAATAAAGATTTGTTATTGGTATTTTTCGTATTCTGTTTCAGTATTCCAGCAGTAGATTTCGAAAGGCTGTTTATATAAGGTAGCAATAGCCGTTTTGAAGATTACATCGGTGTACACTGAAGGCTAAGGTTGATGATTCAATGTGGTTTTTAAATTGCACGATCATATCCATGACGACCAAATGTTCGCATGAGTCACATAATCTACAATCTTGATAAACAATTCGACGTTTAGCCTGTCATTTAAACTATGATTGATATAGCGCCTAGCAGTGTCATTAAAGTTATTTTCACATTGTCTCTAACTCTGATGTGTACCGTTGATTTAGAGGCAAGGACTGCAGTTGATCTCAAGGTGACAATCGTTCGTTAGCAGGACGTCATAAGGAAAAGGATCAACACAACGTGACTTGGACTTGAATACTGACTCCATTACACGAATACATTAGAGGTTAAAGCATAAATCTTAGAAGTAATGAATACTTATCTACTTACTACAATAAAACGTCATTAGGTCGACCTTGCTTTTTAAAATACATATTTATTCCAACTTTATATTTTATTATTTTCTTTATGATAAAGCAAAAAGCCAAGGTCGGGCAGTCTGGCAATTTGTATGAGCATTTGCTGACGGATAACAATAATAAACAATTTAAAACAACTTCGCGGGTACCGATTGAACTATGTTTCCTTGACATTGCGTTGGTAATGTAAGCAGGTAAATAAAGCTTGCCTATGGGCCAGGGTCACTACTTGTTGAGCCGATGAAATCACTGCTTCCAAGATCAATAACATAAACATTGAGAACTTTAAACGCTGCAGTGCTAAGGCCTCTCTCATGAGGGGTTTGCTTCAACACTTTTTCTATTCAAGAATCATTATATCATATTTTTTCGGTCAATCAATGCCTGTTGTCACCTCCAACTAAATGAACCGTAGAAAATGGGTAGGTGCAGAGGTACAAACTATTCAAAACATGGCCCGTAATTATAGCTGTGTAGAAAATTACGAAATCTTTTAAATGTTAACGAATAATAGTCGACCTACTCAAATTATTGTTCGAAAAGTTTGATGTTTTGAAGTTTTTTGTTGATCGACCTTAGTACCTAATAGTGCTTTCTTGTAACATACGAGTGTATACGACTAAGATGAGACTAGGAATGACCATAGTTTACAAATAAATTATTAGAATTTCTTCATGATGCAATTTCTTAATATTGAACTTGATTCTTATTTGACATTAAGATGGGATGTAATTTACATAAACAACGCTATGGTGGTTCAATATAAGTCTTGTCATTAATGAACAGCAAAAGATAAGCGTAAACATTGAACAGCGATAGACATTTTAAGTTGTTGCCTTGCTTTCCGTCAAACGAATAATATGCCTTTTTAGTTGAAATTTGTTTACTATCCAAATAAATGAGCAAAACATGACTTACAATCAGTAACCATTCAAGTACCTACGTAACCGCAGAGGAAAATACAGCGTGCATGTGACCTTTAAGAATATTATGATACAAAAAAAAGGGAAAATGTTTGGAACATTACTCATGGAAGTGTCTGACTCGGTTAAAATATGCATGTGCATTAGACGAACATTCAGTATTTCTATATGCCGGAAATAATTAGTGCAATGTATAGGTAAGTACAGTATACCGATTTGCGCATGTAAAGTCGTGTGTGTATGTATTTTTTATAATTTTGCAATTTTCTTACAGAAGGTAAGACGGAAACACTAAAACAAGATTATGTAGAGTCGGATTAATTCTAAATATTTTTTAAGTTACTGACGGTAGCAGGTAAGTCAATAGTCTTATTCTATCTGATGGTAGGCAAGCGCCAATCGAGACTCAAATACATGTTTCGTTCGTGTTCTTAGTATAACAATGCCAAGCAATTACACTTAAGTTGTTTGACACTACATTTTACTAGAGCGGGATATGGCGCAGTAGAGCACTAGGAATGTTTGAGCCTTCGGCGCGTTCACCCATCGAAAGTAATGAGAATACAGTCTCTGGTTGAAACGTCCCTTTCATGCCTGAATCTGTAGAGGCACTATTACAACGGGTATGCGGAAAACACTAATCTTAAAAGGACTTTATAATAATTCTACTTTGGACTTTATTCTAATTTTCGCACTATCCACTGTGAGGCCAGAATCATGTGTTTTCATGGCTAAGGCCCGCTTCTCACGGAGCGTGGTTGGGTAATTTCAAAGGTGCCGCGCGCGTCCGTCCGCAAGACTACGCAATATGGGAATCCAGCTTATTATCTGCGGATATACGCAAATCGTTGTACTATAAGGAAGGTATGTTGGTCGGTGCATGTTTACCGTGCACAGCGTGATCGAGCTGCTGCTTAGTGAAGGAGAGCGTGTGGTCGGCGACGGCGCACGTGTGGAACTGACACGCGAACACGAGGTGCCGCCGCGTGCTGTGCGCATGCGCCGGCCGCCGGTACGCGCGGACCAGCACGTCGCCGCGCAACGTTAGACGGCCGACGCCTACCGTCCAACCGCCGCCGTTCACCATGTAGAGACCTGCCGACAAGAATAATAGGGTAGTTTCCAGGGTCAAAATAATTACATTTTATTTAGTCCGTATTTTAGATTATAAAAAAAATTGGACACATATTTTTTCTTTTTTCGATTAAATAAAAAATAACAAAGATATAGCCCATTAAAATTACGTGTGACGTCACCTAGTGCGAAAAAATGCAGCACGGCGTGACGTTATACGTAACTTTAATGAGCTATATCTTGGTCATTTTTGCTTTAATTTACAAATAAAAAAATACGTATCGCTTATTTTTGAATAATCTATAGGACGAACTTATAAATTTTTTTTCGTCAACTAGCCTATTGCTTATGTCTTAGCTAAAGAGACAACTAACGTAGTAATAATACAAATTACAATACAAAACAGGTAGGCACAAGTGCAAAAGACTGTTTTTTTTATCACTTAGCATTTCTGGATTGATCCCGCTCTCCTAGCCATTGGCAGAGAAAGGAACACAGTCATAAAACTGTAGCCACTCATCAACCAGAACGTGGGTAAGCGGAAGCAATCAATAACGATTCTCCAATTGAAAACAGCATAAGTCACGTCACTCATCTTTATTATTGCATTTATTACCATTTAGGTAGAACAACTAAATCTTAACAAAAATTCAAGCTGATTCTACGCCTCTATGTATACTTTTAGTGCCGACACATTCGTGCATTGAACGTCCTTCTGTCTAGTTAAAACTAAAATATTTTTTTTACGTTCGATATGCTGTTGCTACCTAACGAGGCTGCTTCTAAACCACCCTCTAACGGGCACTACCAAAGTTCTAGCATAATCCCTGCTACATTCAAGACTTTCGGCTCGAATATCGATAACCGATTTCTGGTCTAATTTGACAGAATTTCTGGAAATTAGCTTCCTTTTATAGTATTGTAATGTACGTACCTGATGTGTAGACGCAGACGAAGTTCTCGTATATCTTGAGGAAGGCGATGGTGGGGGTGGCCGGCGCGGCGAGCGAGCCGGCCACGCTCACGTGCGTCAGGTGCAGCGGCGCCGCGTTCACGCGGATCTGACCCGCCAGCAGACCCGCGAACGTGTCTATGTATCTGAGGACAATATCACCATGTTACGGCGCGTTTACCACCACCAGCGGTGGGCGGCAGTACTAGCAATTTTGATGTAGGTACATGTCGCTTTTGCTCCGACGCAACATCGACCGCGGCGGAGTTAAGCGTGCCATAGAAATCGAAGTCGCTGCCGCTTCAGTCCGCCACTGCTTGTCGTTAGACCTTATCAGAGTAGTGAATCCAGGAGTCTGAGAGAAGAACATGGTGACGGAAGGATTTATCAAGAGAAACACTAAACCTCAGGTATGATTGGAGGAAAGGGATAGCAAAATTCCATGGCTGAAACCAGTGTAAGTGTATTGACGGGTACTGAGCCTCCATAATGACTGATTAAGATCTGTATGAGAATCTAGACCGACGGCCTAACACGGTAACCGAAGCACAAGGCTGATATAATTAACAATTTAAGTCAGTCATCTGTGATAATGAATTGGCTATTATTTAAACTTTTATAGAATCTTACTTAGAGATGGCAATAGTTTAATTCATCTTGTAATTCAACGAATAATTTAAAAGTACTTAGTGCCTATCTAGTTTTGATTTATGATACAATGTTATTTTCGGCAATTTATTTGGTGAGCATTGTTCAATCTACTCGTTATTAGGTGTGGGCATGAATGAGGCTACAACAATATAATAAGACTTTAAACTTCTGGTTGGAACTGGTACCTACTCATATTAGTAAATAACTGCGTCGTCACTGTTACAAATACAACAGATTTGAACAGTTAATAAGCATATTTAGAAGATGATTAAAAAGTATCATTACCGTTTATTCGAAGGCAGTTGAAATACTGGCACTCTGTCGTCGAGGTATCTTCTCATAGCGTATCTGTCGAGGGCGTGTTCTGGCGCGCCGCATATCGCTGAGTAGTGCATGTACGCCGCGACCAGCACGCCTAGCCGCTCGCGGTTGCCCCTGTAATGTTACAAAACAGATAAGTTTAAGTAGGTTTAGGGCGGCTTCAGACTGGTGTGTGAAACTGAAAAGCCCTGGAAGGGCTTACGTCTAGCAGTGTTTGAGGTAGGTAGGTTTGGCAATAAATATTAGGAGAGTATTGAGTAAACGTTTTTCGCTTAATACGTATCGTCTAAAAACTACTTTTAACTAAAAATGTCGAATATGTAAAAGGGGTGCATTGGGTTCCCACCAAAAACTTAGGGTCCCAAGCCAACCTCACCTGCAAGTGGAGCACCTGCCGATCAACGGACGAGGCTCTAACAAACAAAATATCCCGATAAGCGGCAATAGGCTCGCCGCCTATTAGGTGGGATCAAAACACTGGCGAAAAGTGGGCGTTTAATATGCCTCTGCCTACCCCTTCGGGGAACAAGGCGCGAGTCTATGTATGTATGTATGTAACATTCTTGATGTTCATTATCATTCTAACAATAAACGCGAACAGCAACCACACAAAACAGATCTTCGATCGTGAGGATTGAACTCAGAACCATACACAGCATTGCGCGGCGCTTAACTTGAAGGCTGTTTAATCCATCATAGTGGCTAACTAAACACTTCGACTACTGCTAGTCAGTGTAATTATGTCGTTGCCGCGACAGTTGTTAGTTACGTACAAATAGAACAGTCGCAACGTACCACGCCAACAATATCGCAACATTCTTGGGATGCGCGGCAAGCCAGCTCTCTATATGTTTACAGGCTGCACAGAGTCTTTCGAGCGGGGGTGCCAGTTCTCCGGCCCAGCCGAGCGAGCGCGCGCGTCCGAACACCCCGCGCGCAAGCCTGCCGCCGTCGCCGTCACCGCCACTCACTTCAAATACCTGGAAAAATAATAAACAGGATTTAGTCTTGAAACATCGTCGCAGTGTTGGCTTTGGAGTCCATATTTCTCAAAAATAAAAGAATTATATTTGTTGTAGAGCTAATTGCGCACCCCAATAACTTTTTAATTGTTCTATTGATAAACTTTTGCCTAACTAAGCCCCCAACCAAAATCCTGGACCCGCAGTAGCGGATCACAATAAATGATTGACTCACAATAAGTACCTTCATAATGAATCAAAATAAGGTATATTATTCACAATCTGAACATAATTTATGCTGCAAGTTTATTAACCATATACTCAGGCCTTTAAATACCCCTATTTCTTAGTTTATGTCTATCTCAGTATAACAGAATGAAGACTATAATCGGCTAATCAGATTAATATCGTACACGGTCTGCGACTTGCCGGGCAAAGGCCGAGATAATGACGCGGGTCAGATCTAATCGGTGGCAACATTAAATGCATAACGGACGTACAAACCTACGTGTAGCAATAAACTCACAGTTTAAACACAACTGTACTCGTATCTCAGGTTTTACGGCCATTTTAGGGATTGTTTACGACACTCACAATAATACAATCTAATCCCTGCCTAGCACTCACAAATTGCGCACCGAATGGTCTATTGTCACTGAATTATGTAGCTTTTATTGGCAGTTATCGATTATCATGTCGTTTTCTTAACGGTAAACCGAATTGTATTATATTCGCCCACATTGGATAAAAACAGGCGAATCATACGTTACTCGCAATGTGACGATACTTAGCCCATAACTGGCTGTAACTTGTGAAAATTATCATCTTACAGCTATAAAGCGTTCTGCTACACGATAGGTCATTTTTATTAGCATGTTAGTCACATCGTACGAGAGCCCTCCAATAGTATTTAGCAAGTAAAGACTAACTCTTTATATTCTTTTTTTTACCACAATACGTTATCATAACATACATTTATTAAAAGGTCAGTTGTGTCGTTTGTAAATAGTAGGCCTTTATGGGAAAGATATAGACGATTCACACACGCTAGATATGTTTACTTTATGTCAATATTCAGCGTCTTGCTCATTTTTCCTCAGCTCTAGCTGGACAATTCATAGTATATATTTATTGCATAAATCAAATAGCATAGGGTTGCATAGGGTTCCCACCAAGAACTTAGGGTCCCAAGCCAACCTCACCTGCAAGTGGTGCACCTGCCGATCAACGGACGAGGCTCTGGCAAACAAAATGTCCCAATAAGCGGCAATAGGCTCGCCACCTATTACGTGGGATCAAAACACTGGCGAAAAGTGGGCGTTTAATATGCCTCTGCCTACCCCTTCGGGGAAACAGGCGTGAGTCTATGTATGTATGTATGTAAATCAAATGTCTTACCATGAAATGTTCTCCATGTTTGTTAGTGAGCATATGCGCGGCCTGTGCCTCTGCATGTGCATCGCGATCAGGCAGGTGGAGCGCCAGCATGCGTTCGGCCACATAGCACAAGTCTAGCCTGGTGCCTGGACCGCCTGGGTAACTTGCTGACCGGGAACCACCCTGTAGAACAATACACAAACTTTTAAAGTTAACCACAGATTAGAAATTACACTGAAAGACGAACGCACGTACAAAAGTGCAACAGTCTACTATGTGACTCTACACTGAGTATGATCGGTTTATAGAAAACTAGCAGTCGTCCGTTTTCCCGACCTAAACTTTCTACCTCTATTTTACTCACTAAGGGTTAGTATTAATATCTTCCTTCGTAGAGTGTTCCTACGTTATAAAAGGACTCCACTGTCCAGATGTTTCTAGCTTCAGTAGTCGGGTAGCTCTGCGAGGACCATATAAAACAAATTGACAATTAAATTGTTATGCTTGACATCAAGCAGGACAATTTATTTTATATATGTGATGACGCAGCGGGTCTCGGGCTCGAATACACGGCACGCACCAATGACTTTTTGGAGTTAAGTGCGTATCAAATTGTTAATTATCGCTTGCTTATCGGTGAAGGAAAACTTCGTGAGGAAACCTGCATGTCTGAGATGAGAGTTCTCCATAATGTTCTCGAAAGACATTTGAAGTCTGCCAACCCGCACTTGGCCAGCGTGGTGGACTATGGCCTTACCCTTCCCATTAGTGAGAAGAGGCCCGTGCCCAGCAGTGGGACAGTACATAGGGCTGTTGATGATGATGACGATGACGATGATGATTAAGGAGCCAATTAAAAAAGCATCTCCTTTTGTAAAATGAATTTCTTGCGTGAGTTTTAGGAAAGCATCAAGGAACACTCAAACTCGGAACAGCGGTAGTTGTCCAACGACCACCATGTGAACAGTTTAATCACAATAAAATTTTATGTCATGTATGAATATGAATGACGAATGAAGTGTTGTACAATTTCGACAACCTACAAGTATAATTAATACACTTTAATGCGTGGGTGTCAAAGATCAAAGCTTGAATTAAGTTGCCGTCTATAAAAAATAATATCCATAATTTAATTTTAACACTTGTTGTGGACACCTTTAATAAAGAACGGCGCCAGACACAGTATTCATGACAAACGTAAGCTAAAACGTTCAAAAGATATTTATATTTTAGTATTGGGAATATTAATAACTTACTAGCGAGAATGACGTAGTGGAATAAGCCGCATGCAGGCGTTCCGACCGCCTTATGTAGCAAAAATGATTGTGACTCATTTAACTGTTCTCGCGTTGTTCTATTTGTATTTTTATTTACAAACCGCAAAAATTTATATCATTCAAAACATTACTAGCTATTGAGGTAAAAAGCCTAAGAAAATTCTACAAGATGCTCGTAAGTAGGTACAATTTATTAAATCTGTGTCAACGCAGTAACGCATAATCATCACAACTAGTTATCATAGACGTTTACGACAAGTTATTTTGGTAACCCTCTCGTAGATTAAGCTACAACACGTGTTCCTGCGCCGAGCGTGAAGTGTGAAGGACTTGTAAACATTTTGTCGGATCTTCCAAAACATACTCCGAGGAAGCTAATCTCGTCATAAGTTCCGCTTTAGTAAATAAAGGTTGTCTTATATGGTGTTGTGCATTACGGTTTGTACGACACAGTTACAGTACGCGTTGAATAGAAAGGCGACGGAGGGCGTAGAGAAAAGCCCTGATTTGCCTTTCTTTTAAGTGTTTATGTCAGCCAATGTAAGGTCGTAGGCGCGCCATAATTCTGTGAAAGTGTCTCAAACGTTGCGTAGGCGCTGGCGACGCGAAGCTGTGCACCGCGCATACTCCACTTGGATGCATTTAATCCGATTAGTATACCCGATAGCCATGCGTAAGCCTATCAATGTAATGTAAATTAAGGCTATTTGAGCTCGAAGACGTTTATTTGTATTGATGGCCTATACAACTATTAGTAGCCCATTATTATGGGTGTTTAACGTAATTGCTAAAATACGACGTTTAAAGTTGAATATCCTTTTAGAAGAGTTACTACCTTCTTATAAATCGACGTAACTAAGTGTATTACAGATAGCACAACTAGCGTGGTAAATAAATAATATATCTTGACAGTCAAACCATTTATCATGCCTACCACAAAGAAACATTATAATTTCCTACGTAACATATTGTGCATTATGGAAGCCCATTTATGATACACATTTTCTTCCTATAAATGAGTGCCAATATTAAATCTCCTATAAATTAACATTAATTCAGATATTGCACGGTTCTATTCAACAACGAAGTTTGAGCGTCAAAGAGATTCAAAGCTTCCAAAAAGATGTGTCTAATTTTCTAAATTATGAGGAGACACAGTGCAAATAAATAATTACCAACTATCTCAGGAGCAGTCGTCTCGAGCATTAAAATGCCTTTATCTCCAAGAATTATTCACATTAGGAGAAAATCTCGTACACAAAGTCACGCTTATCTACTTTACGAGCGCTAGAATGGAATCATATGACTGAACAATGTATATTGCAGTGTCTTGGTCTCTTGCCAACGAGAAGACAAACTATGATAGCATTAAGTTAATGAGTGCTGTCATTTTAGATTCGCTATGCTAGGAAAATAGATTGCATAGATATATAATCAATTATGTTGCACTCTGTACGTAAACTTTATTACGTAATCGATGACGTCATATAAATTACCAACGTTTAGTCTACCGTCTACTTTACATCATAAACAGTTGATGTTAATTTTATTTACAAGATATAGAAGCCGAGAGCAGATACTTTAATTAAAGTTTTCCCTGTAGAGTAGCTTTTATTGCTCGCGTACTTCAGTACGAAATTGCTGTTTCCAAAGCTTCACCGCTAGTTAACTTGGAGTTAACATATTTTGGATTAAATTGAATCTAGAGATTTAGGTTTTAAGTGGATTTGAAATTAATATATATATATCAGCCCTATTAATAAACCGTTTCACTACTGAGCACGGAGCTCTCAGAACTATGAGAATAGCAGGCTACTGTCACCTGTAGAGAAGACTCACAAGAAAAGCATTGAGACGCAGATACCCTCACGATGTTTTCCATTGACGTTTAACAGGTCACAATTAAGATTCGAATAAGCACAAAACTTTGAAAAGTTTGCGGTGCGGGCTGTGGGTTTGTACCCGAGGATGGTACCTCTACGTAGCTGTCTGTAGACTCTCCAATATCTTATCACCGCTTATAAAATGTTAGATAATTGACGGGTATTCATTGTAGATTACCAACCTGTTCTCTTGCAAAAGTCGTTGAGGCGGGCGTGGCAGGTGCGCTCACAGCACGACTCTAAAACAAGAGATAAAATGCAATAAGTCATCCATTACGTGATGTATCAAACGCGTCGTTATTATTATTAGCTGCAAAATAAGCCATTGAACAACCGCTCGAGGTCGGCTGTCATTAAAATGAAATCAAAAGTAGTAATTTAATCCTTGTCAGTTTTTCTCAATGTCGGCGGGCCGCGCCGCCGCCTTGATGGGATTTCGTTTCAAAGAAATATTACAGTTTGGTGCGTACCACCTATAAGTGTGTGGCATTTGAGAATGAATGTAATTTCACTATCTAATACTATTGAGCAACAAGCTTTGTAATTTTAATAATTTAATTTCCCATGAAAGAAACTCGTTCAGGTTTTTTTAGTTGTCGTGCCAGTTCAATTGAGAACAGATGTTTACGTCGCTATGCCACCCGATTAAAGTAGAGCAGTACAATACGTATATGGTTATGCGTTAAATTAGTTTTAAATTCTTCATTCATCAATAACTAAAACGTCATATCATAGGTACATTTTAAATCCGCAACACTGTCGCATTGTAATCACTGACAATCCCATTCGCGCAGTCATTCCAGTTACGATGTTGAAATATAAATCGGCACAGTTAGCAACGGCAGCGAATGCGTTTCTATATGTGAAGACAATGCGTTATAAAATCGAATTGTCAGTGTAGTGGGCGTGCTTGTTCATACTTCATAGACTATAGACTCATAGTTGCGGTGGCTCGTTGTCTGTCAGTCTCTGGAGTACGGCACGGGTAGTTGTTCCGATCCGATAGACAGATCGCGTTCAATAGAGCTGACAAATGAGCGCTCCACTGGGTGCGGCTTAAGTGATTACTGCAGCTTTTATCGCTTTTATATAACACGATGCCAGCGTATGATTAATATCAGGCTAAAGTGCTATTATTTTAAACTTTATCAAATTTTAGTAAAAGCCTTCTTGCTTATATGCAACCTGTTTTTAGGTCAAAGAGGTAACATCGCACATGTCTGTTACGTGCAGAGTGTAAGAGGTAACATGAAAAAATGAGTAAATATTTTCTTACAAGTACAAGAAAACGCTTTAGAAATCCAAATTATGATTGATAAGAATGTGATACATGGCCTACTTACTACATTTCTTAGACATACTGCATTGGATCATATTTTAAAACAATACTGACTTATGTTCCGAATATGCAAATTTGTAAATTACCTATATGAAAATCTATGATAAACATTTACATAACATAAAATAGACATGACATGAGTTATCGCTTAAGCATAAATTAGCTATTTATTTAAGTAGATAAAGCCTCTCTGTAATCAGCCGGAAATGATTGCTGAAGGGCATGCACGTTACAGACATGTGCGATGTTATCATAATCGTACACCGGTTTATTTATTGCTATTTTTACCTTCTGCCTAGATAATCGTGTAGTATTTGTGTGATAACGCCTTTAATTCTCTTGTCGGGCTCACACTTAACTTACCTACCTACTCTATTTCTGAGATTTACGAACGCACAATGCGAGAAAAGGTAATATATTATGTAAAGTTAGAGAAAGGTAGAGACGTCTAACAAAACACGGTACCTTAACATACGACAGTTACTGAGAGGCGTCTTATTTTATACAGCAAACATCAAACCGAGATTTTTGGAAATCCCCGATTAGGCGTATACAAGGACAGGTACAATCAAACAAGTCGGCGCTGGACCAGTTGAAAAAAAAAAATCCTTGGCTCGTTCATAGAGTCGAGGCACACTAGAAACTGGTTTTGTATACAAGTGTCAATGTGCGTCTAAAGTAGCACTGGAAGTGACGATGTCTTGATGAGCGATTTTCGCCCTTATGGTGGTCTAGTGGGAAGTTGTTCGACTGTAATTATCATTTTGTAAACTTCTGTAGTCTGCCATTCCATTTACGAATAACTGCAGGTGACTACGCAAGGAATAACTTACAAAAGTAGTACAAGAGTTAGACTTAACCTAGCGCTGCATATTGTTTATAGTTATCATAGGTTTATAGTTGCCCTATCCCATAAGATTCTTATCAGTGAATTTTTTAATCATTTTCTAGTTGAAAATGACCGGATTAACTAGATTTATACTTGTGTAGTAAAACTTTTTTATAAAGTGTCAGACCGTAGGTTTGTCTCGCATGTACGCTTGTTGGCTGCGCGATCGTCGGCGCGCCGCCTGCTCGGGTGCTCGCTGCAGGTAGAACACGGCTCGCCACAGCGCGAACGCGAGCCGGTGCAGCGCGCGCGCAGCCTCCGCACCTCGCACCACCCGACACCGCATCACTGCCCACCCACCACCTCGCACAGTCCATCAACACCCACCAGGCTTTAGATGACATCTAGCTAGATACTCTATTACGCATACACCCTCATTCGACAAAAGCACCGCAAGCAGACCTCATTGCCTCATCAAACTGTCTAAAGCTAATGTTTTATAAAAAAAATATATATACAGATACACGAGAGCATCATTTGGGTAGAAAGTAAAGAAACCTCGGTTGAAAAGAATGTTGAATCTGTGTGCGTTACAAAAACAAAGGATGTTCTCAAAGAGTGGTTAACCGCAAGCAGTGGAGTATGTGAGCACACATGGAGTGGTCGACCGGCCGGCGCGGCGCCCGGGGGCATGCGCCCCTGTCGCTGCACTGCGACAATGGCACACACGATGCACACTATATTCCCAAATTTCAGTCTCACACCCGCACGATTTAAAACTTTATTCCCATACAAGTAATAATCAGTTTCAATTAATTCTCATCGTAGAGTTCAAAATCAAAGAAATGTCAACCCAATTAGAACGAGGTTGCATCGTCACGTCACGAAAGCTATAACCCTGACCTTCCTCATAAAGCGCGTGCCTAACGCGCGGGGGTGAATAACCTCAGGGGTGTGCCACATCTAAATAAAAGATCGTCATATAAGCGAGAATCAGCGGTCACTAAAGACGGTGGCGAGCGCCGACTCTTTTCATTGCGGTTTCTTTTTTGCTTTCAATAGCCGTGATTACGAGTGGTACGGACGATTGAAACGTCTCTTGAATATCGTTCATAATATTATGTACTTCATAAATCGTTTATTTGTATACCCGTGCAAATACTCTCTCTATAAATCTAAATGCAATTACCCGCAGTTTTATAAATTTTGCATGAGTAATTTGTCACCGCAGTATTTGCTTATCATTAATTTACAGAGCAGTTATCTGAAGCAATTTAATCCTTTTGCTGTGCTTCTTATCTTATCTTAGACATACCATTTAACATGCACCTCTGAATTAATAAAATTAAAAAAAAATATGATTTACACATCATTTGAACACTTATGTAATTTTTTAAACTTTTGTCTTTTTACGTTGTTTAATTTCACCGCGAATATAATATAGCCACATTGTCACTTAAAAGCACAAAACTTTATCACTTTCACATTTCACTGATTATAAAAAATGTTCACATAAGCACTTTATATATAATTTAGATTGGCACTGGTTTGGTGCAGTTGCTGCCAAGTTGTGTAAGGAGCGAGTATAAAAGAGTATATTCGGGAGATGTGTGGGGTGTTCTGGCGAGACTCGCGAGCGACGACTGGGAGCAGAGGGAGCGGCACTGGCGACGGCGAGCCGCAGCGTCCCGGCGCTAGACGCTCTCTGGCGTCGACGCGTTGCTAGGCGACCGACGCACTACTCGCGCTACACCGACACCGGCACCCAACACCACCACTGACTACACTCTCTTATCTCACTAACTATATATTATGATCCAGCGATCATATACTACAATAGTCAACATTCTTTCCGTCACCGACTAATAAACCATAGGTACACTCTACCGTAAAGTCTGATGTTACGCGACTATGTGGAAAAGAAATGCAAACGTAGCGTATAATTCAGCAATTATGTGAGTTTATCTTTATTTTCATAATCAATTTTAATTGCTACGAAATTAGAATTTATGAAGGTTTTAACGTACCGTGTGGGTAATTTGGAAGTCGACATTAAACGAAATTTGTTGTAGGGAGCAGTGTATGCGCACCGGAGCGCATCACACCGACCTTTTTTATTTTTATTTGACTTATCTATCACTGGCTATGTGATTGCAGCCATGCGCGTGTTGACTTTATATGCCTATCTATATGCAAATTAAAGCTGAATTGTAAAGTCCGACCAATAATTAAAACAGACAATTTTACGATCGCGACGCTGGGGTTCTGATAGTAATTAAATAACGGGTGTTAAGTGACCTGCTAATAGCTTGCAGTTATAGCGTTTAATATCAATTAAGCAGCTATTAGAGCTATAAACGTAGATAGAGGTGTCGTGTAGTTTATGTTGTTGATAAAAAGTGGCGCATTACGCAATCACCTGCTTCATTCATACGGTGTTGGGCGGGCGGGAGATGCGGGGCGGGTGTAGGGCGGGCGGCGCGTGCATCGCGGCGGCTTCCGTAAACAAACGCGCGTGCCCGACGCCGCGCGCTATAGCTCCACGCTCTCATATGTATAAGTAACCCCAATTAACGACGTCTTCCCGTATAGCCAGTCGTGTAATGTATGTTTGTTGTTGTAGTATCGCAATATACGGAGCCATGTTGTTTATACTTACAAAATGTTATAATATATTTACTATTTTTACCAAAGAATGTATTCAAGTTAGTTTAATGGTTAAAAAATACAATAAAAAATATTATGAGTATTGAATGGGATATCTGCTAAAAAGTTAAAATATAACTATTTTGTAAATTCCGATTCCTATAAATATATTTCCTCCGTGGTACAGTGGATAGCGTATGTGACTGCTGATCGGAGGTCCCGGGTTTGATTCCCAGGTCGGCCAAAAGTGTTAATGGGTTTTTCCGAATTCTGAGCAGCAGCACAGAGTCTGGTGATGTGCCCGGTAACGGCAATAGGCTCGCCCCCTATTACGAGGGACCTTAAAATTCATGGCGAAATGTGGGTGTAATATTACGCCTCTGCCTACCCCTTCGGGGATACAGGTGTGAGTCTATAAAATCAATAAATATAAATAAATTCCGATTTTTGTAAACAGGCTCTATGTGTCCGCTAGACACTGCATGGATGCCTCAGTCACTTGAATGGTCGTCTTGCCACTGAGTTTCAAGTTCAATTCTCTAACGAGCCTAAACTTTGTTATCTTTGGAATCGCCATTACTCCTCTGATCTTAGATAGCAGACATTGAAAATACAAAATGCCATTCCAATTTTATTGTTTTAACGTTCTTCGAGATCTACAAGATACATGATTTGATCTTAACTAGAAATTCAAAAACATTAAGCTAACATCTTGACACTTTAACAGACGTATAAAATTCATACGCCAAACTAAATATTAACATTACCTACAGCTTAAAGATAAATGTATTGTCTTATGAAAACATGTGTACTCCTTTGACATTACACTGATCTTTATTCACATATAATATCTTGTTGAACAATATACATAATGTAAGCTGTCTCTAAGGTCCCCTGCACGTCAGACCCATGTCCGCAACGTAAGCTTCCTAAAGGGCCGCGTCCCTCCAAGGTCGGCTCGGGTAAACAGATATTAATTTTGCAATAGGAACAGTATATTTACCATTTACATTCGATGCCTCATCTCGCCAACTTGTGTGCGGTAATACATTGTATGCCTGAGCTGAGTAAAGCATTATTAGTTGTTCTTGACTTTGACAATTACATAGGTAATAAAAGCAAACAGCTACTGCCTCCATGGTCCAGTGGATAGCGTATGCGACTGCAGATCGGAGGTCCCGGGTTCGATTCCCTTGTCGGGCAAAAGTGTTACTGGTTTTTTTCGAATACTCAGTAGCAGCCCGGAGTCTGGTGATGTGCCCGGTAACGGCAATAGGCTTGCCCCCTATTATGTGGGACCTACAAAAAAAAACATGGCGAAATGTGGGTGTAATATTTACACCTCTGCCTACCCCTTCGGGGATACAGGCGTGAGACTATACATACATACATACATTTTATTATACGAAACCTCAAAATATATATAATCTAATTGAATAATAATATTATTCATATTATTATTCAATTAGATAAAATGTAATATGCACTTGAGAATAGATTGTTGAAAGTTAGCCAGCTTGTAATTTTAGTAATTCTATAGTCATGATTTTCAACGTCATCTGTATGCACTGTATGGTAGGTAAGTAATAAAACTAGTTATATCATTATCATCATCATCTTGGATTTGTCCCATCGCCTTAGCAGTGTCTGCTTATTAGAACCAGTCTTGAATATTGGCAAAAATACAGCAAACTCTACCATGTTAATATATTTTTTATTGTAACTATACTATAAAATATTATATAGCATCGCTGCATCGGGTTGATTACATAGCAATAACCTACAAGGTTATCTTTGATACGCTTCTTAAAATATTACCCATTCGAGTCGATAACCCACCTTTAAAACAAATTGTAACTTAAGGGCAAACGGTCGACTAGCAACAACACCTGATGATCATGCATACGTGTAGACTACACGTTGGTTCCAGAAATAATCTACGTTATCCAATTACCAGAGACAGTATAGTACATATTATACGCAACGGATTTCATCTGTGCGCGGCACATGAGCTAAATGATCCGTTCACCACCCGGCGTACCAACACATACTACTTTCTTGGTATAGCGCTTGACGAAACCCTACCAATGCAATGTACCATGAATTAAAAAAAACATTTGAACGCGTCGGATAAACTTTTATGCGGCGAAGAACTTTCTATATTTCTCTTAAAGAAAATGCCGCACCAAGTAAAGTTCTTAAATACGTTCATATGCTCCTAAAAGTTACATCTACTACAGTACATAAAACGTAACATGAAGTCGTGGGATACGTACACTCCGAACAAACTTTCATAGATTACACTTACAGTCAAACATTATCGCTCCTTGTGACGATGAAACTAGCAACATTCGATGCTGCGTAATATGGCGAACACTCCATCAATAGTCTTTCACAAACATTCGACACTTGAATACTATACTACATATACCTAACAATCGTTAACATTACAGGATATGTGCATTACAGTATTTATTATGAGCTTATCTGTACCTAACGAGTGGTTGATCGACAACGCGACATTCTCACGGCACATGCACAAGCTAAGGGCCAACTCGTGCACGCCAATCACGTGCTATCATTTCGTCCACGATATTACACAAACAACCCTTTATGTGCCCATACACATCGTAACACAATGCTTTAACCAGGCTTGACTGCCGGCAATAGATCGTGAATTAATGGACCTGAAAAGGAACGTGCTATACTCTCTCTGCTTGTTAACGAAAATAGCTGAAGGAAAATGTTATCGATGCAATTTTTGTGAGTTTCAGTATGTCGCAGACTTTGGCTTTTATCAATCATCAGTCGGCTTTGATGGCTCAGAGATATAAGTGATCACCTCGACGCCGCAATGAAAACAATATAACACTCTGGTATGTACAGAGTGCTGTGGATTCGCGTCACACAGTAAAAAATACAATTCATAAAGTGTGTCTGAATCGGGCAGGTGCGTTTTTTTAAATACCCTGCGGCACATGGTTTGGAAAATTCTAATAGAAGTAAATAAATATCGTTAAATGGTCAACACTTAGGTGCCAACATCAGCAGCACACCAAAAGTATGTTGAGTGCCTACGTAAAAGTCCTTCTCCCGGGCATAGTTTCAGCAAAGTGTGGCTGCTGGTTTCTTACGAACTGTAATACACTACCTGACACGCACACCTTGTAAATAATGAGGACATATGAGCTAGAATGGTGTGAATGAAGGCGCAAGTTCAGGCAAGTATTACAATAGAACCTAATATTATTCTACATATAACATACACTTTAGGGACGTGTTCTTATTAGGTCTAGGTCTGACCTTTTACATTTCAGTACCCACACTGTAATAGGGATTTTAACATATTATATTGTAGGCTTTATTTTACCCAAAAGCCTACAAAGTTAGTTCATAAAAGCAGCCAGCTGTGTTGCCTCTGTGTTGAGATAGAGTCCATTATGTACTTAATTGTGAACGGTCGACGACCTAAAACAAATATTTATTTTGGAGAACAAAGTAGATTGTGGTGCAGAAGCACAATAAACATTCACGTCATCACATAAATTTACAATGACTCACCTGATACGAGATAATTACTCTGAGAAAGGCATTGTTTTACCTGTTTTGCGTAAAGTATCTGCTCTGCTTCCAAATACCTATACCCACATATGTATAAAAACTTCACACTATTGAATACGTTGTGAAACTAAATGGTCAATGATCGACTGTGGTTTCGCATACCAAGCATTTGAAAGAGCAACTTTGTCAGCCAATATATTAGTTTAGGCACTCAATAAATTTATGCTAAACGGATTTGCCTGCCTCACGATTTTGTACTAAAATAGAATTGAAGAACATTGTTTATAAAAGGTTGTAAACAGGAAGCTACTTAGATTGTATAATGTTATTCGTAAATGTTCTCGTTTGACCGGTTTTCATCAACAAAACGCAGAATACTTAAACATTTGTCGGTTTAGCTAATCTGTTATAAGTGGCAAGCCAAATTATATCTAATTCCTTTCGAGTTAAGGTAATGACAAACTGTCTGGTTTATTCCTTACTCACAAGATAATAAATATGACTGCATTTTTAGTTAAGTTTCTGCTATGTGAAAATACAAGAGCAATGATCACAGTGATAACTAACACGCCCTTAGAGGTAGGTTACCAAAGTAAATATTACTTTTAAAAGCGGCTAATGCAAGCGTAACGTCCAGCAACAAGTCGGTGCCCAAATATTTACACACAGTCTTAATATTTACATAACCTTTCATTTCTAAGGAATAAACTTTCTATTTCAATCGTTTGCTTTCTTCTAAGGCACACAAAGTTAAATGAAAATGCAATTACACTGTTATTTGTTTGTTGATCTAATGTAACTTTCAATTTTTTGTTTTGTAATCGTATAATATCAAAAGCATTTATGTACGGAGAATAAGATGTTAGAGCTAGTGCACATCTTATCTCACTGTGCTACATAAGTAGATATCACAGTTGTAAATCTCTTTAGTTTTGACTAAAAGTGCGCAACAAACAAAGAGATGTCTGCATTGAGTGCCGCAGCGCAATGTTCCAAGTAAACAATATTATCTGACACTGTAAAAGGAAGTACAATATTTTGTCGGTATCCAGTAAGCCGGGAAGATACGGGTGGATACGGTGCCGCAGGGCCGCACCGCTATCGCAATAGCTATCGTGAGAAAGTTTCGCGATCCGCCGCCCAATCACTTATCTAACATTAATCCCGGGCCGCGGCCTCTTTGACAGCCACTTATGGCCAAAAGCAATTTGTATTAATTACACTACGCCGACCTATATCGACGGCTATTTATTTAGTTTTGCTCAATTTAAGAGAAATCAAAACGTTTTCATATTCTTTATAAATGTGGGTGCGCGGTGTTTGTGTTGTGTAGATGATCGGCGGCGGGTTACGGCCGGCAGCATGAGCGTGTTGTCTAATACCGGTGTGTTTTGATTGTTGTGGAGAAGCGATGGTCGGTATCGCGAGATCTCGGGGTCTGTGGGTCGGGTCGAGCGCCACTCTATTGTTTAAGTGTCAATTTTTATTTATGGCGACGTGAGGAGCGGCTCGTTGGGCTGCGCGCCGACACCTGATGCCGCGATCAGTATCTCGCTCTTCGCTGGGTGGTCCGCTCTCAAACTGCGACATATTATCTATTGGCGAACAGCGAGATTACGACTTTTACGATGCGTCAGAATATGGTAACCAATTAAGCAGGTTCTTGTTAAGTAACTGCCTGCCTAGATGAAATGTTTGTCTTTTTGTTGCAGATATTTAGTTAAGTTACAACAATTAATAAAAATATTATTAACGTTTGATGAAAGATTAACATTATGAAGGGCGCAGTGGTGCAGTAGTTAAGGTGGTCATCGCGCCTTTGACAGTGTAACGCTACTATTATTCCCACACGAATCATCACTTTGAAAGTTCGTGGAATCTTCAACAGTAATTCTAGGTCCGGGCATAGGTCCGGGTAATCTTTGAGCCCGTTTCAAAGTTTACAAAGTCGAAGCTTGAAAGTTTGGTAAGTCTGCTGCAACGTTGGAATTTCTTTCAGGCGAGGTTGTCTTTATACAAAGTATAGAAATAAAATAATACAAGAATTTTACTTTATTCGATTAAGTATAAATGTTTATGACAACTGCAATTTCTTCACGTTTAACAACGTTTATTTCGCACCGCCGCCATTTTATAAGACTTATAACTGCCATAATGTTGCGTGTTTTGTAATTCGGTGAGCATCCTGTGCCAAATGCATTTCCTGCAAAGCACATTTTCCCATTTTTGTTGTGACATGCAATACTGTGCCGTTTAACTATAAGGTATCTATAATTCATCATGGTCAACTGCAAATAAAAATTGATAGGTAGGTTACTAAATAATAATATATTTTGTATCCTATATTTTATAATGCCAATGACATCATAATAGCATGAAGTAAACAACAGAACATTCTTTAAGTCTGAGATAATACTGTGAATCTTCAAGTCTTTGTTGTTCTTTCAAGTTTCACCCAAATACCTATTGGTTTATCATTTTTGTAACCACAATATGCAGCAACATAACGCACAAAATATTTATTATATTGCATATTGTCGTAAACGCAGTACCTATGTGATTGGTGACTTTGATTATCGGTACCACAGGCCTATGGTCAGTAGAGATCGTCTTGAAGCTGGTATTATCCAACATGGGTACCTATACAAATGTGGGAAACTCTGAATAAAGGCAATTAAGCCTTTCGAAAATAAAAATAAAAAAGGAAACTTTATCGATTTAAATAATAAAAAGAAGAATTGCACTGAACGAAAGTAAATTGTGAAACTAAAATATTGATAAGTCACTATGAAAATATTCTCTTCACAAACAACAAAGTGACTGCTGTGAATGCGGTCAATATAAAAGTCCGGTAACTTGTTAAGGCATGTCGCATGCGGCATCCAAGTAAGTTATGACAAAGTTTGTACGTGACAAGAGAACCGGACAAGAAGTATTTGGTACAAATTCCTTAATATTTGATGCTGTATCTGTATATAATGAAACGATAGACATAAACAGAAACGTTTAAATTCACAATAAATCATACCTACTCATCCATACAGATATCTTAGAGTACTTGTCAAGTCCACACAACAGTATTGCACACAGTTTTCTACGCCTAGAAAACTGTTTAGCATTGTATTGTCAGTCAGAACTCAGATTAGATCATTGTATTTGCAATGCTAAGCGCAACTTCAGTCACAGAAAGGCATTTAAATTCCATAAACTCTGCCGGCTGCCTGTCTGTCCTCTCGCTGAATAGATAAATATTACGTGACGTCACAAGCATTTCAACACAATTGTTCAATATTTTAACTTGTAGAAAGTACCGTGCTACTAGTCATGCTTAAATTTAACTAAGGTCTTCTTTTGTTGTCGAGATGTCTCCTACAATTGGTGGAACAGATAATTTATTAGACGCTAAAATGTCACCGCCGACCAAACTAAATCATTCATACAGTTGATTCCGCTTTAGATAAAACATTGGATGTTTCAATTTTGCTATAACAGAATTTGTTTCAGTTGGCAGTAGGACTCGCAGTATTTACATTTGAACAGTTCCCAGGATCCTGCGATATCTCGCTACACAATCTAAGACAGTCGCTCGGCTCGGAACTTAAATTATTCATTTTTGACTTCAGCAGCCAAAATACAGCCTCATCTGCGCATCCTTTTCTTTGAACGCATCCATAATTCATGCGACTGATGAAATCTTGCTCCAAAATTAAATCCTTGTAACGATGTTGTGGACGAAACATTTCGTTGTAATTACCAATACACTAGATACTGAACAGCACTGAAGAAATGCCATAAAATAATAACTATCTTAAAAAAGCGTTTAATTCAACACCGTGTCACCGTCCTATGGTTTCACTTTAAGCACAAATAGACAATAATAATTGTGTACGTATTCCAGTTTTCTTTCTGTTTTATTAGTGGGTACACGAACATCAACGTTTGTTACAGCTCATCTCCATCATCATCATCATCATTAGACCAACACTCGCATAAAATTACAAAAAATGCTATTAAACGCCAATTATTTCTATGGACCATTTATTTTTACCGACTTCGTTACTAAGTTACTCGCAATAAAACAACGTGAAATAAAAATAATATAATGTAGTGTATACTAAGTAAAAACATTCAATTCTGCGAAATAATACAAAGAGTTTGTTATGTTTACAAAACGAGGTTCTTTCCCCTTTTCTCAAATATGTATAGCGAAGGTTACGAACAATCCTCTAGAACGCCGTAGACCCCCTAGTATGTGATCGTATGAAAAGTATTAAGGCTTATTGAAACCTTGTTTTCTCCGTTTCATTGTATTGCTATACAAATAAAGAGAATATTTTAAAAGTCAACATGAGCCTTTTGACGTGACAACGTCTTATAAATTGGTTTGCCGGGTGACACTTCAAGAAACTGCGTTACGCTCCGCTCACGTTATGCGCTCACAATGAGAGCGAGTGAGAGGCACGCGTCCCGCCTAAGAGCGAGAGAGACAGACATAAAAAGTGAAAGGCACGCGTCTTTCATCCTTCTTCCTACTACACGAATGAATATTCACATTAAACTTATTTTACCACTCAAAGTCGTTGTCACGTAAAACTTTCGCCCGTATACCGACTTTACAGGCAACCAATTTTTTTAATATGAAATAAGGTATACCAGGCTTTTTTCAACAAATGCATAATGTATGAAGTATCTAGAAACAGTAAAAAGGAGGGCAAATTGGCCATGAGATCTGTAACATTATTGTTGCTGGGAAGGCTCTCGCAACGTAGAATGATAGACTCTTGTCGATTTCAGAATGAAGTTACCTTTTTAATCGGTGTCTCATAAAGTAGTGGTGTATAGAACCATTCAGTACTTACACTTCTGTCCTTCTCTATCACAGTCACACTCTTTCTTCAGTAAAATGTACAAACAGTAAACCGATCTATCTTATGAAGGTTACAAGATAATACAAAGGAATAACAAAGAAATCTGTTCGGGTTTCGTATTAATTATTTCCACATGGTACAAGATATAACACTAAAGTCCGATTCAATCCATTTTGTTAAAAGCTAATTAAGCCATTTGCTTCTAAACAATTTACAAGCCTGGGGTCTAATACTCATTCTAAACTGTCGGCGATTGCTGTTATGTAACCTCAGGGACTAATTAAGATGTGCCGAGTCAGTTACAGGATGAAGAGAGGTGTACCGCAGTCCTGTGGTACAGATACTATGATTTTTAGGATGATACGCTTGACTTTTGCTGCATCTGTTTCTAGGGGAGCCATAGAGTAGGGATAGTAGGCTTCTTGTTCGCATCCAGGATACCGTTCAACGTCCAGCTGCCTAAGAAATCTTTCAGTCTAAAGAAGACTGGATACTGACTGTTAATATATTTTTATAAAATCCGTTTATAAATGAGCTTGTAAAGAATTTTCAAGCGTGGTAGATTTTTTTTGCACTCAGTACTTGCTGTAGAGTACGTAAACCAGCTTAGTCTAATTGTAGATCGATCACAAAATCACAATTATCGTGTAATCGAATAATTTTATAATTTAAATTGAAGTGACTTTTAATAATACCCTTCAATTTACTGACTGAATCGTTCTTGAAATAATTTTGTATTTCAAGAGCGATTCGATTTTTGGCTGAAAATCAATCGTTGAGAAAATGATAACACTGAAAAGTAAACATGAGATCAATATATATTAAAACTATTAGCTATTGCAAGATATTAAGGTCAACGGGTTATTCACGCGCTAAATTAGTAGATCAAATGACTTCTGAGAAAAACATCTGTTACAGATATAAACATCATAATATTGACATGACCTTATTATCTATACTAATATAATAAAGCGGAAGAGTTTGTTTGTTTGTTTGTTTATTTGTTTGTTTGTTTGTTTGAACGCGCTAAACTCAGGAACTACTGGTCGGATCTGAAAAAATATTTTTGTATACGATAGCACAGTTATTCCGGAAGGCTATAGGCTATATAACATAACGCTTCGACCCTTTGGGGCCGGGCAAAAGGCTAAAAAGGCTAAAAGATAATGTCGGCAAATCTCAGGAACTAGCAGTCAGATTTTAAAAATTGTTATTGCCTATGATAGCCCAATTATTCCGAAAGGCTATAGGCTATATGAAATTATGCCACAACTTTTAGCGGCTAGACAAAAATAATAAAATGGTCAAACGAGAAGGGGGAGGGTTGGGTCAAAGGCAAAAAAAGGCATAGCGAATAGGATACAATCTATATTATGGGTATCGTTTTCGAGATTTTCGGGACGCTGAATAATATTAAGAAATTTATTTAGTGATCCAAGATGGGGGACGGGAAATCAAATAATAACATCTATTTCGTTATCAAAGTAGGCGGATGGGAAAATTTAAAAAAATCAATATTGGTATCGTCGCGATGTTAAAAGGGATGGGGAATCCAAATACAACATCTGTTTCGTGATTCAAGATGGTGGATGGGAAATCAAAGATGGCGGATGGGAAAAATTCAAAATGGGTATCGTCTCTGATGATTTAAGGGATGGAGAATCCAAATACAACATCTATTTCGTGATCAAAGATGGCGGATAGGAAATCAAAGACGGCGGACGGGATCTTTTTTAAAGTCGATATGGGTATCGTCTCCGATATTTTAAGGAATGGGAAATTCAAAAACACCATCTATTTCGTAATCAAAGATGGCGGATGGGATTTTTTTAAATCAATATGGGTATCGTCTCCGACGTTTAAAGGGATGGGGAATCCAAATACAACATCTATTTCGTGATTCAAGACGGCGGCTGGGAAATCAAAGATGGCAGATGGGGAAAAATTAAAAATCAATATGGGTATCGTTTCTGATGACTTAAGGGATGGTGAATCCAAATACAATATATATTTCGTGATCTAAGATGGCGGATAGGAAATCAAAGATGGCTGTTGAGAAAATTAAAAAAATCAGTATGGGTATCGCCTTCGATATTTTAAGGGATGGGGAATCGAAATATAACATCTATTTTGTGATCAAAGATGGCGGATGGGAAATCAAAGATGGCGGATGGGAAAATTTAAAAAAATCAATATTGGTATCGTCGCGATGTTAAAAGGGATGGGGAATCCAAATACAACATCTGTTTCGTGATTCAAGATGGTGGATGGGAAATCAAAGATGGCGGATGGGAAAAATTCAATATGGGTATCGTCTCTGATGATTTAAGGGATGGAGAATCCAAATACAACATCTATTTCGTGATCAAAGATGGCGGATAGAAAATCAAAGACGGCGGACGGGATCTTTTTTAAAGTCGATATGGGTAACGTCTCCGATATTTTAAGGAATGGGAAATTCAAAAACACCATCTATTTCGTGATCAAAGATGGCGGATGGGATTTGTTTTTTAAATCAATATGGGTATCGTCTCCGACGTTTAAAAGGATGGGGAATTCAAATACAACATCTATTTCGTGATTCAAGACGGCGGCTGGGAAATCAAAGATGGCAGATGGGGAAAAATAAAAAAATGAATATGGGTATCGTTTCTGATGACTTAAGGGATGGTGAATCCAAATACAATATATATTTCGTGATCTAAGATGGCGGATAGGAAATCAAAGATGGCGGACGGGATCTTTTTTAAAGTCGATATGGGTATCGTCTCCGATATTTTAAGGAATGGGGAATTCAAAAACAGCATCTATTTCGTGATCAAAGATGGCGGATGTGATTTTTTTTTAAATCAATGTGGGTATCGTCTCCGATGTTTAAAGAGATGGGGAATGCAAATACAACATCTATTTCGTGATTCAAGATGGCGGATAGGAAATCAAAGATGGAGGACGGGATTTTTTTTAAAGTCGATACGGGTATCGTCTCCGATATTTTAAGGAATGTTGAATTCAATATTATATAAAAATCTATGTTTGTTTGATCATCATTTATAGACTCTGAAATGATAAGAGATTAAGCGCTAAGTCAATGGTAACTTTGGAAAAGAGGCTTGGAAAAAAGGGCATTAATAAAAACTCTTAAAAAGGCGATACGGAGTTCGCTGGGTCAGCTAGTACTAATATATAAAGCTGAAGAGTTTGTTTGTTTGTTTGGTTGAACGCGCTTATCTCAGGAACTACTGGTCCTATTTGAATAATTATTTCACTGTTAGATAGCCCATTTATCGAGGAAAGCGATAGGCTATATAACATCACGCTATCAGCGACGGGAGCGGAGCAGTCGCCTTAAATAACGCGGATGTAACCGCGGGCATCCTCTAGTAATATATATAAAGCTGAAGAGTTTGTTTGTTTGGTTGGTTGAACGCGCTAATCTCAGGAACTACTGGTCCGATTTGAAAAATTCTTTCACTGTTAGATAGCCCATTTGTCGAGAAAGGCGATAGGCTATATAATATCACGCTATCAGCGACGGGAGCGGAGCAGTAGCCTTAAATAACGCGGGTGTAACCACGGGCATCCTCCAGTACTAATCTTATACTAATATATAAAGCTGAAGAGTTTGTTTGTTTGGTTGAACGCGCTTACCTCAGGAACTACTGGTCCGATTAGAAAAAAAATTCAGTGTTAGATAGCCCATTTATCGAGGAAGGCTATAGGCTATATAACATCACGCTATGAGCGACGGGAGCAGAGCAGTGGCCTTAAATAACGCGGGTGTAACCGCGGGCATCCTCTAGTTAATTTATATCTATGAAATCAAATCAAATACGTTTATTTGGTTGAATATGGTACATATGGTGGTCTTAATATAAACAAGTAATCATGTCATAGTATCGGCATATTCGGCCACAAGTGGCGTCCAAATGTTATAACGTTCAAATATATGTAGTTCTATTTTAGTTCTCAGATGAGTCTGTACATAACTTAAGAAGTATTCAAGTTGATTTTAGATTTCTGTATTTCCTCTTTTAAACCATGTATTCCGGCGGTCTGTAGAATGATAGTTCCTTATCATCATCATCATCAGCCACGGCCTGACTGTGTCCAAGTTCCCAGGACCCATTGCCAATCCAGCCCGCATTAATCAAATGATAGTTACTTATCTGCCTTGTTGGTCTCGCGGCATAAATGTACGCGTGGGATTGGGAGGTCTCGGGTTCGATTCCCGGGTCGGGCAAAGTTTTAGGTATTGGGTTAGGAAATTCTCAGTAACAACACGGAGTCTGGTAACGTGCCCGGTATGGCAATAGGCTCGCCCCCTATTACGTGGGACCTAAAAATTCATGGCAAAATGTGGGTGTAATATTACACCTCTGCCTACCCCTTCGGGGATACAGGCGTGAGTCTATAAAAAATATAAAAAAATAGTTACTTTTGGATTGGCTCATCAATTATTCGCGAACACAATTACCCCATTAGTGTGGCACTACCCACTACCCCGGCTGTCGGCACTTACGTCCACGGAAATTGTCATAAACGACTCAAGGGAACGTTTTCTCTATTCCGACGCGCAGCGACATTGATGGCCCGTCAATATAACTAACCCTTATAAAGTAGACCTGTGCAATCACAGATAGCTATTCAAAATATTCGTACATATTTCACGAGCTAATCTGGTTTTATGTTGAAAATACTTTAAAAATAGTACGAAGAAACATTTCAAAGATACTTATGATGATACTTATTCTAAGATTGCAGAATTATATCTTTTGTGATTACATACATTTAATCACGTCATCATCATCAGCCTTTAACAATCCACTGCTGGACTAGGCCTCTCCTTTGAAAGGAGGAATTGGTCTACTATACCACACTGGCCAAACGGTTTGGTATAAGGTTTGTATCAAGTTTTCCTTATCCTTCAGTTCTCTGCATAATATGCTCCCTCTATCGGCTTTTACGACACCCATGGAATAATATGGGGTGGTGACATTCCGTCCACACGGACTTAAAATCACATATGTTCATATTAATTTTTGTTGAAGATTTTTTAGAATAAACTAATATTTAAGTTTAACATTAGGCATCTGTTTAATAGAAGCCTAATGAAGCTTCTTAAAAAGTCTTGTGACACAATCACCACAAATATGAACATAATATTATAAACATAGATTCATAGACATCTTAAATAGATACACATCGAACGCATGTACCTACCTTATATCCAGGTTAATATTTCAACTACGCATTCGCTTTTCCTCTTGGTTTCAATCGCGTTATTGTCTGTATCAGGGTTCCGGGTGTTACGAATATTACCATCCGCAAATGCGGAATATTCTAAATTGCATCAATCAATGCGGAGTTTTTACGGATGCAGAATCACATCAACAAGCAACTACTTGTAAAGAAAATGGGCGGAGCCAGAATGGCACTTGCTTCGCGTTCAGTAATTGCTAACTTCATTCGGTAACTGACGAATAGGAAGACGCTTATTATGAAACTTTATTTTTTAATATGAAACTCGAAGCCTAAAATTCTGCTGTGTCATAAGTAAAACTAAAAACTTCTGTAATTTGGTCTAAAATATGATTAAATAAATAAAAAGTTAAAATTAAATTGATTTTAATTTAATTAAGTTATTTTTCAAAATTTAAATAATTAATGTTTAAAATCCCAAAATCCGTATCCGCATCGGATCCGCATCGGATCCGCATTCGCATCGGATCCGCATGCACGGATGTGAACTTCTAATAATCCGCATTCGCGGATGTGAACTTCTAATAATCCGCACCCGCATCTGCATCCGCTGATGTCTAAATTTTTGCATCCGTAACAACCCTGGTCTGTACCTTCGCCTAGATCTGAAACCATCCTCAAGTTCAGAATTAAACCGACGATGTACAAAATATAAAATTCTGTTAAAATTTGGTTGTTTTCGCATATCAGCGCGTAGAAAAACGTGATTAAATTTCAGATTAAGATAATACTTATAAATTAAAACAGATATCTTTGTATGGACGCTCTATCGGAGCAACACTATTTTAGAACGAGGAAACTATTAAGTTAGTCTAATCAGGATTTAATTAAAATATCAAACGCATGTACTAAATTACATTCACAACAATGACTGGCTTTAACGATAATTACAAGGCTGGCACGTAGTTCTCAATACGAGCATACCACAATACGGAATGGACTGTGGTTACTGCCGGAATTATAGGCACTAAACAGGCCTGGATGTATTCATAAATCGCGTACCTCTCAAATCTGTGCTTAAGTAAAGTAAATATGGCCAGTGTTTGGTGTGTACCGTAATGAATAATCATATAGTAATTCTCACATTGATTTACTCATTTTAGTAAATAAAACATTGTATTATTGTACCATTTTCAAGCCAAACTTTCCATCTAAATAATTTTAATATTATTTTCATTAAACTTTTGTCATTGTTATCCTTTTATTATGCATATCCAGATAATACATAGACCGTTCCACAAAAAACTCTGCAGCAGAAACTCTTTCCTTAATTTTCATTCTCATTATAATTTCTTGTGGTGAGAAATGTACGCACTAATGCTCCCGGCTAGGTGTGTAAATCAAACGCAAATACGACTTTTAATTATCGTAGGCAATTGAATTGTTCAAGTAGTTTAGTGGCCGCTTACCTCGTTACCATGGCAACCGGCACGGTGCTCAAGTTCGCACTAAGCCACGCGTGGAGCGCCGCGTGCCATAAACAAGAGCTAAGCTATTATATCTACAAAGTCGTTACAACTACTCAAACCCGAACGTTTCAAGAGAGTAAGTAATATCAGTGTCGGTGCGGAACACGACTCGTGTGGGCGGCTGTTGGGAAAACAAATAGCCATGCTCCACGGTGTCCCTAAAGCACTCGTAATATTAATGGTCTCTGCATCCGGCCCAGTTCTCTAAGCATTGTCGACCCTCGCCGCGCTCTATTATTACAATACACCAAACAATCCGATTAGTAGTGTAGCCCCACTCCGTACGACCATTGCCATCTTAGAACATTGACACTTTATAAAGCACACTATCGCACGCTGTGGCTACATTTCCTTGCCGTCGTTAACTTACTTTCTTAGCACTTATACGCTTGTTTTGTACCGACGTAAAATCACAATAATGGATACATAACTATTGGGCGTTACGCGAGATACAATAGAGCAATGAATGCCAGCCTAACTGAAAATAAAATGTACGCAAGGTATAACAGTGGAATTTAGTGACAGCATACGGCGGTCTCCGGCCACTAACCCTCATTTTACGAGCGTGCGGGCACAAAGGTACATTAGCGAAACAACAGGAACTCGCGGCTCGTGAGTACGCCTCTAAGCCGCCGGAGCTCAGGGCCGGCGGATTATGATTTATGACCAGTTAATGCAAATCTATAGTTCGAAAGCCGAGGTTCAGTTTCGATGTCGCCGACGCGTCGTGTACGAGCGTCGAGCGCCAGCGGGGCCGCGCGGCGCGACTCTGCTTGACGGGTTAATACCACCGCGTCCGCATACCCGCTTATTGCACTCAATTTTCAACTTTAATTAAATTGCCCACACATTCGTCTACGCGAACTGCGTAATAACTAAATCACACTGTCAAAACAAAATAAACATACATCAATCGGCCACCGAAGTACCCGAAACCGGCGAGCATGTATGAAAAGAGTAATGAGTGTAGAGGAAGCGCGTGAGGTTTGTAAGAATAGGAGCAAGTGGCGTTCTGTTGTCTCTGCCTACCCCGACGGGAAAAAGGCGTGAGTATATGTATGTATGTCAATCGGCCACTCTTTGATTTACGATTAGAAATTTGCCTCAATTACCTCTTATGAAATAATTGAAGATAAGTATGAGATAGATAAGTTTTAATTAAACCAACATCGGCCAATAGTAATGACAAATAATTACAACCATAACTTTAGGATTCTGTTGAAGGCATTTGTGATATTTGTCTTATGGTTGTGTACAATGTATCTATCTATAGTAGACACATACTGGCCATCATCTACGATCTACGACATACCATTTAAGATAACATCTGATCCTTTATCTCCTAGCTTATGATTATAAACTACGTTTGATAATAAATTGACATAGAGCCTATGAAACAAATGTAGAGATAAAAATAAATTAGAAGATTAATCGACATTCAACATGAAAGCCCTTACTCGGCAAGACTGATGGAAGATAGATAAGAAGGCACGCAGTTGCATTAAGCATCCATCTCAATATAAACAACAGTCATCTTTATCATGCAGTTGCTGGTATGTAGAGGTTCAATATTGATTTCGCGATAATTATTCTACGCACGATTAATTCCTGTTCCACAGATGTATTTATTTTATTGTATTAGAGTCAATGATACGTATAAATATTGATGATGACTTCACTTACCGTAATGGTGTCATAGATGCCGTTCTGTTCGGAGCGTAAGGTGACGGTCGAGGTGACGGGCGGTACGGGCGGCGGAGCGGTGAGCGGCGCGGGCAGCGAGCGCGACGCACTCGGCGATAGCGGCAGTGGGTCGCCATTGCGCATCCAACTGCGGTGAATTTGCCAGCTCGTATCCGAAAATCGTGCTCTATCCTGTTAAAAATGGATGAAGTTTAGCATCCACCAAAGCTAAGATACACACATTTCTTCCGAATAATAAATGCTATGTTAGATATGCTGGCGAAACACAGTTTTACGTTAAATGTTTATTGCTGCTGTAAAATGTAAATATAATCATACTTGCTAGAACACGTACTTTGGCTAACCAATACATAAAACAGTTATACCTTGGTAAGTGATAGCTGTCTCGAATGGGTTATTGTAAGAACAGAAGTAAGTCTTTGGTCACGCCAGACACGCAGATATTGTCACCTAACTCGAGAAGCCTTGTCCGTTAACAAAAGCTTTCAAATCCGGGTTTGAAATTCGAAATCATAATCTCCTCTTGGAAATCTATTCAACCCAATTCAACCAAGACACGCAATTTCTCATGTCAAACCCACTGTAATTGCGGCCTAAAAAGAGGTCTAGTTACAAGCGAAACGAATTATGATTTTGTGATAAATTTATCACTTACACCAACTTGATTTATTGGATCCGACGAAAGACCAAATAGGATCTTGTTCAGCTAAAATATCAAAATCACATCGGCTAAAATATCACCAAGCAGAAATATCACGACTGCCCTTAAACAAACATACCGTAAAACGAGCTTCATTTCAATAACTTGAATTAAAGCCTAGAAGATATTTCAAATAGCAATATTGATGCATACAGAGATTAAAGTGTGGACGAGGGTCGGTACACAAAGTGATTGTTTTTATTATATTTACAGATCGGTTCCGGACAAATATGAGCGGTTCGTATTCTGATCACGTTCGAGGCGCCTCAGTTGGACATCTTTGTAATACAAACCTCACAGCTACAGGATATTGGCTATAACTAATCTAAAAAAGGCGTAAGACGTATCGCCGCCAGGTAACCTAATGACACACTACTGATGCTAGACGTCGAAGCCGTAGAGTTTCATGAGCTGCTATACATATACTACAATGGAGCTGACCTTGTTGTTTCATATTGAGCTATTTTAGTCATACTATACATGAATAACGATTAGGATTTGAAAAGGAGGCACCTACTTAAAATGGCAAACAAGTCCATTTGCTTTTTGAACGTTAACGCTGAGCTTAATACGCGTGTTAATGACAAAGGGATTGAGAAGCCTTCTGTTATTAAACTAGTTTATTACTTAAGTTGATTATCCAAAAGAAAGATTCCGATCAGCTTTGAGATATACAAGAAGTTAGAGAAATCATAATGATTACCTTTAAAATCAGATAGTCACACTCACAAAAGCAACGATAATGACGACGCACGTGTTGACTTAATGCCATGGTTTCAGAGTTTGATTTATGTAGCGGTACGTGGCAGACGCAGAGCAATCCCATCCACTTAATTGGGCTAAAATTGAATAATTATTGGTTCATAACTTTGGGAGGCGTCGTATCTTGTCTGAAACGAAAATAGTTACTGGGAATATTGATAAATTGCCCTCAAGTAGTATTTATGATATTTTAAAACATGTTTTACTGTTTTACTCGCCTGTCAATTTGTATCAACACGTACGAGTATCATTGAGACACGAAATTCTCAGAAGCAGCAACGCGCTCTGGATCTGTGCTCGATCAATATCAATAATAAGTGCACTAAGACAAAGTACATAGCATGAAGCGAACGTTGAGAGACTTCTAACTTTAACTTGAATATACGACTGTGACGCAATAAAGACGTGTTAATTACATTTCTAAATACAATTATTTAAAGAATATGGACAAGAAAATGAAGAAATGCCGTAAATAGCATGTTAAATAGAAATATCTCTACCCAAGTCGTGCATCACGCATTTATGTGCATTAGTAAAGTTTGTGTGTAAACGAGCTGCGTGCAACGAACACGATATAAAAATAACTACGATTATTTTTAAGAAACCCGTTGTTTCAAAAGATGCTGCGTACACGCAGGTGAGAGCAGAGAATATAGAGACGCTTTATTTCAAAATCTTTGCTCTATACGGAGTGAAAATAGCACATCGGATTAACTAGCTGATAGATAAGATAATAAACAGCCCACGTGTGTCGGTGCGAGTGTATGCAACGACGATGTACACCGGTACCCACACGCATGGACTTATGGAGTATGGAGCGGTGCGGAGCGTTGCGAGGCGTGGGCGCGTGCACTTAACATTTCGTTACTACTTTCGACACGTATCAGCCAGATAAGCCAACTGCAGGAATTAATAAAGTTATCCACGCCTCCAGTTAACCGGCCATCCGATCTTTATTTTAATTAAGTGCACGTTTCACACCTACCCATTACACGGTACAATTAATCACATAACTTCATATTACAATATGTATATCTAAACAGACATGATTAATGCTGGTCGTTATTTATTACAATAATAAGCTGTTTAATACTCGTGAAGAATTTAGGCTACACAAAGCTTAAACTTTGATCACCGTTTTTGATGAGATTAGCACATACTTATGGAGTAACTGACTCCATATTTTATAATAAAATATAACGCCTCATTAGCTTAGTTTAGATAATAATGTAAATATTAAAAAAACGAGGAAGTGGCACAATAGTATTACATTTATATTGGCAAAGGGCCAAAACTAACTAAATTTGTTTTGTTATTTATTGATATTTATAACAGCAGCTGCTTATACGAGAAACGATTCCTTAGCTTGCATTTGCATTCTAAGTATTGGTACGTATGGACAAATGTTTGCTTGGCTTCTTTCTTCGGAGAAATCGTAAGTAGTATTACGTGGGTATTAGAAATGGTTAAAAATTTTAAGTGACTGAGTTGTCGCCCACGCTTCGAGTACAGTAAAGGAAGATTGCGTTGATCGATAATAGAGAAGAAATTCTATTTGAATATGAATTGAAATACGTACTGAGAACACGTAATAGATTACTGACACTAAAACCCATTTGGTTGTAGTGCAATAAATACCATCTTCTATCACACAGCATAAACTTCATTGTTGTTGGCGTTAGAAGTTATCAATTTACCGATATTCAAAAACATTTCTGTAGTACGAGGAGTTGTCAACTCAAAAAGCATTTCCCATTTAAATATCATAAGCTCATGGCATGTTTAATCTGTTTAAGAAGTTTCAAAACCAATAAAATATCAAAGCTTTTATTTTGTTTACATTTAGATCAACGTAACTTTAGATAACTAATCGCACGATATATTATATAATTATTCTTGTATTCTGTTCACCTATGATTATATATTACATATTGGGCTCCCGGTTAGACTAGAAAGCGTGACTTCAAAAGCGAGGGTCTTCGATCGCAACCGGTACAAATCCAGGCTGATGATGAGCTATGGAGTATTAATAATGTGCTAGCATTTCAGTACAAACCCAGTGATCACTATCTTTCAACATGTAAAATTCTAGTTTGCCACCAGACCAGGAAATGCATTACACTGCCATAATTCTAATAACCAATATCGATTTGTTTCCAATATCGTATATCTAAAATAACTCAGTTTACGGTAACAAATTGGCAGTGAAGTTAAACTTGCCGGTATAATATGCTCAGTTTTACGATATTAGAATTTCAAATTAGACTAAACATGAACAAATTAAAGTGACCGAAGCACGTCCGAAGCGAAGTTAATATCCATAATGCTAAACAAGTATTTTTTTATGTTTCAGGCAAATATTGTATTATTCAAGAGGGATTATTTTTAATTTACATCGTAGAAAAATTATGTGCTTGCTCTTTGCTTTGAATTTTAAATAACATAGTAAGTAGGTACCCATTGAGATAATATTCACTACGTATTTTTTATTGTAATTTAGTATCCGTTGTTTAAAGTTCGCAATATAAAAGCGTGCTCTTATTAGTGGCGCGCCAATCAATTACAACCTTTATTTGTGAAAATCTGGTGAAAACCGGATAAAAATCCATTTTTGAGTGTAGCGCGGACTGACAGGTAGGCAGATCCAGTGGGTGCTTGGTTTAATAATACGAAAGGATGTAAGCATTAAACAAATAATTCGCTATTTCTTTGAATATCTCTACTTACAGACAAATAAAGACACAAAATTATTCCTATGTAATATCGGTCTGTGGATATAAAATTCTTGCGTTATTGCCTGACTGACAGAGAAGCTTCAGCCAAAACATTTAGGCACACGGTGCTGAAATTTGGCATGTATGTGCCTTTGGGACTGTAGGGGTGCACTAAGAAGGGGTTTCCCAAAATTCCCACGGGTTCAGGCAGAAACAGTTAAATTACTTAATACAAAATAAACCTTTAATGTAAGTAGTTATTATATATAGTAGCTAGTTGAACATCGTTAAAGAAAAATAAGACATAAAGAGATTTACTATTATAAATTGTTATTTGTGTATTTACACTTTCTGCTAACATCGTATGAAAATGTATTGTTACGATGCAAGCAACTCGCTCTATGATAATAAAATAAATAGAGCTGCCGAGGTTCTTATCGATTGCAATAAATAAAGGTAATATTATTGTTACATTAAATACATTATGACACGGTAACGACGTGCTTAATAAAATATACAACCAACTTTGAATACAAATATTGTCGGATTTATAATCTAAATCTCTCAGCTAATACTTATTTCGTGTAACGATGCTTAAGTTTTCTGAAAGATTTAGCTTAATACTTTTAAAAGAATATGTTGTACATGAGTTGAAGACAAAACAGGTAAACAATTAGGTACGTTATGTAAGTGCGATATCAATGCAAATGGCAGGCCAAGGACAAACGGTCGAGCACATTAGCAGTGCGATTACGTGCGCTGATTGCACTGTTCCACATACAGCGCACTTCTCGATCTCTACGGGCATGCTCCTTTTATCCGTTATGCCATCTTCGACCTCTGTCTAGTACCTCAGGTCGGACAAAGCCCATTAGAGTGTTGCAGCTTCCTATCCGTATCCGCGCTCGGCGCACTCGTGTACAATAGCCATTAATCCGGGCCACAGCACATAACTACATTTGCAAGTGTGTCCATACTACTTGTTTTATTAACGTTTGGCATTGAGGCGGCTTTAAACATCTGTATAAATAGATTCCAGTATATACGCTTATGCAGCCATCATGCTCATGAGATCATTGAAATGGCTATTAGGCATAGCATTAGCATTACTAAGATCGCAGTTAACAAAAAACTAAACACGGACGAATAAGGCATACAATTTTCACAGAAGGTTATTATAAAAGTTATTTTTGCTGTTGGTTTCCAGTCACTGATTTCGCTGGCAACAGGCAAAAAATCGTCTCTCATTAGAATAATTAAGATGTAGAGGCGAAAACATAAGATATTTAATAATATACACAACCTTCCTTGTTGTTTGTTGTAGATGAGATTCAATCATTTTTATCTGATGACGTTATCATGTCTCACCTCGATCAAAGGTGAGCAATTTTACTCAAAGATGGTTGGTTTATAAAAACTTCAGTATAAACTGATTGCTGCTGTTTATTATTGTAAAGTAGGTACGGTAAGTAGGTATATGAGTGCTGTATTGATAAATGAGTACCTATGATATAAAACGATATGCGTATAGCGCAGTGTAGTTTAGGTCGGAAGCCAGAAATTCGAAGAATTGAATGCTAAGTGGCTAAACTAAGCGGAGCAATGCGTCGCCGCGGCCTCCGTTTGATAAGATAACCTTGCCTTTCAATTTGCTTTGCTAAAGCGTGTACCAACTGCTAGTCTAGAAAAACACGCAGTACAACGCTTATCATTTATTGACCATCTAATTTTAAACAGCTTGTGTAACTCGCCGCACGACTACTTCAATACATGCTTCCGATCCACTATCGTTACATTCGTTATCAATAAAGAATGAGGTCTTTTGTTATGTAAACGTACACAATGTGCAGAATTGAGTTCTATAATAATGCTATATTGTAAATGAATCTCGCCTGTAACTTATAATGTCAGTCATAAATGTAAGTGCACTTTAAAGCGATATCTGCAATGTTATGGAGACGTGAGACATGGGTCTATTAAGTACCTCGTGCTCAAAGGGATCGTCTGTGCGGGGAACCTGTTTCTGTTTATCTGCGCTGAACGACAGTCTCCTCTTGAACAACTTCATCTTACACCGGCGAGGGTAGACGTCGCCGTCGTGTTATCCTGATAATGTTATCACTTTTCGTTTCAGATGCGTACTTAAATTATTGCATATAAACTAAGACTGTCACGAAACAACGCGAAGGTAGAGATTTGGAACGAATTCTCTTTGAGTATCAAAGACAATTGTCATCACTTTAGCACTTTGTCGAGTTGAGCGCGATTTTAGTGAAAAATCGCGCGAACTGCGTATTTTGGCGCCATGTAAGAGCGCGCTGATAGGCGGTGGTGCGTTGGTGCGTCGGTGTCAACAGCGCATGTCCGTGGGTGGTTGCGGTGTGCGGCCGGCCCGCGCTCGCGTCGCGCACTGTCCGCGCGCTCGCCGCTCGCCGCTCGCCCGCCCGCGCCTCCACGCTGCCGCAGCACAACGTCACCGTCACGACACACCGCCACCGCCGCTACCGCCGCCGCCTCACGCGTCAACCCGCCCCCGAAACATTTCACATTTATCACCATCAATACCCATTAAGTCCCTTTAATATAACTATAATCGCTTGTCATCGCCGACGATCCACGCTGTAAACCGAACTATCTGTGACTCTTATACAAAGGTAAAGAGGTAGGTAGAACAGATATAACACGTTCTCTTTATAAAGATGTTTATCGCTTGCTAATTTATTATCAGTATTCTTCTAGATAGAGTCTTATCATAAACTGACCTACAAAATGTACCTACGTATAATAATTATACGCATCTAATTTCAGTTTATCTCTATGGTAGTGAATTGCTTGAAACGTAGAGAAACAGCTTCCGTTGTTGTTATAAACAATGTCCGAAAATAGTAACGGTTAAGCTTGTTCTGTTTGACACATGTCAATTACTAGGAAAATACTAGCACTGTGAGGAAGTTATGAGTTTAGAGAAATATAAATTATTACTAGCATGAGTCGTGTTTGGCTCGGTGATCGAGGTTTAGCTTTGACAGCCAATATAGGTATCAATATGGTCAACACTTGTCGGGATTCAAATCTGTCATAAACATTCGCTTGAAGATATGTAGATATAAAATGGTAGGTAAATTCACATTTTATAATAAGTACTTATATTTCCTAAGTATTCTTAATTGAAAGCGTCATCGTTCATCAGGGGACGTGCAGGTGGCGTTTCTTGAAAAAACATCTTCAATTTTCAATCATTACAATAGTAAAAGTTTGCGAAGGACAAGCAGATTTTCTTTCTAAGAAACTTATTTATTATAAACAAAAGCATAGGATATATGCCTATATGTAGTCAGTCACACCAAAATAACCGATTTAAATTAAATACTGATTGGATTATAATGACACTTAATATCTATTGCTATTAACAGAAAAAAAAACACTAAAAGATAATTTAGAATTTTAGTTCCTTAACTAGATCAACTATAGCTAAGTCGTATGTACTTATGTATCGTATTATTTATTGCTATTTGACTGTTCATTTTAGATTTATTTATTAAAATAAAATGTTGTTAGTGAAGGAGTACACTTTTCATATCCTTATATGAAACTTACTGTATAAATTATTGTAGTATTATATTCTTTATTGGAAATCCTGAACAAATAAAATAATAAAAGGTGACATCTCGATCAAATAACTCAACTTCGTTTAAACCCTTACCCATCTTAACAGCTAGTTTAAATGAAAATACCACAGATAATGTATTTATAATGAGTATAAATCGCGCACAATATAAATAAGCATTATTGTTGAAGTTATGACATAGAGTCTGAGGCTAATTGGCATTCAGCGCAACTGCAAATATTTCAGTATCAAACGACAAATAATACTTAATTGATTTCAAGAGAGCGGCCTCAACGGTCCGCAATTTATTTCACTTATAATTTAACAGTACCAATGGCATATAAAACGATTTGGAATTGCCTGCTCGATGTACAATTTATTTTATGCTAAAATATTGTGTGTACTTTAGTCCTATTTGCATATTAAGAAGCTGTGGAACTGCCAAGCGGCGAGAAGTAGTGAAAAGATTTATCTTTCAATAAATGCTGACTGTCTGACACATGTACGAAAGAAAGTACCACTTTCTATAGGTATATTAACCTTATTTTCGTAATGTATACTCACATTTGGATTTTTCGTTTCGCACAGTGAATTGATGATATTGTGTCGCATTTACAATCATTAATGATAATAAGTAGGTCTAGTTATAATTATTTCTTTACTTTTTTAGTTTAGATTGTGTATGATTAATATGAATATTATATTTATACCTATAGCTTTTGCCCGCTGCTTCGCACGCGGCAAATTCGCTTAGATACAATGTTTTGTACCAACTCCCCTAAACTCCTCAAGGAACAAACATGCCAAATTTCACCTTGTTGCGCCCAGTAATTTCGGCTGTAATATGTCTGTCAGTCAGTCAATAACGCAAGGATTTTTTGAAGTGATCCCATTGAAAAAATAAAAGATTATAAGTACACAAACTCTGAATCCCTTTTCTATACTCATAGGGGAAGAATTTCCAAAATAAATGTCTTTGTGTACGCTAACGTCATTTGCATCCAATAAACAAAGTATGAAATTAATCTCTTGAAGTGCTAAAAGGGTTAAATACGAATTCTGACTCGCCTTTTTATCCACTTAGGCTAAGAATTTCCAAAAACACGTTATTAGTGTCCACAAACTTAATTTGAGGAACCAATATACAAAGTTTAAAGTTAATCCATTGAAGGAATCAAAAGTTTCATACAAACTCTGACAAACTGTTTTACCCCCTTAGGGGAGGAATCCCTTAAGGGGCTTAAGGGAGGAATTATTTCCAAAAATCCTCTCTTAGTGTGCCCCTACGCACTTCAAGGCATATACGTGCCAAATTTCACCTACTTGCGCTCAGTACTTAGTTTCGGCTGTAGCGTGTCTGTCAGTCAGTCAGTAACGCAAGGATTTTATATATACAGATGTATACACACAATTTTTTCTTATTATTTTATTATATTTCGCTTTCATTAAATAATATACTTCAAACAAGGAACTACCTAAGAAATCGCAAAACCACTAGTTTTAAGGCGTTTATTGTAATTTGTTCATTTATTGGTGTACAAAAAATTATTGATCTATCTGTCTATATATCTGTAATATAAACTTAAAAACCGGGATTTTACTCGGGGTTCAAGTATGTATTCATGATTCAAGTATGGATGACGAAAAACTGACCAAGAAGTTATTATACCTAAGTCAAGTGTGAATGGAACAGAAGGAAGGGGAGGACCTAGATGCACGTTCACTGCCCAGATTGGAGACATCCTAAAAAAAGGACAGGTTAGAAGTACCGTTAACCGAAGAGCATGCATGAGACATTTGATGGGAGTGAATGAAGCAAGAGAGATATGTTAGGATCGTTGCAAATGGCGTTCCGTAGTCTCTGCCTACCCCTCCAGGAAACTAGGAAACGCGTCTATGTATGTATGTCAAGTATGTCATACCAATGTAGACTTACACAAGTGCGAATTGTTCTCATCAGAAAATCTATTGTTACTACTATACGTTTAATTCATTATTACACCTGTCTCCAGTTATATTTAGACAAATCGAATGTGTAAGCGACTGCGAAATTAAAGATCAAGGGTCCTAGTTTTTATTACCTACAAGATTTTAATTATGGTAGACGATGTGCAATTAAATTTGCTATCGTAAGGTGTGAAATGCTATATAGTATACATATGTCAACACTAAATAGTAATAGTATTTTTGAATTTTCTATTCCTTTGGTTACAACCAAATTATTCAATAAATAATGTTTTATTAATAATTAGCTGTTCCTCGCGTTTTCACCCGCATTATTTTCGATAACTCGAAATCCGCCTATATGTCGTCTTCCATCTTCCAATGAAAGCCCTATTAGGTATAATTAGTTCACCCATTCCAGATTACCCCGGACAAACAAAAAGACAGACCGACAGACAAACATAAAACATATTTAATATGACTTGCTAACATGTAACAAACTATTATACTTATACGTGTACCTGTCTTTTCGATTAATAAATACATAAATTATTGCTTTATAAATAATGAAGTAATGAGTCGGTAAAATTTATATTATCAATTTGATAGGTTTTTTAAACTTTACAACTATTTTTATGTTTTCTATATTTTATCTTGATCAGTAGTTTATGATAAAGATATCGACTCATCCGCAGAACAAAGTCCGATCTGCATGGATCGCAATTTTCAGTAGAGGCTGTCAAAGTTCTTGACTTGAATAATTCCTTATAACTCTTATAACGAGAGAATTAAAATTATGATTTTTTGTTATGTTATAATTACAGCCCAGCCTAATTAAATGCCCTAAAGTGTATATTTCTAGTCCTTTTATTTGTACGAGATAGTGAGTTACATATCAACTTAGGACGTTTTATGGCGGAAGAGCGAGCGTCCGTGGTAAACATCGTGTGTTGTTTTGCGGAAACGTTCGATTTAAAAGACGTTCTATGTTAACAAGGGTTGTTTTTTTGTTGGAATTTTTCATCCTTTAAGAGTCCTTTGTGAATAATATAAAATAGAAAATTAAATACAATGTCATTTTTTTTATTTAAAAGTCTTAAAATAGTTGACAGAACCTTAGACGGCAACGATTAGACTTCTAGCATTAATGAGTAATTATAATTTTACTAACTAGTCACGTCGTATAATAGGCGGAGTAATTATATTTACTTATTTAAAAATAAATAAACTGTGTAAGTATGTTCTTATATTTATTTAACTTTACGTATAATCGTCTATACTTATTTAAAAGTAATCAAATTGTACGTATATATAGAACAATTAATAGTCATAAACGACAAATTTTATCACAAAATTGCAACTGCGTACCTTTCTACACTGGGGTTCGGGCTTCACGAGAAGTCACAAACTTATTTTGTAAGGACGTACTTATCATCACCTAAACCGAAAGACATCCTCTGCTGGACTTGGCCTCCCCAAAGGCTGTCCACACAACTCCAATGATGAGCCGCCTGAATGCCACAGCTTCCTGCGATCTTAACCAAATATCTTCTTCTTTATAATATTATACACAGTGAAAAAAGACCCGTCACCAAGCCGAAGTTAAGCTACACATCATGCTAAGTCATACTTAGCAAAACAATACCTGGGAAACGATTTTTTTCGTAGACACATTTTATAAGCCGCTATGTAAAGTATGCGCATGTAATTCTCGAGATACTTAACTATCCAAGGGTGCACAGGACATAATTACATTATATAGAACAAATTGGTGCGTAAAATGCATAGATTCTGAACCTAATTAAAAATAAATATAATAACTTTGAGCCTCAATATCTCCTGAAGCAGTAATTTCTCAGGTATAGTGCAAGTAAAGAATGTTTGTAATGATGAAATGGGATTTAAACTTTCATTAAGGGTCTTTTTATACCCCCTATAAGAATAACAACAATCTTACATCGTTTTTACCTAGACATGGGTCATCATCATCATCATCATCATCAGCCTATATCAGTCCACTGCTGGACGTAGGCCTCCCCTATGGCGCGCCAATGAGCTCGGTCTTCAGCTTTCCTCATCCAATCCCTGCCCGCTGCCTTTCGAATATCATCGCCCCACCTAGCTACAGGACGCCCTACACTACGTTTGCCGAGACGCGGTCGCCACTCAAGAACCTGACCGCTCCAGCGATCATCGGTTCTGCGGCATATATGACCTGCCCACTGCCACTTCAGCTTACTTATTCGCTGAGCTATGTCGGTTACTTTAGTTCTCTGCCGAATGATTTCGTTCCGGATACGATCCCTAAGAGAAACTCCGAGCATAGCTCTTTCCATAGCTCGCTGAGCAACCTTGAATTGGTGGACAAGTCGTACCGTGAGTGGCCACGTCTCAGCCCCGTAGGTCATTACGGGTAGAACGCACTGATTGAAGACTTTTGTTTTCAAACTTTGTGGTATGGGCGACGAGAAGACCCGACGAAGTTTCCCAAATGCTGCCCAGCCCAGTTGTATCCGCCTCTTGACTTCCTTATCGAAGTTGTTTCTACCTAATTGTATGATCTGTCCTAGGTATGTGTATTCGGAAACAACCTCGATGGAGACTCCATTTACGTCGACTGGTTCCGGATTGACATGCTTGTTGATCATAATTTTTGTCTTGTCAGAGTTCATGGACATGGGTGCACAATATTTATAAATAATAGTAAAATACATCTAACAAAATTTAAAATCGAGTACTCATACTCATATCAGTACTTAACTAGGCTGTCCTGTCAAATGTTATTAGACTACTAAGCAGAGCCTGGGTTCTAAGACAAAAAGTTTTGGCTGCAACCCTGGTAACGTTAAGATCATAATAATGATACATTTCAGTACTTACTCTGAAGAACTTGTGAGCAGTACAAGTCCATTAGGTCTTTATATTATATATATTTTTTTAAACACAGTTTTTATTACGTCATCGATAACGATCTTGTGCCTTTCAAGCCGGGACCGCCTGCCCTTCCTTTAAAGTGACACTTTTATCCTCTCTCCTCCATGCATACATACATATCTCATCCATGCAGTCTATCAACAACATAATAATGTAATAATATGTATCTCAAAAGGAGTTAAAACAGCAAGAGTGTTAATAAATAGTTTAGCATACTTCAATTTTCTCGCAGTGCCTGTCACTGGGAGCTTGTAGTAAATGGCAGACTACTTAAAAGTATGACTTAGTTTTTTTATTATCAGAGCTTAATATTATATCGCATGTCGAATGAACATGTATGTATTTACAAAAAAGAGTAAATTTCTAGTAAGCATAATACACATTTGGCTTATTTTGTAACTAGATGATGTTGTGTGCATGTCGCAGACTATTTTTATCATTATTTATTAGTAAGAAACAGCATGGGTGTTAGTACTGAAACTAACTTGGTAACTAGACCTGTAACCTGTGTTTACACTTCTAACTGAGCTGTATTAACGATGAATTTGCAAAACTTAATGGATTTCCAAAGAAAATGAACTAGGTTGATTACTGTAGACACCTTCGGTAGACTAAACAGACATGATATTCGGTTTTGAGCTATTACAGATTCCTTTATTTTCTTTGTCCCGTCATTTTTGTATAGAATTTCTTCTCATATATCAAATTCACGACTGGTTCCTTTGTACCAGAAAGCAAGGACGATTCATGCCAGTTTATCCTTCATTCGTAACTAAAATATAAAAATTCTTTTGCATAAATATTTTTGACAAACTATTTTTAAGCGTTCTTTGAAACAATAAATTTTGCGATAAATTTAACTAATTTCTATTAAAAAATCTTTATAATTAGAGATTTTTTTAATTGAACAACGTCCTAATTGATTCAACGTTTCGAATAACAACGTCCCATCTTAACATTGAACCCACAAATTGTTTCACAGACTCCGGCGAAAACTGTCCTTTTTTAACCTCAGACGCTAAAATCTTCAATAATGTTCGTAAAAAAACGTCTTAATAATCCATAAGGCCTCTACTTTTTGTTGCTCAATATTGCAGAAAAATCGATTACTCTGTGAATATTAATTACGGTAATCGTCTTTTTGCGCCAAAGTTGCGTTTCTGAACAACTCCATCGAAAAACGTTCTAAATAATCATCGTGCGCTGTTAACTATGAACTGAGTTAAAAAGTAATAAATTTAATAATCTGTGAAATTTAGGAACTTAAAGTTGTATATAGTGAAGTTGTATTTGTAAAACATCGTCACTTACCAGAATTGAAATCTTCATTTGGAAACGCGGTATGTAAGTTTGAAAACGCCGAACTAAGATCAGGCTCTTTTGCATCTACTTAAATCATATATTTAGTATTTTGCGAGATCCTGATATTTTTAAAAGTATCTCTTTTTATTTAAAATTCTGAATAAATTTTTTTTTTTTTAATATAATGTAAATGAAGTACAGAACACGAAAACGCCCCAATTTTCTTCTTCTTCCAATGAACATCGGCCGAACTGCTGATCGATCGCGGCGCTCGTGCCACCCGTACTCCCCGTGTCCCGTCCCATGTATACATCGTGCGTTGTTGCACGGAACAAATATCAGATGAAACGTTATTCAATTCTATATCTCCTAAAGTAAATAAGATACGAAAATTCTAAAAACACAGTTTTGTAGAGTTTGTATTCCTTATCCCATTTTGCTATTTAACATGATTTTGGTCTATGGTCACATGGAGCTCTATTCTACGGATAGGTCGATATAGAGTAGATAAATATTAGAAATACTCTAATTCGAGATCAGAATATTGCTAAGAAATGTTATCATGATTTCAGAAATTGCTGTCACCCGCATAACTACAATTTTGTAATAATCAAACTATCTCATCAAAATATAAATTTAGTTTTACAGATATCTAAGTTGCTGTAGCACACATAAAGAGTATTTTTTTTAATTATATGAAATAAAGTATTGCCATTACAAAATAAATATCGACACATTGACCTAGAAACGAACTTCATTGCAGTATTTTAAAATTCGAACAGGCTCATTTGTTTTATCCCTACCCGCATTGGACACATAATCCCAAAAAAATGTGCTTGTAACGGCCGTCCGTGTTTGTACAAAAATCAAACAGGAAGATGTATGTAGAGTGGGGAATGTAGCGCTAGTGTGAACCTGTTAATATTTGATTTGTCGTTAGAGCTCTCTAAATCCTTGGTCTGAGCTTCTCACACGCTCCGCTAACAATTTCCATCTTTAACTCCCATAAAACTTCGACTGCAGCGGGCTTTGCACATTCGTGCACTTTTGTTTCTCGCTTTTCGCGAAATGAAATATAGTTCTTCGCTGTACTCCATATTTAATTTTATTGCGACTGTGTTTACCGTTCAACCGAACAAAGTCTAAGCGTAGTATTCTGAACACTCATTCGAACATAACAAATCAGTGCATAGCCTCTTCACCGAAAATTTGCCAAATGGCGTGAAAATAAGCGGTGTAACGGCGTGAGCCACGTTTTGACCCGTCCTCAGTCGTGCCACTTTCTTGTTCACGTCCCATAATCATAATGGGGAGTAATATCAGCAATTTCCAGCTCCAAAGAGGCCCTTATGCCAACCATATCTCGCAGCTCGTATCCATCACGATACGTCGAGAGATAAATGCGCGAAAGTTAACGATCGAACCCTTTGATGATACCATCGAAAATAATTACAGCGAATAATTACAACATGCCGTACACGGCCTCATTTGACGATAAAACGACACCATTTTAATATTACTACGGTTATATAATTTCAATAGGGACTGATAAGGTGTTTTATGTTATGTGTCTTCAAATAAGGAGGTAGCTAGCTACAGTATCTTTATGCTATACGGTAAATCAAAAGAGTTTCTGCAACACATACCTAAGTAATAACTTATTGAAACGAGGGCTGAATACTTACAGAGTTTTGTACTTGAGCCAATATCTGCGCCGTATTGGCGGAGTCAGTGAGCTCAACGGCTCCGGCCACCTGAAACAAACATTTCTCGTGCTACATTAAGTGGGTCAATTGTTCCCGAGGGACTGTAGTATGTGTGTGCAGTCTCCGCCCGGACCATCGCCAATGTCACTGTTTCATTTAGCCCACTGTATTGTTTTTGCGTTCAAACTTGGGAATAACCTTGAACGATAAACATATCAAATATGTACCTATTTCAAATATATTACCTACCTATATGCCATTTAGGATTGAAAAAAGTTAAGCACGAGCAAAAGATCGTGAGATTGTGCGTCGGGCCGAGGTCAAATAGGCAAAAACAATATGCAGTCTAAAGCACGTATAGGCAATAGAAAGAACTGCCTACGCCGCCGCGACCGGCGCATCGACCTTGTGCTGGAACATATTCGCGACTACGATTTGCCTTGCCAAAACTTCACACACATCATATACGCATATTACGCGCACGCAACGTAATTTACTTCCAGAAATAACTTTTAATCTTGAAGTTTAATAGTAAATAAGAAAATACACGGTATGTTGTTGAGCTTTTTCGTTAAATTTACATAATCAGGCTAAACTAAAAACTATTCGAGCTCGAAACTCCCCTTGCTTAGTTCCCTGTGGAACATAAAATATCGTTAAATGTAACAAGATAAGACAATAGCTCGTTCCGGCGGAACAATACTTCGTCTGCTAGGGAAAACGTTACCTATTCATGAATCTGAAATTACTCAAAGTTACCTGTGTGCATGGCAGTAAAGCCAAGTGAAAGTGGTAAATAGTTCATAAATGGATGTAAAAGCTGGTTTACTTGTTTTGGTGTATTACTGGCGCGAATCAAAAGGCCCCGAGGGAGTAATTTGTGGTTATTGTCTGCTAAAGCGATATCTCCGCATTTGTCACGGGACTGTGAAACGTGCCCTATGGATTGCATTGTGAAAGATATTGCGTCTTTCCATCAACATTTCACACTTGAAATATATTCTCACATCAACTTGTTACATTCTCTTGTAAATTATTGTGAGTCTTCACGATTAAGTACCTACTTATAATTTTCTTCATGGTTGGCAAGATATTTCCATATAAGTTGATAATAGCAAATGCAATGCAGGCTCTCAAATGATAGCTATGTAGGTATAGTGAGAAATGCATAACTTATGCCAAACGTTTTATAATTGGCTTATTATCGTAATAGGTACCTATTTACTAAAGATATAGATAAACTTATAGATTTGATAGTAGGTACAGTCCTTAATATGATTATTTATACGGTAGATATGAATCAGGTTTGTTTTCGGTCGATAAACATACTAGGTATATTAAAATGTAGGTAATGTATATTCATTAGAAATAATATTGGAAGGAAACAAAGGTTACGTAACAAAAGCAATATTTTATGACTGTTTGTGCGAATGAGATTGTAAGCTTCAAGATTTAGATGGAAGTCTTGACGAGTTACGAGTCATTGAACAATAACAGTCATTGCGCAAAACTAGGAACCTATGTAACATGACATAAAGTGAGTAAAACTTTACAGCTTCGGTAAACATATAACAACTGTTCACAGTGTGTTTTAACTGCGGTGTTACAACGACAACGCGCGACATGTACAGTCCACACTGAATTATAATAATTTCTTTAATTGTTTTCCGTGAAAACGCATCGGCGGATAGTGATGTAATGATGGATGGTGCAATGAAAACTTCATGTAACACTTAAAATTTACAAAGTATGCGGAGAAATCAACGATGAAAGTACAGGGATGCGCACTTGACAACACAATCTACGAACATACTCAACACTGAGCGTGCCGCCGACGCAATTATAAAACTCATCTTCAAAACTGATATCGTCTCCATTGTTCAAAGAATGGATAAAAAATTACTCCTTTGCAGGAACAATTTTTCACTTGTCAAACTTTAAATAAACTTTCCCAGCGCTGTTTACAGTTATTTAAAATTTACATGGTTGATAATTCCCTCATTATTATTGCAACTTTCATGAAAAATAATCATCGCATATTTCATGATTTGAAAATATCTGGCATTATGTATAATAAAGTAGCAAGTAGGGAAGTATTCTGCCGAAAAAGAAATAAGGTTACATGAAAACATCACTCGTCCATAATAAGGATAGAGATCGCACGTGAGCTCGTAAACATTTGGAGTTTTTGTTTTATTTCTGCAGGGAACTTTTATTCAACAAAATAAGGGATAAGAATTTTTTGTGCCTCCGCGACCACGACCGTTGCAAGCCGGTAGAAACGTAGGAGAATAACAGAGCTATTTATGCCTTTAAATAAGTCAATTATTGCGACTAAGACCCGTTAAATAATATTGTATGAGTGATAAGAATGTTGATTAAGAAACTAGAAATTATTTTCTTGTAGTCAACACTGATTCGAAACGATACTGAAAGATGAATATTCAAGAAAATAAATCACAAAATTGCAATTCGGTATAAAATTCCGGCGTGTGTTCAGCACAACAATAGAAAACGTTAAACAGTCGTGAGTCTCTGATAAATCGTAGTTTATTTGCATTTTATTTGCACCGCATTTCGTATCGATTCACTGTAATACCAAATTATCTTACACGTGGAAAACATTAAGAAAGAAAAACATGAAAAAGGTGGGAGCGAGACTGACGTTTTATAGCGAAAGCAAAATTATACGTACGTGGTAATTTTGCGGTTACCTTAATATATAGATACTTACTTATTCGTAAAACAAACAGGCACGCTGTAAGCAATATTATCTTTATTTTAAAGGTTTCATAAAGTTATTAGGTGTAGCTAAATAAGTACATAACTTGCAAAAACCTTCTATCATATCCATCAGCAGCATATTAATTGACAATAATTTGTTTATTTTCAATAGTTCTGCTACTGTAACTATCTCCTTCAGCCAGTACAACTAGGTACCTATTTTGCTGAAAGGTATACCTAATATGTTACAATGTTAAGTGAACAAGCCACATACGTACATATGTTCACAAGGGCTTCCGTACTTAAAATAGCTTCTTGACCCTTTCACTAGTCACGATAGGGTTAATTTCCTTTGAGCCAGCGGCTAACCCATCGCCATTACTTTCCATTAGCCAAAGAAATTCATTACTTATGCTGTAAGTAACGTGGAAGGCGGTCGCGTTGGCCATTCCTGTGTAAGTTATAACCTCCCATCGGTCACCACACTAGGTTATTTTTCACTCGCGCTACTAATGAGATTCTCTCACGACGGACGCACTCCATATTCGTTACGCTCATTGTTACACGGTCCTACGTTTAAATTTAACAAAGATTGTATTGCAACAATAAAATGTAGTGCCCAGCAATGGGAATAACTATTTCTCAACAAAGGCAGGCTAATGATACATAATAGAGACAATTTGCCTTATTGGTATCATTAAACGAATGGCGCGTGTGCCGCCAAAATAACGTTTTGAAACTAGTACACATATTATATTATACAATGTTTGTTTTGATTGAGCAAAATATAGGTAATCAAAAAGAATACGAGAAAGGTGTGTTAATGCAATTGTAAGTTATACATTTCAGTAGGCGCATTGCTGTAAAAATAAAGCTGAGCACCTGCACTCGTCTCGCAGGAGCGAACGGGCGCGCGGTTGTGTTGCTTGATCGACTCCAGAACCACACTTACCCACGTTTATTAGGTCGATCAGGAAATGGCGAAGTAATACAGTTTATTTTCATTCGACGCTTTCAGATGTTCTGAGGTAACGCACGAACCATTCAAAATTAGATCCCTATTGACGAATGATGAATCAAAGAGTTGCCATCAATAGGAATGTCGATTGTAAAGAAAAGGGATTCGGAGTTACGAGTACCTTTGATGTTACTTTATGGAACAAATCTGAGAGAGTCGTGTGACGTTTATGTATATTATCATTTGCACATAAAATTTGTGTACGGTATCGATATTTACAGTTTTGTTTTGCGTCACGATATATCAATCAGAGGCATACAGTATCAGTTTAAAATATAGCTGGAGTGTAATAACATCAGTCACGTGATGGTATTTATGGTAGGGCTGTAATTTCGAGTGTTTACTGGTGGGCAAGGGTGTCCTATTACCGGCGTGCGTCAGTAAAGCCGCAATTTGTAAGCATGCTGTTATTAATTACGCGGCGCGGTGGTCCCGTCTCTGACCACTGTTACGCTCCTCTGACAAACCAATTTCGAAACACGTTTATAAACTTAGTGATCAAAACTCCATACATTGTTGCACGTTTTCACGACAACGGTGTGTATATTTATGTCGTTATTTGTTAATTTAATTAGATTACAGACCTAGTGGTCATGGTTTCCGATGTCGGACATGCTAAGTAATTGCTGTTGGCAAAACTGAAGTAATTTGGCAATATTTGCATAAATATATACCTGCATCAGATACAAAATAACCTAATTGTGTAGGTATTTATTGTAAAGATAAATAAAATATAAACTGTTTGTTGCAAATGGTTTTTATCCTATTCCCTATCTATTACTAAACCAACAACGTCAACAACAGTAACCTACTTTCTCAATGGACTTTTACGACTAGTGCTGGGCAGCAGCAAACAATATTCATACAAATAAATAAAATTGAAGTATCGGTAGGTACGTACTTACTACATAATATGAAATTACAGCTTTTCATTGAATGCATATTAAAGTATAACAAAATATGTTTTATTTTTGTGTCTGTCTTTGTCGATTTATGAAAGTATCTATCAGTTTCTTTATTTCAGCTCGAAAAAGTTTGGGCTGATTTTGCACGGGTTTTTCACTTACTATAATCACATTCAAATTAGTCTAAACAATGTTGAAGGACATTCTTTAGTTGGTACTGTAGCTACAAAGCTCTCATTACTCTATTATGATGAAGGTATCATCGGCCTAATAAGATAATCTCGTCTGATTTCGTTACTCTTCACTCATTACTCAATGACAGAAGTGTGAATAAGTAGCGATTCCTACCCTGTGTCTATGCCTACCAGCACATCGAACACACAATATACATCCAGGTATGTGCATAATTGCATATATTTCACTTGGATTTCATTTCTGTTACGACACTTCACATTACATTAAAGCTCACCTTATATGGCAAGCGGCAACGTTGAAGATAAATTGTAAGCTTCAATTTGAAGGGAAATGCGTGAGATTAAATAAGTGTTTAAGTTGTTTGTGCGAGTGGCAGTGGCCGTCGACCGGCGAGCCGCGAGGTGGACGTCTCAATTCCCCGAGATGACATCGAGTGTCTTGTCTCAACAAATGAAGGCGTAAGCTGTAACGGAACACAGACTTTCGCACGTTCACTCCATACCACACGATTAATTGTGAAGGGTTCCACCAAAATATTTGGGTGAAATCAAAATGTGAAAATACTCGCTTCGGTTATTTCTTTGACACTTGAAGATAGGGCTGCGGGAAATTTCAAAAATGATTTTTTAAATTGGATATCACAAAAAAACAAAAATAAAGCTTTGATCAGATAGATCTAATTTTGATCACAATCTATGCTGATAAATCTTTAAGCGATTATTGCGTTGCATATAAAGTTCGGGCGCCAAGAAATTAAAAATACATAATTAAGTACAAAGTAGATTTGCCAATAATTTATATTTATTTATTTGATTAACTGTTATTTACAAATTAAACATGACAGTTCACTAATAGCAAATCATCATTGCCGCTTAAACTAAGATACCTACTACTTAACTATAAGATTTACCAATTTGCGTTTGCGTGTAAGCAATTGTAGTGTATCTACTTATTTCAGAATGACTGTCGACCAGGTTTTTTGACAACCCTAACATGTTTGTGTCTTTATTATCATCGCATTTATAATAAAGTCAGAAAACATCTGACAGAAAAATACATGAGATCTTGCTCACTAGACGGCTACAAGCACAAGGTAAACGATAGGAACTGATACAAACCGGACAGCGGCAAGACGAAAGACGAATACCTTGCTACAAGCGCCAGTTTACTGGTAGCTACTGCAATGTACCGCGCATGAGACCAGACCCTGTGTCAAGCTGTCTTCTTCGCGATCAGTTTTGGTCGTGCGCGACAATTTAGTCACAGCCTTGACGAAGCTTCTACAAGAGTCAAGAATCATTTCAGACTAGGGAGCTCAAGCCGCTTCTAAAGGAATATGAATCCTCCCAAAGCAGAGGACTTCGTAGTTGTTCTCTTGATTAAGCCTACATTCACAAGGGTCAAAGCCCCCTCCAAACCGAAATAAACTTGCCGAACCTTCTGTCAAAAGTTATAGCCGTCTAGTGCGCTAGACTTCTTACTCTGCGTGACAGAAGGATCTTAGTTTCCTTATCCGCTACTTCTCAATGTTGTCGAGAAGTGAAAGCCAAAAATATTAGACATGGGAATACAAAAACGTATAATCAAGAAAATGTGCGTAATTCTATTGTCATTTACATCATGCGACTATTTACTCAGATTTGTGACGCTCTGGTGCACCACCTAATGTTTTAAGAATCTCATCATACAAAGTATATTACATATAATATCATAATTCCACCATAGCTTGCTAGTTATACAACAGGTCTGCAATTATTTTCACATTATGAAGATATTATTTATTAGCTTGTATCTTGGAGTAGGTATTACTTACGCCTAGGCTAATACTACAAAAAATAAGTTACGTGCTAAGTGGCAGAGATCCTGTAAGTTGTTTTAAAGCAGGCCGTAACTAACTTCTACAAAAGTCTTCTAACTTGAGACATGTCTATTGTAGATTATGAAGTCGTGAAAAAGGTAGCCGTCAAAATTAAGAGGACTCCTAATTGTCGCGTTAAACAATTTAAATACAGAGACAACGATATAAATTACGGTACATTTGGCGAGAATAGCTCTTAAAACTTTTACTGTTATTCATTTTTGTGATACTTTAGCAAAATAAAACATTTATGAAAGAAACTTGTTTTTACTTCTCTTCCAATGGAATAATACAAAATAAAAGTTGCAATAATGAAAGCCGGGAAATTCTTATCGAAATTAAAGACTAAGATATAACTTACTTAATAGAAATTGGTAGCCACTAATATTAAGAAATATTATTAAATATCGAAACCGACTACCTCTTGCGTTTACATAATGAATATTATCATAATTTATTAATCGAAACTCTACAAGACTTTAACCTTAAAACCTGGTCTCTAGTTCTACTGTCTCTGCACTAAGTTTTTCACAGAGCGACTGACGTGCTACCTCCGAAGTGATGGCTGTATTCTAAATAGTAGACCTCTTCGTAGTTACTGACTTCCCACAATAATCCGATTCCCAGAGATCTCGGTGACCCCCATAATCTATGGTATTGAGGTGTTCATCTTTTTGTAATCGATCACTCATCTACAAAAAAGACGGTAACGCTGTTGCTCGATCATATTACAATGTCATTAAATTATTACATATGTGTTCTAAACATTATATCTGGAATTATACTCGCATTAGTAAAACGATATCTATTGAAAGTATTACTTTCGAGGATTATTTTGGAACGACAAGGAAAATATTTATTATATAATTCTCATTAGGTACGTCAAAGTCAAAGTCAAAATCATTTATTCATCTAGGTCACAAGGTGACGCTTATGAACGTCAATTTTAAAATTAAATTACTTAATGCTTCTACATTTACATTTACTGCCTCGTTCGCAAAGCCATAGGTAGAACCACGAGAAAGAACGGGCAATAAAACTCGTGGCCACTCACTCACACACGCTAAGTTACTGCTATCATTTCTTTTACAAATAATAAAAGTAATTTATTCAAGAATCTATACGCAAAATGTTACTAAACTTCTGTGTTTGTCATGCTTACATTTGATTATTTCGGTAAATCACTTTTCTCTCCTTACTCTTCATCTATATTTATTATCAAGACATAAAAGGTATTCTGAAAATTGACGCATACCATTTCGAGTGAGGCTGGCATCGTTAGAATGGATGCTAACAAGATTCGATTATAATATTTTTTCATATACCAAACGCGATTTTAACCTAACAGCAGAGCAAAAAATGTACTAGTCATTGGACGATTAGCAAACGGACTCAAACGGCATGCTTCGCTAAGACCTGGCTCACACTACGAGTATAAACTACGAACGAGTACGCATTATTAAATAGCGACCAGTCGAGGAAATATATGTAATCTTAATATATAAAATCCTTGCGTTACTGACTGACTGACATACACGCTACAGCCGAAACTATTGGGCGCAGGTAGCTGAAATTTGGCATGTATGTTCCTTGGGGACCGTAGGGGTGGAACTGCACACTGGAAAAGCACTAAGAAGGGATTTCCCGAAATTTCCACGGGATCGGCCAAAACGGGTAAATTTAAAAAAAAATGCAGGCGTAGCTGCTGGCGTCCTCTAGTGTATTCATAAAAGACACAAACGACCTAAACTGATACCATAATTGTTTTCGTTGCGAACATTTTTACATTAGTAGATAAAACCTTTAAACGGAAAAGCCGCAAAGTAGATTTTTCGAACCTACTGTTCGAAAAATCGACTTTCCGTAAGCTTTTTGAGGGCTTTTGTTATCCATACTGCTAACAATAGGGTTAAGTTGTAGCATTATAGGTGCATTATACATGAAATGCGAGTGAGTTTCAGAGTTGCCAAAGAAAAATGTATAGCAACTTTCAGAGCTATTGACAGCTGTCAAACTTTGCTCGCAAATGATGAAGATTAACGGGAAAATGTATGGCGTCAAAATCCTACTATAAGGGCGAAAGTTTTTGAGGAAGTACGAGAGATCTTTGTTGCTCTTTTACGAAATATACCGGTCAAGTGCGAGTCGGATTCGCGCACAGAGGGTTCCGTACAAACCTGTAGGCATACCTATACATATAATTATTAAAAAATAAATGTGATGTAACTAAAAATTTTACGTTTTCGAAATTTGTCCTAGGGGATAAAAAGTTGCTTTATGCGAAAATTTTCAAGATTCTAGATCGACTGGAACAGTACCCTTTAGTTTTTACTTGAGCATTTAATATGAATTTCAATTTTATACCTGGTAGTAATTTTAACATAGTTAAAAATATTTTAATTATATGATGTAGGTAACTAAAATTTACGGTTCTCGCAATTTTTCTTTATCTGTGCTTTAAGACGATGCTTCGTGCCAAATTTCAATATTCTGAGTTTACGGGAAGTACCCTGTAGGTTTTGATTCCCTTGCGAGTAGTTGCGAGTTTGAAAATATGCTTAAATTGCTGTTTCTTTTGATTGCGTTGACATAGAAGTTTGATTTTATTGCAGCCTAAAGATGTTATAGACTTGAGTATTTGATATGAATTTCAATTTAATACCTCTACGCGTTCATGAGGAAAGGGGTAGTAACTTTCAAAGTGTTAAAAACAGTTTTTATTATATTTTATGATGTAACTAAAAATTTACGGTTTTCGCATTTTTCCTTTATTTGTGCTATCAGACGTAGCCTCGGGCTAAATTTCAAGATTCTTAGTTCACGGGTAGTATCAGAATCAGAATATTATTCGTTGAGTATACCCTGTAGGTTTTGATTCCCTTGCAAGTTTAGAAAATATGCGAGAATTTGCGACATAACAGCTGTATATTTTGATTGCGTTGGTTTAGAAGTTTGATTTTATTACAGCTTAAACATATTATAGACTTGAGTATTTGATACGAATTTCAATTACCCTACGCGTTCATGAGTAAAGAAATAGTAACCTTAAAATTTTAAAATGTTTTGATTATAATATGATGTAACAAAAATTTTCAATAAGAAGTTGCTTCGTACCAAATTTCAAGATTCTAAGGTCACGGGAAGTACCCTGTAGGTTTTAATTCCCTAGTGAGTTTCGAAAATTTGCGAGAATTGGCGGCATAAACAGCTGTATATTTTGATTGCGTTAGTTTAGAAGTATGATTTTGTTACAGCTTAAAGATGTTATAGAGTTGAGCATTTGATATGAATTTCAATTTTATACCTCTATGGGTTCATGAGGAAAGGGGTAGTAACTTTAGCATTATTAAAAATATTTTAATGATTTGATGTAACTAAAAATTTACGGTTCTTTGCAATTTTTCCTTGTACTATAAGACGTTGATTCCTACCAAATTTCAAGATTCTGAGTTCACGGGCAGTACCCTGCAGGTTTTGATTTCCTTGCGAGTAGTTGCGAGTTTGAAAATATGCTTAAATTGCTGTTTCTTTCATTGCGTTGACATAGAAGTTTCATTTTGTTACAGCTTTATGGTATTAAAGACCTGAATATTTGATATGTATTTCAATTTAATAACTCTACGCGTTCGTGTCTCTACGTGTCGTCTTCGCGTTTATGAGGAAAGGCGTTATAACTCTAAAATTTTAAAATATTTTTATTATATGACGTAACTACAAATGTACGGTTTTCGCAATTTTTCCTTTATCTGTGCTATAAGACGTTGGTTCGTACCAAATTTCAAGAATATGAGTTTACGTTAAGTACCCTGTAGGTTTTGATTCCCTTGCGAGTAGTTGCGAGTTTGAAAATGTAGTAAAATTGCTGTTTCTTTTGCTTGCGTTGAGATAGAAGTTTGATTTTGTTCCAGTTTAAAGGCAATATAGACCCGAGTACTTGATATGAATGTCAATTTAATAACTTTACGTGTTCATGAGGCTTTTCTCATGAAGACGTTACACACGTTAGTAACTTTAAAATTAATAAAAATATTTTTATATGACGTTGCTAAAAATTTATGGTTTTCGCAATTTTTATTTTATCTGTGCTATAAGAAATTGCTTCGTACCAAATTTCAAGATTCTGACTTCACAGGAAAAATACCCTGTAGGTTTTGATTCCCTCGCGAGTTTCGAAAATTTGTGGAAATTTGCAGCATAAACGACCATATCCTTTGATTACTTTGGCTAAGAAGTTTGATTTTTTCACAGTTTCATGGGACAGTAGATTTGACTATTTCATATAAATTTCAGTTTGATACCTCCACGCGATTCTGAGAAAAAGGGTCTTGACAGACGGACGGACGATCAACAAAGTCATCCTATTTGGGTTCCGATTTTTCATTTCGTGGTACGGAACCCTAAAAACTACTTACCTTATTTCGATGAAACTTTGTAGTCACGTAGATATACATCAGAATAGCATATGACATGGTTGCCATTAGCCACACATGATAGCAGTCATGGGCAGAAACTAGAAATGCACTAAGGTAAGAGCGTTCCAATCGCGCGAAAGTGGCCATAGTATGAAAGGGGCCTTATCGAATGATTTTATAAATGTTCGTTTCGCTCGAGTTTCGCCGTACGGAATTCATACGGTAAGATGTGATTGACTGCCAGTTCCGGGTCACTCGGCGTCTATTGATGTTTTTGTAACTCGGTTATAATTACGACATGAGCTGCGCAGCCCCGCCACGACACCCAGCGAGATAAAAACGAAAACATGCGATTGAACATGTCTTTTACTTTCATTATCTATGAAACTTAATGAAATGGCAACGGGAATTATGTACTTATTTTATTATATACTTAATCAAAGGGGCAGGCCTATGACGTGCAATTCTACGTATTTACAGCTTAAGGATGTTAAATATTGATTGGTTACTGAAGTAGGTAGGGTTTATAGTGATTTCTACTAGCAACGATTAACTAGAATTTCTCACAATAAAATTATAACAAACTAAGACAATGCAATAAAAATAATCGCATAAAAACGAAGCATAGTCTTGATGAAACTTTCAACGTTATTGTTCTAACGTTATCCCGGTTGTATCCAAAACTTTTGCTTCGGAGCCCAGGGTATGCTTTCTAGTCTTTCAAACTTGCCAGAATATTTGCATTTCCACTGCGCGGCTGTCGTGTGACCCCTGCCGTCTTGATGAAACATTATAGTGCCAAATGCATTTAAAACTACTTCTTGGCTGTGATAGAGTCAGGCTGGTAACACAATGAAAATAATGTACGGGTCGAGCTCAAACTTTTATGCCGTGAGTGGTGAAGATCGACCAGAGCATAGGCTAATAACGTCCCACAATAGGTCCACGTAGCAGTAGGAAGCTAACCCTACCAATGATTTTCGTCGACGAATGCAAGCGTCTGACGTCCAGGACCGGGTACAAAATATGGAAAGAGCCATCCTTTCCATATTTTGTACAAGTGAAGGACAAGGAACAGAAAGCACTTCCTTTTAAAGGCTTGGCTGGCTAGTACCTAATGCTTGGCATTGGTTCCCGTTGCCATTAAGCAGAGAGTTGTCCCATTATATTGAAATGCATATTATTATATCCTACTTAATTTTCAAAAATATTAAAACTTAATAAGTAATAGATAACTAATTTTAGTAAGCATGTACACTAAATCATATGCAAATTACGTTAATAAGCCATCATGACTACAAAACCCAAATAGAAACTCGTAACAACTTTTCTAATAATGAGCACTAGAGAAAGCCATGGTTATGTCTTAGTTAAACTTAATTTCATCTAATTAAACTGCCTTCTACCTCATCAAGCACATATGCCCTGCATACTATGCCTACTAATTAGCTTAATTTATTCTTAAAACGTGGCTACGATTTCAAATAGACATTAAAATTACCCAACACGGTTATGGTGCGCCTGTACTGCAAATGTCAAGGAAATAAGTGCAGAAAAGAAAATATGTTAAAATGAATTTGAACTATAAAAGACGCAAAATACGACGTAGGTACTTAAGGGAAAATATACCTGCTTACATATTTAGGACAATGACAGTCAAAAATGAAAATCTAATCGTTTAAAGTCGCCTACAAACTTAAAATGCAGCTACTCTGTCCATTCTAATAAAAATATCAAAAATCTAATTTTACTCACTTTATTGAATTAAAACCCAAGAAGTTCCAATTTACTTACCTACTTTGTTTCTAAATTTTCATATTAGAAACCTCATTTAAATACAAAAGATTCGAAGCAAACTTGGTAGACTTATCAAATAATTTATTAAACGCAGACTTTATGAAAGTTATACATATGTTATAAAATACCCGTCATAAGATTTTATTTTTCTCAAAAAGTACATTATCTTTAATAGAGCATTGCATTTCTTAGGGCGCTACCTCAAAAATGTATGCCCTTTTTGCTTACCGATTTTGAAGCAGTGAGACGCACTAGCAAATTATTATTTTTTTGTATATTATTTATCATGTCTTTATCTGGTAACTCCTTAGACAGATACACGATTGGAAGATTTTCGCTCAATAGGATTTTGATTTGAAAAACATGCTATATGTATATAATATTCTCTAAATATTTTTGCTGCTGTCCATACAACAGGGGCTAAATTTTTTAAGCCCCAGAAAAGCCAGAGAACCAAAAAGATCTCGGATCCGACCCTCGAGCTGTTAGAGGAAAGGCGCAAGATGGTTCTGCTATCCTCCGACGACATGCCGAAATATCGGCACCTCAACAGACAGATCTCTAACTACGGAATTCAATATTCGAATCAAAGATAGATCTGTAGATTTTAGATTCGTTTTTGACAGTTTTTGACATAAGCTCTATACAAAATATGTCAAACACGAATCTAAAATCTAGAGACCTATCTATAGTTCGAATATTGAAAATGGCCGTAAGTCTCTGACTCGCGATCTCCGCCAATACAACACAAAATGTGTTCGTGAGGCAATCGAGCGGAATAAGGGATCCAAAGTGTTCCAAAGGGATCTGTCTGTTGGGCAGAGTCAGCTGACAAAGCTGAAGACGGAGGATGGCAGAATCGTATCGTCCAAGCCTGAGCTCTTGGAGGAGATCGAAAGGTTCTATGGACAGCTATACACGACAACGCAACAACCCGCAAGCACTCCAGCGTCAGACCCTAGAGCTGGATTGACCCGACACTATACCGAAGATATCCCGGACGTCAGCATGCACGAGATTAGTGTGGCTCTCAAACAGCTTAAAAACAACAAGGCGCCGGGTGATGACGGAATCACGAGTGAGCTTCTGAAGGCCGGCGGTGCACCCGCTAGAGAAGCCCTCCGGAAGCTATTTAATTCCGTCATTCTCGAGGGTAAAACGCCACAGGCGTGGCACAGAGGTGTGGTGGTGCTTTTCTTTAAGAAAGGTGATAAAACCCTCTTGAAGAACTACAGACCCATCACACTTCTGAGCCACGTCTACAAGCTGTTTTCGAGGGTCATCACGAATCGTCTCGAGAGCAAGCTAGACGACTTCCAGCCTCCCGAACAAGCCGGTTTCCGTAAAGGCTATAGTACCATAAACCACATACATACGCTGCGGCAGGTTATACAGAAGTCCGAGGAGTATAACCAGCCCCTATGCTTGGCGTTTGTGGACTATGAGAAAGCCTTCGATTCGATCGAAACCTGGGCGGTGCTACAGTCTCTCCAACGGTGCCGGATTGACTACCGATATATCGAAGTGCTGAAGTGTTTGTATGAAAACGCCACTATGTCAGTCCGCCTCCAGGACCAGAGTTCGAAACCTATTCAACTCCAGCGAGGGGTGAGACAGAGGGATGTCATATCCCCGAAACTGTTTACCACTGCGCTGGAGGATGTTTTCAAGCTTCTGGACTGGAATGGACCCGGCATCAACATCAACGGCGAGTACATCACTCACCTTCGATTCGCAGACGATATCGTAGTCATGGCTGAGACCATGGAAGACCTAGGCACAATGCTCGATGGCCTCTGTAGAGTCTCCCAACAAGTAGGTCTTAAGATGAACATGGACAAGACGAAAATCATGTCGAACGTCCATGTTGTACCTGCTCCTATTCAGGTTGGGAACTCTACGCTCGAAGTTGTCGACAAGTATATCTACCTGGGACAAGTAGTCCAATTAGGTAGGTCCAACTTCGAGAAGGAGGTCAATCGTCAAATCCAACTCGGTTGGGCAGCGTTCGGGAAGTTACGACATATCTTCTCGTCCGATATCCCGCAGTGTCTCAAGACGAAAGTCTTTGACCAGTGTGTGTTGCCAGTGATGAGTTACGGATCAGAGACGTGGTCGCTCACTATGGGCCTTATCAGAAGGCTCAAGGTCACTCAGAGGGCGATGGAGAGAGCTATGCTTGGAGTTTCCCTGCGAGATCGAATCAGAAATGAGGAGATCCGCAGTAGAACCAAAGTCGCCGACATAGCTCTCCGGATAGCCAATCTGAAGTGGCAGTGGGCAGGGCACATAGCTCGAAGAACCGATGGCCGTTGGGGCAGAAAGGTTCTGGAGTGGCGGCCACGTACCGGACGACGCAGCACAGATAGGCCCCCCGCAAGGTGGACCGACGATCTTGTCAAGATCGCGGGAGGAGGTTGGATGCGGGCGGCTCAAGACCGGTCTGTGTGGAGAACCTTGGGGGAGGCCTATGTCCAGCAGTGGACGTCGTTTGGCTGATATGATGAAATATTTTTTGGGATATTTAAAAAAATACTTAACTTTTTGCCTTGAAATTGCTACTCACCGAAAGTAGAGCTAGTTTAATAGAGACTGCTTCGACGAATTGTCTCTAAAACGATTATTACTTGAGTTATGAACGAAATAAGATTTCAGACAGTTTCGCGGTGGCATGCCATGTCAAAAACCGTGCGACATTCAACTTTATAGCTAACACTTTGCGATGACCTCTGCACGATTTTTTGACCTTCGTACCTCGAAGGTAAGAAGGCTTCGTGCCTCATAACAAGTATTCAATCAAACGGGCGGCAAGAACATCAAGGACTTCATCTAAGGTGCGATGACAATTTCGTTAACCAATGCGAGTTGAATGACTGCTGTGCAATCTAAGTGTAAGCAAAGTTAAATTTGTACACGTACTCATCGAATACCTTGTTCGTAGCCGAGCAAATTAAACACCACTAGAAAACGAGATAATCTTCATTTACTTACCTATTAATAGTTGTACTAAGTACCTTAATATCTCTCATACTCAATGAGAAGCTTTGATTTTAAATACTATCTATGTAAGTACTTACATGTTATGAAACAAGTACCCGTCACATCTGACTGTCTGTTCACGATAAACTCAAAAAGTACTGAACAGATTTTTATGTGGTTTTCTCCAATAGTGATTGATTGATACACGAGAAAAGTTTGTGTACAATTTGGAAAGGTCTTGTGTAAATTATTTATCATACTAAGGTGATACGTGTCGTTATCACATAATGAAGTATTTTATTTGGATGGTTATTAATTATTTCCTGCATGGATGGCATCATTAAAATAAATCAGCAAACGTACGGAACATTTATACGGCCGCTCATCAATCACAATTAATATCGAATTTATAATATACTTGAATGAATTTATACGTCGCCGACAAATCTAAATCATAGTCCTTGAACAGCATATATATAATTATATTTGATAGTCTGGATTAATTTCTATTTTAATTTGTGTTTCGACTATTTTAACCAGCAAGTGTATAGGGTGATGTAGAAAGTATATTCATGTTGAAAAAGCATTCGGCATGCTATTGCAGTGTACTAAAGGAACGTAGTGTGAAGTTAGGCATAAGTAGTCAAAGTTGTGTGGAGAAGAAATGCAAAAATCTATATTTGCGTTATAAACTAATTAATAAAACCCGCTTCTTCCTACGAGTTTTAAGGTTTTCAACAGTGATCAACCTATACCAATACCGATTTTAACAGATTTCAATTACTTATAGCTAAGAAGAAAAATAATTTTTCATAGTTTGTTTGTATGTTAGGCGCTGCCATACCACATGAGTAGATAAACGGAACAGAGACACAGCTTCATACAACAGCGCGAATCGGTTGCACTACTACAAGCACGCGGCGCATGTGTGCGTGACCACTGGCCGCTTGTCGTGTACGCGGCGAGACTGGAAAAATCTGGTGTACGTAGCCACAGGCAGTTGACAATCTCAGGGTTATTACGATGCACGTTGTTTGTTTTGTACGTTGTAAGTTTTAATATTTTAATGTAAAACGTGGTATTTTATTATTAATAATGGTTGTTTATTGTACTGTGTGTATGAATAATATTAGATGAAATAATTCAGTCATTATAAAGATTTTAACGATGGTAACGTACAATTGGGTTTTTTAATTAGTTTTTTCCTCCTGATAATTTTATCGCATTTGTTGAATTGCTCGAGCAAAAGTTTCGCGAATATTTAGATCTGAAATAAATATTGTCAATGTTGGCAACGAAATACTTAACATGTTGGCATGTTGTCCACTAGGATCTCCTAGCCCGATCCCCCAGAGGATCCTCGTGAACTCAATAGTTGTGAAATTGTATAAAAGCAATTAACGTTTACAAAACCAATGACTATCAGAAATTTATCAGCTATCGATAGGGATTACAAAAAACAGGTGCATGCGATTTTCGACCTTATTGACGTAACTCAGAATTTATAATTTTACTAACGTATCAATGTCAAAAAGCAAGATAATACCAAAAAAAAGTCTGTCATGAATTGTCGATAAGGTCGAAAATCGCATGCACCTGTTTTTTGTAAGCTCTATCGATGGTTCATCATTTTAAAGTCATTTGTTTTGAAGACATTAATTTGTCTTGCACAATTTCTTTTTAAATTTATTTTAGGTACCTATCCCCGTATTAAAACTAGTGGCACATAACTAAAGGAGATTCCTATGTTTATTAGCAAAATAGATCATAAATATTACCAGAAAAATATTCGACACTATTAGTAGTATCGTTGGGAATGTCAAATAAATCACGTCGTCACGTCGTGTCCTTGGTAACAAATGTATATTTTTATTCCGTGCTTTTAAAAGTTTTAGGTGCATGCCTTTTTCGGTTCCACTCGCTATTTTATTTACAACTGTACTTCTGCCATATAGCGAATCGGTCGAGTCCAAGAATCTGCCCAATCCACGTATCTGTCGAGTTAGGAATCTGCCGAATCACGAATCTGTCCAATCCAGAATCTGTCGTATACCGAACAAGCGATTTGTCTTAACCTATTGTGACAACCCTACCAAAATAGGTAACAAATTTACAAGCTCTTAAGAAGCTGTTTCTCTGTTCGGTTTATTTACTCATGTGGCCATACCGTTAATTTGACAGATACACCAACCAGCTTTGTCTACCAAAGTTGTATCGCCACAACTCGAAGATAAGTTTAGTTTAGTACGCTTTAGCTTTCACACAAGTCAAAGCAATGAGTTTGACATGGCAACTTGAATTATTGCATAGAAACTATCGTAGTTACACAAAAGTGTTAAGTAGAATAAAGGAAAGGTGCTAGAAGAAAAGCTCTATAATCTAATAATCTAATCTAATGTCTTGAAAGGCAATTTATTTTTTAAGTCTAAGGGCTCCTACGCACTATGCGGTTAGCCGGACGGCTGACCGCATAGGAGCTCTAAGGCCCTATTTCACCACCATGATTGACATTTTCTTTGAAATAAAAACAAAATTGGAATAAATATTGCATGACTTATCGGACAAATTAATTTAACTGAAACTAATCAGATAACGATGACACCGGCTATAATTGTCATTTATTCATAAGGGTATTTTTATTTTGTGGCAGCAAGGCGTCGAGTGCCAGCTAGGTGGAAATAAAAAATAGCTAAAGTTTAAATTGGTTTGTTCGCCGAGTTCAAATAAATTTTAGTAACATTTCGACTACAGCAGGACCTTCTATAATTACTATGACTAACAATGATTGTCTAATTTGGTTTACTAACTCCTTGAATAACTCAATTTTGCCCTTTCAAAGGTTTTAAATTATCAAGTCTCTTTCCAACTTCTTCAATATAGTTCCGATTAAGTTTCTTGCGGTTTCAACTTTACTCGGCATTTCGCAAGAGCCAAAACTCTATGACTACAATATTACTACTACTTGTACCTGGTTACATAGATAATGCCGTAGCACTAGTGCTATTACAATATCCAAAGAACTTACCTATTAATCATCAGATACGTTAAATGTACTTCAGAATTTTTGTTGTAAATGGTAAACTTAGAACACTGTTGGCAAACATAACAAAGCAAAACAAATATATTTTTAAATTAATCTCAGCACTTATCTTAAAAGGAAAATACAGGTTTTTTATTCAGGTCTATTAACAAAATTAATGATAGATTCCATACTGACCACACGATAACAGAATCAGGTTGTATAAATAATATTATTTTATGGATGAATAAAAACAAAACTAAAACTAGATTGGCCAGTAATTTAATATCGCTCGCTTGTCATAAATCACAATTGAAGGTTCAACAAACATGAACAAAATCAGATAATAACAAATATCAAATATTTCATCACAACAAATATTACCCTCAAGGTAAGTGGGTTTTTTATACAACTAATCGTTTTTACTATTATCTATGAATATACTATAGATAAATTAACTCCGTACTCGTACCTATCTATGTAATGCTGAAACTCAGCAACGTTAGAGTGAGCGGAAATGTTCGTTATGTGCGTTGGACATAACTTAGGCTCGCCGTGCCTAACATCACCGCAATCATGCAAACAGACTAACACAATCGGGCGAATACCACAGACGCCCATAAAGTATAGCGGCAGATATAAATAAGTACGCCTGTCTCAACGATCTCACCAACTTATCTCACAAATATGCCCCGTATCTCTCTCTCCTGACTTTCATCTTTGCTAAAGATGCTTTTGAGTTAAATATACCTACCCGCGAGTCCATTCTTTTCTTAAAAATGTATATTAAATTCTCATCTTACATTGTACGAGCGAGCAGATCGCTAAATTCCGCAAACAACCGAAACGACCTTGCATTGTTAGCGTTCCAGACTCTTTTGGCATGAATGATTGCACGGACTCGATAAAAGATTGGCCATATATTACACAAGTAACTGGCAAGAACAAGCATTTGTAGGGATGCGCTGTGAGACCACCCCGGAACCTTTTTTATAGCAAATGTTTGCCGTCGTTGCGCTGCGGCTAAGTTAAACTAACTTACTTTGCATAAAGTGAACAAACAACACAGATTAGTTTAAGCGCTCACAGTTAGAAATCTCCGGAGAAATACGTTTAATGTTAATGCTGTCGTAAAGTCCAAGCTATCCCACCCTGCAATTAAACTTTACATATTCCAATTGAAAGCTACCACCATATTTAAAATAATTGCTTTATTTTAAAGGGTACAGACGGTAATTTATGTTGCAATTAGCTTCAAGATATACTTATTAGGAATTAAATTATAGTATTACAAGATTCCGTTGGCGGATTCGCCCCTACATGGTGATAAATTATACACCTAAACCTCGTCCACTGGTGAAAACCTCATGAAAATCCGTTCAATATTTTTTCAGTGTATCGCGAAAGGACAGTGAGATGCGGCAGGGGAACTTGATCTATAATATGTCAGGGTCAAGAAGCAATTCTTGGATTAAACAATTTAAACATACATAATCTAAACTAAGTAATCAAAAGCCATCAGTATAAAAATAAGTTCAATCAAGTTTTCCCTAACATGGACGTACATGATATATGATAGTTGCAAATGCAAAGCGACGGCATTAGCATAGCCTCACATCGCGGAGACCGGTCGACAGTATTTAATCTTCCCCGGGGAAAAGGCAATGTACCCGGAAACTGGGTGACATTTAAAATATCGACCGACCCACCGGAAGACGTATTAGATCCACCACACCCCAATACAAGTCGCCTTGACGCTGCCGACCTAATAACTGTGCCGTAAGTAGGCTGACGAGATGTGCTCACTTGGGTTTAACCTCGTTTGTGAAACTTCCAATCTTGCCGTACATACTTCGCATACCGCAATCTGCAGATATGATATTTGAGGTATTTTGAATAAAATAAATGCAAATTTGTCAGAATTTGTCAGTGCTGCTGCGATTGTTGAAAGCCCCATCCGCTCCTGGGAGAGGTCAGGCCGCGAGCTGACCTATCATAACACGAACCTTTTAAAATTTTCATTTTCATAATACACTTGTTTATGTATGAATCTTTTGTTTCTTCGCGCACGTAGTAAAGGATAACAACAGTATTACACGAATATGTGTAGAGGGCTTTGGGCAATGAGGTGTTAAATTTAGATTGCATAATCCAATTTCACGTAACGTGAATGTAGAAGATATGCCAAGAGTTTCCGAGCTCTGCATTAAAACTAAGACGAAGAAAGCTTTTTTTTTTTCAAGTAGTCTGAGGGTGTGTAGGTTAGTTAAAGTTGAAAAGCTTTTGCATTTGAAAGTGGCAATTATCGATCAGAGAGAAGGCTTTGGCGGCGAGCGCGTCTCCCAAGTACCAAGGCAAGTGTCGTGAAGTGTGCGTTCGGATCGCGCGCTGATTTTCCCGGGATCACCGCTCGGTTACGTAAAGCCACCGTAACGACATTCCTTCGCTAGGTCAATATAGATTCTTGACAAATAGGAAATAAGTGTTTAAAGAAAATACCGAATATGTAGGTAATATGTGCATAGTTTACCGCACCATTAATTAAATAATTATACTTTACATTCTGAATGCTTCATCCATTCCGAATATACAAATTGTGAAAACTCTCAGATATGCAACCACTACCAGGATTGAAAATCGCCGAGTTGCATCACTTACCTATAGTTGAAGTCAATAACATAGTCTATTTTACATATCGCAATCATCAGCAATCTTAAAAGATTTCATATCAAATTGATAAACTTTTTTTTTGAACAAATCTTGCTGCTTAAAACATTAACATAATTTACATTCAGGAATATTCCTCAAGCATAAAATAACATTATTTATTTTTCCTCCTCACGTTTTAAGGAGGACGTGGCAGTTTAGTCAAAACAAGCCGCAATTACTTGTCAAATGGACGGGCACCGATTTGGCAAGTCCGAATTAAAACGATCAAACTAATGTAGACATCCGGTGGGGTTGACTCCGTTTATTCATACTCATTTATTTGAACTCTTTTAAATATTGAACCGTATTGGTAACCGGTTGGCAAAATTTTGATAATTTTCTATCAGCTTGGATCGAAAGTGAACCTATTTGTTATAATAAATCCTAAAGAAGTCGTGACTGTTGTTATTGTTTCACTTACGTACCTATTGCAAAAAGTAACTGAGTTGTAAAATAATTAGGACTTTACTCAGGAGTTCCCCTCCTATCTATATTGTAGGCAAAACATTATTAAAAGCCTCACGTTCTTGTCAATTACAAATTATGAACCGTTAAAATGGACACAGCCATTATCGAGTGTTTATATTCATGCTTGCAGCAAATACTGCGCTATCAACACGCCTGATCTTATGAGAACCATTAATTAATTATCTTGAAATGTTGCCTAAACGTATTATTAGTGAAACAGTGAATAAAGCTATAATGTGCGTTTTAGTCCCGGTATTGCACAGTGTGCCGGGTCCGCGCGGCGGCGCCGCGGGCACACAGCGCGCTCCATGCACATTACCGATCTAAGTAATGTTTATCACAGTCTCAAATTATATTTAATATTTTGATTATTGGTATCCCTAGACACATTGAGTTTACATCGAACATAGATTTCATTTAGGCGTGTGATTTATGCTGAAACTTGGAAGTAATACGTTTCGTATAATTATGGTTCCTAATTAAAATTTCAATCAGCTTATGCCATCCCGTTTTATTGCAAGTTATTCTTGGTGCAGTTGGCTCCAAGTACACGGGTGAAAAATGCGCAGGCGGTGGTGGCGACGTGTTGGCGACTATCGCCGGTATCGTCGGAACGCGTAGATTCGCACGCTGCCCGCGGCTATCACTCCCAGCAATCTTTGACCCGCGTCTCAACCCTACGCACAATCACTGCTTATTAAAACGCTTCATGATAAAGATCTTCCTGCCAATTTACCTTCACAAAAAATATCCTACGAGATAACCGACGTCACGTACAACATTTATTTTACTCGTCGGCAATAACAAGTATTATCTTTACTTATGAACTCACCCGCAAGTCGGAACTGCCCGAGGACGTGGAGGTACTGCTACTATCCAACCTTCCGTTGTAATACATTGCCGGTGTTCAACTTAACCGAATCACGTAAAAGTTCGATAAGTTCACTTATAACTTTAATCACGACACTGGGTAGGTAGGTACTCGTACACTTTAGTTCTCGCTAGTTTTTCTGCGTTTATATACAGTTAGTTACAATTAGCGGTAAGTATACATATTGTTTAAGCAGCCGATTAAAACGGCCGTCTTCATTTTAATAAACACTTGACACCATTCAAACCGGCTCTGCGACGAAGTAGTCCACCTCGCGACCGCTCCACGTACATAGACTTCTTGGAAATTAGAACATAATACTTAATAAGTTGGATTATATAAAGCGGTGTAAGTATATTTACAAACAAGAGTGGTAATCAGTCAATGGTTGGCAAAGGTACAGTCGAGCACTCAGCGCGGCACCTGCGCGTGTTGCAATGGCATACGTGACTCAAGAAGTTATTTATCGATAAAACTGAAACACAACACTGTTATCGCACATGATCGTCACTCGCAGTTATATCAATCTACTATTTTTGTCTGATAACGAAATATCGCTCTCACCTTGAACGATTTGACAAATTACATATTTAATGTTCGTATGTTTTGATAGTACTCGAAACCTTTGGAAGCTTTCATGAATATATTTCATGAATTTGTTTTATTTGCGTTATTTATTAATTTGAATTCAACGCGGCTTGGCTAGATTCAGTTCAATTTGTCTCTGGACAATTTAAGACATTGCTAATGACTTAATAAAAAGGATGCATGTTAGATACGAAAAATTTTAAACCTCGAATATTTATCTTAAAATAAAGGAGTCAAAGAAATTCTTGGCACTGAAGTCACAGCAGAACAAATGTTCAGTAATGGAATTTGAACTTCAATTTCAGATATTGAATTCGTAAAATATATCACGCGTGCTCTACAATGTATGTAATAAAATACACTCAATCGAAAGGGTCCACATGGACGTCACATAATAACTCACACTTCACATCGAGAGCCATAAAGTACAGGATTCAATCAGCATTTATCAAAACAATATACTCGTAGGCATTATAATCACCCAAGACGTACGCCTAGCTGTTCTCCTTACAGTTGGAAGTTGTTAAAATGTTTCAATATCTCAAGTTAATAACATAACATTTGCACAGATTTCGCGAGCTAGCTAGAGCACAACATCCCACCGGTTGGGGTTATTTATAGAGCAACCGAGGTTTGCTATAAAAGGATTTTGTTTGAAAATGGAAGGAGTTTGCATTTGTGCGAATATGTATCGCGAAACGCAGATTTGGCGTGCGCGTGGGCAAGGCGGCGCGCGCGGCGGCACTGCGGACCGCGCCGCCGCCGCGTGCGTTGCACCTGACTCGACCCGCGCCCGCGGCGCCGCTCGTCGCCCGGCCACAGCATCCACCTACCCGATACGGAACTACCACCCTCTAAATACTTCATTACTTATCATTCATGCTACGTAATTTCTTAGTAGAGCTTTTTGCTCCAATAGACTCTACAGACTGTCCTATAGAAATAAACTAGGATTTTATAAACTTGTTGATACCGCAAGTAACAGCACAGAGCTTAGTTGTACCACCTTTGGATAGGCACTATCTGCCAGATAAATTCAATATGAAAACGAAGTTTCACGATATTATCTGCCAACTAATTTAACCTGTATTTGTTAGACTGTGGTGAAACATGCCATAAAAAAACAGCAAGATGTTAAAATATTTTGATATGTTACAGAGATTATGAGGCATTATAAATTAAATATGCGCACGACCTAATAAACACGTTCAAGTACTGAATGTGACCTCAAGACTTCCTAGTAAGGTGAACAGCTAGTAAGTACTAGTCATAGGTACATTCTTTATTTGCATTCTGCGCCCGCACACCCAGCCGTTTCACTCACGCTTTGCCAACCCGGCGCCTTACAAAAGCTCTCCACATACGTGGCCGTACTTTACGATCAATACTTAAAATGAAACAACAAAGCTTTTCTAATATAGACCCACTCGAAAACATTATATATGCATAACAAAATCAAAGACTCTTATTATCGGAAGCATACGCATAGATCTTAATCAAAGTCATCATATCTTTCATCGAATGTCGTTCTACATAATGAAACCTAGTGGTTGACAGCTGGTGATTGTGGACCATGAGATATTAGGTTCATATCTGCCAAAACAAGTTTGTTTGTACAAGTGTTTGACTGAGTGACGTCACCACGACCGCTGTTGACATCGTCTTAACGGCACCATACGTACACAATGACACCCTTATTCTTCATTGCCTTTCTGAAATATGAATACAGACTGCTTTGTTATCTTTGAAAGGTGACGCGCGCGTTAACGGTATAGTGGGTAGCTTAGTATTACTTCGTCGCCAAGACTAAATAGCAACTAAAGAAATGAATGGTCTTAGGTAAAGTCACAAATTGAAGGTTCATATCTATGACAATATTGCGCATCCTCCGCACTCGCACAAAAGTAGCGCATAGTAACAATATATTATACACTGATAAGATCTACCTACGGAAGAAACTTTATGAAAAGGACGGAGCACAAAGGAAGAAAAATCAATTATTACGGAGAAACCTTTGCTTATCCTGATGCTTCGAAGATAATTTAAATAAGATGTTTTGACGGGTTTCTCTACAGACCTAAGGTTTCTTTAGAACAAAATCGTGCGTTTGAATCCTTTTATCGAATTCTCAATTGTAAAATCCAGATTCGCAGCGCCAATTACAGTTATTTATACGCGAAGGTGTTAAAAAACACTTAATTAACAAAAGTATTTATAAATATACCTATATATGTACCGCAGTAAACGGGGCTCGTGCTGTGAACTCTTGATTATATCGGCGAAAACGAATCCTGTTCCACAATTAATTAAAATGTAAGTCGTTTTATGCTTAGGGCTTTTACCGTTTTAGCAAAATGTCTAACAGCATTCGTGTACAGTTTGTTAAGTATCTCATGTCATACTGGTTTAATATTGCAAATAAGATTAAAAACTCTCGGTGCAGTGCCTAATATTCTAAAGTGCATCTCATAAATTCATAAAAATATTCGAGCGTGTTTGTACTTATGAATGTGTTTGTAATTTTCCCAAGTGTTGTTGGCCGCATTAAAATGTATCGCACATTGAATCAATGTTCCGGTGAGTATCGAACCCTGGAACTCACACAAGTGGACACGGGTATAAAATAAAACGGTTATTGCTGATTGCACCGATACGTACACTCGCCAGCTCTCGACGTCGGCGGCACCGTCTTTGTCACTTGTTTCACAATCGCTACTGTTAACATCAACTATGTTTCACGATTCATCAGACAAATACATAAATTACAGACAATTTACGCCGAGACGAACTGAATAGATAATGGAATTATTCGGAGTTAACGTTTTTCTGTTCTTGACGTGCTCTTTGAAATGTTTTATCGGCACTGGCATCGTCGGCAACTTCTTTGTAAATCCAAATACTTGGTAAACAAAAGTTGATGATATCTTACGTCACACATCAACTAACAAAACCCTGTCCTGAAGAAGACATGGTGGTATTGTACATACCGACATATCTTTTACAGGATCATGTTAAACTGAAATAAAAACGCAATAGTTAGGTAAGCGTAATATACTTATTAAATAAATAATTTTCCACATTTTCTTCTTCTATACAAAACTGGCGCAGGTATATATGAATGAGTGAATTATGTCTGCTGTGTTTAAAACACACAGAACATCAGAATATGCCATGTAGAAATTCATTGGAAATAATAAAGTCTACAGCCTCCTTGGGAAAGTTTACGTTTCCAAGCTTAATCCAATAAAAAGTTATGTCATTTCAAACACGTATTTTCATATTAAATGCCGTACTAACAGAGCATCTAAACTTATAAGGCACTTTCCGGTGACCTAAAATCTTATAAGTTATGAAGGTACATTTTATGGCAGAACTTAAGGGAAACAGGAAACATTTGGAAATTAACAACATATTTTTCTCAGTTTGCGTAATATAACGATACAGAACTCGCAAGCGAGCCCTAATGACACTGTGTTTTGAATATAAGTAGGTACGTAAAGTTTTACTGTAAGTATATTATTTCTGGAATATTTTTATAAAGTTTCGATCTATATCACCATAACTTTTATAGTATCTGTTTGCTGAAATGGTCCAAGTTTTTAAAGCAGTGTTTTGTTTTGGTAATAAAATGTACCTACTTTTATAAATATTAATATTATAAGCGTATCAAATTAGAATCAGCTACGAGGTGACAACATAAATCTCTGCTCATCCACAGTAAGCCGTCAAAAGATTAAATTTTATGTTGATGTCAATGAAGTGAGACCGAGCTCGAGTTGTTCAATGCTTTGGTGTCTATTGTCACAGTTACTATTCACTTCGACGTACAAATGTAACACTATGTTGTCCGAGAATCCGTTCGCTTGCTTGTTCGTTCTCGTACGTGGTGCTGTAAAATTTACGGCCATTTTACGATTCAATTTACATTTAAAAAGCACAAGTAACGGGTTTTCAAGTGATCTCTGTGTTTTGGTAATAGCAGTACAGAATGTTCGACAATTTCTTTATGTATCGGTATAACTGAACTCTTGAACGTTGCATGGATACATTTTTTATTGCTTTCAAAGATTTATTTTATTGATGACTGTAACAATTTCAATGGCACAGATATAAAATATATTCAAAACGATATCTTGGCAAACGTTTTCAAAGCGTCGTTGGCCTGATCTATATAGTCTATGTAAAATTATAGTACATACTTTCGCGATTCGATCGAAGTAATCCATGGAGACCAGGCTTTCTTTGAAACAATCTTCATACAACACGCCCATGGTTTCGTTATATATATTAAGTGTAAATAGACATTCTCCTACATGCCATTTATTATATAGAGTAGTGATAAAATACGTAGCAGACTACTTTTAACTGACTATAAGATCTGTACTACAAATAAATATGAATATGTTTCGTGAGGTATCACATAAAACGCCTCAACGGAAGATTGAAGCGTCTCAAATCGTGTTAAAGTTTTGTATAAAATCTTAAATACAAGGAAACGCTCATTCAATTTCAAGGTTTAACTACACTGTGGTGGTATATAAATAACTATTGATACCGGTACTCGGGTATGTTTCATTAGCAATGCAGATTTACGGTACCACGAGAAAACCATACAATATAACTCACATTCATTTCGACAAAAGGAAAAATGATTCGTACGGGTTTCACGTTCTCTCGTCCCAAGAAAATGATCGAAGATTACTCAATTACTTTGGGATCCTCCGCTGCAGACGTCTCATAACTCTCAATAATTCGTAAGTGGAATTTGTGGCGACATTGGTACCGTTTCGTATTTATTTCTCCGTAATCAATATTACTCGAGAACCACGTCTTGTAATGTACGTATTATTGTTTATTTGCTGTTGTTTATGATTATTTCGCAAAGATTATTATAAGCAGTCTTATAATCATGAACATAATGGGCGCAAAGAAACATGTAGATTGTGGAGTGATCAGTCGCAGGTGGAATCCAATCTGCGACATTTTTCTTTCTGGTAGGGATGAAGTGACCATTTAAATAACAGCTCCATCCGTGCAGTGTGGTACAAACACGCTTATACTATTTCCATTACACATACATTTTTTACGAGACTTTCCATTTTACATAATGACGTCATTACTTTGATCAGATCTCCTTGATCCGACAGAACGTCTCTATATATCCTAAGATCCGTTTTCCGAGATTTTCAACGTAGGTAAGAGAAAATTATGAACGAATATCATGGAAAATTTAGAAGCTTTCATTTTTTTGCTCATTAACTTTTTGTCGTGACTCGAAACCGCTCGGTTTTTTCTAGACAAAGTAAAAATATAGAGAGACACTTTATTTTGTGGAGATACCGTTTATTTGTAACAGTCGTCGTGGCATTAACATGTTTTTGCATACAACAGCCGTTCCTCTACCAATGCATTCTGTTTTCAGAGTAATTCAAATTTTACTTGGCAGTCAGTTTAAATAATAAAGCCTTGCTCTTATTCCCTTGTGTTGTTATTTGAAAACTTAATTGAAATTTAAATATTTTTGCCAGTTAGAGTCTTATTGCAAGAAAATAAATACTGATTCTATAGATATAAACAATATAAGAATTACAGATGAAGGTTTATTAATTTCCAGAGGTACAACAATATCAATGTATTTACTCGTATCAAGCGAGATAAACCTGTAATATTAGATAGGTGAGGTCCTAGTATCATACGTTAAACGTCTAGTTATATTAATGTTTGTTAGACAACACAAACTATTCCTGCGAGTCGGCTTTCACCGTTTGAAGTGAGCAATATGTAACCGTGCACTTGGCATCGTGGGACAAGGAGATATAATCATAAGTCCTGTGCTCACGGAGAATGGAAGCCCCAGGCCAGCAGCTCTACCAACACTGTCTATTTTGTATTTCTAGTTATAGTATTTATTTCTATGTAGATACACCCGTTGTATTTGAATTTACTACAACGAGTTTGAAGATACTTTCTTCACTCTTCAGTTTATATTCTACTACATACTTCCGACCGGCTCCACCTGCATAGGTGTCGTCCGTCGCGATAAATGGTAGCCTACGTACTATAATATATTTGCAGTATAGGTGCGTCAGTGGTCCAGTCGATAGCGTATGCGACTGCTGATCGGAGGTCCCGGATCCGATTCCCAGGTCGGGCAGAAGTGTTACTAGGTTTTTCCGAATTCTCAGTAGCAGCACGGAGTCTGGTGATGTGCCCGGTAACGGCAATAGGCTCGCCCCCTATTACGTGGGACTTAAACAATCATGGCGAAATATGGGTGTAATATTACACCTCTGCCTACCCTTTCGAGGATACTGGCGTGAGTCTATAAAAATATATAGGTATTTATTATGTTATTTAAGTTCTGGGTAATTATAACAATATTAGTCGATAAATATTTCTAATCTAAAAAACGCACCTACTATCAATTATGTCCGAATAGCCTAGCCTGACAGAGTATGACCAAGGCACTAAGGCCGTCTATTTTCTTTGTTGAGCATAAAAGTTTAAAAACAGAAGTCTGATGTATTTAGTGAAAACTGCTAATCATAGTCCGTTCAATAAGTAATTCTTTCGTGAAAGAGTAACAAACGTCCTCACAAACTTTCGCGTAATAATAGTAGTATGATCTGATAAGACCAAGTAAAACCAGCCGTGAAGGAAATATTTCATTAAAATTAAATACGTAAACTAATTTTGTTCACGCATCACATGCGAATTAAAACCTGTTGTACCACGGTCTTACATATTATAATGGTATGTACTATGTACATACATACATAATCTTTATGAATGAGGCAAGCTCAGAAAATGAGTTGAAGATTAATAATTATAATTATCGACTTGCAATTTAACTGATACTGTAAATAAGTCTCATAAAGGTTGGCATGTTAAGCCATAAGTAATAAATCTCCAGACAGTAATCAATACATCCGGGTTTATCCGGCAAAAGCGATTTACCAAAAATGAGAATGCTATTAAAATTAATCGAAATTCCGATAAAAATATTTCGTTAGATTACATTACATTGAAGAAAACTGAATACTTCTGTTTTCGATACGGGCATATCGTTAATAAGACGATATGCCCGTACGGAAAAAAAATACTGAGAATATTTTCATTTTGCTAACACGTCTTAAAACAGTAAAATTTTGATGTAAGAGACATTATTCCAAAAGTCAAAAGTTGTTTGTCATAGGTTGACTTTAAAAGTCCTTAGTGTTTGCAAAGAAGCGCGTAGGGTATGGACAGTGGACTTAAATGAACTTTTATGGATACAAACCACAATTACAGTTCATTACATTACCACGACCGTTGTAAGCCGGTTGAAATATCAAAGAAAAACAAAGGTTGGAAGCCACTATATATACTCCTATGGTGTATTCAAATCGCGTATGTTTCGATTATAGATACATACAATATACACTCGTTTGCACTGTTCCCAACTCCGAATCGCTTAATCTATGCTTTTAAATTGTTCCTTGAAATTGCAAACAAGTGATAGCACGGCTTGTTTCGTTTAACAGATATTGCACAAGGTAGAAATGCTCTCACTATATCGTAATTAATGTTTAATTTAAGCAGTGACAGGGTGGGGGATGGGGAGTCATTACTACTTCACAAGCTTTCGGTGCGGAGGCGCCCCGTGGCACTGCGCCGTATCAAAATTAAACGGTACAATTTTAATCTTCGAATTACCTCACTTTAGGTCCAAATTGTGCCGCGGGGAAAATTTGGCAAAAATTAAAACTTCAATTTGTACAAACCGAGGAAAACACGTTCTAAAAATTAACTGTATTTTCTTCATGGAAATTATATTTCAGTTTCGCTGCATGGCAGGTCGAATAAGAACGGCACAAAAAGGTGAACAATTTATTTTGTGACGGAATAAAAATACCGCCGGAATCGTGTTTGTTGATTTTCTTTAACATCAACGCGGTCGGTATTGTAGTCTAGACTAAAATTTATTTATGTTTTTTATCAACAAGATTAATCAAGCTATCACGAACTCTCAAGAATTTAAATATATTGAAGTGTTTAGTGTCTTAACACTTTAAATATTTTTATTTTAAAGTAGGTACCTCCATCTGAACTACTACAAATAGTGTCTCTACCATGAGTTTAGTCATAAGTAGGGATACTGATTGCACTTTGATTATAAGTGATTGCATTGGTTAGTGTACTTTTTTGTGTAAAATGACGATTGCATTATTTTGACAGGGTCATATTTTTCTTTTATATTAAATAATCAAACGTCTGATTGGTTTTCAGGAAACAAAGTGAAAAATGTACCATAACGTTGTTTATTATTTTTCATAAAGAAATGCCAATTCCAATAATATTTTTAAAATATAAAAGTACCTACCTAATTTATATTAAGTTAAATCGATTTTATTATGTTACTGACAAAATTTAATGCAGAAATCAGTTCCGATAGTGGATACGCAATTTTATTAAAATAAATAAAACAAAATATTTCTTAGAAGCTAACTTTAGACCTACCTACTTTGAATAATTACTTATTGAAATTTGTTTTATCATAGCTTAAATCATATTTATTTAGTTAAATAAATATCAGAAGGCAGAATATGTAAGCCCTAGTTAATTAACTATAAAAGCTTTTATACGTCCATGCCCCATCTTCCCTTTAAGAGCGACAGAGGCAGAAAATCGGTAGGCAACTAATTGGATAAATGTTTGTTGTTATAGTGTTAACAGAATCATATAACGCTTTTCTATTACTTACCTAACTCGTTTGAGCCAATTTATAACATAACGCTATTATAACGGTGAGCAGTGTTCTCTGTGTCCAATTTCGGTGAGACGAGGGACAATGGAAGCGTGACCAGCGGCAACCAACTGATTGCCATCAATGCTCATTGCTCGCTAAACATGGACAGGCAGACACACAAACCGGACTATTATCTTTTGCATGAATAAATTTGAGTGGATAAGCTGGGATAAGCCTACAATATGACCAGTAGTGTCCGGTCACGAACATCAGTGATATCATCCAGAAACTTATATTTACGCAAATCGAATATTTGACTGTGTAAAAAGAATGTAGAGTGGTCTTTGCACTTAACTTAAGGAACATTTTGGTACAACGCCATCTATGTGTGAACTTGGAATTTCTGACCTTATCAATATGCGTAAGCGCATATGCGCGGCACTTAATAGTTACAAGGCATAGTACACAGAGGGCGCTGCGAGATACTATATGAAATTATGTATAACATAGAGAATGACTTAGTATAAAATATTAAATATGACGTTCATTTAAAAACCATTGAACAGAGTGCACGGTAATAAGACATAACGACTTAAATATGTTTTTTTCCATACAGCAAACATTCCTAAGTCATTATTATTTTTAATACAGTTTGCTGTCGATCAGTGCCAGACTTGGCACTGTTGCACTTATTCTAGATATAATTTTAATTGCATGCACGTATCATGCGGTCATTTGTGTGCAAGTGTGGTTAATTCGCGGAGGTAGAGTCGCTACTTTGTACGTACCTTGCTCTCACAGGTGGTGTGGCAGACATATTTGCACACTGAAACAAACAAGCAATCATTAGCATAATATCACACTACTTATAAACTTCTAAGTAATCTGGTATATTAATGTAAATCCAAATTGACATTAACAGCCAGGGTTGTATGTTTTAGCATACAATTATAATTTACGCGAACATCGCATTACAATTTGAATGCCAAGGAATTTATTCATAGTACCGACGCGGATACTACCCATGAATTAAGTTTCGTAATTTAAATTCCAAAGAGAGTGAAATATGTATGTTAGAAATTGTTGCATCTAAAACAGATTTGATTCAGCAATGGATTTTCAACGTCTTATTTAAATAGTAGAGTTCAGCGCAGTAGAGCCTAGATTTCAGATTGAAGTGGAGGTAGGCGGTACTACCCTCACGCAGCATTTCTGTAAATTAGGTTACTGCACTGTAAATTACAGTATCAGTATTTATAATGTCACTAGTTTCTAAGATCTGTAAAGTAAGGAGCCCGAAGGGCTAATTTATGCGAGTAGCCGCAAAAAATAGAGTGGCCCTAATAGCCACGACACAAGGACAAATAACTTTTGACACCTCGTGGACAACCCAACGTCTCCTCCCCTCCAAGTGTTTTAAAAAACATTTTACGGTGGCCACTACAGATGTAGGTAAGGTAGTCACTATATTGATGGGAGGACAAGGGAGGGAGAATGACATTTCGCACCAGTTCCCTACCCTGCTTTGGCAGACATTTCAGTTCTTGGGTTAGGATAAGAATAGTAGCTACGGCACCCGCGTCGTATAACAGTGTGCTGAACGCATAATCACACTCAATAAACAGGGATAATAGATTGTGTTTCTGCCCTAAGATAATGGTCGATCTATTTACCAAATACCAAGTGCCTAACTACCTATTCAGGTAAGCTCTCTGTTAGGCTCTTGCCGTAGGTTCTATTTTCATTTCAAATGCTTTGAGTTAAATTATTTTTCCTAATTCATAGCAACTGTGTATATGTAGACCATGATTCTGTCCCGGAATATAAACTAGAACAAGTTTTCTGGAGAGCCTTACCTATGATCATAGAAAATCGCAGTGAAAAGGCTTGTATCCAGTAATTATCCAGTGATGTTTCTGCTTTGATGGCTAGAGTAGTGAATGTTCAATGCTAGTCAGTTACACTGTCATTCAATTAGCCCTTCTTTTTAAGGTTCTCACTCTACAACTCGTGAGTAAGCTCTTTGGTTTACCAAACATCAGCAATAATCTTAGAATTGTTCCCCAAACTAAATGCATTGACAAAATCTCATATATAACAATAACGGCAACAATAACAATAGTACTAATGTGCCTATCATCATCATCATCATCATCATCTTGGACACATTAGCGATTCCATTATATTGCTTCAGAACAAAGACGGTGCGAAGCCTCAAAATGTCGTGAACATAACAGTACATTTGAAATTAGGAGGAGGGTCATAAGTAGGTACGTCGCAATTAAATCAGGTGTCCTGTACATCACTACGCGTTCGCATTTATGATTGCCAACCGATAATACTCTGTGAAGAATCTAAATGATATCTAATGTTGCATGTCTAACGCACAGTATGGAAGTGTGAAGTCACTGCCGCTCGAGTGACGCTAGAATAAACATTTTATATGCACAATTCGTTTCGTAAAAACGCTTCAATGAAACGGGGAGTGGGGAGTTATCCGTGATATTTGCGTCAGTAAAAAATATCTGCCTAACATTTCGCGGGTTGTTTCGTGTCAAACCTCGTCAAGCTATTGAATTTTGGAATGTGACATTTGATTTGAGTATTCGTCTTTAGTGCCTGCACGAATGTCGTCAATGGCTTTTGAATGTCAGCCTGTCGAAATGTAAAATTACCGTCTCTAGCTAAATTATTATCTTAGCATGGAGTAAACATGCGACCCAGTTAAACAGTCAAACGGTACAAATACCATGGTATTGGTATATTTTGGCTCGCTTTCTAATATGCTCAATTACCTATAATTATCTTCCAACATCACGTCATGTGCTCTAAAGCCCCTTCCGGAAGTAACTCTATTTTGTCAGATAGGTACCTAAATGGATTGGATTTTAGACAAGTTTGTTAAAAAAAGGGATAAAATAGGTACCTATCTATGTACAACAAGAAAATAATTCATAAACTCCAACAGCACCGATAAAATATCGAAATGATATCTATGTAAACATATAGTTATAGAGCCAGGTTAACTGTACTATATAAGCTTAATGTGCGTCTACCTTATTATCTATTACAGGAGTACGCAAATTCCAGATTCGGATACCGATCTTTATTTGTACAATATGGCGTAGACAACTTAATGAAAAGCATGTCTTAGATGCCTCTCTACTACCGTAGTACCTTGCTGATTTGAGCATGAACGGGCTGACTCGACCGAGGCTGTACTGTCAGAATATCGACATAAGGCGTCGATCAACGTAATGTAACAGTATCTACACTGCTGCATTTTGTTCGGTGAGTGAGAGTGCCAAAGGTCCCATCTCCTTTTCCTTCACCCTCAACAGGTCCTCCTCCAATTAATATTCCCATCCAGGCCGTCAACACACTTGTGTTTCCTGTGGTGTTGCGAACTACTATTACGCGATCCGCTTGCTCGTTTACCCATACTCATTAGAAACAAGGGTTCCTTGTAGTTTAATACAAAACACCAAAAACATTACTCTTCCTTTTGGCTTCGTTCGCCGTAGTAAGGTAAAGAAAAGTAAATTAAATGTTACCTCTACAGCATGAGCCTTGATTGTGTACAGGCTGATGGCACCAGTGGCATGGCCTCGGCTTCCGGAACGATTTGCTGCGGAACGCGTGAGCCTGCGGCACGCCCTCCTTCTGCAAACAACGTATAATCATCACCTATGTATTCAAATCATATGCATGTAGTAGTAATTGTAATGGTAGAGCCAGCTACCATGTATGAATGACATATTATTGTGTAACTGTTGTTGTTTGTAGCCTGTGCAATCAATTTATAATGAAGTGTACCTACCTACATTGTTATGGTGTGGTTGTGTTGTATATTTTAGTAAAAGATAAATAAACCTAATTAAAAGCTGGGAAAAGCCTATGTGGGATTCTTATCACGCCCGCGGGACGTAGGAAGGATCCTCGCGCAATCTGGGGCGCGTGGTAGCCTCGGCTGTTTGGCCAGCACTATTGAGGGCTATCTACATTCTCAACATTTTACAAGCATTATTGTAAATATGGACTCTTATTAAGGACACCGTTTGTTAACATGATTAATTACTACTAATATTACAAAGCTAAAGAGTGTGTTTGTTTGATAGGATCTAATGTCAGGAACTAGTCGATCAATTTGAATAATTATAAATTTAAATATTTTGTGTTGGAAAATTATCACGCTATGAGCCACGGTTGCGGGCAGTAGCCCCAAATGACGCGAGTGTAATGAAATAAATTATATCATCGCCCTTTATCACTTTTGCTTATATCGGTACTATGTACATAATTGGCGCTCCTTACAGAACTATTCTGGAAACATTCGTGACCATCAAAATAAAATAGAATAGAATAAAATAGAACACGAAGCTTGATTGCAGCTTTTAAAGACTGCACTGCATAAAGCACACAGGGGATTAATATTTCAGTCGTGGCGTGTAGTGCAATCAATCTTCAGAATTGCGGACATTGACAGATCGGACAGCGCAACAGTGCGCGGGTGTTCCAACTTCCAAGGTCAGTTCAACACAGAGGCTTTCAGTAAGTTAAGTGACATCATACCGAACAGAAAAATGGATGTGATCTTTAAGTTTGAGATCTTTCTCTCCTCTTTTAAGCTCTTCTAATTTTCGATATAACAACACAAGATGGTCTCAGAAAATTCGCGTTGCGCGCTCTTAACCACACATCTGGTGAACTAATTAATTACTGTTCTATGTGTGTTGAGTCCGTAGCGTATCGTGATGTCCCCTACAGACATTTTTCCGTGCTCCACTGAATTATCCTTCACGGACTATGACCCTCATTTAGGCAGGATATTACATATTTTGCGTAAGTTTTTTTTTATTAATTGATGGTAGTAAAATCACCTCCACTAATAGAAACATCCTCGTCCTCAATATAATCCTTTCTAGAGAGCTTCGTGTTTCCCATACACTAACAAGAACAAATACCTTGAAGCGGATTACGAGACTAGAAATCGTTTAACACAGATGCGTGAAATGACAGCGCCATTGTTGATGGTCTAAGCCCGCGATGCAGGCCCGCGGCTATTTATGACGGTGCGACGGACGCCGCGGCCGGCCACCTAGCCCTTACCTGCCCGGCGAGCCCTTCGTTAGCGCACGTACCTACAATGGACGAGAGGTGGAACGCGAACCCATTCAACTCACGACGGAATATACGCTCAGCGCCCCACTACTACGAGATATGTGCACCTCCGCTCTTTTATTGAGAACACGGCCCTATTATCTCGCACTGTTCGATTTAACAAACTCTTCAATACAAACTCTATCTTTATAGCTTTCTCACCACTATTTACGATTCTAGTCGAGTCAACTGTACCCACGGCCGCAGTAAAGGATTTTCTCTGTTTGCTAACACAACACAGACCGCAGAGTTGTTGACAGGACAATGCGTGAGTAAATAATTAGTTTCTATTCAATCTATCTCCAATACGATACTTGTCGTTTCTGGTTGCAATTTGCATTCAATAATACGCCTCGCAGGCCATGATCTTTATCTAAAAGCCCTGACATGTTTTACACTCGTTAGCAAATTGTAACTGACAGCTATAAATCGAATCTCGCTTTATCTATTCTGATTCTGAACGAAGAAAGGAAATCGGTCGTTATATATTTATTGAAACAGTGAGCGACGCATGTGTTGCACAGTTCGCTTGAACAATCTTCTTTGTATGGGGTCAGAGTGCTCCAGTTATGACGTCACAGGTTTCTGCGCAGACGCCGGCCCAAGGCGCCACATTTGCAGCCCACATGATAGATGGACGTTGTACTTGAAATCGGTGTTTGAAATAAATCACTCCTTTGTGTTATCGCACCGAACACCGAGCACAGTGCGCCGCGAAGCTCTCAAGTGCTTTTAACGTAAGTTGCTACTGCGCGTATGCTCTGAGTGTTTACAACGCAAGTTGATTAAACAAAATGTATTTAAACTAACCTATTTACGAAAATATTCCTAACTGTATTTCATATTTTATAATAACGGTGAATCCACACATGGATTAGCCGCTGTGTTACAAATCACTACATCTGCACAACATCTGTATCTAAAGGAGTAATTGAGTCGAGCGCATTCACTATTCAACAGCAATATTAAATTCAAGAAAGTAATGAATACATTTAGATGTCGAGGAGAGATAGAACGTGTTCAGTTATAACAAATCTCTTATTGCATCGCAGATGGCGGCTGCAGCGTTCAATAGATATGCGCTCAAGAATGTGCGGCAGACACGTGCGCCCTAAGCACCTGCTTAAAATCGCCGATATCCGAATGCGGCCCGCGCCGCACGCCGCCCGTGCCAAGGGATGCGCTACAAAAAATACAACTCTCACAAAGCACAGTAGCTCAGAAACAGATTGATGCGACGCTCACAATGCACCTATTACACGCGGTCGGTCCATTAACAAACTGAATCAAATTTCATTGAACAGCTGGACAAGTTAAATAACAATCGGGACAAACGATATCTTTATTTTGCTGATAGCATCCGTATCGAACCTTTGCTAGGTTAAATTCAAAGATATAGGTCAGCTCCGGCATTGGCTACACAAGTACGCACTAATTATTGATAGTTCTAGTCAAAATAATGGCATTTACATATGTATCTAGGTACGAATACAAAATTAACAGCAGATTCACATGCGAAGTGTAGTGACCAAGCTGTCCTCAATTCTCGGTAACGTATTCATCATGGCGTAATTCGCTATATCCCTGCGGTAATTGTGAAGACCCGGTGGCACCCGACCCGCGTGCCGCCTGCGCCCGAAGCCCGTCCGGTGCGCCGCCACTTCCACACAACGAACGCCGAAGTTTCACTCTCACACAAAACAAAATAATACGACTGCTACTGTGCCATTTGTTTTAAAACAACAACAAAATAAATAAATGTCACATAACTTATCTTAACCGCAGTAATGTTACGACAGTTTTTGTTTCCTGCGTGAGTTTTGAGACTTGTAACAACAAACTTTTTTAACCTTTTTGTGACTTGAGTTATTTCTTCCGATGATAGCAACTTAAGCCTACGCCTTTTGTATAAAAAATATTGAGAGATCCTTTTTAATCCTCGTAACAGCGTCAACAATGTCGAAATCCTATACTAGCCTTACTATTAGTGTTTTAATCAACTTATTTTTCCTTTTATCCACTTTTGATTTAAGAACCAATGTCGATATTCTCTTGGTCATCATAAAAACGATTAGTGCGCCATGGAGCTTTGTTATGAATGATGTTGTTTTTACGTTTGTAAAACAAAAATTAATATTCATTTGTATGTGGGACGCGGAACCTTTGACCTCGACATGAGATGGAAGAAAACAAAGGGCTCAGTGTCGGAATGATAAATCAACGAAACGCGGAGCCCTTTCGATATTACACTCTATTGTTTTGTAATGAACAAGTATCCCATGTTGTTTACTATCACCGAAATTAACCAAACAACTTCATTCTTTTACATCTCTCATGTTCGGTAAGTTGGTTCTTATTACCTCCAAATGGGGCTTGTAGGTGACTAATTAGCGCTCTAGGGTAATAATGTAGCTAGAAAAGCCCTAGGGCGGTAAGTAATAAAAAAAAAAAAAACTTCTTTCTTTCAAAAAGTTCGCGTACATCTAACCACTGGCAATAGACATCATGCATTCAGCCCAATGACCAAAGAGGTCGCTTTGCTATTCAGCCTTGTCTTCGTGTGAGTATAATAGTCATCAATTTTAAATAACGGCGAAGCTCAATTTCGTTCTTGAAAAAAAAAAATTAAAAGTTCTTTACTTGATTCTTTTTAATGAAAAAAGGCGGGAATAGAAAACTTTTTCTTTAAATATTCTTTGTTTTTGGGACTTTTTATAATTACGTGCTAATTAAGAAAAAACATGCGTTCTTCAAGTGATGAAGATATAAGCTGCACTCCCGATTCAATGAAAATGGAAGCTGAAGCAGCAATTAACAATATTTTGCCTGAAACTTCTAAAGAGAGATATTTTAAAGCTTACGACGATTTCATAAAGTGGCGAACAGAAAAACGAGTAAAGTCTTTATCCGAGACTGTATTCTTAACATACTTTTATTATTGTAATGTAATGCCGGTTTTTTTCTACTTACCTCACAATCGACATGTAAAGCAGAATAGTTAGCTCGGGTGTAAGCACCAATTGCACCCTCGAACTATAAGCGCCCTCGCTGCGCTCGTGCGCCTAAATATCTCGGGCTGCAATTGATACCTTACAGCCCTTGGCTACTAATCTACTATTAATATAAGAAATGAATTTACATACATATGAATGCTACTTGATTAAAGACAGGTTAAACAAGGTTCTGTTTCGTTACTGTTATCTTCTAAACAAATGCGCATACCTCATTAAACATTAACTGTTCACAACAGATTACAAACAAGAAATATAGCATAGATGGAATACTTCGATTTGAATGTACCCACGTACATATGAAGATACAAGAACTCAATAAATGTGGAGCATGTGAAGTTTGTTAGGTAGATTTATTACAAGTATCAGGGCATTTACCTACAACGACATATTTACTCGTCTATGTAGGTAACCAGATTAGTGAATTGTAAAGATTGCTCCCTCCTGCCAGATAAAACTTAGGTAGGTAGTCTCAGCTGATAAGGAACATATTGTCGCCATAAGTACCGCGATGTTCCATTTTCTCGGTTATCTGTTTGCTTTTCAGCAAAGTTTGGTAAAATGCGCACGTGCGGAGAGGAGACCAAGTCAAATTAAACCGGCCGGCCGGTATGTCATCTGGTATTGTAACATTGCAACTTTTCTGTGTTTCGTTTGCTCGTCACATATCAATAATATTTGGACAGGGAGCCATCTGTCACACGAGCGGCGCTTTCTCAAGGCTTTTGTACGTGACATCCGTTTAATATCGAGGCGTTATAAGCTATACAAAATTGTCTCACGCATCAAGCATGTTGCCGCGACCGCGACCCGGCTGGTTGCCGACACTTGGCATCGCCCGCAGACTGTTACCACCATTTACATATGTACCTACTGTTACCGCTCACTTATTTATGTACATTAATTCTGGCTCCGTGACCATAATACTGCATACGTTTAATCGATTAGAAACTCATTATATTACTAAACTAGAAAATGACATCATCGGATGTTAATAGCCAACATAAATCGGCTGGCTATACTTGGAAAGCGATAATTATAGTAGGCAAACTCCATCGCTACAAGATGTTAATTGTGTATTTTAGAGCACAGTGGCTACATGCCGACATACACTAACTACTCACACGTCCAGTACAAATCAAGGAAGCAGTATCTAAAAACCAACCGTCATGTGGCGCCATTACAAAATTTTCTCTCACGATTTGTCAACTTAAACGTTTGCCTTTATTAGCGTAGGTACCGTCATATGAGCTTTAGCACTCTCTGCCAACTAACAAGATGTTTTGTGAGCTGACCAATTTATGCCGACATCAGCCACAGGGACCAAGGTTTGGATGTCATTGTTAAGACGTTCAGTTTGCCGTTCAGTTTGCATAAGGGAAAGTCTTTGAATAGGTGACAGCTATAGAATGGGAAGCAAAATAGCATTTATTTAGCAAACTAGAATTGAAAATATTCATGTCTTAAAAAATATGGTTTCAAGATTGATTCTGCATTCTGATCATAGTTTTCCCCAAAAATATGTAAGACTTTTTATAACATTGCAAGGGAATAAGTAACAGATTGTGTAATACAACATGTTCCGTGTACCACGGCGTTTACGCACAATTTTTCATTCTCTTTTAATTAGACTTTATTTCAAACCTCTCATGTTATTTCCTTTATCCAGTTTTTGTCTGACTTATTTCCATAAAAAAACACAAACAACATTTTTATCAGAACCGTATTAGTTTCGGTAATAAAACACTGAATGTCACATTAATAATTACCTCCATGCCTACATAAAATGGTGCGAAAAATACTGCGGTATTAGGTAAGGGAAAACAAACGACACAAAGTGAAGAAAAGTGCAAAAACCTTCGCCGGAAAGTGGAGCAGGGTCCGCAATGAATGCGGATAACACTAGAAATGAAGACACAAAGAGAATGACTTTTAAGGAACGAACAATTTCTTTACAAATGACGTGGCGAAATGTTGTGAAATAACGGTTGTATTTATTTTAATGTTTCCTTCGATAGGATTCCTTCTTTATGGACGGGTCAAAGTTTTTGACCAGTCTAAATATGAAGTAGCACCTAGAGAAGATTTATATCCAATATCTAAATCTAAAATCTAGCAGACTCGACAAATTTTAACTGAGCGTAAAGCGTTAAGTTTTCTCTACCGGTATTCAAATCTCATCCATGAGTACACATGTGGTAGTACAGACAACATATTCAAATATAGTAACGAACCTATATTTAAATACGTTTCATATGCAACCTTTATTTTTATAACGTAGTGTGAGCGTTATCTTTATTGTTTCGTTATTGGTGCGCGCGTGTTCTGTGCGGTACTGATAACGTACAATAAATAACTCTACGTTTTCACATAGCCCAGGAAATAAACACGCCACGAACAGACACACTTTGATCGCTTGTATTAGAATCGGTTTAAACAATAGTACGCCGCCGCTCGGTCACTGACTTTAATTAATTACGAGTACCAATTAAACTAGAATGGGCCCTTTTGAAACATTTATACGGCGCGTCATGGATTAAATTCCTTTCCATTGTTACAATGACACGTGTTGTTTTTTTTTTATTTTTTGTTTTCGAATCCTCAGCCCGTTCTTTGTACGAAACATTTATACATTTCCAAGGTATGTGGCACCGGGCACGCGAATGCCTTGCCTGTTAGGAACCTGATTTCAATCGGTATTGGCATTCATGTCATTGTTGCTAGCAATTAAATATTAACCGTCGCCAATTGGTACAAAGGTACCAATCAGCGATTGGTTTACTCATTAATCTGTGCATAAAGTTGCCGACTTACTAGGTAAGTATATCAAGGTCCTAACATTCTTTAACGCTATTCCCTACGCTCTACCTACTGTTTTCTGCGGCTGAAATTATGATTCTATGAAGAGGAAAAAAATTATAGCCTGCTTCTACATCCTTTTTCAGTCAACTGCTGGTGCTGGAATTAAGCCTCCCCTAATTTTCTTCACAGCCAGACAGGACAGGGTCCGATGTTGATATTTTCGTCTCTTCGCAAAGATTCTATTTGCTTGATATATCACATTTCGTGTATAAGAAATACTAATTAGCTTATTCACAACAACTACTTTGTTAAAAATATTAAATTAGCTGTAACTAAAACGACAAAATAGGTATTTCTTAGTGTGTAGAATATGATCCGTAATTTCGCTGTGTCCAACAAGAGCAGAGTGGCGCAGTGGAAGCGTGCTGGGCCCATAACCCAGAGGTCCGTGGATCGAAACCACGCTCTGCTAGAAACCACTTTTTGCTCGTTTAATGTGATAATACAGGCAAACTAAGCATTTCTTTTTGTATTATCTTATTTAATGGCGTATAATTGTGGGTATTTAATTAATTAAAATATTTTTTAGATTATTTTGCGTCAAGGGAATACATAATTCAAGTTTCTTATTACGTTACAAATGTAAGTAATAATCAGTGTAAAAGGTTGCGTGACTAGATAGTGGTAGGATATTTTAAATTATCGCATGAAGGAAGCGGACCGGTTATAAACTAATATTGTCTTCTTCGCCCCTGTGAGTGATGATGATGACTGGCCACTCCCTAGCTTTACGGTTAATGTAAGGGACGAACCCTCAATGCACACGGCGGGGGAGGCAAAGTAATGGCCCACGGCAAAGGTGATACCAATGTTATATTACTTGCATCGCTTGCGATTACTTTAAAATTAAATTATACCCCGCAATCATATTATTATTCGATAAACTATTGAACTACTTTATCGGTGCATGCATTCAACAAACAATGATATAGAATTACATAGGTATCGATTATGTATTGGCTGTTTGTGATGTTTATGTAATAATTCCGTACAATTCACCTTAGTAGGGTTGTCTATGACTTATGGTAAATCGTATTGCTCATTTATTTTGTTCTGATTCAGCTGAAAGATAAATGGTAAAGAAGTGGAAAGCTAATTACCTATTTTTTTTTCTCTGGATGTTTTTTTTTATTACCTATAGCTACCGTCAGAGAAAAATAAAAGTACCTACTCAAAACTCGCAGTTAACAGTGTGGTAGAGATGTCACGAGTCACGACCGCAATAGTATTATTTGAAACAGCATAGGTATTCATGGAAATAAATAAAGGGATGATCCTAAAACCAGAGTCTAAGGAACCAAAAAATGCCCTAAACATACCTAAATTTCAGAATGGTGCACCCGAAATACCTGTAAAATTAAGTGTGGATAAACTACAAAGATCGTAATAAATTATTTCATGTTTCCACGACATACCTCGAAAAGTTAGACCTCTAGCTTAGTGGAGTGTAAACTACAATGTTCGTAATAAATTAGGGCACAAATTACTCGTCATACTTGAAGGCGGGGTAACCCTAACTATGACTTTAAATCTAGCAAACAGCATCACTAATCACTCGACACGTAAGGTCAAGGTGGCTACATCTGCATCAGTGTATTTAATCTACAATTCGAAAACAACAATTAATACCGATAATAAATTATCATTAGTATTTTATTTCTGTGCCCAAACTAATTCAGTTATAGTTCAAAACATAAAATATGGCGAGTTTTTATGGCTTCATTAATTCTTTCCGCTTTATGATTGTACCGGTCAAATGAGCGTTCGGTTCGGTTTAGACAATTTGGCCTGCATGGATGGTTAAATGATTCCCTCTGTTGTTAATGTGCTCAATGATCAAGTTCGGTTTCCGTACAGATCAAACGTTTTACATATTTTAGCAATATTTATCTTATGTGGGTATCTAAAGCAGCCTCGCGTGAAATCGACACAAACCCCAGTGTAGAGCTTAACATTTAGAAACCACCGCTGAAACCACTTTCTTCTATCCGTACAGTTAAAATATTTAAATAGATATCGTTAGGCTTTCTTATTATTGTTAAAACATAAAAAAGCAAACAAAACATGGATCCATATCAAGTTCTATAGCTCTGTAGCAAGGTGATTTTATAAAGCTATTGCGACAGCAAAGTACATCGGCTCTACCACACAATTATGCGACAGACATTTTTTGCTCGCGTTTGATTTTATCAATAAGCTGCCAATCCATATACAGCTGCATAGAGAAAGTCTAGCTCACGCTCATGAAAGTTGTACCTCAGATAATGTAACTAACTGTGCAACAAATCTACAAATAAATTGTATTATTGGCTCTACGTAGAAATGACGCGTGGGTACTGGGGTCTACAAACGGACCATTAATGTAATTTGATTATGCACTATGAACGTATACGGGTCTGCGGTTACACCGCACGATTTCAGATGGAATGTACGACGGGCTCCAGTGCCGGCGAGCACTCGATAACTCGATGCGGACTCCATTTCGTTAGTTTCATAATTTCTTTATTTATAACATATTCTGTTCTCCAGACGCGGCTTACTGAGTTACATCATGCCACTGATTTATGTGGCAAATATTACACATCATTTTATAAACACTGACTTATGGATTGAAAGTGTCTGAAAAGATAAAATTATAAAGCACTCGATAACCTAAAAAGAAATTGTACATTACTCAGTTATGGTAGTGGTTCCGGAAGACCACCCGTGTCGCGGGTAATGAGGAACGACGTACATTCATATCTGTGGCGCTGCGCTGGCAGGGACTTCGATGCCTTGTGACGTAAAACTGCACTGACACTCTCCACCGTGAACGGACAGCACACGTTACTTTACATATCTATGTCGAATGATCACCCCTTGACCTATGGTAGCACTTCATTCGACGACATATTTATATTTTATTTTATCCATATTTACTTAGGACTCTTATGAGATATAGAATCGGACTATGTGGATTACGCGACACTGTGTTCATCCTGCTTATTTTCATATACTAAGCTTTACATACACAGCTTACAATGCGCTACATCTAGGAAAAGCTTGGTTACCAAAGCTTTTCCTAGATAACGTAGCAAAGGCGATTACACGAACATTTATGTGCCTACTTATCGACCTCAAACTATTACACTATGTAGATAAGAGTTCAAAATGTTAATAAAATTTATATTCATCTTCGTTAAAAAGTACTTATCATAAGGGGTTTCAATTAAATTAAATCTTCACTTATACGGGTTAAGTAATAATAACTGTAGATGATGATTCGATCATCCGCGACGACCGCGACGTTGACGTCGGGCGGGGCGGCGGCGGCGGCAGTCGAGAGAAAGCATTCAAAGATACAAAATTAAACAATTGTAAACAGAAATCAGTCTCGAAGACCTCCCGCTCAGTTAATGTTGTATGTAAATTTATTTCCCAAATAATATTCATTGTTTGTCCTGGAAATGAGCACACAATGTGTGCCAGAGTCTGGCTTGTGGCTTTGTTTATACAGTGTTGTAACTACGATATGACGTCACATAGGTACAGTAATACAGTTTACACCGAGGCTTGCGCAACGCCGCCGCCACCGCCGCGATTACCGGACACTAACATTTCGTGTGACTTTACAGCCTCATGTATCTCTCCCTTACGTACGCTACTCGTAAACACAAAAGTAACCGTTGATAACACGTACGTTAATAGGCTAAACACAGCACAAACAAAGCGAAACCTTGCAACAATGACGCAACCCAATTAGTTTTCGGAACGAACTTCTTATTGTCTAAACACTCGGGCCTTTTTCAGAGTAGAAAACAACAAGGGACTCCTTTTGTGTCTATTGACGAAAAGACATTCTACCGTAAATAACTTTAGCGACACACTATGCATAAAGACTTAACCTTGTGTGTTACATTGAAGATAAAGATAGTGAAGTAGAGGCATCAAATGAAATGTTTACTAATAGTGGGGCTCAAAACGATTAACGGTAATGCTGTGTAGTGACAAGTTAATTGGCGGCGGCGTCAGCCCGAGAACAGTGAAGGTACGGAGACGTGACGAGGGGATGACGTCGACCACGACGCGACCCCACCACTCGCCACTATTATCATGTCGACCAACTACTATTTAATTCATTATATTGCAATTTATTGTTAGTTTCTCTTCGGTACATATGATTTATACTTTTGTACTGCGATCATTTGGTGAAGTACAATTGCGTTCTTTGATTGCACATAGTTTTATTGCATATCCTTATCACATTAAGACAAGAACATAATTAGTTAGAGGTTTCAAATTTATATCCTGTAGGGAAATATTTAATGCCCATGGAAGGAACAAAACTAGAATACCTATTACTAACTCCAAAAAAACCTTCCTTGACCATATATCTAGAAAATATCATACATATCATACCATAGTATCCGCAAAACACAGCACTGGTTTTTTCGTTCATGTTAGAACAATCTGCGTGGCAGTCTAACATTAAGGAAAAATCATTGCTTGGCTAGTGCTCAAATTGTCATGTTTAATAGAGCATAATGCCGGGCAACTTCTAATTCCAAACTACGATGTAAAATTAGGCGTTATAGTGACTTACGATCAGTTAAAAAATACTAGATATTTTTTGTGTATTACTCTAAGGACAGTGAGACCAAACTTTGTTATTAGGTACATTCATAGAAGGGATGTTAATAGTAAAATTAAGATTTATTTTTAACCTTATTCGAAACACTTGCCTCTAAAAGGATTATCGCGCCCAGCATTTTAAGTTAAAAAATGAAAAGACACAAACGTGTAAGAATTTATGCTCAAGAGATTAAAATTTTGATTTCGAAGCACATTTGTTCCTTAGCTGAATAAAAGAGAATGGCGACAAGATTCGACTAAAATGCATGAATATGGTATTCGAACAATTAGTGACCCGTAAACAATAATTTATGAATTCATCAAAATACTGTATGTGAATATTTAAATGTAACAGTATTTAAAAATTAGGAACGATAAATAAAACAGTGAAAGTTGACAGCCAAAGATCATTTGATATTCTTGTAGGAAACATGTTTTTTGTACGTCCCATTTATTTATATCCAAACTTTTAAGTTGCTAGACGGATTGATGTTGGTTTTATTTTAACGATGTCAACAACGTCTGTGGTATTCTAGAGAGACATTTTTAGATTCTTAAAGTTGTCCATTGACTATCTTTCTTGATTAGGTAAGTGCTGTTTCCCATTGAAAAACAGTGTAAAAACCTGTATATATACATCATCTATTCATGTCCAACCAATTTGATTAAATTATAAGTAACCAGACCCCCCACGAAGTCAATACAATCTGTAACACCTTCACTCGGTACTGATCCGATATAATTTGGGATAACTGGCCGCCGCTCAACCGTGAACGACTTTTAAACAATTAGTTGTAAAGTTACTTCCACCTTAAATATAAGTTACATGTAGTTGATTGTTTAAGATAAAATAATATTTATAATAACATATATTTTCTGTCTCGTTTGCCTTAAGCAAGCATTTGATTTATGTTGCCGCAGAAGCATGTCCTCCATTAAACCCATCTGTAAAAAATACCAGTATTTACAGTGACTACATGGCTATATTGGGCGATGTGTACACTTGTACAGTGACTAATTTTAAAATAAAGCTTTATCTACCTTGCCTTCAAAATCGCCTTGTTCATTATTCTTTTAGTAGCCATGTTGATATGTACCTATTAGGTTCACATAATATATGGATATTCAGTCGAATCGTCCTTGAAACCAATTTAAATTTCAAAACAGGAAAGCATACTGGATGTAAAGGAATAATTGTTCACTGAATTGCAAAATACAATCAAACGGCGACACATGGCTAAATCAATTACTTTAAAAGTAAAAACAAATTACACAACATATTCACCCCGTGCGTTGTCACAGGGGTGAGCAGTGGACGGTGTGATTGAGTGTAGGTACCCACAATATGGCAATGGCATCCAGCTAATGCAACAAACGCAACCACTTGAAATATCTACCCAAGGACAATTTGTTCTCTAGAAAAATAGTCAAGGGTTATATTTGCGGTTCCATTGTGTCGAGCCTATACTCACATAAATCACGTTCCCTGCACTCCAAGCTTGGAGCGAAATACACCAGGTGGTCCCGACTATTTTTAAACTGTTTATGTACCAATAAGGGAATGAAATTTGTTTTATGAGTTCCTTTTATGTGGTTTTTGATTCATGGTTAAAAGTAACAATAATTTTTACTATCGGGTTCGTTAGCAACATGTGACGGTGCTCGCCAGTAAGTAGGTACTTTCGATATTTGAGACTTTACAGTACCTAATGTTAGCACTAAGTTTTTTCTGAACAGTGAGTGACTCAACGCGAGGCGTCTGGCATGACAGCTGGCGAGCATGCTCCGCGAACCGTGATATTTTTTGTAAGACCTTCAGAACCAGTGTTTAAATTTCAGCGACGAAATCTTATACCTAATAATATGTAATACTATACCTACTTACTACACAATGCATAGACTTCTTTAATTACGTTTTAGGTTGTTGTGTAAAGCTGCGAGTGTCCTTGTCTTTAACATGGGCTTGAGGCGCGCGGAAACGATTGTGTTTGCTTTTATGTAATAAATTATAGGCTAAACAGAAATTAATCGTGTTGATGTTTAGTGAAAATAATTATTAATAACAACGTAATAAATTTAAACAAACATTTTAAGTTCCATAAATAACTAGATACCTGCACCATAGCTACGATTTCCCAACTATTCCCAAGTGGCACATGTTTTACGAAACTCGCCCGGAGCATGCGGCAATTACGGCCGGCTGGTGCACTAATTGTGTGTAATGTATTGCGCATTACCAATAATAAGGTTGGGTGCCGCTCCTGCTCTGTTCATTAGAAGCAGCATTAGGTACCTGCGAGTGCAGTTACACGGCGCAATGACGCCTCAGCCTGTGGTGCTCCCGCGGCCCGCGCGCGTCCCGCCGTCCCGCCGGACCATACTTCCGGTCAAGCGCTTTAGTTGGGCAGTTCCACCACACTTACGTAACATCCGCTCGCAATTACGAATATAAACGAGAAAACAGTTTTTTAAACGTTCGAAAACCATGCGTTGATTTTAAAATCTGATTGCATACCCATGGAATTATATGACTATTGACTGCTTGTCTTTTTGTGTCATAATTTAGGTGTAACATCGCGTATGTACTGTTTTTATTAGCTATAACGTTTATTTAGGCATGTGTGAATTAAGTATTCATGGCACTATATCGTTAGGATGCCCTTTACTTTGTATTATTCAAAAGGTTCTGAAGAAGCTACTCGTTAATATTATAATGAAACGGTGTATTATAATCGGTAAACCATAGATTTAACAAACAAGAACCAGATGTAGCGTATTTGTCCAACTAAGTGAGGCACGTTGACACCTATGTGTGCGTGACATTTGGCGACTGGCACTGGCACTGTACGGACACGCGCGTCTATGTGTGTGTAAAGTTGCCAGATTATGAATAATCTCCCACTATTTTGCATATAGTTTTTGCAAACGAATATAAAAATATTACATAGGTAATATTTTATATTCGTTTGTGGTTTTGAAGAATTTACCATAGATTTAATTAATGCTTTTAATATGTAATGCTGTTGTGAAAATTATTCAAATAAAAGATACCATTAAAGTATGCTTTTATAAATACATTTCTTAAAAAATGTAGGCTGCGAGTTAAGTTTTAACTAATTTTATTCGTAAATTGAGAAATAAATAGATAGGCTTCCGTCATAAATATTAATTAGCTAAAAACATTTTGTCATGCATACAATAAATTATGAATATCATAATCATAAATCGTAACCAAAAAAAATTGCAATTAAAAATAAATAATGGCTACAATCAATAATTTCTGTTTCTGTACTTAATGTACACACGGCGCCAAGTCAAGCTAAATAGTCGAAGTACGATTTTGATACTTATTCCCTACGCCATAAGAACGGTACAAAGGTCTAACAACGGTACAAAGGTCAAAGTGTATAGCTTGACAAGTAGCCGCGTGTACACGAATATTTGGATCGTTTGGGGATCGAACTCAAAACAATGTATATACTAATGGAAATCCTATTAGTATATTTATAAGAAAAAATATAATCTACAATATACTTTTACAATACGTTAATGTATTTTTCATTAACATGACAATCATTATTACCTACATAATCAATTGACAAGTGCATTTTCCCTAATTCAGGGAAAACGGTGTCGACGTAAACTGGCAACACTTACATATTTTCTGCAGAAATACGAATTTTATCGAAATAATATTATAAAACGGTCAAATAATCCATAGTTATCTGTAAGAATATATTCCATCTTCCCGTATTTGCTTTTAGAAACAACTTTTACAATGTTTAAAAACGCAAGACGGCATTTTATGAATTTAAAAGCTGGATCGATCGTGGCGTGTGAACTGTGCGATGCTTCGCAGCGCACTGAGTCGAGTTTGTATTCGCTTTTCAATTTTGTATTTGCTTTAGTGGCCTCACGCAAGTGTTCCGCGCGCTCTGTCTGCCTTTTATTCTATAGTCTTAGCGGTAAACAGTAAGTACGATACTATAAATGCCGACCTCGTATAAGTTTGCACAGATGTAAAATGGTTTTAGTAAGCTAAAAGTAATACCGATATAAACATATACCTATTTTAAATTCACACACATGTGTTATTGATATTCATAAGCGGGACTGTAAGTCGTTATGTTATTACATGTACAGTATGGGGGCGATGACTAATCCGCCTCTAAAAAGGTCCAGACGGTTCCGAACAATGATGCGACAAAGAGCTTTGTCTGTCAGCGGTGTGGAATATGTGAGAAGTAAGTAGTTCTCATCGAGCAGACGCACTGATGGATCCTCGTCGCGCTCTGCACAGGAATGTACCATAAATCACGCTATATAGCCACTTACACCCGCCGCCGCCGCGCGTCACTCGCATTCATTTATAAACTGATACGTATACCGGCTACCATTTAGGTAAACAATCGCTTTACAACTCCAATTGGAGTTAATTCGATACAAATACACTAGGAAAGTTAGTTGAAAGTATGCCAGCAATGCGGATGTAGAGCGCATTGGTACGGTTGGATTACGTTTGACCTTCTACCCTTGCCGGGAAAACAAACTATCATACCCACATGATGTAGAAGCAAAATAAAGTGAATGCCGGGACAAAGGTCTCATCTGTGGAACGTATCTTGTAGTTGAGCCCATTTTATTTTGCGAAAGCGAAGCGAATTTTTTAAAAGCGTTCCGGTTGATAGGGCTATGATGTCCACGCGTGAAAACACTGTGTGATCTGTGTGTGAAATTGTCGTGTCCGTTGATTGAAATTTTATCATGACCCTCGCGACACAGGGTTAGTTCCTAGTGCGGGAGTAGTCTAAAAAAATAGCACTTGACTTAGTATAACTCTAAAACGTATTATGAATTACAAAACCACACATACTTTTTTGGCAAAGAGCGCAACCCTGGACAAGCCATAGATGGTAGACAATAGTTTATTGAGATCCTTGCTTACTTTCACGATAATGACGCACTATTATTTTTAGTGTATGACTTCATCGAAAAGACACTGTAATCTGAAAACAGAGTCAAGTTGATCCTAGGAACCTAAGTTTATCAGAATTCTTACTACTTGTGTGGTGGAGTTCAAGAGGCCGACGTTTCCTGTGCAATTCACTGCTATTCATAGTACACAAGCTAAAAACTAACTTATTTAAATAGACTTTGTAAGGAAGTAAAGATCTGTGTATTAGGTACTACCTAGCTAATAATAGGTACCTATGAAAGCATCCAGGTAGGGACATTCTAAGAAAACAGCATGCCACTACCCAATTTTATTTCGCGGGGTTTTGTTGGAGGCCACTTAGAAAATGCACGAAGCAATTACATATGTAGCATCTTTGGGAATAGAGTGATCCTATTCACTAACAATGCTTCTTCTTCTTCTTCTTCTTCTCGAGTCGTTAGTACAGAACTGATATCAAATGGCACCAGCCCAGTATGTGGCCACGGCAACAGCATTGCCGGTGGCTCGGCATAGATCGGCCACCGAACATCTGTGCGGACACTTAGGACACTCCAATAGGTGACTCATGGTCTGTTCTGGAGCGCCACAGTCGCACTGGGTGTAGGCCGAGTCAATCATACCCAATTTCGCTTGGTTGTATCTGCAACGGCCGAGCTGGCTTTGTAAGCGATTCAGGGATCTCCATATGGGCCACTGCAGATTACTTCCGGGGGGGTACATGGTCTTTACGTAGTTCGCAGGGGGTGGAGCTGTCTCATGCCATATTTTTTCCTTAAATTAGCCGGATGGTCTTGGCTAGCCTTTGTAGATCGTAAGAAACTTTGGTACAGAACACTCACAATTCTAATGAGACGCAAATAAAGAGAGAGGCCTATGTCCCACATAGGACTGCGAAAGGCTGCTATGATGATGACGAAAACATGACTCAATCACAAAAAAGGAAAAGTTTACTATTGTGAACTACCCAAGGGCTATAGCGAATACCTACTTGGAAAACGTATTAACGCAGTTGATTTTGTAATTTCAGGTTTCGACATTTATTTAGATAGGAAGCAATGGAGCGGAACGTTTTCTCCACGGTATCTCACGGATGGCGATAATTTGTTCAACTGTGAAGCCGGATTTGAACGATATAGAACCTCCAGTAAGTATGATGTCATTCCTTATTTTCGTGTGAGTGTAGCCAACTCTGGTTGGAGTTGAAGTTTATAGACTGCTAGAACGCCTGCGCGCTAGCGATTATCCAGAGAATAAAACCAGGACTGATGGCTTTACGTACCCTCTGAAGCATGGCAGCACTGCCCTGTAAATACCACATCAAGCGGTCACCCATCCAAATGTTGACCTCTGTAAGCGTTGCTTAACTTCACCGATTTATTACGAACAGCAAGTCAGGTCACGCTATAGGCGCTACATACATTCGAACAACATAGAGCCTTCAATAAATATGACGTCATGCAAATTAAACAGTGCAAAGTTATAGTATGACAACATGTAGGCAGCGAGCGATGACCGGCTACCAACGGTACGTGACAGTACGTCACCAATAAATTGAACAGTTTAAAATTTTAGCTCGATCCACGCGACACAGCTATGATATAAATTCTGATACAGTTGATTTATTATTCATAAAACCAGCCTCAATGAATACGGGAGTTTTATGGAGCTTTTTTTGTATTATAAAATGCAATTAAACAACAAAACTAATCATTTCAAAAGTATCTTGTTAATAGTTATTATTATATGCGAAAAAGTTAAAGTTCGCGTCAACATTCATTCTTGTTGTTTATATGATCTCGAGGAAACGAAAATGTTTTTACTCTATCATTGCTAAGCACATACATCTTCACACTCATGAGTAAAGTAAACCAGAATTGACCATGTTATAATATTGCGTCAACTTCATACTCCAAAAGATGTGAAACCTTACCCCTGTGTGAAATACTTACAAACATTATGTATCATATGTATGTAAGTAGGTATTACACAACGTTCTTACTGTTCGTTATACATAGTGAATTTGGATTCGTTTAATTCTTTTAAACCAAATAGTTTCATATTGGTGTTGGTTTGAAATGGTTAATAAGTGCGTACCTATAGGTTGAAAGACGTACAATACGATCATCATCATCATCTTAATATAATCCTAGACTTTTTATTAATACTAATACTTTAATGTTTGCAAAAAGATATCCTGCAGAAAATAATGCAAAAGATAAAGTTTTCTAAAAGAATTTCTCTTACAAGTACAGGCACATTTTGGTAAATCACAAACAACTATTTGAAACTCGCATGCATAACTTAAAAGTTCACGACCGAGACCTCCAAGTTTAAAATTTAATCGTGTGTGTCTTTCCACCAAGCACAAGTAGGTATTCATTACATACAGTATAAAACAAAGCTTTGTTGTAATTAAATGTCTTTCGAGACAAGATAGTTTGTTCTACATGTAGTCTACTTTGTAGAGACAAGAGCTAGAACTAGTAAATCAAAAAGGACGAAGATGCGATCCGTATTTCTGTATCTCTCATTGTGTTGTTGGCTATTGATAACAGACTACACACAACACAATAAGAAGTAGTGAGTACAAAGATGATCGGCTAATAACGCGGATCTCAAAGGCGCCGCCTGCTGAAAGGGTTCATTGTCTGCTAGAGCCGCACATGTAGCCCCCACACGGTACTAATTAACTTATAAATGCTAGATACCGATGAATGAACATATTCGACACGATCCGTGTGCTCCCCGCTACATGGTAGGCGTACCCCGAACTATAAATAAATAATGAAACAACATCATCTTAACCGAACGTAATTGTATTCTAAGATAGACGTTACAAATATTATATCTACAATAATTTCCTGTTCATTAGAATCGTGGGTAAAAGTTTTGTTTGTAGATCAAACACAAACATCTCTGTAGCGCTACCGATTGGGTGTATTCATGGACATTCCAGGGAAAGTATTCCCAGGGGATCTCTAAGTAAATCAATAACTGTCTTTTTTTCTATTATTTTATCGAGTTGGATAGATCATGGAAATGCGCCATGCGTAGTAAGCCGTTGGTTGAGTATAATTTATTCAGAATTGTCGACAGTGAACTTGTCAGAAGATATTTGCTTAGAGAGGTGCGTGGTGATGTCGCTCTCGCCGCGGCTCCGCGGGCCCGCGGGTCCGTGGGCGGTGCACTTGTTCTTGCGCAACCTTTTGGGAAGCTAGGGCCAAGCGCGCATACGACAATGCTACGAACTCGCCTCACATTAGCATTCTACCGTTAACTCCACTACCTGACAAGGTAACCTAATGTAACGACGCCACGCCGCAACAATACAATACACTTAATACACACGCTCGTTTTAATTCACGTTGTCCTTTTAATTACACGGACTATAGGGCGCGATTGACAGTTGAATCTAAGTCAAGTGGCAAGTCAGGGCTAATCTATGCCGACGATGTTTTTTGTTTTGCAGTTACTTGTGTTGTGTATAACTAATGTTAGCAAGTACGAATAATCAAGTATAATTATGCTACATGCGAAATACATGTAACATAATTATGTTGTAGGTAATGATATAAATTTATATGACCCCTTTTGTAATAATTGAAATTATTTTCTAAATTATTTAGTAAATGTTGGCCTGTGCTGGCACAAAATAGAGATCTGTGGAAAAAGGAGAGGGAGGCCTTTGCCCTGCAGTAGGACGCTAGAGGGTGAAAGAAATAAATAAATGTAGTAAAAGGTAATAACTTTGTAGAGTCTCAAAAACTTTCTGTGCCATTTTGATGGACGTCTACAATGAGGCAGGGATAGAACTGTTACCTACTGAATGTTTTTTTATTATTCTAAGATCTGCACGCTGAGCTCAGTTTAGTTCAGACAGTGAAATTAGCAACATTTGAATACTCCAAGAGGCCGAAAGCTGTCGAGAGTAAATTGAAAAAATAACAAAGTTGCGAACGAAGTGGGCATTCAACAGTTATAGGGCTCCAATTATACTGAATGATGAAAGTTACTTTTAAACAAGTTATTTTATTATAAAAGTAAATTAACAGAGCAAAGTTATAATTACTTTCCAAGTATAATAATAGCATATTATTATTAACTGGCAGAATACTTAATTTGAGAATTTGTACCAAAAATATTAAAATTGAATATCTACGCTCTAAATATTATGTTTCAAATATTTCTTTAATTAAGTGAATTTAAAAAAAAGCTAATAAGCTCGATTTCGTACACAGATCAGTCATACATACTTACATACATAGGTATTCGACATAATTTTATTTCAAATCCCTAATATACGCATAAATTTGCGTACAACACAGCCAGTTATTACTTAAATAGTAAACATTTAAGAACCCGAAAGACTATGACTTTTAGAAATAATTTAAACGACGTCTTTTCAATTTACTGGACAAATCTAATAGCCCTTTTTATGTTTTAATTTTTAAAGCCTTCATAACTACTTTAGAATCTAAATGACACGACGCCGACGATTTAAAGATTTTTCCCACGAGAGATGTGACCCTTCGAGGTTCTCGTAACTTAACATAATATTAGTTTACGAATGTTAATGCAGACATGCTTTCTGAAACCTAAGTAGAAGGCATATATAATTCGAGAAATATTAACAAAGAATAGATAATTTGTCTAAGTACACAGAAACATAGGTAATTATCGATAGGAGGAAAACCTTGAAATAAAATTCCCGCCAATGCTTTTTAGACGTTTCGTACCTAGCTCCTTATAAAAGTTAACAACCTAATAATATATACGCAACATAATAATAGATTACATGTAATCAAAATCCAAAGCACATATCTAGAAAGAATTTACATGTAAGGTAGAATTTCATAAATATTTGTTGAGTGCATATCTAAGCGGTGCATCTCGCAAAGTATTATGAATGACAATAATGTTGTGTACCTGCAGGGCTAGGTGCAGCGGACCACTCACTCGACATGTCGGTGCGGGAGCCTCGTAACCCCACAGACAGTTCCAAGGCATTTTATCCAAGCATTTTAGTTCTAAACTATCCCAAAGTATTTTTTAAAACGTATCATTACACTTCACATCACTTAACAAATCTTAAAAAGAATATTCAAAGATTTTTTTATTTTTATATTTTGTATATAGAATTGTAAAAAGTCACGGCCATTTAAAATAGTAAACAAGTTGATAGTCTCTATTTTTTGGTGATAGTATCCGGTGTTGGTACATGCGGGTAGTCGCGGCCACTATCGCCTCATGACTGAAGCGCGGGCCAGCTGATCGTACTCTAGCACTGCCTCCCGAGGCTCTCATCACTGCTAATCACGGTCTAGATCGCGCTACAATCTACGCGTAAACGTATTTTACATTAAATTTTATAAACTTAAGTATTCGGCCGGATAGAAAAACTCAGGTAACAAAGTCATTATTGGCTAAACCATAGGTAACCATTATACACTTCCGTATCTCAGAGTTCTTTCTTAAGTTAGTTTCTATTGTGCATGCAACTTTTGTCGTCAATCGTAAATGTCACGAAAGTTAAGTTATAAAGATAGAGAGTGCAGTAATTTATAGAGTAAAGCTTTAACGGCCAAGCCTTAATAATTAGACGTACCGACAAGAAAAGCATAAAACGATGATAATCACATAACTAAACAAGTAAGTACGGTCCTCACGCATGCAGTCCATCTCTACATTTTATGGACACGATATTAACATGCATACAACACTTTAAATCCATTAAAACTTCCCGGGATAGCTCTCAGGGACTACCAGCTTTATCATACTACGATTGTCCTACTATAACTTTCGAATCGGTAAAGCGAGCAGCCTGTCACTTATGAATTTCGTAATGAGTTCATTGACTACTTCTAATACTTCCAATAAAAATATAGAGCGTGTGATTCACGAGCAAGGCATTCATATTGAAGAAATTAAGAAATTGTTTTTTTTTTTAATAATATTGAAGCAATAGATTACAATGAGATATGTACTTTCTTTTATTAACATACATTTAGTAAAATAATCAGTTTCAAGAAATTTTCGTAGCGCCGGTATTATCTGACATGAGAAGTATGTAGTCAATAAATTACATGTTTTTAATTCTTATAACTGTAGGACAGTTAATCACAAGTGCTATGTTAAATGATAGATAACATAGATAACAAACCTGCAGCATTAAGTGTAGCGGTGGACTGACCACCACCGGCTGCTGGCGGTCGCGAGACCACGGACAGTTCCATGGCATGGTGCCGCTCTGGCGAACTCTTTGCACTGCTCACAACAACATTACTAATACTAATTCACGCTCGCTAATCCCTATTAACATTGATAACATACTCTAATCATGTCTCTTTCAAATTGTGATAGAACTGAGTCAAAGAACACACAGCAGTTTTGTTATTTTCGCATTCGTTATCTAACATAGCGTAAACAGTTCCAGGAGGTGATAGGATACGTTATGCGTGCAACAGGATGGGGAGCGCACGCATGCGTGCGAACGAGCGGCCGCGCGCCTCCTGACTACTCCAGCTAGCTCGCGTCTCCTGGATACGAAACACAAAATCCCTAACACTCCCGACTTTCGGGCGTACGCCCCCCGCCGGGAACGCGCCGCGCCGCCCGCCACACGCCGGCCGCCGGGACGTGAAACACGAAAGGACGATTCGGTATTATACCATAATACCGCGAAGAATTTAAAGCGCTCCGAAGCTATTCTGGACACTGGCTTAAGTATTATCTTTGTTCAGTAAATTAATTAAATTAGTTCATAAAAGTAATAAAGTAGTCCTTTTCGTGCCGCCCCGTGTTTTTAATCCAAATACGAGCTGTTATAATTTTATTCGGGTATTTATGTGTATAATAATGTCGTAATCCAGGTAGGTATAATGTCCCTATTTTAAGGTTGAGTAGGCTAACAAAGAAAGGAACATTCAATTAATAATAAAATTATGATCTAAAAAGTTTAAACGAGCAATTCTTGTATATAAATACAATTACGCCTCTCATAATATTGAGATTAAATATTGTTTAACTTTTTGGGCCTTATTACAAAACAAGGTTTAAATATAATACCAGGTTTAGACTTTGATAGAGATTTTTTAAATAGCCTTTTTGGCGAAGGTAGTTATTTATTCTTATTCCACATTTGTTCCAACAAATTTTAGTTACAATAGTTTCACAAAAAAGTGTCTGTGGTGCGCGTATGATCAATTTTACTCAGGTGAGTGTAGAACTAAACCTCGATTTATATTTAGACCATGTTTTGTAATAAGATAAGCGGAAATTTATCTGGGTAAATAGTTAAGTATCCAATAAATTCATTTTCTGGCAAAACAATGTGCCAAGCGAGGTAGCGAGGTCCAAACTTGCAATAAATAAGAAGTGTAGAGCTGGTAGAGTTACGTAACTAAATAAACTTTAATTTTGCTCAGTTAAATTAGATATATTGTTGTAATAATTAGGTACATTATACACATTTATTAATTTAGTCTACACAATACTTGTGAATTGGAAATAGACTGTAACTTATCTGTGGGCAACTGGGCACGGTAGTGCCCCGCCAAGACGAGACAAGCGAAGCGCGAGAGCACTATCACCTATTTTTGAAGCACTTTTTTCTAATGTAATGAGATTCACCTCATTTCTTGGGTTCTGATTACACCAGAGAAACAAAAATCTCGGTATAGGATGTCACAGTGGACTTATTGATAACATATGGTTAAAATTGCATTGCTCAATATGCTCTTCAATTTAAAGTAAAACTAGAGCTTTTATGCCCAAACCCCTAAACTAGGGGATGGAAGTTTGTTTGAAACTGCCGCAAATTTTGAGGCTAGTAATTTGAAAATTGATATTGGAGACTTTTTGTTATAAATATTTCAGGCTTTTTAGAAATAACTTTTAAATTTAGGGATGTAAGTTTGGAGTTCTGTCCGTGTGGTGACGGATTAAAAATACAGATTGTCACCACCCCATATCATCCCATGGGTGTCGTAAGAGCCGACAAAGGGAGCATATTATGCAGAGAACAGCACTGTAAGAGAAGGAAAACTTGATACAAACCCTATACCAACCCGTTCGGCCAGCGTGGTATAGTAGGCCAATTCCTCCTTTCAAAGGAGAGGCCTAGTCCAGCAGTGGACTGTTAAAGGCTGATGAAGAAGAAGTTTGGATAGATTTTTCATAGAAACTTAATATCAAGCTAGAAATCTGAAAATTCTACAAAAGCTCTTAATTGTCGTCAATCAAGAACCTTTGTAGCATTTTATCAGCTCTAAGAAATAAAAATACGTGTTTCCGTTTTAATAAAGATCACCCGCCAACCCTTTTAGCGATTCATTAATAAAGCCCTTCTTCGCCAGGTTCAAGGCCCCGAAATCTTGTATTCGCGACTGGTTGGGATTTTATTATCTGCATGCATGGTTTCGCTCCCGTGGAATACTTTTATTATTCGACAAGTGAAATAAAAACCACTCAGGTTCGATTCCAGGGTCGGGCAAAGTGTTATTGGGTTCTTCCGTTAGGAAATTCTCAGCACAGAGTCTGGTAATGTGCCCGGTACGGCAATAGGTTCGCCCCCTATTACGTGGGACCTAAAAATTCATGGCAAAATGTGGGTGTAATATTACACCTCTGCCTACCCCTTCGGGGATACAGGCGTGAGTCTATAAATAAATAAAATAAACAAAATAAAATAAAATTATCATCGGTAGAGCAGTTAGCACTTCGTATGGTGACAGATTAAGAATACAAAATGTCACTACCCCACTGCATTCCGTGTGTCGTAAGAGACGACTAAGGAAAATACACGAAGCAATTAATGACGACTGAAAACTCGATATGAAACCGTGTACCGGCCCTCTTGCCAGCGAGATATAGTAGGTAAAATCCTGCCACAGTGCTACTGTACTACTTAAGTCCAGCTGTGGACGACGAAAGACAATGAAGTTGAGCAGTTCGCCTGTAACAGTGTATAGTTTCATATTCACATTTATGATTTACTAATAATACAGACAATATAGATTAATTCTTTGTACCTTTATAGTTGTAAATACATTGCAAGAACGCGGGTAGCTTTGCTATACCATTTTTACAGATAAAATGTCGATCAGTTATGATCCAATTAGGATCACCAATCATAGCTTTCAAGGTAGGTACAGCCAGCAAGATATTAAGAATAATAATAATTCACGACTCTGAAGTCTCTCAAAATAAGTATCAACTTATGTAGCTGACAAAACGTACGATAGGTACGGTTTGAATAATTCTCTCGACACTATGTTTTAGTGATATGGATTCGATCGGCCTAAATGCAGTATTTTGGTTACCAGTCTGGCATACGGGAGTTTTTGTTCCTGTTGCTTGATCCCTCCGAGCTAAAATTACGCGACACATGATTCATACAAATTCTTCTGAGCTTGGATATTCTTTGTTTGTGCATGTACTTTAAATATTTGAATGTAAGTCACCCAGATGTCGTCGATGAAAAAAGAGAGCAATACTAATCATACTTACACACGCTTTCAACTCTGTCTGCGTGTTTTACGATCGTGGGTATGTATACTTTAATACTCAGTTCATATTCTTAATGCATGATTATTGATACCTACACGTATATGTATAAGCTGTTTGATTGTTATGGCTCAGACAATCAAACAGCTTATATATTGTGTTATACCTACATAGTTTGGGATTAAATCTGCGCGTGGATTAGTCTCCTTATACACTCTCATCTCCTTATAACTTGATACAAGTGTGTCCAGGTGGTGAAACATGAAATTGGTATCACTTATTATTTTGTCACCTAGACACGCTAAGATTTTAACGCGTGTCCACAATAGATCACATCAGCATCATCATGTCAGCCTAGAGACGTCCACTGCTGGACGTAGGCCTCCCCCAGGATTGACCACACAGATCGATCTTGGGCCGCCCGCATCCAATAGCTTACCGCAATCTCAACCAGATCGTCGGTCCACCTTGTGGGAGGCCTACCTCTGCTACATCGTTCGCGTACGCGATCGCCACTCCAGAACCTCTCAGACTAAGACTTTCAGTCTCGATACATTTTCGAGTCCCGGGACAAAAATTTCGAGACTCAGCCAGGTCTCGAAATTCCCTGGATAAATGAGACTTTCGAGACTCTTTCGAAAAAAGTATCATTCTCTTTCCTTTCTTCGTCTTTCATGTACATGCGGTGTATCTTTAGATAGATCTTTGAAAAATACTTTGAGGTTTCTAATAACATTGTTTCTCAAAGTCAATCTTTGAAAAATAGACGCCTCCAAAGTGGTAAAACGAGTGTTCCCCGCCCTCTAACTTTTAAAGTACGAGTGACGAATTTGAAAAAAATATACTTTAAGGATCGTAATAAAAACTTCCAACGATAATTCCTTTGAACGAGATGTAGACAGTAGTTTTTGAGATATAGCTAGATATGTATTGAGAAATATTCAAAAACCGCAAATGTAACTTTGTCGTTTATACAAACACTAGTCGAGTGTCAGGTATTTTCGAATTTCCTGTTTTGCCCGATCCCTTGGGAATATCGGGAAATCCCGTCTTAGTGCACCCCTACGGTCCCCAAGGAACATACATGCTAAATTTCAGCTTCTTGCGCCGAGTAGTTTCGGCTGTAGCTTGTCTCTCAGTCAGTCAGTAACGCAAGGAGTCTGTGTGATTATTCAGATCGCAGGTAGTGGTTGGTTCCTGGTTGTACATGTTCACACAGTAGACGCTCAATAAAGTCTGTCGTGTGTGAGGTTAATGAAACCCAAGAAGGACAAACACATCAGAAGACATAAGGACACCGTAAGCTCATTCTGCGTAAATAGTAACACCAAAAGTTCAACAATGTTCAAGTAGGTACTTTGATATAGCTTATACATGCAAGAAAAAGATAAATATCACCGCAGTCTTCCATGACCACGACTTTTGTATAGAAATTTAAGCGTCGGATAGTAATAAATAATGTATTTTCCAGATCATTCAGTTTAAATGTATCCTCAGTGAAACGATATATCATGATAAAAAGAAACGGTTTGAATGCACTGTTGGCATAGTGGTTTAAGCGGCCGCCTCGCCGCTTGACACTGCGCCGAGTGTTGGTTCGATCCCCACACGAGGCAACACTTTGTTTGATTCATAAATTGTTGTCTCGAGTCTGGGTGTTCATTGTGTCCGTTAGTTGTATGTTTGTAAAATCCCCCGCGACACAGGATTTAGTCCTAGTGCGGGAGTTGTAAAATAAAATAAAAAATCGTAAACTGTAGATTAATTTACATTTTACAATAATGGTTTTAAATTAACCCAAGTCTCAAAAGTCTCGATTACTGGAGGTACCATTCTCGAAATCACAACAAAATCGTCGAGACTCGAAATTTTCGATACCGAGACTCCCGGGATGAAAGCCTTACTCAGACCCAACGGCCATCGGTTCTTTGAGCTACGTGCCATATAGTTCACATAGCGAAACTTACATTAAATCACTATTATATTTTCGCCATCTGGATTGAAAGGTAATCATTAATTGGTTAATTTTAAGACATATTTTTCATATTAAAGAAATATCATGCAATTGCAATTAAATAATATAACGGGTATACCCTTTCTTGAACGAAAGGTAGGTACTTCTATTTATCACTAGGTATATTCACCCGCGTTAATCTTTACAAGATGTTATCTGTCAGTCTATCGAGATCAAGACTTTTCTGAGGGCGTTGAAGAGTTGACATTTTTATGAGACACTATGGTTCCCAGTCCCTTAGTGCTGTCAAATCAAGCAACCAATACTCCAAGTCGTGAAATGAGTCTTTGTAACACATTTGTACGCATCTCATAAATCAAAGCCGTATAAGGTGTGTGTTGATCTAGAAATCTAATTTATTACAAGAAGTATGTTATTTGTATGTATGTGTAAGTTAGAAAAATTTCGGGGCCTACTATGTCCTGAATGGCAACCAATTTTTCGAGATTAATGATAAGATTTAAAACAAACCACATTTATACTTCAGCTAGCTCAGATAACGGACATCTTAAAGCATCTTGAAACAAATCTGACGTTTGTTAGGTAACATATAAGTTTACTAACTGCTCCGCTACTTTTACGTTTTAGTAGGTAATATCGTTCCTAAAACGCTATCATGAAATAATAATAATAATGATTTAATTCTACCACATTCACACAACACCATCTAGTCCCAAACTAAGCAGAGCTTGTACTATGGGTACTAGATAATGGATAAACATACATATACACTTTTTTTTTGTAAATACATACATATTATACATAGAAACACCCAGACCAAGACAAACATCCATGTTCATGCACACAAATGTTTGACTTGAGCGGGAATCGAACTCGCGACCTTCGACGTAGCAGTCGCTTACACTCCCGCTACGCCAACCGGTCGTCGTGAAATCGCAAAGCCGTTCACACTCACATAATACATTTATCTACCAAGTTTCAACAGTTGCGGAATAAAGTAGCTGTATCATACGGTTGGACAGACACACAGATATGGCGAATCTATAAGGGTTCCGATTTTTGCAATTTGTCCACGGAACCTTAAAAAATGTCCAGTGTCAGTTTACTGGCATTCCTGTCTTTGGTTCACAGCACGTAAGAGTTAACTAGGAAAATATTATCAGCTTCACTAGTTAAATCAGAAGTGCTGTGCAAAACCGAAGCTATAAACGCCTGGAAAATGGCTTGTCCAAACACTGATTTGCCCACCAACCTATTCTGCCAAAGACAGTGGGACGCGCCGCTTTGTAAAATTGTGAGAAAAAATCTTTTGGATACATCTTTTAATGTTGCAGAGCGTGCTCGCTTGCTGGCTGTGGGGGAATGGAAAACCGGTCTATGGCTTCAGGCACTACCGTCGTCCAACACAGGAACCATGTTGGACGGTGAGACGTTCCGTATCGCCACTTGTCTTCGTTTAGGTGCTCCGTGTGTTTCTCCACATCGATGTCATTTTAGAGAGACGTCGGTCATAGCCTCGGACACCATAGGCCGTCCTGCAGCAGAAGCGTTAGTAGAATTTCTTGTCATGCTCACCTAAATGACACAATCCGTCGTGCTCTTGTCGCGTCTGGTGTACCAGTTGTACTTGAACCAAATGGTTTGGTATGCGACGACGGGAAGAGACCTGACGGTATGTCATTGTTGCCATGGAAAATAGGTAGGCCTTTGGTGTGGGACGCAGCCTGAGTAGACACCGTCGCGCCATCCTAAGTTCCAAGCACGGGAGGCCATGCTGGCGCTGATGCTGCATCTGCGGAAACCCTCAAAGGGCGCAAATACAGTAATCTAGTAGCTAATTACGTATTTGAGCCGTTTGGGGTGGAAACGCTAGGCTCATAGAGTCCGAATGCTCGTAGTTTATATCGCGACATATCCAAACGCTTGAACGACGTATCACGTGACCAGAGAGCTAGTTTATTTTATAGAGGGCTGGTTTATTCTTTGCCCAAAGAATCAGCATTGCTATTCAGCGTGGCAATGCTGCCAGCTTCTGGGCTCGTTACCAGATGACAGTGATGCGGAGGAATACTGCGACGCCTAAACGCCTCCTGCTTTATTTTATTTACTTTATAAATATTTTAATTTTAGTACTAGGTTCTTAAATTATTTAAGAACAATACTTATTTTGAAATTCTTCAGAGTCTCAAATGATTATTATTCTCAATACGTATATTATCTTGCTGGCTGTATCTACGTTGAAAGCTATAATTCGTGATCCAGTTAATTATATAACCGGACAACAATTATTTGTAAAAATGGTAGAGCAAAGCTACCCGCGTTCTTGCATTGTATTAACAACAACTATAAAGGTACAAAGGTAATTAGGTAATCCATATTGTCTGTATAATTAGTAAATCATAAATGTGCATATGAAACTGTTTGAAATAGAAACATTATTTATGATAAGTCAAATCGATTATATCGTTTTAGTAACGTTTGTTTAGGCTATTGTAAATTTTGACTATGGTCACACTATGAACTGTCATTCATTGATATCCGTTTCTGAAAATTTGCTGGGACCATGTAAATTTCTTGCGCTCACGCAGACTTGTATTCTTGCGTTTTGATTTGAAATACATTGATCGCCTTTTGAAAAGCACATCCTGGTAGCTTCGCGAATAGTTTGTTCGTTTCCCGCGGTCAGCGAAAAAACCTAGCTTTCGGTTCGCTCTGGAAGATTCCGTTTTGTGAGCGCGTTTTTTGATCTTGTATTTGTGTAAACTAAAACCCGTGTGAATCCGCCAACGTGCACGTGGTTGGTGCCCGACGACTTCGCTGATGAAGGACGCCGAACTGGACCCTGTGGTATTTATAACAATTTTCTTGTTATTTTGGCCAAAATTATGAGTTAATCTTCTAGGTCCACTCAAGAACATCATCAGGAGCATCAGTGAAGATTTGGTAAGTTAATTAATATTGATAGTTGTAATTCACTGTGCAATCACAGTAATAGGTGTTTAGGTCTTTGCTTTACCGTGATCAGGTGGATGTATTACAAACTTCCACTGCGCACCCTGAACAATTTCCTACCTGCCTACGGTAACTCTAGACAGAAACTAATTCACTGTGAGGCCCTAACTGCTCAACTCTATAGTCTTTCGCCGTCTACCGGTTGATTTAAGCTTCTCCTAATTTACTTCACAGTAGCTCTGTGAGCCAATAGCAAGACTTTACCTACTACTTGGTCACCACACGGTACACACGGTATAATGTCGAGTTTTCAGTAGTCATTGGCTTCATGTATTTTCTTACGGCCATTTTCAATATTCGATTCACACATGGATTTTGAGATTCGAAATACGTGTTTGACATATTTTGTATGGAGCTTATGTCAAAAAGGAATCTAAAATCTACAGTAGTCCGAATATTGAATTGCGTAGTTAGTCGTCTCTTACGACACTCACGGAATTCAATGGGATAGTGACATTTCAAAATCCGTCACCACACGAAATGCCAACTGCCCATACGATGATAATTTTGAATAGGTATAGCATTTTGTATACATTTTATCCAAAATATTGTAAAAGTGAAGACGTCCTTAATCCTGAAATGCTGGTGAAGTCGTGGCGCAAAAGATAGTAATATAATAAAGAAGATACATAACTTTATTTATCTTTGAAAGCTAAACTACTAAGCCGATCTACATGAAAATTTGAATGCATTAGAAGTTTAAAACTAGCACTAAAATATATCTAAATTATTTTTATTTCACTTGTCGAATAATAAAAGTATTCCATGGGGGGGAAACCGTGCATGCAGATAATAAAATCCCAATCAGTCGCGAATCCAAGATTTTGATTTCTGGCCTTGTACCTCGTGAAGAAAAGTGTTATCTAGGGAATCGCAAAAATTTTTGTCTTTGGAGGAATACAGATATTTTTGGGAGGACTTGAACGCCTTATCTGGATATGCGTCAGATGCTAAAGAGAGTAAGACTTCATAATTAACTATCTCTAATGATTGAGAGAGTGTGCTATGCCGATTGACGAAACCCTTATAATTATAAAATATCATCACCATCATTTATAATGCTGTATTTCAATCTAGCTCAAAGACCAATCTAATCATAAAATAAATTGCTAAACAAGTAGGTACATACAACGTAAACGTAGCTTTACCTGAACATAGTAAGTATTACTAGATCTCTACTTATTTGAGTTAATTGCCGCTGGACCTCCATAATAAAGCTCGATGCAAATTGCCATTTAAAACGCTTTAATGATTTGTCTGATCATCTTGCTTTATTAATAATAAATTAAAATAAATTACTTGGTATATAAGATTAGATAATAATATAACATTTAAAGTCAGTAGACTTTATAGTATATATATTATATCAATAACTGTTGGATCATGGCCTTCTCAGAAGGGCCAAGTTTACTTAGAAGGCGATTGAGAGAGCTATGGTTCGAGTTTCCCTGAGAGATCGAAGCAGAAATCAAACGATTCGCAAGCGAACCAAACTCACCGACATAGCTCTCTGAATAGACTAGCTGAAGAGCCAGTTAGCAGGCCACACAGCCCGCAGAACCGATGACTGTTGGGGCAGAAAGGTTCTGGAAGGACGGCCACGCACCGCGCGTCGCAGCAATATGGACCGACGATTATTAATATTAGAATTGTGGGGATATGATGGATGCAAGCGGCTCAACATCGGTCTATGTGGTTATTCTTCTGTCTCGTAGCGGATGTTTTTTGGCTAAAATGATGATCTATCTTCAAGTTATAAGCTTTTATCGGTAACATAAGGTAGACACGAGTTTTCCTAAAATTCGTGTAGTACCTATAGAGGTTTTCATAAAAATACAGGATGATTTCACAGCTGTCAGATAAGTCACACGGCGACTAAACTGTAGCTGAATGTGACAGTAAGGGGCGGAACATATCTGACGGAAGATCCGTCGAACGTATCTTCGGTCGCGTATATTCCATCAAATGAGTCGGTACACATCTGACGGAAAATGCGTCGAGCGTATCTGCACACATTTGCTAAAAGCGTGGCTATTATGCACACATATAAGTTTGTTCGTGCAGGGCCGTACTCAGGGCAGCTCAATATTTTACTGTCATATTCTTTTACCTAATCATTTTTCGTGTTCCCTGATGTCCGACTGTAGTAACTGAAGTCCGGTATTTATTGATATTGTAATTCGAGTTTGACTATTAAAAATATGTCAGACTTAAGAGATTTTTATAGTAGCCAACAAGCGTTATTTGAATATATTTCCTATATAGGTATGGAGGTTCAAAATTAAAAGACGATGATACGATTTGGTTACGGTTTTTAAGAAAATTTATACAAATGATATAGAAAGGGTTACAGTTGCAGCGCATGACACAAAATGTTTTCTATGTAGGTATTTTAATATATAAAGTTTGGAAATTAAAAGGCGTAGCCGTGAGATTTATTGCCTGTTCTTTCTCATGGTTCTAACTTCTACGCCTCTACGTCGCATTAACTGTAAATGTAGAATCTTTGGTAAAAGTGGGTTTTGGTTACAAATCCGCCTGATCTTAAGCGTACATGGAGTCCCATAGCAAAAGTCATCATGCCAATAAAATATTAATAATAATGGCATGATGGACCCTAGCTTTTAGGTATGACGTGCTTAATGTTACTAACTTTTCTTAAATTCTCAGTGCTGGTTTTTAGGTATTTTTTAGAAAATATTATTAAAATCATAAATAATTCTGCCAGACTCAATACGACGGCAGTAATTCCCGTAGACCTTTAGAACCTCATACCTAAAAATTGGACCACGATCCAGGCTAGCAAGTATGCGTACACTCATAGCACATACTAACACTACACTATTCTACACATTTCGTTTCTGAAAAAATAAGAAAGGTCTGGCGGCCCTGGAATCTTACTCTACTACGCGTCACTCAAAATCACCGATCTGGGAATGACATGGATATGGCATGTCCAATACCTACGAATTTAGCGTGCATACCTACGAAATTAGCGTGCATACCTACGAAATGTTGGGCAATTTAAAATGGCTGCCATTTGGGTTGTACTCCAGAATATAATCGATATCGATATGGGGCCGGTCAGAGGAAAATAATACATTTTTGTAGTAAGTTACTTTAGTTAGTTTAAATCTTTTGCCAGATTAGTTTATTTCATAATGCAAATGTGGGCGAACATGGCAAAGCGAAGGACAACCCTTGTACCAAACATGTAACAAAATATTCTCTGAAAGCCAATATTGATACTGTGTCGCTGAGAAAGTACCGGACATGAACGGCACCATACATACGGTAATGAAACACACAGCCTGAAGCACTGATTCATCTGGTTTTTGGGCATATTTATGCACAAAAAGAAAATTATTATGTTCGATATACAACGATTTCACAGCAGCACAAACGGCTATCTCTTTTTTCTGACAGAGATATCCCTAAAACAAAACGAGACAACACTATGTTTGGTGGCTTTATGTCGATTTCGTATATATGTGTATAAAAAATAATAGTGAAATGTGGGTGTAATATTACACCTCTGCCTACTCCTCCGAGGATACAGGCGTGAGTCTATAAAAATAAAAAAATATAATAATATATGTGTATAATGTAATTTTTCTATATGTACTATTTGCCCTCTCCATGTATATTCCTTAATCAATGGTCAAAATTCACGTGGTGCGTGGTGCGCGCGACGTCGACGGATAATCCGTCAGTACGCTCGACGTCCTAACGGATCTTTGGTCAGGTGTGAAAGGTTGTACGTTTTTCTATACATTTGTATGTATTGGCGTTACGCGACGGATAAAACGCGACGGATCTTCCGTCAGATATGTTCCGCCCCTAAAACAATTGATCTACCTACTACGATTTCAAACTAGCCCTAATAAGTCCATTGAAACGTTACATTTTTTTGGGCTTAGCGTGCACTTGTCAGAGAACGCAATTTAATTTCATAGATGCCACGAGGGGGTTAGTGTTAAGTTACATCCAAGTTTGCGGGGTTGCAGCCCTTGTCCTGCGGCCACTATCTAGAGAATAATGGAACAAATGGGTTTTTTAGTATATTTGGCAAACTATTGGCCGCACAGAAAAAAACAAAATATGATGAGTTGCAAATTAAATTCTCTACAACATTGGTCCCGTAGCATTTATTCGTAAAATAAAAAATAACAAAGTTACAAACGAAAATCTAATGCAATTTGCAACAAATTTTCTTTTCAATGTGTTGTAGATTTTTCGCCCCTAGTAACAAAAAAAAATACATTTAATTTATCGTTACTGCCAAAACAAGAGCCAGTTCTCCAACTCCGCAACTCCGCAGTCTCCAAGACTACCATACGGTCCAATTTTTACTCATTGCAACGACCATGAAAACAGGGGTTGGCAAAATATGGACAAAACTCTAAAACTACGGCACACTGTGGGCTTCTTAAGTTGGGGTTCCGCCCATGCAAAGGAAACTGCAATCTTCTGTAGCACATCAATGTTCTGGGGAGAGATGCAGCAAAATAATTGGAAAAATTAATGGCAATTATGATTTACCGACAAAATGCGGATTTTTCTATAGTTTTTCATCAATTTGTCAATGTCAACTGTCAAAGTAGGACGTGTGTTTTTTCTCTTATATTTTAATAACTTATATTTTTCCTTGTAAATAGTTATTTGTGCTCATTATATAAACACCAACTTATAATATTAACTTGCTATGAATAATTCTGTTTGCGAGAACGTGACTCAGCGCGGTAAGTCAATTAAATCATCGATGCGCCTAGCTGCTGCATCACAGGCAGAGGACTCTACAAATATGTCGTCTGATTTGCATACACCGCCAAATAATATATCGACATACCGATCAAACAACAAAGTAAGCAAAGTTACCATGGAAAATATAAGTATGTTATTAGACGCAAAGCTCGAAACTTCGCTCAGTCAGCTAATGACCAAACTGCGAGCTATCGTTTTGGAGGATGTCCATAAGCTCGTCCAAGCCGAAGTTGCATCTGCCTTTCAATCTTTAAAAGACGACTTCACCAAGACTACGGATCATATTTGCGGCGATCAGCGAGATTTAAGGTCAGAAATAAACAGCAAGACTAATTCCATTACTGAATTAGAAAATGAGAACCGTATCCTGCGCAAAGAAATAAATGCGCTAACTAGCCGCATCTCTGGTCTAGAAAAACTATCACGCAGTCAAAACCTTGAACTACAAGCAGTACCAGAGAATAGAAACGAAAACATACAAGCATTATTTAAGAATCTCTGCAAAACTATTGGTATTGAAATGTTAGATAATAACATTATATCTTGTAGAAGAGTGGTCAAGGCGAATCAAGCTTCTGAACGGCCCCGCAATATTTTGATGTCGGTTTCTAATTCTTCTCTACGGGATCATGTTCTTTCTGCCTGTCACCGATTTAGAAAAACCATAAATAATGAATCCTTAAACAGCAGCCACCTGGGACTGACTGGTAACGCAACTAAAATTTTCATATCTGAACATTTGTCGCCAGATTGTAAAGCGCTCCATGCTGCGACAAGGCAGAGGGCTAAGGAGCTTAATTATAAGTTTGTTTGGGTAAAGTACGGCCGTATTTACGTACGTAAAGCGGAAAGGGCGGATCATATTTATATTAAAAACCTAGACACGTTAAATAAGTTAAAATAATTATAAAGCGAACTTTGTTCTTGGCAATATTTAGTTACCATATTTGGTTTTGTTTTCGCTAATTTATGTTAATTTACTATCAAAATGTGAACCGTATAGATTGTTGATTTTTATTTAGGTGTTCTCAACTGTAATTATGACATAATATGTTTAACAGAAACCAATTTGAATCCAAGTGTTTTTAACTCGGAACTTTTTGACAGCAGATACAATGTATTTCGCAGAGATAGATGTGACACATCTATTAAAAAGTCTGAGGGCGGTGGTGTGTTAGTAGCAGTGAAAAATCATATTAACATATTTCGCCAACACTCATGGGAGTCGATAGTCGAAGATCTTTGGTTGTCCTTTATTCCATCTGACGCTACCGTAAGTAAAATAATCAATCTGTGCATTTGTTACCTCCCGCCAGATCTCCCTATACATCTCGTCAACACGTTTCACAACACTTGTCAAAAAGTTATCATGACAAATTCTAATCATGGTGAGTTTCTAATGATTGGTGACTTTAACACTCCTGGCATTAATTGGGCCCCTGAACCTCACTCGTATTGGCTAAATCCAGGACAACCATTAGACCCAAAATCCAGTCTACTTGTTGAGACTGAATTTATGTGGATTGAGTCAGTTTAATAACATTCCCAATAAAAGCATTCGCTATTTGGATCTAGTTTTATCTAATATTAGTACCATACGGATATATGGAGCCGAACCCCTAAGCCGTCTGGATGATCACCATCCCTCTCTTATAATAGACTGTTCTAATTTAAATAAACCTGGGTCCTTAAAATCATGTAGACGTAAACGACTTAATTTCCGTAAATGTAATTATGAAAGCATCAAGGAACAGCTTAAAGCCGTAGATTGGCAAGTAATTTTAAAAGACCAGGACGTTAATGCCGCAGTTAACACTTTTTATGAAATACTCAATAAAATAATTATACAGCATACACCCATAATAGAGGACGACACACATTTTTATCCGCTGTGGTTTTCACCGGCTTTAAAACAATGCTTAAGAGAAAGACATAAATATCACAAACTTTATCGTAGATACAAAAATCCACGCGAGTATGATACTTTCAGCATGCTTCGTACAAGATGTAAACGACTCATGAATGAGGACTACAAATCATTTGTTGCATGCACAGAAACAGCTTTGAAATATGATATCAAATCTTTTTGGCGATATGTCAACACCAAGAAGTACACAAATGATATTCCATTAACCATGAAGTACGGTAACCAAACTTCTTCAAGTCTGGTAGGCACATGCAATTTATTTTCTGATTATTTTAGTTCGGTTTATGACCCACCAGTCGCTGCAGATTATTTACCATTATTTTCTGGCGGTAATTTTATTAGAACACTGCACTCAATAAACATAACTACATACGACGTCTACAGTAAGATTTGTCATTTACGCCCGTATTCACAAACGTTACTATGAGGTCTCATAGTTTGAATGGACGCACAGAGTACAAAAAACCTATTCAAAGACAATACTTGAGTGCCGGCTAGCACTATGCGTCCCTTAAAACGAACGCACAGCTAAGGTACCCCGCTAGCTATATTATGCAACGCATAGGGTCAATTTTGTGTTTGACTTATGTCAAAAACTTAGGTTATGTATTATTTGCGTAGTTCGGTGTACTTTGCTCGAGGTTATTTTCGCATCAGTTTACAATGGATTATAGTAGCGAAGAAGAATTTGATAATTATATCACCGAACAAAGAATAACTACTAGGAGAGTTGTACGGGATTTCCAAAATCCTTTTGATTATTATAGTTCGGAGGAATTTAGACGGCGCTATAGGTTTTCCAAAGAAGTGATGTTTTTTCTGCTCTTAGGTACCACTAGTGAATGAAGACCTAGAAAAATTAACTGCGAGAGGACTTCCAGTACCAGCTATTTACCAAGTTGTAGGTTTATCCATATTTATTATGTTCACAAATCCACAATTCAATACAAATATACCACGAAGAAAATCGGCACAGAGACGGAATAGTATTGTTTACAGCTTCTTTAGAGGTTATGTTATGACAAAATTGACAATTAAAATGAACATAAATGAACGTCAGTGAAGCGCAATGAACTACGCAACATACGCGAACCAATCAGAGAGCCCTATTTAACGCAGTGCGTTCTCATAGTTAAGGGTCGTTTGAGTATTGTTTATGAATTGAAAGGCTGGCCATATGCGACGCACTGAGAAATGTCTTACTTCGCATAGCGTTGCTACTTTACTTACACAAGTATCGTTTGTGAATACGGGTGTTAGATAGCAACAAGGGTGCTGGACCTGATGGAATTCCACCATCTTTTATTAAAATGTGTAGAGATGAGTTGTGTGAGCCTTTATCAATCTTATTTGCTAATTCTCTTCACTCTGGCGTGTTTCCTACCAGATGGAAAGTTGCACATATAGTTCAAATTCACAAAACTGGTGACAAATCTTCCTGTGAAAATTACAGGCCCATTAGTATTTTGACCTGCATGGCTAAACTCTTTGAATCAGCTGTGTATGACTCACTGTACTATCATCTTAGGTCATCAATCTCGCCTAATCAGCACGGTTTCATGAAAAATAGATCAACCCTTTCTAACCTTTTGCTTTATAAAAATTATTTATGCTGTGCTTTCGGAAAAAGGCAGCAAGTCGATACTATCTACATTGACTTCTCCAAAGCATTCGATAAGGTAAACCATTCGCTGCTTTGCGCCAAGCTCTCACACTACGGCATACATGGTAATTTGCTTCGTTGGGTTGAGTCCTACTTAAGTAGAAGAAGTCTGTTGGTATCGGTCAAATGTTTCATCACCAGTCACTGCCACTTCGGGGGTGCCTCAAGGTTCCCATTTAGGTCCATTGTTCTTCATAGTATTTATAAATGACTTAATAGCGAGATTGAGAAACCCATGTCTGTTATACGCTGACGATCTGAAAATATATTGCGTGGTTAATAGTACTAATGACGCCTAAAGGACCTTCAGCAGGATCTTCAAATTGTTCATCAGTGGTGTCAGCTCAACTACATGCATCTAAACTTAAGTAAATGTTGTGTGATATCTTTTGCTTGTAAAGTACAAAAAATACTTTTTAATTATAATTTAGATGGCTTCTACCTCGATAGGAAGCATGTTGTTAAGGATCTTGGGGTTATGTTTGACGAAAAGTTAACATTTCACGCACATTATGACTACATTATTAATAAAAGCATCAGTTTACTTGGATTTATACTTAGATTTACGAAGGACTTTAAACATCCTTGTAGTCTCGTTTACCTTTTTATTACTTTGGTTCGCACTATCCTGGAGTACAACTCACCTATTTGGTCGCCTTTTTACGCTGTTTACATTAACAGAATTGAGCAAGTTCAAAAAAAATGTCTCAGGATATTATGCTACAGATATGAGCGTCACCAAGATTTACACTGTTATAGGGATAGGTTAAATAATTATAAGATACTTTCCCTCGAGTCTCGCCGCAAAAGTACTGATCTTTTGTGTCTTCACAAAATTATTCACGGTGCGATAGACTGTCCAACTTTAGTGTCTCTTATTAACTTTAATACTAAGTTTAGGTCGCGACATCCTCCTTTAAAAAGTTTCATTTTAAATGTGCACCTGAATAATACGTCATTTTATAACCCCATTGTAAGGATGTGTCGACTATATAATGACTTGCTACCTAAACACAGTTCCAAATTGGATATATTTAATAATAAATTCTTAACTTTTAAGAATGTTGTTCAACATATTATGTCTGAATGACTACTAACACTTGTCACATAAACGTAACGTATGTTACGCAATAAGTTTATTTCTTTCTTTTTGATATTATAATTTTTCACTCTCCTATTTTTACAGATCATAATGTATACGCATATTTAGGAATCTAGTTAAGTTTATAATACTATTGCTTATATATGTTTGCCACAAATGTACTGGCTTCTGTCATGTGTGATTAAATAAATAAATAAATAAATAATTGAATACCAAAGCTCTATTAGATCATAAGCCGCAGCCTGGCTAATAAAAAGACTAAAGACACAATTGATGAAGCTGAACAAAGAAGAACTTCACAATCATGAAGAAACGTTATAATAACCTAAAGAAAACAATATCATAGAAAACTTTTTAATTTATGGTTTTACGACAAAAAGTATCAGAACCAAAATTGTAGAGAATTTAATTTTCAACAAAAAATACTTGAACATGATCTCCGTGTGATCAATAGTTTACCAGATAAATTAAAAAAACCATCCAGACCTGAACTCTTTCCAAGATGGCGGCCGGGGGACAAGAGGTACGACCAACAAATTTGGATCAAGCTTTACACTAGCCCTCTCTACACATCTGTAAAATAAAATTGCGTCCTCTGACAAATGCAACCCCAAATGTAACTTTTCAATTGACAAGTAGATTAGATACCATTTGTAAAATTAGAGCCGAGTTATTCATGTGTAGGTACGCAAATTTAGAGCAATTTATGTTTTGTGCTGTTTGGAATGACCTCATCAATTAATTTACTTTATCGACGGTGAATACGTTAATTAGACTAAATTAACGTTTACGTAAGCTATTATAGTCTGCAGTGCGTATCTACCGGTTACCAGTACGTCATTAATTATTATTATTAGATTATCATTGCTCACTGAAGAATTCTATACTTTATGAAATAAAATTCATTAATTTTTTATAGACTCACGCTGGTATCCCCGAAGGGATAGGCAGAGGTAGGTATAGTATAACACCCACATTTTGCCATGTTATAAATAATATCACGGTTACCGCGCACATTGCCAGACTCCGTGCTGCTATTGAGAATTCGGAAAAACCCAGTAGTACTTTTGCCCGATCCGGGAATCGAACCCGGGACCACCCGATCCAATACTGAACCACGGAGGTAGTCATACAATAGTATAATCATTTTAAAATTTTAAGAGACAAAATTTTTCATGACTTCTGTTAGTCAGTTTTTATGTGTCAGGACTCAGACTCTACAATTATGAAAAAATACCTATCATCAGAATAAGAAAAAGTGGTTTTTATTTCAGTTAATTTCACAGTAATACAACTTGCTTTCTCAATATAATAGCGCTAAACATTTTTGTTTTGCCTCTAAATCATTTGATTTCTTACCTGGCAGGAATAGTTACTAATCGTGGATAATTTGTAAAACTAATCACCATTTAAAACAATATATTCTGATATTACCTTAATAATGATCTAACACTGACAACATAAAAGTACCTATATAACGCTCAGTTAAGTAAGTGAAGAAAGTTTTGAGTAATCACAAATTCATACTTACCAATGTTATCACACATTTCGATGGCTTTTCACTTTTCCGAAGAATCCAGTGCAGCAAATTCATGCTTTTGAAAACACTTGCTAAACAACAATACAGTAATATGCTCACAGTTACTGAAGTAACAGTTAACAAAACGTAACTATTTATAAAATTTTCTATCATTATGTAAGAATATTTGCATAATTTGATAAAAAGCCGCCCTATATAAACCACGTAAAGGAAAATATAAGCTGAATATTTCACCGCGCCCAACTGCCCGACCGCTTCCCTCGCTAGCACTTGTCAATTAGAATCACCTGCGTGAACTTCATAATGGACTTGAATTTGAAATTATACAGGCAATTGCTGCAACTGGACACTAAACATATCTGAGCACGTGTCTGGATTGTTTTGAGCTGTTGTGAACGTGCTGATCCTTAGGTATAAGTACAGGTAAAGCTTCGTAACATCATTTTCTGATTATTTTAAGCAAGCAGGTACTTATATTTACTGAACTTCGTGCAATTGCGCCTTATTTTTATTATATATTAGCTGTTGCCCGCGATTTCTCCCGCGTCCTGAGAGAACTACTTCGCGTACCCGGTTAATTTATAGCCTATGTTACTCCTTGGTACTTCAGCTATCCGCCAGTGAAAGTCCCGTCAAAATCGGTCCAGCGTTCTAAAGATTAGCAAGAACAAACAGACAGACAGACAAAAATTGTAAAAATTGTCATTTCGTATGTACCGTGTATACATCCATATGTATTTAGTAAAAAGCGGTTATTTTAATATTACAAACAGACACTCCAATTTGATTTATATGTAAAGATGTACCTATAGATGTATTTAGTCCATTTTCCCCCTTTTCCTACCTAACTTCTGCAGAGTAAGATTAAGAACAATTGTTAACTCTACTTAATAAAGTATTTAAAACGCAAGCCCATTAGCGTTTACTCCATCCTTTGCACTGCACCACTGGGCCGACCAACACTGTCTTGCGACTCCCTCTCCCTCCCTGTTAACTGATAACAGAGGGACGGACAAACACATAAGTAGATACTATAAGAAATATGTTTCTTTTCGTTTTTGGTGCGCAGCCCTAAAATTTATTTTTTATATTTTTCATAGCCTCATGCCTTTTATCCCCGACGGGGTAGGCAGAGGTGTAATATTACACCCACATTTCGCCATGAATTTTTGTTCCCACGTAATAGGGGACGAGCCTATTGCCGTTACTGAGCACATCACCAGACTCCGTGCTGCAGTGACACTTTTGCACGACCCGGGAATCAAACCCGGGACCTCTGATCAGCAGTCGCATACGCTATACACTGGACCACGGAGGCAGTCCTTAAATGCAGTCTCCAAAAATTAGATCACTAAAAATTTAAAATTACCTAACACAATAACCCTATTAATATACCGACTTACTTGGCAAAATATTGAATATACATAATAGTAAGAAGTACTAAAGTTTCAAAGATATCACAAAGTAGCATCGTAAGCAAAGTAGTTCCAAATCAGTATGTTTCCTGGAAAGAAGCTAAAGTGCCTATATTTATATATATTTTTGTAATGCGATAGCATTTGATAAAATAAATCATGACTTAAAAGAGAAACTTCGGGAGATCGGAATGCATGATTTGCTGCGTTGGATAAGTTCCTACATGAAGAATCGTTCTCAAGCAATGTATATGAATAGCTATTTTTTGCCTTCTGTTAGTTTTCTGGGATCACATGTAGAGCTGTTGCATTTTATTCTCTGCGGTCAGTTAAAACTATATTACATTATATTTTCATATACATATACATGCTTGGTAATTCGACCTATTCCTTGAAGGAGGCTATATTTAAGATCATTTGCAACTAATTGACCCCCTGTCAACTAGGGGTCCAAAATTAACGGTTCCTGAGATATCGTGCTTAAAATTTGTTTTTGAAATTTTCCACCTTGTCACCAAAATAATCGAAATTAAAAAAAAAAAACATTTTTTTTCTCTAAATTGTTACTTTTTGGAAAGCCGGCGTGGTGGACTATGACCTTACCCTTCTCGTAGAGAGAAGAGGTGTGCCCAGCAGTGGGACAGTATAAAGAGCTGATGATGAGGACCAAACAACCTGTATAGATGAGGCAAACATTTTCTAAATTCTTTCTTAAGTTGACGAATTTCTTTAAAATTGTCGTACAGCCCAAGCTGAATTATTTATTGAATTGTAGCTCGTCCAAGCTCTTCTTAATTGCGAAAAATGCTCTATCGTGTTATAGGACATTACAACGAGCCGTTTCAACAGAATTCACGAAAACTTAATTTTAGTGGTGATAAAATAATGAAAATTGATACTTAAGTAATTCGCGCACTGATGGTGTAACAAGTTCAGAAATTCAAACCCTTTACACAATAAGCCTGTGTTTCAGGAGTCGGTATCTTCCTCCGATATAAATAGTTTTTATAAATATGCAAATTAATACGATTATTAATTATTTCTAGTTCGTAGACAAGAAGCAAATAATAACGAATAAAACCAATAAAATTAACACACTTTGTTTAAAATCATGTGAGCGTGTGTGTGTGTGTAAATTGGAACCTATCTATTGATTATATTGCCTTTGCACATTGAGAAGACTCTTTATTTTATTTAGTTACCTAGTTGCTATATCTAGTAATTACTATACGTTCTACGTAATAAATAATAATAAGTACTTTAAAAAGAGACTAATAGTAGGGGACCCCACGATGCTAAATTGGGAATTACTCGAGCGTCATTGAGACCTATTGCGTTGCAAAGCTAAGAAGATAAAATGATAAACATGTAAATAATGTATACCTTTTCATGGGGGGAGCGGCCATTGACTTTCAGAAATTAAAAAAAAATCTGTTGCACTAATCCCTGCAGATAATCGTCAGATTATGAGATAGCACGTCTAGGTCTGCCGTGTGGTTGACGGCATAGAATACGCTGCCGTGTGGTTGACGGCATAGAATACAAGTGTCACCACCCCTATCTTCCCGTGGGTGTCGTAAGAGGCGACTAAGGGATAACACGATGCAAATACCATCTTTGCGTAGAGACGGAAAACTCGACATCAAACCTATAGGGTTTGACTGCCTCGTTGGTCTCGCGGCATAAATGTGCGCGTGGGATCGAGAGGTCCCGGGTTCGATTCCTGGGTCGGGCAGTGTTATTGGGTTTTTCTGTCACGAAATTCTCAGTAGCAGCACGGAGTCTGGAAATGTGCCCGGTACGGCAATAGGCTCGCCCCTTATTACGTGGGACTAAAGTATATCTGGCGAAAAGTGGGTGTAGAAATACTCCTCTGCCTACCCCTTCGGGGATAAAAGGCGTGACGATATGTATGTATGTACGTCTAGGATGAAATCATATACATCTTCATCTGACCCACTTGAGTACTTATCTCAAAATGGCAAATTATTTTTTCACTTTCTAATAGTGACCACGAGTTTGCGTCACACCCAAATAGTCAGATTATTCAATGAGGGCCTTATTTTAGGTTCACTTAACATCCCATTAGAAAATCTGAAATTCTTTTTTTTGCAATTTAAAATCTTTCGTACGACCAACGACTATGTAAACGATCAGATTAACATCCCTACTTTATTAAAAATACGTAGGACATGGATGCTATCAATATCTGAAGCGCTCGAGTAAATCCTGAAATCCCTTCATGGGCTCCGCGTAACGCATAGATCCTTTATCGTGTTGAATTTTATAAACATTAATGTAATGTAGGTACTCAGAGAACACAGGTAGCACACGTAGAGTCATTCGGGGCAACTGTGCGCACTTTTGTCATTCAGACCTTACTGTGTTTTAAATATTAACGCTACAGAAATAACAAAATAATCTTTGAATAGTGCATTTATTTATACTAGAGGTCACCCAGTGGTCGAAATTCGACCATAATTTTTAAATAACAAGTTTCTACATTACTAAGGTCTGGTATGGTACTGTCAATGACTACAATCACAGACTTCGTAGCACAATAAAAATAAAGAAAACCTTTATGAAATTACTGAAACGGCTATTAAATACTCTTCTTGGTTATAAAACTATAAAACAGAAATGTTAATATTAACATTATAGACTTTTATTTTACTTTATAAAAATGTCATTCTCTTGCCCTTGCGCAGTATGTCCTAATTTGCTTCTATACTCCTTGTTATCTAATTATCAACAAAGGAGTAGGTAAATCTCTTTCATCCATATCCCATCCTAACACAGTCGACTAATGTTGTCCTTGGCCTGATCTTCCTTTTCGTCCCTCTTCTTTCGACTTCATTTAAGACTGCATAGTTGGTTGACACTGCGCAAGTATTGTGGTTTCGATACCCACACGAGACAACACTTGTGTCATCCATCAATTGTTGTTTCGGATGTACTTTGGGTCCGTTGATTGTATGTCAAAGGCCCCGTGACAACGTAAAACTTAAAATTAATAGACTATTCATAATAGGTACAGGTATGTAAATTCAACGTAGGTATAAATAAAGAATGCCAAGATAAATATATTGCAAAAATACAAAATCTCTAAGGGTGCGTCCACATCTGGCGAATGTGCCGCGAATGTGCAGCTCGCGTACGGCGACGGTATTAAATAATTCATAACTTACCCGCTCAGTTGTGTCGTGAATCCGAAAACCTAATAAAATCGAATCGAATCGGTCCATTTATCTAGTGTCGTCTGACATCTTCGATAGTACTGAGCCAGTAAACGGAACTGTAAGGGCGAGAACTGAGTGCGCGCCGATCGCGCGCCGCTCGCGCGCTCTATACGAGCCTTGCATGAGTTGCGCTAAAGAGGCGCACCAAAGCATTGCAGTGACTGCACGCGCGCAGCTCGCGGGCAGCTCGCAATCAGCTCGCGTGCTGCACATTTGCGGCACATTCGCCAGATGTGGACGCACCCTTAGGCAGAATAGGACAAACCTTGAACAAAAAAGTATGTATGTATGTATTATTCAGTTTGAAAGTCTGTGGGTCCTTAACCGCAAAAAAAGTATACGTATACGATGTTATGCATGTGTGTGTGCGAAATGTATGGTAGTAGTGGTGACGTTAATTTTCATTAAAATCATATATTTCTAATGCATATTAAATAAAAATATTAGCATTCTGCACACCTTCTACATGTAAGCAATAGGTAAGTGTGCCAAATTTTATAATCATCCGTTCGCGCATTTCTCGGAAAAAGGGATCACAAAATTTCGATTCACGTATTAATATATAGATATAAATGAAAACAGAAAATTAAACAAATTTATAGTAGGGTAAACAGTATAACGATTGGCACTCTAAGCAAATTTCTGTGAATAACTGGAGAATTCTCGTAAAATACAAAGTTGATAGTGTCATTATTTGCTTTTTCGCATAAAAGGTCTCAAGACTCAAACTACTTTAATTGAAATAATAAACATTTATTTAATTTCTGTATTGAATTCAAATTACTTCTCTCCAAAAGAACAATCATTGGCACTTAAGTAGGTACATTGATTGGCATATGAATAAAATATAATCATTGGCACTTGGCAGTTTTGAAAAGTGACTCATTATTTTATATAGGTAAATTCACGAAAGTTGACCACAAATGGCGGCCGTCGCGCATATGTACATTCGTGCACCAATGGCGTTGCTCTATTCTTGACGCATTTAGGGAATGCGTCAAGAACGGAGCCACGCCATTGGCACTCCACCCGCGCCTCACCCCGCACCTCCACGGGGACCTAAAAAATGATTTCTGCGCAGTGGTCATCTTTCGTGAATTTACCTATACATAGGTATGGATATTTAGTCTGAGCTGTGCCTGTGTCGTATTTTTAATACAAAGTGACCCTACCATTTACCTAATATATATAGTCTAAGACCAGATTGCATTCCACGAGCAGCGTTAGAGGAGATTAAAAAAATAAACAAAGCAAACAGTATCGTTGCGAAAAGACAGAAAACTTGACATTGAATCCTAAGCCAAACCGTCCAATCAGCGTGGCATAGTAAGCCGAATTCTCCTATTGACTTAAAATGATGTATGATTTTCGTTCGACTGAGCATTAGTCTGTCCACCAGTATCTTTTTCTCTTTTCTTGTTTTTTGATCTTCTGTGGAAGAAAATCTTTGTTTCTTTTCGTCCTGTTTGACCTTTTTCTTGCTTATCAATTTTTCTACACATTTTTTATACACAACGTGTTATCCATTAAGTACCTAAATGGGCAAGTAGCAGTCCATTGGTCTCTCCACTAAGCATCAGCGATAGCCTAATGGTGACACCGACGGACTGCTACACAGAGGGTCTCGGGTTCGAATCCACGGCGCGCACCAATGACTTCGAAGTTACGTGCGTATTAAATTGTTAATTATCGATGCAATAGGCTCGCCACCTATTACGTGGGATCAAAACACTGGCGAAAAGTGGGCGTTTAATATGCCTCTACCTACCCCTTCGGGAAACAGGCGTGAGTCTATGTATGTGTATGTATGTAGGTTTAACGATGAAGGAAAACATCGTGAGGAAATCTGCATGTCTGAGAGTTCTCCATAATGGTCTCGAAAGACATGTGAAGTCTGCCAACCCGCACTTGGCGAGCGTGGTGGACTATGGCCTTACCCTTCTCATAGTGAGAAGAGGCCCGTGCCCAACAGTGGGACAGTTTAATTACAGGGCTGATGATAATGATGATGAAATGGGCATAATGATCAACATCAACTGCTGAAACAGAGGGCAATACAATTCACGGTAAACTCCACCACGAGGGGCATAGTTGCAAAAGGCTGCCCTCAGAGAGGTGTACCTACTCTCACCCCTGTTGTGGAACATTGTGGTGGACGATCTGTTACGGATCTTAAACGACAGACGATTCTACACGGTCGGCTATGCAGACGACATTACCATCCTGATCAAAGGTGACTCAGAAGACACGATCCGCAATCGGATGCAAGCAGCCATCAGGATCATGGAGGAATGGTGCAACCAACATGAACTGACGGTTAACCCCAACAAAACGGAGCTAGTACTTTTCACCAACAAAAGGAAAACCCATATGTGCAAAACACCAAAACTCTTTGGAACGGAGCTTACCCTATCGAATGAAGTCAAGTACTTGGGCGTAATACTTGACCATAAGCTAAACTGGGGTAAGCACATCAGCACTAAAACAACAAAAGCATGCACAATCTTCTGGCAATGTCGGAGAATCATAGGTAAGAAATGGGGTCTCAAACCATCTATCACCCTGTGAATCTACACTGCCATTATACGCCCCATGCTTACATATGGTGCAGTAGTGTGGTGGCCACGCACACAACTAAGCACAATCACAAAACAGCTACAGAGCCTTCAACGCCTAGCCTGCTTGGCCACAACAGGCTGCATGAAGACCACCCCAACAGCCGCCTTGGAGATACTACTGGACCTAAGACCGCTGCACCTAATGATCCAGCAGGAAGCTGGTGCTGCAGCAATCCGTCTAGACAAGCTCGGGCTGTGGAGAAAGGATGCTCGAATAACCCACGCACGCCTAAAAGGGACCTTAACCAAAGAGATCCCGATGCTAGAGGCCGCTTGCGATCTCATCCCTAAAACCTTTGCCTTTGACAAAAAATATCGCAGCCAATTACAGGAGGAACACAAAGACAGCTCTGGTATACACGAAGTCAGAGTATACACAGACGGCTCAAAAACGAAGCATGGGACAGGTGCGGGCGTATTCTCCCATGACTTAAATATCAACATCTCAACATCCCTTGGCACTCTTAACACCATATTCCAAGCCGAGTGTGTTGGGATAACAAGAGCCGCAACAGCAATCGCGTCTAGGAACGTAAGTGACCTGTCTAAACGCATTATCATGGACAGTGTCTCTGTACTACAAGCTCTCGGCAGCAACTGCTTTAACAGCGGCCTCATCATGGAATGCCACCTAGAGCTGCAAAAGATTGCAGAGAAGAATCGGGTTACGCTGCAATGGACTAAAGGCCACAGCAACTCCGCAGGCAATGACGCCGCAGACCAACTGGCACGGCAAGGATCGGACACAATGATAATGGGACACGAGCCGATTGTACCGATACCGGCAAGCCAACTCAAAACATGGCTACGCGAGAGAACCGCACATGAACATGAAAAACAGTGGGCAGACATAAAAGAATGCAGACAAACAAAAGATGCTATCCCCCGCTTGAACAAGCGACTCTCGCACAAGCTGCTGCATTCTAACAGAAAAACTCTTAAGCATCTGACAGGCATAATAAACGGCCACTGTCCACTCAACAAGCACCTATTCCACATAGGCGTTACGGACAGCCCACTGTGCAGGGGCTGCATGGAAACCGAAGAAACACCCGCTCACGTCATTCTGCACTGCACAGGCGTGAGCGATCAACGGGCAAAGCTGCTGAACAACCCCAGAACCATGTGTGAGGCTTTGAACGACATCAGCCAACTAATGGCTTTCTGGAAGGAGTTAAGGTGGTATGAGTAGTCGTCGTCAATCAAGTCGCCACTTACGCACAATGGCCCAAATAAGGGGCTAAGTGCGGAAAACCCACGTCCAACTAAACTAAACATGGGCATAATGATTCTTCTTTTTCTTCTTGCTGGCCGAATGAAGGCCTCCTTCTAATTGCTCCTTCAAACACAGTCATACCAAAGCGACCTAAATCCATACTGTTCCTGCAGTTTTTTTAAGTCCTTCGTCCCGCATTTATAGTCTCCGTTTAGGTCTCTTTTCTTTCTAAGGTCTCTATCCCAAACTCCATACCCCACGAACTATGTTTGCGAACTATGAGACCCACCCACTGCCACTTCAGACTTGCTATTTGTTTTAGTGCCAGGTGTCGGTTTTGCTTTCTCTCGGTATAATACCCACGACGTTTCTTTCTGCTTTCCTCTAGGTGACTTTAATTTTATTAATGCTCTCTTTTGTCAGCACACAGGTTTCTGCTCCATGGTAAGCTCTAGTAAAATACAAAGGTTGAGCAACCAGGCTTTCTATTCAGCAGTAATAATAGTTTTGAAAGCGGAGTTCCATTTTGTATGTGCGTATTGAATGGTCATTATCGCTTGTCCCGTAGCTCGGAGAGCACACGTTAAACCGTCGGTTCCAGCTGCATGTAAATCTTTAACAGTCATTAGTCAAAACGCTTGAATAACCTGACGCTAGTCTAAGCCATGGAAAATCACTATGTCTTTGGGTTTTAAAGGTCAGACCATAGTCACTTGGTGGAAAAGCTAATATTCTGTCAAATCTTCCGGGATTCACTAACCGGTCTACGGTTAGCGAATCCCGCGCTACAAGGCGACAGTCTTTGAGGCAATCGGGTATATGCTAGGTCGACGATAAATCATTAGCAGCCAAGGTATAGTTATTGACACTATCCACAGGATATACCTATACCTACTGTAATAATATGTTATTGGCAGTGCCAGGCATTGATTTTGGATCAAAGCTGGAAAGTATAAAGATTGCATAATATGCCACTGATTACAATATCAAACAAAATGAATTAGGTATAGTTATTGGTATCGCCGAAAAATTGGTTATATTTTGTTTACAATGCTAAAATAATGCTAAATGTGCTTAAATTAAATAACTCGATAGAAATAGACAAAAAATAAAATATTAAAATTACCCCACAATCACTGTTTTGATCGTAAATCCTGCTACCGACTCTTAACTTTTGGTTAACATTTTATAGATTTGTTCACACGCAAATTTATAACAGCTTTTATAGTAAGATGATTTGGCTTTGGACACATAAAATAGGTGTTGGAAGAAAAGACAGTGAGTATTTTCCTTATGATTGTATAACTCTATCACATGGAAAAGAAAATATCCTAATAACCAGAAAAAGGCTGAGGAGTGCCAATCATTGAGGGGGTGCCAACAATAGTATGGTTTACCCTATCTCTTTTTATAATAAGGAATTAAAGATGAAAAATCGGAATGCGTTCAAGTGCCCCTTATTGCGGGTAACCGTACGCACCCCTGAGTGCTCGGCCACAGTGGAAGGCGGGCGCGGGTGCGGGCGCGACGCGGGAAAATCAAACATATGGAGCTCTATAGAAGTGTCCGTAGTGAGCGAGCGGCGCGGCAAGCGGTGCAGCGCGGGGAGCACGCGGGCAACTCAAACCATAGAACTTTCATACAAGTGTCCGTAGTGAAAGCGCGGGCGGCAAGCGGGAAACAATGCGGAACGTGCGGATCTCAAACTTTTATGAGCAATAATATTATGAGTAATTATGAAATCAAGTGCGAGTCGAACTCGCTCATCAAGGTTAACGTAGTAGAGGGATTTATTTAACATAAGCATAACGTAGCCCCCTAGCCAAATATCACTATAAATATTTGGCCAGCAATAATAACTTTGGTTTCCGTAGTGTTTGTGTATCGATATTGTTTATTGATATTGAGCACCAAGGGTTTTGGGAAGCAAAATTTAAATTTAAAAATCTCCATAGGCACCCCGCTAGTATAGGACAGATATTTTTTTTTGTATATAAATCATAAAGCGATGCACAGAATACATCTACTTACCAATTTTGAAATTTGTAGTCTTAATAGTTTCGGCATAAAGTGGCTGTGACATAGAAACGGATGCATAGACAGACATGGCGAATCTATAAGGGGTTCAGTTTTAAGCCTCCTAGCCTTTGGCTAGGGAACCCTAAGGATAGGTTACTTAAATATTGTCAGTCAATCTTCAGAAAGACTCTACTAATATTGTAAATGCTAAAGTGTTTATAGATATATATTCGGTATATATAATGGTAGATAATGTCATGGATACTGACCGAATTACTTTGTACCTACTCTATAGAGTTTCTGAACTCTTTAGACTAATCAGGAGTCTCACACAACTTAAGACTGAAAGTAAATTAATGTTACCCCGACTTCAACGCGCGCGAAGCCGCGGGCAAAAGCTAGTATTATATAATAATGATGAACTTAAAATGCAAAGCATCTATATAAATTCTACTTGGTTTTATTTATTTACATTAACACATATCTCTTTTTAACCCTTCCAGTCGTTCCTGAAGTTACTAGAATTTGCCAATTTTTATTCAAAATATAATTTTTATTTTTAATATTTGCCAAATATTTATAAAGATTTTCCAAATATCATAAAAACCAAAATTATTATAACAGTTATAAATGTGATTTGAACCCACGCCCTCAGACCGTGAGGCGGTTGTATTATCCGCACGGCTACAGCCTTGTTATAAGTTAGTTGCGAATTTGATGAACAATTGACATAGTGTTACTATGGTGAGTGATAACGTCATCTAACTGAAAACTCATATTAATCTAATAATATTAATCTAGCCGCGATCCTAAATTTGACAAACACTGTACACCGCACCCGCAAACGCGCCACTACGGACACATGAAGAGGCGCGCGGCGCCGCGCGCGGCCCGCGCGCTCGCTGCCCGCGCTACTATGGCCAAGCACTGAGGGGTAAGTAAACGCATATGGGGTAAGTAAAAACATTCCTTATTAGGTATAACACAAAGACAATTAGAAAACAATATTTTGGTCAACATTTTTCTCGAAGGTCTTAGTTAACTATTAAGTAGGTACTTAACTGTATTTATTGTAAGTCCGAAATATCTTACATCCATTTTCTTGCTATGAATTACAAATTCTGCCTCTTATTCAATATTGAATGTTGGCTTAAAACGATCCAATAATCTGCAGCTTTATCCAGTTTAAGTCTTTTGCGCAGACGGGATTCACTGATACCGATGGCTGCTGCAACTCTCTAACTTTTTTCATTTCGGATATTATGCTGTTTACCCTTAGCCATTTGTTGTTCTGTCACTGGTGGTAGTTCAGGTCTTTTCCTAATATATGTTCGCGGCAAAAATGTATTAGCACCTTAAAGATTTGTATAAAAAACTTATTCAGTGAATTAATTAAGATTTTCTGTATCTTTCTAAAATATTACTCATGGGGGAAGATAAGTGTACCTACGCGTGCGCACACTTACCCGCGCACACTTTCCCAATGTACAAAATACCTACAATTAAAAATTGATACAGGTATATTATGTTTAGGAACCAAACATAAACTCTAAGTAACTTCTCACAGATTTACCTGAATAATATGCTCATTATCAAACAAAATATTACTTACAATTAATTATTGGATCACAAACGTGGACGTGACTGGGTTCAGGCGTAGGGTCGTGTCGCAACTAAACAGTATATTCTAATCTATGGTCGCAACTAAGTAGTAGGCAGTGGCGTAGCTAGCTTGGGGGGCACCCGGGGTGGATTTTGATGGTGTCACCCCATCGCTTCTGTATTGCGGCTCATTGCCCTCTCCAAAGTATCTGAGTCCTTCCATGGCTTTTGAATGATTATCTTCATAAATTCTACGATAACCAGGATCAAGCTTGCGATCCAGGGTCGAGCCGACCCTAGAGAGCGCCTGTGAGCGAAATCGTCTTTTTTGATCTCCTGTTTCGACAATATTTAAAGATGCCCGATTGTTAAAGAAAAGAAACATAGTTAATTCATCATCATTCTAAATCCTTTTTTAGTCAGATTTGATCCAATCCAATGTGATGTGACACATGTTGTGTATGGGTTCAGTCACATTTATTTTTATTTTTGCGAGTGAGAAAGTTAATTCTTGTTTTTTTTTTTTTGGCTTCCTCCGGTGAATAAAACAAAAATATTTGAAAATGTGGGTGTAAGGTTCACCCTAAAATGCCAAATATCGGTCACGGGCAGCAACGTCACTGGTGGAAAAGCTAAGCCTGACATATTTTGGGATTATGTGAAGTTCGCAGCGAGGCGTAGAATACCATTACTCTAGATTCTAGCCATCCTATGTACTTAGAGAGGGACACCAGCTATCCCCAGGCGGAGCCGGATTCATGGTATATAAAGTCTTCTCTGGCAACGATGTATCAGTTTCCAGTGTGTCGGCAAGAGTATGAACTTGAAATTGTCCAAGTATATGCACCTACTTTGATATACTCGAATGATGAAGTGGAGGAAATGTATTTTGACATTTCTAGACTCTTACAATTTTCAATGTTGTCATGGAGAACTACAACACCAAAGTGGAAGAGCATATCTACCAATTGTAGTGGGATCGCACGGATTTGGTAGGAGAAGTTAACCACATCTGATGAAAATTCGTCACTTCTAGTTCCGTAATTCTTGAAGTTCAGAGCATTAACAATAACCCGGACGAGTTACCAGAAGTCAGCCAAGAGCTTAAACGTGGAAAATCCCCTGAAGAAGTCGAAACAATGTGCAGCTCCAATGTATATTTAAATCTAGCCTAACCCTTTGGGAGTGGCGGACAAAACCATTTTTAAGTGCTATCGACACATCACTCTCTTGAGCAACGTATTTAAAAGTTGTTTTCCAGTGTCATCAGTCACCACTAACAGTTCCACGTCTCGCTTGACGAGTTTAAAACCTTCAAATAGACCGGTAATCGAGGCGCGTGATGGTGCTACCACCAAAGATGACATTCACATTACGGCAGATTATACATGGGACAGAAGAGTATAATCATCCCCGGTGCTTAAAGCATTTATGGACTATGAAAAAGCCTTTGACTTTATTGCAACCTAGTCTATTCTGGAGACCGTGTAACGGTACCGTTTGCTCAGAGGTATGTCGAATTTCTGCGTCGGGCAAAAGTTGCAGTTTGTCAAGACGAAGTGTGTTCTACCGTGACTTAGAGAACGTGGACACTGACCAATTTGAGCTCGCTTAACGCTCGGAGTTTCTCTGAGGAATCGAATTCGAAATGAAGTCATCTGTCAGAAAATCAAAGTAATCGACCCTAAAATCAAAATAAAACATAATAAAACGAAGAATTTATCTGATTAGATATCAGTAGTGGACTGCGAAAGGCTGAAGATGTTGATAAATTATATTTATTTTCTTTAACAATTGATGATTTTTGTATAAAATGGTATAGATTAAGAAAGTCAGCTATTTTAAATAGGTATAGTAGGTACGTACAAATTTTAATTATGCTTAATTTTTGCAGTATTTCCCAACTGGTAGCGAACTTCACGTAATTAGGTAAATAGCCTAGGTACTAAGTATATATAAAACTGGAGAACATAATTATTTTAGACAAATATAATAAAATAGAATGTCAAAAAGCGCTTCATAGGTTCCGCATCCGCACACAGGCGCTGTCTTGAATCGGCGCGGCTCTGATACCTACACTTATTATAATGAAATGAAGTCCCCTTTTCATTCTGTCTGTATGAACTCGATAAAGTCAAAAACAACAAAAAGCGAATTTTCACCAATAAATAATTAGTGTGATTCCTGAGGAACGTTAAGGTGTAAGTATAATTCACGCGGACGGGACGAAGGCTTATATTATTTTACTAGATAGGTACTACTGCAGCTACGCCCAGCCATTTTATTTTAACTGAACCGTTTCTTCCCGATCCCGTGAGAATTCCTTGAAATCCGTTCTTAGTGCACCCCTACGGTCCGCACGGGACGTGCAAAATTTCATCTTCTTGTCCCAAATAGTTTTGGCTGTGCGTTGTCTGTCAGTCAGCCAGTGATGCATTTTATTCTATATCCATCTGTGACATTATACATCCGTGTAATGTGCCCGGGTGTCACCCCAAAAATGGTGTCACCCGGGGCGGACCGCCCCCACCGCCCCCCCCCCCCCTAGCTACGCCACTGGTAGTAGGTACGCCACTCCAGCGTCCTTGTTTTACCCGAATGTACCGCCCCTCTCCCGCAACCCGTTCACTTGCCCACTGCGTGCGGTTACCCCGAATGACTCTACTCTTATTTGTTCTGTGCAGGGAACGAACAGACTTTCAATAAACATTAGGTATTTTGTGAAAGGCACAGTTCTCTCCCGTATCTGTCGAGTAACAAACCCGTCCAGGAGAGTCAGGCGGCCGAATCTGCGGGCGGGAAAACGCGCACTCACTATATTGTTTGTTTCATCTAGGAAAAAACATAGACGACTTTTAACATACTGCCTACCAGGCAAAGACAAAAGAATTATGACATTCAAATGCCATAAGTACCCGTAGGATCTACTTACAAGTACCTACCTTACTAGGTATACTTAGTAGAGCCCTTCTTCATATTTCTTTTTTTTATATTGTCTATCAAAATGAACTCTATACCACCTGATGTTTAGCAGTCCGAGGCGTCCTATAGTGAAGGCCATCTTCCCTATAACCTAAAAAACTATTTCATGCACTACTCAAAGGATCCTAGATCGCAGGAGGAAATTCCTTCGAGGAAGGGAACACGCAGGCTGGCATTGAGTTACACATCTCAGTGTAACTCAATGCCAGCCTGCGTGTTCCCTTCCTCGAAGGAATTTCGGTAAAGATAATAATAGGTATGAGTATCCGAACCGTTTCATGCGCGACTTTCTCTGTTCTATTTTTTAAAGGTTACCTACCTTCAAGTTGGATCGTGTTGTGCTTGATAGGAAAGGAGAGGGTGGGATTTTTCGATACACTTCTTCGGAGCACTCAACGTAATATAGACGGTAAAATACAGGCATTGAGGCAAAATCGTTGCGTTGAAGAGACACAAAGAAATCTCTCTGAGCTCCTTGAGACTCAAAAACCTAAGTGATACTGACACGCTGCATCCACTCTGAGGGCATCCCAAAAGTACAGCGCGGAGTCCTTCTGGAGGTGATAGCAATATTCCACGAAGGCCCGAACCTGAGTTTTGAAGAACGACATAACTGCATCGGCGTAAAAAAACCGAGCAGACCGACAATGAGAGATACTGTAAAAAACATGAACAGCTAAAGTACATATCTATCTTGATTCTTCCCTCTCTTATAGACACTATTAATACCTGTCTTACCTAATACAGAAAAAAAGTGTGGGCGATAAAACGTACCCCTGGGGCACACCAGCATTTACCTGGCGAATTTGATCACCGACCGTCATAAAGGGCTCTAACACGGCGCTTATGCAGAATGCTGGTGACCCAGTTGCACAATCGAGGCGGCAAGCCATTAGCTGGTAGCTTGGAAATAAACGTACCTGCAATGCCGCATATTCCACTCCCCAGGGCTGTCTATAGGCACACCCCAAAGGTGAGTGATATACGCTACAAGATCACCGGCTAATCGTTTTAGTTCAATTTTAGATGTAGTAAGTAGGGTAAGGTGGGGTACAGTGTTACAAAAAAAATTTAATAGAATATAGTGACAAAAATATCGTTTTAATCAGCTTGTTTTTGGCATGGAAATAAACTTTAACAATCTCTCTTTAGTGAAAATAACTCAAACATTAATATTATTAACATCTCCTTAATTTAAATTGCACTTCAATTAAATCAGTCGATTGTAACACTCAGCCCCGTATCTGGGGTAGTCACAGAGTTAGGGGCACAATGTTACAATATAAAAATAATAGAAAAACTAAAAGTTATAGAAAAATGTTTAACTCTAACAAATAATAAATTTCTTTAAAATACTCTTTGGGAATGTATAGACATCTGTCTGACGTTTGGTCTTTCTTTCTGCAACATTTCAACCGGAAGCACTATTTTAATATCCTCTAATGATACCGTTGCGTTGTCATATCCGATTCAATAGGAAAGTAAAAATGATTGTCTACTTTGCCATTGCCACTTTTACGAAAGTAGCTAACGTTTTATTCATTATCCTCAATATTTGTCAGTAATTTTCCAACATAATGCTTTACTAGTTACACTGTCACACAGTGCCCCGTAACACAGTGCCCCAAAGAGGGTATCCAAATAAAAAAAATTGAATGAGTATTTTAGGTTATATTTCAACAAACTATTCAACGGTAATTTATAGCTAAATATGTGCGCAATAAAGGAATACTACCATCTCTTACCGAAATACAATACGTCTGGGAATGAAATTAAAAACTTTGAACTGATTTTTTCGTCGTTTCATCACAACTTTTCACTTTTGTGTTTGTTATTTTTTAAGCACGTTAAAAACTGCGACGAGGACAATTGTTTAAAGATGGCTGCTTGTGGGCTTGACAAACGTGTAGGTATCCCAACTTCATAAAAGTAAAAGACAGGGACGGAGATATGTGCATTGTAACATTGTACCCCGTGTAACACTGTGCCCCACCTGACCCTAGGTTTGTTCGGCAAACGGAAAAATTTTATATTTCTTCCCGTCCGTCCTACCAGTGGGACAAAGTAGTGAGACGAATGGAAATTATAAACTTTCTTAAGTCGCACTGTCGTGTGTGTTCTGAAGTAGGATAAGTTGGTAAGTGCGTAGGTGCGGTTTTTCAAACGTTTACCCGCATTCATGATACCTATAACTTGAGGACGGCTTTGTACAACCTTATGATTTGGTTGGGTTTGAGTCAACTGAATAATATCTGATACATGCGGAATTCAACTTTAATTAGATTTGCTTTTTTTGTTTTTAGGCGTATAATATGTACTTACCTAAGTAGGTATAATTTAAGTGTTGTAAATATTGTATAACTGTTGGTAAATCCAATAAATATATAAAAAATAATTAATAATACTTAGGACAAAATAATAAATTTATAAATTTATTATTTTGTCCTAAGTATTTTATTTTGTTAATCATATTGGAAAGGAATTTGTATCTAAGATCCGAAAGTAGGTACTGTCCTTTATTTATTTTACTTCCGCCTTAGTGATTAGCACCATGTTGAATAATGTGTGATCATGGCATGGTAAGCCATGCATTATCATTAGGTAGGTGTTCCACTGGATTACCTCATGACAGCAATGTACCTACCTACCTCATCATCTTCTTGCCCTGGTCCCAATTTATTTGTGGTCGGCGCAGTACGTCCTTCGCTTCCATTCTTTTCTGTCGCCCGTCATCTGATCATTTACCCCTTTCTCTTTCATATCCATCTTCACACAGTCCATCCATCTTTTCCTTGGCCTCCCTCTGCCTTTCCATCCCTCTACCTTCATATTCATCACTTGCTTACCTACATACATATCATCTCTTCGCATAATATGTCCATACCAAGCCAAACGACCTCCTTTCACTTTCGACACTTTCCCGTCTATAGGCGCCACTTTCAGACTACCTTATTTTTTTTTCTTTATTTATTTAGAGGCTTTTAACCAATAGGATATGTAAGCCCCATCATACCCTAAATATCATCATACCCTTTACCAACTACACATAATACAATTATACAATTCTAAAATTAAAAAGAAAGTCTCATTGCTGCAAGATCATATCAGCAAAATTTCTGGCTGCTTCACTAGATGGCTCACTGAGTATATTAAATATCACCCCTACATCTTGCTGACAAAGAGTAAAGAGTCTCTCTGTTGACAAAACTTAGCGCATTCAATGAGAATGTGCTGGACATCATCTAATGTACCACAAACGTCACAAATTCTACTATCATATACATAATCTACCTTCTTCATTAAAAAATAAAATTTGTTACATGGATAGTGACCTGAGCGCAATCTATTTAAAGTTACTATAATAATCCGAGATAATTTAGAATTAAAGAACCATGGAATTCTAGGCGGCTCACACTGTATTGATTAGAACCATATTATTAAGCCCTTTTCTCTACTTCTAGAATCAAAATATTCTTTGAATATTATATGGCATTTATGTTTGAATTTAAATACAATTTCTGTATAATGACGAATGTTCTGAATTACTAGACCCTCAGTGGTTGCCAATTTAGCCAATCTGTCAGCCTCTTCATTACCTTTCAAACCTATGTGAGAAGGAACCCATTGCAATCTCAGTTTAATATTATTTTGAATTATTTCATATTCTTGTTAATAAATCTATGATTTCATATATCTGTTTTAATACAACATAGGCTATCGGTGCACCTCTGCTATGACCAGAGGCACATCGAGCCAAATGTTGTAAGGCGCTTTTGCTGTCTGTAAACAGGACAAACTTTTTATCATTTTTGTCTCGTATAAGTATAGTAAAGAGCTTCTGAGATTGCAATGAGCTCCAATGTCATTACAGAAACATCGTTATCCATCACTTTGTAAACACCATACAAGTTTGAATTTGGCTCAAAATAAGCGGCGCCGCAACCGTTATTACTTTTAGACCCGTCAGTAAAAAACATTGACCAACCAGAGTACTTATCCTGCAATTCACTTATCACATTAAATTTCAGAGAGCTAAGTTCATGAGACTGTTTGGCTCCTTTGACACTATCTAATTCAATGTTATCAATGTTATTTATGCCTATATAGCTTACCCAAACATCTAACTTAAATAATTCGAGAGGCTTAGAGTGGTGTATCACATATTCTTTGCACTCATTATATATAGTTAACAATAATGGCGTTCTAACTCTTTGCCAATATCTTTCACAGCACAGGTTACTTATGAGGTCTATTGTAATATTATTAGTAGGTACAAGACATATTTTTAAGGCAATATTTATAACCTAGGTATAATCTTCTTACAAACAAAGGTGGGATACACAACTCACTCTCCATAACGTGAATCGGTGTAGGTACTCCTTATATGCCCTCCTATTACACGAAGAGCTTGGTTCTGCACTTTATCAATTTTGTACAAATGAGTTTTTGCGCTATTACCATATAAAAAACAGCCATAGTCAAACCTGCTCCTTATTAGTGCTATGTAAATGGTGCGTAAGTGCTTAGGATGCATTCTCCAACCAGAACCTGCTAAAACTTTTAAAATATTCAAGTGCCTTGTAGCCTTCTCGACGACTTCATTCACATGTTTACTCCATCGCAGTGATGTATCTAACCAGAATCCTAAATATCTAATAGTGCTTACAACAGGTAATTCTCTTTCTTTAATTTGTAATTTAATTTGACTCTTTCTACGCCCTCTACTAAAAATACATACTTTTGATTTAAATGGTGATAAATGAAGACCTATATCATCCAATATGTCCGTCATGGTATTTAACGCTGACTGTAACTCAGTTTGGCTGTGTTTAATCTCTTTGTGGCTTATATATAGTACAAAATCATCCGCATACTGAGAAACAACTACATTAGATATATTAAAACATACTTTTGATGTGGTAATATTAAAGAGTAATGGGGTAATAGGATCCCCTTGAGCTAAACCCGTGCTAGTGTGTCTTACTTCTAAAACTTGACTATCTTCACTTATTTTGATTACTAGCTTCCTATCACTTAAATAATTCTAAAGATAACTACACATATGCTTGCCAACTCCTATCTCATCTAAAGTATTCATAACTTTACTTATCAAAATATTATTATATGCGTTCTCGATGTCAAGAAAGCATGATACAGTTGAAGTATTCTTAGAGAAACCTAATTGAGTGTAAGATACCAAACGTGTTAAGCAGTCCAAAGATGACTGAGCCCTTCTAAACCCACATGTGTATGGAGATAAAAACGAGTGCTTTTCAACAAACCATTCTAATCGTTTGCCTACCATATGATGAAATATCTTACATATGCATGACATAAGTGATATTGGGCGAAATGTCTGGGATTCAGGATCTGTTTTAGATTTGGGGATTGGAACAATTAAAACTGCGCCATTGATCTGGAACAACACCTACTCTATAGATGGCATTGTACAAGTTTAAAATAAATTGTTTGCCAGATGAAGGTAAATAACTAAGCATAGAATAAGCTATTCCATCATTACCAGGTGCAGTGTCCCTTTTCTTTAAGCAAACTTCTAACTCGTGCAATAAAAAGGTGAATCCAGAAGACTATTACATGATGTTATAGTGGGTGGACAATTTGCTACTGAATCTGGTGTGAGTGAGTAGAGTAACTGCTTACGTTTTTCCTCTGATGCGAATTGGTTGGATTGTCTGTATCCCTTGTACCACCGCATTTTGCGCCACATATCTGAGGCAGAGTTACTTCCATCTATACTAGCACAAAATTGTTTCCAGCTTGAGGCTTTCGCTTGTTTAATTTGTATACTTGCTATTTTAGTTTTTTCCTCTAACTTTTAAAGATTGTCTGGAGTAGGATTTTTTCTGAAAACTTACGCTCTGCAATAATTTTAGGCAGTAACGGGAACAAAATCTTTTAGGTTTGAATTTTTTTAAGGGATGGATACAAATATTTTTTACTGGTATATTGTTATTTGCTGATATATTAATCGCCTGTATGAAGTAGTCATAAGAACCTTGAATGCTACTAGGGGAACAATTAAAAGGGTCAAACATATAAAAATAATGAATAAGGTCTTCCTTGTAGGTACTTCTGCCAATTAGCATTTTTAAAGTTACGTTTTTGTATCACTTTATATGTATCTTTATAATTTAAGCACATTTGGATAATAAGGTGATCACTGCCATAGATTTTCAATCATTACTTTCCACTTAAAGTCTAATGCTATATCTGTCGAAACAAAGGTCACATCAGGCGAAGATCTCTGAATTACTTGATTAACTAATTTAACTCTTGTGGCTTCTCCATCGTTTAAGGCAATAAAACCATGATCAATAGCTGAACCGAATAATTGAATCCCCCTTTGGTCATTTCGAACAGACCAATTCGTGTGATGACCATTAAAGTCACCAGCAATGATGGACTTGCTAGATGCAAAACAAAAAATTTGGTCCCAATCCGCTTGTGATGTGCGCACTGATGAAGGACAGTACAAGGAGATAATATTCTTTAAGAATTTGCAATTAAATATATTTATAGGTACAAATAATTTCGATACCTGGGTTATCTAATACTGTTGATGGAGCAAACCTGCGACTGCAATGACTTGTGAACAATGGTTGCCACACCACCATATGAATCATGCCTGTCACTACGATACACATTATAACTGCTAACGTGGAGAGGAGTTTCAGCATCCAGCCAAGTTTCACTAATTGCATTAATTAGTGAAACTTGGCTGGATGCTGAAACTCACTATATGAACATGTTCTCTGAATAATAAAGTCTCCAAGTCAACTACTTTTGGTCTCAGGCTTTGTGCATTCCATTGCAAAATATTTATTTGAGTATTCCTATCCATTGAACATATTTGAGAAGTTTTCAGTCAATAACCCTTCTGATAACATATTAGGAAACCATACTTTACATTCTTCAAATATTACTTTCACTACTATAATAAACTTTTCTTCCGTATGTTCTTCAGACATTTTTCAGACTACCTCTCACGTATTCATTCCTAATCTTAATCCATTCTCGTAACTCCACACATCCATCGCAACATTCTCATCTCTGCCACATGCAATCGTTTTTCATCCATCTTCTTAGTAGCCCAACACCCAGGTCCATACAATACGATAGGCCTTATAACCGCCTTATGTACCTGCCTAAACAGTTACAAATGATTACGAGATCTTATTTTACTTATTTAAATCTTTAGGGAAACAGCAAAATGTCTCCTAATCGGGTAGAAAATAAACTAGGTAGTTATCTTGAGTAGTTAGTAACCAACTAACCACCATAAATAGACTTACCTACTTACTCGCCAATTATGTTACAAATATACTTACGAAGATCATAATTATGTCTAAGCCTAAATCTTGATACTATTAATCGTGAGACAGAAGGGCAGCGACAGCCAAATGGAATTATGTACCTACACACTGCCAATCAGAGGGTACCTATCGGCTTTGAACCCACGGCGCGCAACGAGTCGTTGCGCGCCGATGTCGTTGCCAACGACATAATAATAATATGTATGTGCGTAATAAATCATTAATTATGGCTTGCCCTGTACTTCAGAGAGTACCTTTAGCAGTCGGTCCATGCTGTGATGAAAATCTTTAACAGTCGTTATGGGGAGTCAGTACCCCTGAATAAACTAACACAGGTCTAAACCGTAAACATATAGCTATCCCTTTGTGTTATGGAGGTCAGACGGCAGTCGCTCTGTGAAAATACAAGTGCCGCTTTTTTGCTCGACTTGGCGGGGGCACTGCCGTGCCCCTAGATTTTCTGTCAAATCTGGTTAGACTAGTAGGTAAACGGACCGCGGGCTCCAAGCCGAAAAGTACTAGCACGATGATGATAACTAATAACCATTACATGAAAATTTGAAGAAGACTTCAGAATCCTTCCTCATTGAAATACAGCCCCACTACCAGTCACCACCCTCCATGTACAACTCTTCGATGCTCTATTACGACGTTGGTGTGTTTTTTGGCATTGCCCGTGTGATGAAAATGAAACTATTAAAACATGGTAGCCTACCATGCTATCAAGGAAAGGTTGTCGTTTCATCAGATGGGTCACTGGTTTAAGAGCAATAAAAAAAACTGGTGAACTTACTTATCATACCCTTCAGCAGATTTTCACGGCGAAGTGATTTTGCACGACGATATGTTGGACAAAACGAAAAAGAGATTACGAATTGCATTGCCGGACCCATGCACCAAAGTCGCCTCTAAGACCGTAGGATTAATTAACCTATGCAGGTATAGGAAAATTAAAAGACCAGTTATTTAGATATTAATATATTTTCGAATCTAAAATGTACAAAAAAATACAACTTAAATGTTATGTACTCATAACGCCTGATTTTATCAATGAATAAAATATTACAGTTGGAACATTTTCAAGGTATTAGTACTTCCCGTGTGTTGTATTTATTAATTGACAGTTACTAAATGGTAAATGACCCAGAGCTAGCTACTAGGAACTAAAGGAGCGTCAACTATTCTCAATCTCCTTATCTTTGCAGTTATCTTCATTTTTAGTGATGTCGGCTTGCAATTACAAATTTCATCATTTTAATCATATTCCAAAAATAATGTTAGGTACATATTTCCTAATACCAGGGCGGTTGTTTACCATTACATTGGATGTACTGGCACTGCAACTGTACAGATTTATTTGTATCTCTTCTAAAATAAACATAACGACCTACATTTAAATTTCTTATTTAATCAACCATCACTTCATAACAACTTTGGTTGTGTATGCTAATCGTAAAAATATATGTAATTTAGCTATTTACAATATATAAACATACATACATACATACAATGCGTAGAAATGCACAGCAACACAAAAGGCCTTAACTAACATCTGAAGAACTAAATAACACAGACTTACGGGCCACCCACAAAAACGATCGCTGAACAAAATACGACTAGGTTTCTGTTTTGTTAGCTCATATCTATTTTACCCGTTAATTAAAGATTGATATTGAAATTGAATCTGTTATTGAAACTCTACTTTAGATACTTTCAAAGCACACGCCCCATTATCATTTCTGTGAGCGACCTGATCTAATATCACTTTGCAATATTTTAGAAAAACATAATTAGTTTATCTATAACGCTATAACAGAATATTAAACCTAAGCAATATTCACAATATAAAAATACCCTTGTTTACAGACGACAGGCCAAGACAAAAGGCACAATTTTATACAAAAAATAAAATCAGCAACGTACGGGAATGCCTTATTGTGTTAGCGACTGTCATCCAACTATAATAAATATTTTATCACACAATCTTACCTCTACATGGAGGAATTTTTAGTAAGACCTTTAATTGTAGCAGGAAAAAACAATAACTATAAAATAAATCGATTCATCTTGTAACATAAGAGTGAAAAAACAAAGTACTTTTAAACTAATTATGTTTTCCTTCAGAAACAAAGACTCCCGTACACGTCCATGTTCCTTGTAATCTTGCTGCACAGTGATAATGATTTGTTGGGCCCCTGCCGCAGAGTAATTTTATGAATGATAAAAAAATATTTCTATTACACATCGATATATCACATTAGTTAATGCAGTCCAATTGTATTTTTTCTGCAAGATTGGATGGAATTTTGGACCCAATTAATTATATTTTAATTAATTAAATTTACTCTGAGACAATGGGTCATGTCATATTTAATACCAAATTAAATGGTTATTTCAATCTTCATACATAGAATTCCAAATTATACGTAACAATTCATATATACCAATTTCTCCAGAAATGTAATAATATAATGTAAAATCTATCATGCTCTTACAATATGTTCGACATTACCATTAATTTCGAAAATTCCATAGATATTAGACAATATCTGAATTGGATTTACCAATTCGTAAATCAAATATTCTATAAGTAAGTAATTAGAAAAAAGACTTATAGGTATGTATATCAGCACACACTAGCGATTCAAATGTTAAGTTTCGTCAAGGTTTGTGTAACTCGGTAGGCAGCAGTTTGTACAACTTCGTCGACACCTACGACGACCGAATTGATTTTTACAATGAGGTTTTATTTTATTAATTATTACACCAAGACGAATATCTTTCTAACACATTATATAACTAGACGATTTCCATACATGTAATATTCATTTATAAAGCCTTTTTAAAATTTAAATGTTCTGTTATCAAAATATTTATTTATATTTTTAGGAATACTTATTTTCGTTGATGATTCATAGACGCGGTGCAGTTATGTCGGAACATAGAGCACGCCCAAGGCGCATAATCATACTTGTACCTACATGACACAGTTATAGAAAGAAATTTTGAATTTTATAGGCATATAAAGAAGCATAACTTAAGGGCTGCAACAAAGCATATTGGGCATGGCTGTTATTCGATATCCACATCGTATTTTCAACTCGTTGTATCATTCCGAGAATCTAAATTGTACTGGCAAAATAAGTAAAATATTGTCTTACGACTATCAAATGACAACGGCTATTAGTACTATTAATAATATTATATAGAGCTTCAGAAAGCTGAAACTGGACAATCTACATATTGAACAGTTCTTTCAGTGTTTAGTTGTTATAATACTTAGAACAAAACGACTATAAAGGTCCTCTGGTTTTTGTAATTTTTGTACTTTTACGTAGTCATTGGACAGGGCAAAATTTATTGTTAGCATATAATCTTTAATCGTAAGTTCCTAGTTATTAAGAATTGCATAAACCGTATCAAATTAATTCACTTACTTAATGAAATGACACACACTATTCAGATGGTACTTTCTAATGTGGGTACTGGTGCACCTAGTTTCACTATCGCGGTTTGGCAATATGAAAAATAAATTCTAAATTGCTGACACTTACAACAGAATATTGAATAATGCCATTTGTACAGTGTGCTCGCTGAATGACAAAAAATATTTCGCAGTGTTGAACAGTGATGCTCTGAATTTACCCGTTAGGAATAAAATTGCATAATTTTTATGTTCTTAGCTGGAAACATGAGGTAGAATCTTCCAACACGCGACATAGCGAAAACTGCAAAGTAATGATTAAATGTACTTATTTTAGCTGGAACAAATTGGAGCTCACTGAGAATATCTTGGCTTGCTTAGCAGTCCAGTCTAGTTTTAGATTTGGAAGACTAAAATTCACCAATATCATAAACGGTAATTATTTAGATGTAATTGGATTCAGTACCTATTCTATTTTGAAGGCATTGTGGCTAATTTACCTCACTTGATTATAATTATAACTGACAAATATTACAATTTATTGATTCATGTCGTACGAATGCATCAACTCTAAATTCGATGTAGTTTATTTACAATGAGTATGAAGTCTCCATAGTTGTATTTAAATTGAATATTTCGTGGTTGCGGACCGATTTATAAATTTATTCAATATTTTATGCATAATTTATCACTAGAATCTATTTCAATCTTCAATATGATTCATCAATTATTTCTTCTAAGGTTGAAAATGAAAAAATATCAATTTGTGTATAATTTCCAGGCACCAATGCTTTCATTGCGGCATGACTTTATTATTTACATTCAACAGAAAAGCAAATGGTATCATGCAATGGACGTGTTATCAAACGTTACAATATAGTCTTGATTACATAAACTATGTAGTTATGTTATCGTAAATCTGCAAAAAATATAACATTTGTGTACATACATTAATTTTCTCATCGAGATGACATAAACTAAGTGACGGCATTATATGCTGTTCCTTCTAGCGACCAGTTACGAGTAGATAAATAGAATGTTTGCATATATTTACGTACCTATTATGATTTTATTTAGAGTCGACTACTTGCTTGCTTAGTTGCTTAAATGTCCATGTAACAAGGCCATCACTTGTACTTTATTGGTAGTGGTTATCAATTAACACAAGACGCGGTTGGCGCCTCTTCGAAACTATCGTGTGGAATGAATCGTGTTGCTGGCATGTCGTCGTTCCATTTAATAAAGCTTATCTTACTATATATTAACTTCAACTGAGCCGCAATATTATGTTCTTTAATTTTATCCACAACAATGACAAATTAAATTGGTCAGAGGCCTACCCTTCAAACTATTTATTCCGTATGGTATAAAAATATTTTTTATTTATATTTTATAGACAGATTACTCGTTTATCTCGGTTTCTGGATTATCTATACATATTTTGTACGTTCATTATAGTTATAGCACATCACAATTTACTTCTTTAATGTATCTACGCCCTATGTGTTATGGTTGGTGTTTTGAAAAACTATTGTTATTATAAAGTAATGAATATACATATAAGGAAACTTACTTTTTATATTACGATCTAAGTTGAGTGAACCCCCTAAACTCTTTAAGTACTTAACAACGTTCACGTTGCTGCCACTCGTCAATAATAAACCGACTATATGAGACAATGATAAGTATCAATTGGAAAAGTGCAGCAATTCCTGATCACAAAAGTGAGACGTCGATAGCGCATAGCCTACGTGACCCCCCGTGCACACGGCGGGCCCGGCTGGCAGCTCGCCTGGCAGCTTCTTGATATTATTACAATCAGTGCAGCACTGTTTATTACTGCCCAAGCTTCGAATGGTGGTCCCAAATATAAAAATGAGGGATCAACAATCATTTCAACAACACCGTTAACGTTCTAAGAGTGGATAATTTTAAAATTGTAAGTTACACATATTAGACCGATATTAGGTTTCACACCACATCCAAGAGGTCTTACAGTCGTATTTAAATTATTAATATACTTTAAAGTTAACATATATTATTATTAGGTAATATTGTGCAACTCTAGTATGCTTAAATCGTTAACGTCGAAATTACGTGTCATTTCAAGCAGTATCAGGTCTCTATAAGACGAGCGGCGCGCACTCGTCGCGTTGTGTCCACAAACAATCGTACTGCTTGAAATAGACAAGTATTGAAATACTGCTAAATTTCGTGCCTAAAATTTAATACATAGTTACTAATGTTGACATCCAAACATTGATGTTATTCTCATTTGCACAATTAGGTCATGACCCTACACATTACCACGTAGACTTACACACACAGTTTGTGACACTATAGACTTAGTTATACACATCACTTTTAATGGTTACTCATCAATTTATAATTGCAAGTAACATAAACCTACTAAAAAAAAATCATAAAATTTGGAAACTTAAAGCGTTTATACTTAGCACTGTGTGATGCTCAGTAGTAAGTGTTCCTACCAAAAGTATTTTATATTAATATTCTCACCAGTAGATAAAATCGTAATTTTGGAATATGTTTCACATTATTGTTTAATGTTACATTCATGAGTTTATTTTTGCCAAGTGCATAAACTTTTTGGTACCTCTTAGTAGCCATTAAATTACAAAAGAACGTAGCAATAACCTTATACTAAATTAATTTTATTTTAAGTAACTCATACTAATAAAATAAAATATGAGGTAATAATGCTGTAAACCTAGCTATGTATTTTACCATAGAGTCTTAGACGTGCTAGCAATTTAATAAATAGTCTTAAGAGACACTTAAATGAATTTAACACATTTTATACCCGGATATACAAAAGAGTCAACAAATATTTATGAAATATGCACTTGGCAAATATAAACGAGCGAGATTCTACTATTTAGGTTTAAAATCTACGAGCGGTAGTTACACCACAAACTTGTCAATAAAAATACGTGGCTTTTATCATTTCAGACGCATCATAATTTTGTTTATCTCATAACATTAATTATCTTTTGAATTTATAATTTGCACATCGTGAGTAGATATTTTTGACGATTCAATATAGTTCAGTTCATTATATTTAACGACAAGTCTGTGACATTGTATTACGGTAATTTTGTCGAACAGCTAATTTAATTCGTAATGAAGTAATTGATTTAGTATTAAAAAATATTAAAGGGGGTTTTACTCTATCCTCCAGACATTGTCAATATTATAATCACAAGCGCATATAAATATTCAGCCAACAATATTGAAAGTATTTCCTAATGTCATGTAATAATAATGATAGTTTGTTTTAACTTAAAATACCATGGTATCCGGTATTAATTTATTTTTCAGTTCAAGATACAATAACTGAAAACAAACATTAGTTCAATAAACCCAGTAAGAAATGATTGTGATTATAACATGAACAAGCCCGACCAAAAGATAATAATTAAAAACAGGTAAATATTGGAATAAACATAAAATAAACTTTGTAATTATTTAATCAATATCATAAATGGGTTGAAAGTAAAGAATATTGTACCATACACTAAACACAATGAAATATATTTTAACAAAATATTTACAATAAAGCAACAGCTATAATTTAACAACATATTATTTACACGTAAAAATTATATTCTCCATAAGAGAAACCATTTCACTCGACGTCTCGTCATCATATACTATAATACAAATTACTTTGTCATAACAGGTAACATCTGACTTTCATACTATAATACATAACGTTCACAACGCCAAAATATGTGTTTATTTCTATACAATATTGCACGCGGTATATTTCTATTGTACATTGTGTATGTGTACTGGGCGTACGAGTCAATATTTGTAAATCACTATTATCCATCACAGGAACCTACGAATTTTGCATCGATTCGTTTCTCGTTTACAATTACGCACAATAAGGAAACATACATATTTATAAAATACCGTACCTAAAGTTTCTCAAAGAACTTAAAGTTAATATATCATCAACGAAACGATTTTTACAACTCGAAAACATCACTAGCACTACTAGACTACATTAAAGACGTCTATAAATACGTGTATGTACTATATTAGTCTCACGCGAGTGAGATTTACAGCCGCAGAGGTACCACGTAGACCGTAACCCGAACGACGACGTCCGTTACGCTGGAATCTAAGTATCGTCGAGGGTCGGCGCCGCCGAGCGGGCCACCGATAAATGCAAAGTGGGGGGCCGAGCGGCTCACTGCGACAGCAGCTTCTGCAGCAGCGACGCCTTACTGCCCCCCGCGCCCCCCGCGCCCGCCTCCCCCGCCGCCGAGTCACCGCCCGCCGCCGAGCCCGCCTCCGTAGTACTCTGCGCACAAACACACACGTCAGCGCTCGCACCTGCCTCACCCACACGACTGTGACAAACATCTTGGACCAATACGCTAATCACTTTTCCACCTGTGGTCCAACTAATCAACGCAATGCCTATACATGAAACATGGTTTTCAATAAGCTTAAGGGTCAGCCCAGACAGAACGGAGCGCAGCGGAGAGGATTTTATAAACGCACTGGAAATTAAAATTTAAAATTATTGAAATAAAGTGCATAAATGCTTGAACCTGACAAAAACTGCTCGCGCGTCCTCGAAGATATTCGGGAATCCGTTTATGCACTTTATTGTAATAATTTTAAAGTTTATTTTTAAGTATGTTTATAAAATCCTCTCCGCTGCGCGCCGTTCTATCTGCGCTGACCCTAAGAAGGCTTCCCTCGGTGCGTCATTTTGTGAACGGAGCCGCGCTGCACCTTTGAAGTCACCTGACTCACTGAGTAACATCAAAAGTGACGCGTGTGGCCGTCCGCAAAACTAAACATCGTAGGAAGCAGGCTTTACAAATTAACATCACTTACCATTACTTCAGTATCTTCAGGTTGTTAACACAGTAATTACTAAAAATAATAGGCATTGCGTTTATTTGTCACCACTGTGCACAAAATTTTACCCAAGGGACATAATTTATTGTATCAGATGAGTATTAAGCATAGTAAGAAATTTTAAGACAACATATTGATTTCATCGCATTTCTGTCCTTAATGTTTACATAACTTCAATTTCAAATTTTAACATAGTATATATTATTCCTGAACCAGTCAGGCGAGCAACTAGTTTGCCATGATAATATAAAAAAATCTACCTACAATAAGTTCTAATCTTTCATTAAGTTTGTTTTTCTAAATACCAAATTTTAAGAAATTATTTATAGCGATTTTGAGTAAGCCAAAGATTTATTTTCACAAAATACATGAGGAACGATCAAAGAGAAGTTAATATTATTATTTATTGATAACCCTTCTAAATAACAGTAGAAAACCCAACCCTTAGTGAGCATTTGATATTATTAGCATTTAATAGCTTTAATTATCAAATAATCTGGTCTCGTTAATATTGAAGAGTTTATCCATTCTATACGATTTTATAACATCATACCTGTATGAAATTTCGTGGTCTTTAATATTACTCGTATATTGTCTTTCGGGATATATATATTCCATGTCCCTACACTACTATTTTTAATTAGTACAAAAATTTTAACAGGGCACTAAGTATCTTTAACTGATCATAATTATGTAGTTAAAAAATAAAAACACAAAGTCCCAAAACTGTCTCAAAATTGTCCACAATAATACGTAACAATTGGTAAATGCATCACTAATACTATGACCGACTCGCGTACTATCATAGTAAACGGACCCATTGATAAATCCCCCCCCATCCCCTCTGCGCCTGCGCCGCGCCCCGACGATGCGACAAACAGTGTTAAATTGCTAGCGAAAGTGAACGTATCTATTTTTTCATTGCAAAAGTTAATCGTTTGTCTACGTTTGCCCGACGCGATGGCCTATCATATCAGTTCATATCACGGGAGTATGTAGCTATGCTACGTGCGTACTTTTTGAGTGGAAAAATCACGAGTGCAGCTGTGTACCCATGGACATTATTTTGTGAGTGTAAAAAAGTGAGCCGGTTAGTGTCAAACAATTAAAATTATATTTGATGCTTTTGACGAAGTGAAAAGACTGTGATCTGTGTATTGACAACGGTTGTGGACATTTCGAAGAAAATACTTGTAAGTTTAGTAAATAATACCAACTTAAGTAAATAACAATTTGAGGCGGGCGGCTCAAAATCGGTCTGTGTGGAGAACCTTGAGGGAGGCCTATCTATGTCCAGCAGTAGACGTCTCTAGGCTGACATGATGATAATAAAATAATATTTGTAAATAGCAGATGATTCTAACTTCATAAATACGCCAAAATTACTCTTTTCTTTTATTACAGAATACCTTTTTTATTTTGATATGTGTTTGCTTTCTAAATACATACCTCCGTATTTAATTACTTATAAAACGGTAAATTTTGCCGTTACTTACGTCACATATATGATAATTATGTCTTCGCTAATATGTCCTTAAAGTTTTTGTACTAATTAAAAAATAGTGGTGTATAGTTGTGTTGAGTATCCGATATTTCGCCATGATTACGGATGCACTGAAGTACTTAATTTCAGGTGGATGAATATCCGAAATATCGGATACTCGGAACAAATGTACGTGGTATATATCCCAAGAGACAATATACAACGTATCATACCTATAGTTTCAAATTAATAATATTTGATAGTTTTAGGATACGCTACGCTAGCATAAAGATCTTTCATGTTCAATTTAAAAGTAATGAAATATTATTTTTGATCGCTACTCCTGCATAATTATGTATAAAGGAATGAACCGACTTAATCTCAAATACCGTCATGCAATCCTCTTCAGTAAATCTACAAAACTGAATGAACGAAAACTTCTATAACAGTTCACAAGCGCACAAGAAGCAATCTATAGCAAAATTATAATGCTGTTGTTTTATATCTACGACGTCACAAAACCTTCACCACATTTGGATTGTCTGCGCATGCGACTTCGCCCCGATTTATCCATAAGCTTATTTCAAAAGTTAAATTCCTAAAAGCTTGTGAAATTATATTATGGCAATTTATACTTTAAATAGGATATCTAAGAAAATATTTAAATTATCACTTGTATATTAAAATAGATTCACTAGTATAAGAGACATTTTAGACATCACATCACAAAAGCTTATTTAAAATTCAGGAATGTACCAATTTAAGCTATTGAATTCCTCTTGAGTCTAGCCGTTTCGTTTAGAAATTCTAAATAAAAAAGTCTTATAGCAGTTTACTTTTACGTTTTGGTTTTCCAATATGATTACAACAACTTAGCCAATTTTGGTACATTTCTCAAAATCTGCTTCTAAGTATCAAGATGATTGAATCGACAACACACGCAGCAGAGCAGACGATATTATAGTAAGTAGGTCTACAAAAATAATGAAAACCTATAAAATAGTGAAGTGACTAGATGATATTTTGTATTCACTGTAACGCTTCCCAAGCTTACCGGGGTGCTCTGTTGCGATTCCCACGAATTAGTCGCCGCCGAGGACGCTCGGCCCCCCACCACACTGCCGCCACCTACGTACGTACACACGTATACATTGGCAGTGGTCATCCCCTACACTGACAATGCGCCTCGAAACGCACACGCACACCATCGTTTCTCATTACATATTAAAATAATCCATTCATTAATTTCGAATCCAATGCTGGACGGATACTGAACATTGTCAGTATAAGAGTTCTAGTACCGCTCTCGAACGGCCACTAGTCCTCTGGGCAAAATATACTTTCTAATCATTACAGTCAATTTTTGTGCATACTTATGTATATATATGATGTCGACGGTGGACGTCGATAATAACAACTATATACAGTAAAGTTAAACATTATAAAAAAATAAAATAAATGCCGCCGATAGCACGGTGATAGCGTCGTCGCGGGAGGATAGTTTCATTACCGAAAGTCGTCGTCGTTAGAAAGATTTTCGTTCAACATCAAAACCGTGTACATACCGGGTGTGGGCATGTCGAAAGTCATGAGCGAGTCCATGTCGGGCGGCTGCAGCGGGTGCAGGTCGGGCCGAGCCGAGCGCGCGCCCACCACGGCGCGCAGCTCGTTGCGCACGTACTCCGACGTGCCCGCGCCCGCGCCCGCTCCCGCGCCCGCTCCGCCCGCTCCACCCGCGCCGCTCGTGCCGGCACCTGCACACAACACATTACAAGCTTCAGTGAGCGCCCCGCCGCCGAGCCGCGCGCCGCACGCCCGGCTCGGGCCGAGTCGCACCCGTCCCCCTACCTCGGTCCCGATGATTATGTGCTAGTGCGACTGCTTGCCGAGACGTTTCCGCTCGGGCCGGAAGCGTCGATCCGGGGAATTCATTACGTAAAAGCGAAGGATGTTTAAGCGCAGAATGCAAAGATTATTAACCATGCAGAGCGATAGGTTTCGGAAGAAAATAGTGTCGCTACTATCGAGCGGACTAAACGCGCCGCTTACCTCGCTGCGACTCGGGGCGCCCCGTGGAAGTGGGCTCAGTATCGGCGGTGTAATACTTACATGCGTGCTGGTGGTCGAGGGGCGGGTGCTGCTGGTGCGGGTGCAGCGGCGCGTGCGGCGGCAGCGGGCCGCAGCGCGCGTAGTCGCCGCAGTAGCCGCCCGCGCCCGCGCCCGCTCCCGCGCCGCCCTCCTCGTAGTAGCCTCCCACTGCCACACACGTCGCGTTAGCAACTATCGGCTACACCCACCCGTGAGCGCCCGACCTACCTAATTCGTTGCGCCCGTCCGGCCTTTACCGCGGATTCGGGGAGGGAGACGTCGAGAGTCGAGAGCGTTAGAGGGGCCCGACCGCCCGACCTGCGGGCCCGGTCGATATAAACGGATCCCGCGACGGACGGAGCGCACCTCTATCGATAGTCGCGCTTTCGACTGCGGTGACTCACTCGGTGCGAGTGTTCCCGCGAAAGAGTAATCTCGAGTAACTACTACCGACTCGCATTCGTCGGATATTCAAAGATACCGAATAGGAAAGCCATAGACATGCAGTTTGGTTAATTCGTTCTTCTAAGATTTCAAAGAGTAAACCCTGAACTCGACAGGTCACGCTATCTCTAATGTACTACGGGACATGCGAATGTTCAAAAATGTCATGCTCTTAAAATAAAATCGTATGGCAAATTTCTATATTCTAGATCTACCCTAAGATAATTGTTTTATTATTAGTTCAATCGAAAAGCCATACAAAGGAACCGCTCAAAATTCGATCATAATAAACTAAATAAATATATGAATAACTGATCACCTATAGCAAAACTACTGTTCAAAAATAAATAAGATAACACCACAAGACCACCCTTAAATGTATAACCTTCGAAAAGAAATCGGATAAGTACCTTTCGTAACATTGGAAGCTTTCGTTAGTATCATATCGATATTAGTTAAATTATGGAAACGGAAATAACCATCTCACAGACGCATAAATAATAATTAAAGATCGATATACTATCATAATATTTAGCAGAGGAGAGATGCGTGTTTCCTTATATATCGGCGGACATTTCGGGTCGGGTGGTTTCGACTAGGACTTCAGCGGTCGTCCGAGATATATAAAGTGACACGGGCAGAAAGTTGAACGTGTTGAGCTAGAGTGGTATACAAGTACACCTCGCACGTTCTATGTAAGCCGGCGGAAAGTTAGCCACTATAATAGGTTCGGGATAGTACACAGTAGAGTATTCAATTTACTAAAGTCTCTTAAAAAAAAAAAGAAATCTGCGCTCGGGAGTAACGTGGCCGGCCGATATAGAAGGCGCGTATTGCAGTGTGAGTGTGGTGGGGTGTGAGGTGTGGGGTGTGGGGTGTATGCGTGTTGCGCGTGTTACCTAGGTGCGGGCGCGGCGCGCGCAGGTAGGGCTGCGGCGTCATGGGCGTGTGCAGCGCGGCGGCGCCCGAGTGGCCCCCGCCCCCGCCTCCGCCCGCGTGCGAGTACGCGCCGGCCCCCGCCACCTGCATAAACATAATAGAAACAAACTTTCCTTAAGCTGCATTTCCATCAAAGAACTTTTGTGTTGTCAACACTAGTTGGTAACAAAAATATGCATAAACGTGTTGCTGCTCCACCAAAGAAAATTATGACAACTTTTGTGTTGTCAGCTGAGAAAACCCGGTCGGAGCCAGCGGTGACGTGTGCGAATAGCCCATTGGCTATTCGCACACGTCTCCGCTCCACTCCGCGACGGTCGGCAATACGTGACTTATTTAAACTGGCCTCTCACGGTACGTGATTGTGCGAACGAACACGCTTCGCACCGTGGGCGCCTCTTGACTCGCTGGCACATCTCCACTATGCCAAAGAGCTCAGATATTTACATAGAGGCGCATTTCCTATGGGCGCTCTAAAGACAAACTTTCTGTGCCCCAAATTGCCACTTGGCGGCGTGGCAGTCGCGCTGTGACAGCTGTCTCTACGAGAGCAAGAGAGACGAACGTTTTTCCTGTGTATCTTAACTACGAGAGCAAGAAAGACAGAGAACGACGTCAGCGTCGCCAACGGCGCCAACTACGAACTAAACTGGAGACAGTCCCCACTTGAAATCCGCACACGAAATCCTTAAGAACTGCGCTTCTATGTAAATCTGTATTCATTGACTATGCTCAGGTTTGGCAGTGCTTCGAGCCTAACCAACGCTGCCTTCCTAATGTCGTCTCGCGCCTGTGGCGCATGAAACAATAACTCTATGTTTCAACCGAGCCACATTCAGAGGATGTCACATTCAGTGGATTTGGCGCAAGCTTTTGTAAACATACATAATATATAAAAGCTTGCGAATCTGTACTTTTAATTATAACAAACTATAAATAAATACATTTTCTTTTATCATTTAAACATAGAAATTTTTGAGTGATTTCATTGAATAAGATTATATAGGGCTCGCCCAAAATATTTAAGATTACAAGCAGAAAATTACACTCACACTTAATTGTCTGCTCAGCATTGGATTCTGCTGCGACGTCGTTATTTTATTTGTACCATAATTGCTACCGATTTGACCTGAAAAAATAATCAATAAATCAGTATACAAAACACAGTAGTATTTGCCGCATATCCCACGCTACACACAATACCCGCGAATAAAACTAGGGACGGAGCCACGGGACTTACTGCTATGGTGATACAGGTGATAGTCCGTACGAGTGAGAGTCACATTGGGCGGCGCCGCGGCCGATACGAGCGCGGAGCCGAGGTCGGCCTGCGGCTGCTCCGACGCCTGCGGGACAAAACAGACACATGCACAAAACTATATAGAAAGGCCACAGATTGAATACCCGACAGAACTTGATATACAAAATAAAACCGATAGGTATACAAATCGGACAACTATCAGGGTTAAATGAGTCGGAGTACAAGAATAAATAAGTGGGTAATAAAAGTGTGGAGCGGCGTGATACCTCAGGCGACACCATGATCTGCTGCGAGCGTTGCATCTGCAGCAGGCGCGCGCGCTGCACCTCGGCGAGCGCCCGCGCGCGCGCCGCGTCCGGCCCGTACAGCGCGCGAGGGGCCGCGGCCCGCCAGCGCTCGCGGGCCTCCGGCTCGGCGCCGGCGCCGGCACCGGCGGGGGAGGGGCCGGCCGCTCCGCCGGGGCTGCCGGGGCTCTGCACGGCGTAGCCGCTCGTCACCGCCGGGCTCTTCGTCACCGTCTCGCACTGCATGAGGCTCTGTCTTATAGCGTTGATCATCGCGTTCTTCTCCTTCATGCCCTGCAAGTCCCGTAGTCGCTGTCAATTTATAAGTTACCGTGTGTGTCCGCGCCAGCACAGAATATATACAAGTACTAAAGTACAGAAGAATGACTTCTCAAACCAATTTATTGAAATTGTGACTTTTGCTACTAAGCAACAAAGTGCAATTCAGCTCGCATAAACACTCATTGCCTAATGCGATATTCACCTAACCGTTCCCGCTCTTTTCTAACACACAACGCTGCCGCTGTCTGGCGCGGAGTGGCGCACTAGGGTTGTCGACTTGCCGCTGCTACTATAATATTTATTCATCATCTATCTAACTACTTGACCACGTACCTAATAATAAATAATTATCCTTTAAGTATCCTATCCCACTATTTGAGCTCGTAGAACAAAAACCACAAAAATTCTGGTCGATTACATTTTCACTATACTAATTCTTAGTTATTTCCTAAACGCGTGGACCGATTTACATGATTCAAACAGATAAAATGGTTTTTAAACTAGATCTTTAATTTGGCACCATAATTGTTAGGGATATCTCAACAAACAAAAAATCTAATTTCAAGTTGTTCTCGTAAAATAAATAAAATCAAATTTTCAAGTCGCTTTCGACACACAGTTAATTTAGCAATACTTTGCATTAGACTTGTGATGAGACATTTTTGTTGTTAAAGGCGTTTATATAATTTGAACAGTGTATGAACACGGCGCGTGGTTCATACGTTTCGGTCGCACTCGTTGCGTGACGTCTAATGTGAGCGGCGCGCGGTAACCCACTAAACCAACCATGTCGACATGGTCGGCCGAGGTACTTGTAAGTTTGTACCTAAAATGCGAAGTGCGCCCGGCCAGGCGCCAGGTACATATTCAAATCGTTAGCTTACGAGTTGAGATATACTTCTTTTTGAGTATTTAAAATACCTTTTTATGAAACTATTATGAGAAGCCATTCGGTTATTAAAGTACTGTACTCATAAAAACAATATTGATATTTACTTGTCGTTGTCGGACGTTAACGTCTGGGGCTGGCCGATCCGCATCGGGCATACTTTCGATAACTTCGTCTAGTATGTCGGAGAGCGTTTGGTCGCTAGGCATTTCACTGTCACCAGTAGAACTACTTTGGGCCCGCGTACTGCCGCTTCTGAAAAGTATACGCACAATTGTGAAAAAACTGAATAAAGTAACAATACCTTTTCTTTTTCTGCAGATGATTAAATCAACCAGCGTTCTACTTGATGAATAATGACAAACCGCTTCTAAAAGACTTTGGAACTCTGCAGCAGGTGGTTCATACCAAAACCTGCACAAACTAAGATCACTGAAAGCATACTGCCATGACTTACCAACTTGTCATTTGATACCGGGACTGGATAGCCCCGGTATCAAATGGCAAGTTGGTAAAGGTACAAGTAGAAATTCAAACGATTCTTCGGAGGACTTCACGAGAAAGTGGAGGTATAAAACGAGGAAAACAAAACCGTTGCTCATATAATGGCGAGGATAAACGAACATAACTTTATGAGTCATGAGTCGCGTATTTTAAATACATAGGTACCATAATGCTTGGACATATAGGGTGTAACCGATACAAGTGATTTAGTCATTGATACTGAGGCACTTGTCGGTCGAATTACCCGAACCTTTGTTTTATTCTTTTTCAAACTCAAAAATAAAATAAGTGTGTACTAACGGCGTCTGATTATTGTAGACGTGATGCGGCGCGGTGGTGGCGTAGTGTATGGAGGAGGTGTTGGTGACGCCGGGGGGTGCGGGGGGCGCGGGGTACATGCCGCCGGGCCCGCGCTGCAGCACCTGTTGTAAGTGTGACTGCACGCTCGCCATCGACGTCGGACACTCCACGCTCGCCACCGTCGACACCGCGCCCAGACCGCCGTTCACGTTGTTGGGTCGGCTAAGGAACATACTTGTTTATAAATATCTTAGTCCGAAGCACCCGTAACCGGCGAGCATGTATGAAAAGAGTAATGCATGTGAAGGAAGCGCGTGACGCTTATAAGGATAGAAGCAAGTGGCGTTCAATTGTCTCTGCCTACCCCGACGGGAAAAAGACGCTAGCATAATTATAATTTGAACATGTTATTGTATGTAATAAGGGAGACCATTCACAAATTGATTCACACTATTTTCATGACTTTGTCTCCACCACCTGCCACAGCTGATTCTATACATCCTCTTTCCTTCTTCATACAGTGTCAACTTCATGATCCTTTCTATCCCTGTCTAGATAATTATAGATGGTCCCTTTGCTATTTTTATATAAAAATCTCATATCCTAGACCAGCGGTCGGCAACCTTTTGGTAGGCAAGGGCCACAAGGAGACAAAATAAACTAAAGGCGGGCCGCACTTTTGGTAATAACTAGTCACCATTTTTACAAGTCTTGTAGCAATTCTGCCACTGAATCATCAGCAAAGCGGAGATCTTCTCTAGCGTTGGTGAAGAGTTTCGGGGATACATGTTGTGTCACTTCGTGCTATCTCTTGAAAATATTGGATGGTTTTTTTGTTGTTCAGGGCTCGTACAGAAATTATTGACATTTGGTTCTCTTAGCACCTCCACATATTTTCGATACACATGGCTGTGCTGCAACAACTACAGTGCAGCCAACATTTCGATGGAGTCAAAGCCAGATGAAAAAGCTTCTCTGCCTCATCACACACACACATCGTATCAGTCTGTTGCAGTCCACTGCTGGACGTAAGCTTCCTGCAGGGTATGCTACAAGACCTGATCTCGCGTTTTCGCCATCCAGCCACGACCAGCTACCCTCCTCAAGTCGTTAGTCCATCTGGTGGGAGAGCTTCCAACACTATGCTTGTCGAGAAGTAGCCACCACTCGAGAACCTGCCTACTTCACCGCCTATTCGTTCTGTGACGGATGTGGCCACCTGCCACTTAGGTTTGCTATTCCTCTGAATTATGTGAATAGAGTAGACTTCTGCCGAAAAATCTCGTTCCGGACTTTGTTCCTCAACGAGATCCGCAGCATTGACCGGTCCATATCTCTTTGAGTGACATGTAGTCGGTGGGCTAGGTTTACCGTCATGTTCCACGTCTCAGCTCTTTACGTCATGACTGGCAGCGCACATTGGCAAGACCAAGGTATTCAACCGAACACCTTAGTCTTTAGGCATTAAGGCAAAGATGACTCGAAGATATAAAGCAGCTTCCCAAATGCTATCCAGCCCAGCTGCACTCTTCTGATGAATTCACTCTCAAAGTTGTCTCTACCTAGCTACAACTTTTGACCCAGGTATACTTATACATACTTCTGGCAAACTTTGAGGGCTACACGATCGATATAAATTGATTCAGAAACAATTTGTTCAATTAACATGAGCTCAATCTTCTCTAGATTTATCCCGAGTCCAACACGTCTTCAGGCAGTATTGAGACTGGGCAGCATTTTGTGCAAATCTTGCAGCGATTCTGCCATAATTACCAAGGCATCGGCAAAGCAGAGATGCGTAAGATACTACAAACTTTCGTAGTCCTCAAAGGGCAGACACAGTGGCCGCCGTTTGTACTCTTCAGATTTCGGGGTAAACTGCCGACAGAATGGATGTGGTCCACGGTACCTACGGTAACTTTACCTTTACGAAACCCATTCTACTTAGACGGCTGGGAGTCGTTAAATCTTGATGCCAGACGATTCGTGACGACTGTTGAAACACACAACAGCTTATAAACGTGGCTCAATGGTATGATCTGCCGATAGTTTTATCTCCTTTTCTGAAAAACAACGCCGCAATACATCTGCTCCATGCCTTTGAGTTTTTAGTTCCATTGATTATTACAGAAGTAAATGGACGGCCTTCTAAGGTCCTCAAGCAAAGGTTTTCTTTCAGCCTTTAGGAGCTAAGAGGCCACTCCATCTTCCCCGTGCTCCTTACTATTATTAAGCTGTCTTAAAACCGCTTCGATTTCATCGACATCTACGTCAGGAAAATCCTCCGTATAGTGGCCGGTAAGTGGGGCTCTAGGATCGGTCGTGTTTGGTGCTGGCTTCGGTGCATGATTGGCATACAGATTGCCATAGAAGTCTTCAACTTTAGCGAGGATCTCTGGGACTGTTAACACGGTATTACCTTTCGATATATTTAGCTTCGTCAGGTGACCCCTTCCCAGTCTTTTGGAGAAGAGTTTTGACCACGATTTTGCTCAATCGCTTTCTGTACGAGGCGAGTGTTCCAGCCACCAAGGTCACGATTTTCTAAGATTCGGAAAGCCTCCGGTGCTTCCCTTCAAATCACATCAGTTTCAGAGTCTCGCTTGAAAGTTTAGCAAAATGCAGCATTCCCAGTTTCTGTACTGCCCCGATCATGCCGTTCAGGTCCTCATCGACATTTTCAGATTTGCTGCACTAGAGACCTCTGCTAGGGGTCTCTAGTGTTAGTTTTTCAGTTTCAGTTAAAACGTATCATGTCCCGCTATCGGGACAGTTGGACTAAGAACAGACCTCATCATGCTTGAAATAGATATTTAGAGTGCCTCTTATAAGTCGGTGGTCGCTGCCGGTATTGAACCTATTGATCACTGAGACATCTCTATATATATGCTTCTTATCCGTGATGATGAAGTCAATCTTATTCTTTGTGTAGCAATGGTAACAATCCCTGCGTACTGAGGAATTTGACCAACATTTGTCCCCTAGATTCGCCGCGCTCGTACCTTTGCGTTGAGGTCCACCATAAATACAGTAAAATGTGTATTTATGGAGCAATATATGGCCTTCGTCACATTGTTGTATACGGCCTCCACCTCTGTATCTGAACTACTTGATGTCAGCGCATATACCTGTACCATCTTAAGAGAGTACTCTCGGTCAGTTTCAGTACAAGGTATGCTATCCGAATCGAGACGCTACAGATCTGTTACGTTTTCACGAAGGGCTTTGTTAAAGAGAAACCCTACGCCACCTTGGGATCGTTGGGCTTCCTCCCTGAAGTAGAATAGAGGCCTGATGAAAAGGTTACCGTGTCCTCCCCTTCTCTTCGGACTTCTGATAGACTCAGTACATGTTCTGGCTCTATCTTGGGTTCGTATCTTGTGTAATTCTTTTATTCTACCTCAAGAATGTGAAGGATTTCTTCAAGCCGTAAATTACGTCCATTGTAAGTAGCCAAGGTCAATTGGTGTTGGGAGCTGTCCGTAACCCGGGGATTCTTAGCACCTCCTACTCTGCCACGACCAAGGCCGCTGCCGTGACTTGGAACAGTAAGGCGGCCGGGAACTAGGGGCTGTTTCTTTCATGGGGAGTTTTGATCCATAGTCCCATACCACGCTGGGAAGGGGTGTTGACAACCGCAATATGCTGAGCGGTACTTACACAGGGAAAGGCTACTACTCTGCCTGGAAAAACAAAGTTTTAAAGTTCAGCTCTAAGCTCGCCGGTGTCTGGTTGAGGGGTCAGGGCATGCGTAGTCAGCTTTGTCGGAAGGCTCTTGCCCAGTAACGTCGACTCTTTATTTTGCCTAATCACCCTTATACGAAAAGAGTGTTCCCGCTTCGGAGGTTACGCCCATGAAGCTAATACACAGCTTCATGGTTACGCTTCTAGTTCTAGATCATTTTGTAGCATGTATGAAGAGTGAATTTGTAGGGTCTTAGAAGGCTGTCTGATGCTTTTCATTAAAATCGATTCAGTTGTGCTATTTTAAGCCATAGGGCGCTTTAGTTCGATTTATAAGACATTTTTTATAAAACATTCGCGGGCCGCAAGTAGGACCCTCGCGGGCCATATGTGGCCCGCGGGCCACGTGTTGCCGACCGTTGTCCTAGACGATGAACGAGATAATAATTTTATAAAGAAAACAACTTCATTTTTCATTCCACAAACTTGGATGGGACCGAACGGGAAACATGTACTTTCAAGCAGAAAATCAATTATCGGAATTGATCAATAGGGATACGGAGTTTAAGATAAGCAACATAAAAAATATAATCGAACTTTTCTGGTTTAAAAAATGATCGAAGAAATACATCTTATGTCAGGGGTTAACTTTAAAAACAACCAAACACAATGAACACTCAGACTTGAAACAACAACTTTTAGATCACACAGTGTTGTTTCTTGTGGATATCGATATAAAACGAGAATCAGGCGGCGAGGCGGCTACCTAAACGATCAGTATACGAAAGTTCTTGTCTCAAGACAAAGATCGTTAGGCCATGGTCAGAGGCCTTAAGGCAGTCTGAAAACCCGACACGAAAAAAAAAGTAAAATATTGTTATTCGCGTAACTTACTGGTTGGGCGGTCCGGTGAGTATATTGGAGAGCGTGGAGTTGGTGTGGTGGCGCGGCTGCGGCGCCTGCGGGTGTGACGGGTGCGGCGGGTGCGGCGGGTGCGAAGGGGCGGGCGGGCGCGCGCGCGGCCCGTACGCGCGCAGGTTGGGGTTGGGCGACGGCAGCGGCGTGGTCGGCGTGGTCTGCTGCCGCGCCAGCAGCGACACCAGGATCTGGTTCTTCTGGCACAGCGCGCTCATCATGCCGCTGCTGCTGCTGCTGGTGGCGGGGCTGTGAGCCGTCGACGACGACGCTGATGATACAGGGTGCGCGCTCGACGTCACCTGTCACACACATTTTATATTAGGCTTAGACGACTACCGCACTAGGAATAAATCCTGTGTCGCGGGGGACTTTACAAACATACAACCGACGGCAATAAACACCCAGCCGAAACAACAATTTATGGATCACAGAAAGTATTGTCTCCTGTGGGAATCGAACCCACAACACTCGTCGCAGTGTAGAGCGGCGAGGCGGCCACTTAAGCCACTAAACCAATCGTGGAAGTCTATTGCATAGGAAAACAAACGAACAAGCGGATCACCTGATGGTAAATGATCACCTTCGCCCATAGACACCTATTTTATTTTTTCTTTAAAAGCGGTGTCCCTGCGGGTCCCGTGTAGTGGCGGGACTCTCTCTAGGCTCTCCGGACTGTTCATCGAGTAATCTGTGAATCTCCCGTTGATATACCTGCGCCATCCATCATGGATCCTTTAAAAAGTCCTTCTCAGGGCTCAACAAAAAACAGCCCTTTTCAGGGCTCACCTAAAACCAACCCTTTTCAGGGCTCATCAACATCAAGAATTATTGGACCTTCAATACGCATTATTCAATTAAATATTGAAGGATCTTCACAGTCCAAATGCCAATACCTCTCCAGACTGGCTCAGCAGCACAATGCTCCAGGAACACCATATTGGCAATGAGTGCGACCTATCCCGAAGAGGCCATATAGATGGATATAAACTTATGGGTTTTACTCTCTCGCCCATCTATGGTTCATCCTTGTATCAAAAACGCTCTTTGAACGACTGTACTGTGTCCGTAGCATCGAATGACAACGAACTCGAAGTTATCGTAGCACACATTGGTAATCTAAACCTAACAACTATTTACAAACCTCCAGCTCGTAGCTTGGAGCTCATCTTTACCAAATAACCCTCACCCAGCATTGACAATAGGGGATTTCAACTGTCATCACCAAGCCTAGGGCTACCAAAGAAATGATCATAACGGAGAAGAGCTTTACGCATGGGCTGAAAGTAACAACCAACACTTAATCTTTGACCCCAAAGGGAAAAGCTCTTTTAGATCTGCAAGGTGGGGCACCAACACCAACCCAGACTTATATTTCGCGTCAGAAGACTCAGAAGGCAACATAGCCCCCATAACTAGAACCATTCTTAAAAACTTCGATGATATTGCGAAACGAATGCAGTCCCTCACTAAAGCAGCAAAGACCGACAAAACATTCGCAAAAGATACGACAGCAAAACATCAATAATCAAAATTCACTTGTCTCTATCGAATCCTACAGCCGACACTTCACAATGTCCGAGCTAAACACTGCAATAAAAGCCATAAAACTGAATAAAGCTGCTGGACCAGACCATAATATACCCGGAATTCCTAACACACCTCGGCAAAGAGGGCAAACGATGGTTACTGATATTTTTCAATCAAATATTGGACACTTGCACCCTCCCAGAGATTCTAAAGAGGTCTAAAGTGATCGCCTTGTTGAAGCCCGGTAAGTCACCAGATGAAGCTGCGAGCTATAGACCAATATCGCTGTTATCCATAACCTACAAACTACTTGAAGGGCTAATGTACAGCAGATTTTACACCGCGGTCAACTCCGCAGTCCCACCTGAACAAGCTGGCTTTAGAAACAACAGAAGCTGCGCCGATCAAGTTCTGGCTCTATCCTCCCTCATCGAGGCTGGCTTCCAACGCGATCTGAAGACTTCCGTGGCCTTCGTGGATCTAAGTGCTGCCTACGATACAGTATGGATAGACGGACTCCTAAATAAAGTCGGTAAAATCATACCATGCCGGAAAACCCTAGCACTGCTAAGATCACTTCTCGGCCCTCGCTACATCCAAGTTAACGTGGGAGACAAAGTAAGCAGCTACATAATCGTAAAGAATGGTCTTCCCCAGGGATCAGTCTTAGCACCACTTTTATTTAATATCTATATCAGCGATATGCCAGACACAGTATGCCAAAAATTTGCGTACGCCGATGATTTAGCTCTGGCTTTCCAGGCGAAACGCTTTGAGGCGGGTGAAACAGCAGTCTCTGACCATCTCATGGTTATGGGTGATTACTATGCGAAATGGCGGCTTTGCCCAAACCCGTCTAAAACAAAGGTAACATGTTTCCACCATACCAACTGCCTGGCCGACAAGAAGTTGAATGTATCTTTTTGTGGAGTACCCGTCAAACACAACTTTAACCCTAAATACCTAGGCGTGACATTTGACCGTTCTCTTACATCCAGACAACATATCGACAATGTGGCGCAAAAACTGAAAACCAGACTAAACATTATGAGGAGCCTATCAGGAACAACATGGGGCGCCTCCGCCTCAGTCCTGCGAACATCCGTCCTAGCTCTGGTTTACTCTACCGCGGAGTACTGTGCGCCTGTATGGTACCGAAGTGTGCACACCAAAAAGGTCGACACTAAACTCCACGAGGCCATGCGGTTCATAACAGGGCTAATAAAGACCACCCCACTCCCATGGCTCCCAGTACTAGCGCACATCCCACCACCGGACCTGCGTAGGTGCAACGCGGCGGCAACTGAGTTGCACAAGTGCTCGAGACCCAGCATGCAAATCCGTAAAACGCTTAACCATCTACCGGCGCACCGCCTGGCATCAAGACATCCAATTTGGACGGATGGGGACCAATTTCGACGTCAAAGCGGAGTGGCGAGCCTCTTGGGAGCTCTTCGACCACCCCCAAAAAGAGCTGATCGCAGACCCAAACACAAAACCCCCTGGTTTTGATGCTCCTCGTCCAATGTGGGTGAAACTAAACAGATTTCGAACCGGACACGGACGATCCAACCATCATCTTCACAAATGGGGGCTCAGAGAGTCGCCATCCTGCGAGTGCGGAGAGCCAGACCAAACTCTAGCCCACATCGTGAATGATTCTCCGCTCCACTGCTTCCCTGGCGGTATGTCCGAGTTGCACCAGCTCTCTGCAGCGGCCAAAGACTGGCTAATAAACCTAAAAATAGACATATAGGATCCAGCGCAAAGAACGCCATACGAAATGATGATGGACCCACGACTGCGTCATGGTGATTATTTTTGGAGAATAAGAACCTTAGGCCAGTATGCTTACCTGCTGATTTTCAGGCGTAGCCCTTTTAGCATTATTGACGACGCTCTTTGACTCCTCGAACTTGCGTTTGACGCCGAGTCTTTCGAGGTAGTTGTCGCTGTTGTCCTGCGATCGGCCGTTGCCCGACGGTCCGTTGCTGTTAGCGAGCAACTGTGAGAGCACACTGGTCGTCTGCGAGACTACCCTGTTGCCGTCACCAGAGTTCCGTCTGTTCTCCTCCGCATCTTCGTCTGATTTGTCATTTAATATCTAAGACAAAAAATAGCATATTTATGAATAAGGCCAAAAGAACTTGAAAATAGTTTTGGTGCCAGACACAGTGAGAGGCTCAAACTTTGAAAGAATGCAATTCTACTGTTACAAAGGCGCAAATAGTCCAAAACAAGTAGGTATACTTTCATTTTTTTCATACTTCAGCATTGGTGAAATAAAAGTGAAAGAAGAAAATATTTGTGTATTGATTTTGAAATCACCGAGGAGCGAAAGATTATAATAAGCTCGTCTGACACCGGGAAAAGGAGAAATACTCACTCTTAACAAGACATCAGAGTTGTTGTGATGCTGCATGTTGTGCGCGGGCGCGTGTTGCGGGTGTTGCGCGTGTTGCGCATGTTGCGCATGTTGCGCGTGCTGCGCATGTTGCGCATGCTGCGAGTGCTGCGCGTGTTGCGCGTGCGACATGTTGTGCGCGTGCGGCGGCGGCGCGTGCGAGGCGTGCGGCGGCGGGCGCGCGTGCGCCTGCGCCGTGTGCAGCGGCGACAGCGCGGCGGCCGGCGTGTGCGGCGTGTGGGGCGTGTGCGGCGTCATGGGCGTGTGTGGCGTGTGCGGCGTGTGAGGCGCCGACGTCTCACTGCCCGTCGCCTCCTCGTCCTCCTGCTTCAGCAGGTCCTTCAGAATTCGATTGTTCGAGTTCACCGCTCCCTCGTTCCCGGGGGTCGGTTTCTTACTCAGGAGCGTCCGCAGCCGTTCCGAGCAGTTGGAGCCCTCCGCGGGTGGATTCGACGGCGGACCCTCCCCCGGTGTAGGCGGGGCGCGAGGCGTCACCGGCTGCGAGGGGCCCTCGGCCGCGTTCTCCTTGCGCTCCTTCGACTCGTCCCCGGTGATGTCCCGGAGCAGGGAGGTCGCCCACGGCTCGAGATCGAAGTCGTTCATAAATTGTCCGTCGTTGGGGCTAATAGAGGAGCGGTATCGCTGCTCGCAGCCGGATGACTCGCCGTTCGCCACCGAGGTCATGAGCGGTCCGCCGACGGCGGGTCGAGGACCTTCCGCCTCGAGAAGATCTATGTCCTCGTCGCTGAGGACGGTGTGAGTGGACATTATAAAATCGGGTTCTCCGGATGACGGTTTGGCTCGAAAAAGTCGCGATCGAGCAATAACCCTGAACCAGGGCCGGTCCGGGGCGATACGCAGCCGAAAGGGTTCACTGATCGCGGGAGGCGCAGGCAGACACACGGCCTCTTGCAAGTGCGCGGCTACGCGGTTACGATCACTATTCTCGACAAGTTCCAAATAACGAGATCCCACGAGAGGGATAGAAGTGTTTATTAAGTTTTCCACTCCACTTAAATCACAAACTGTAAAGAGAAAATACAACAAAGCATATTAATAAATTGGTTCTTAGGTAGGCCAACTCATGATACATCGGTTATAATCAAAATGTAATATATTAAGAAGTAAATAAAGATCTCACATAAAATAATGAGGTTGCAGTCCAATCTGAAGACGATGTGATCTGATTGTTTGGCGGTGATGGCGGGTGGGCCGCCGTCGCCGGGAAGAAGTGCGGCCGACGCGTCCTCGCAGCGCCGGATGACGCACATGACGGAGCCGGCCTCCTCCGAGGACGAGCCGCGCACCGGCGCCGCGTGGATCACACACTCCGCGTATCTACAATATCACACATCATATCATTCAACAGGAATATCCATCAATTACACCACACGGACTTCATGACATAGGAAGGCCTTGCATGCCACCTAGTCACATTTATTATTCAGCATTTATAGTTGTAAGACAACAGCTGTTGGATTTATGTAAGTCTCCCCGATTGCCACACAACAATTTTCGAAGCCACCCACGTCCAACCGCATTTCGCGATGTCATAAAAGTGATCAATAAAAAAATGATAAACATAAAATTTCGTATTTAGCTGAACCTCTCCCACCATGACTGTTACGTGTGACGTAATTTATGGGAGCCTTTAGGACCCAACAGACATTTGTATGTAAGCAGCTTTTGAACTTAGACCTTCGTGCTGCTGATGTCTGTGTGCCAGGAACACTGCGCAGCCGTTCATTACGTTATAGTAGGTAATGTGTTGTTATTCTCGCCCTAACAAATTCAGAATACATAAATCCGTTGCAATATGTCAGTAAAAGATAACAGGGTCAAATGAGCTTGGGTTTACATAACCTGAGCTGCAATGTACGAATTATGAGGAAAAGCGAAAAGTATAGTATAAGCATATTGGCTTTCAATTAATAAGCTCCAATAATATTATCATATTCTTCTAGCCCTATGCCTAAATAATTAGGGCATTGAAATTCTCACTATCTATTTGAGTGTATATCAATTTTGTACAAAGCCATTGCCATACAAAGGTATAATGCTATTCCAAGGTCAGACCACATGTCAGAATATTTAAGGCTACTGCCATATTGAGTGTCATAAATGTTTATGACAGCCGTGACCGGGAACCTTACCTGGTTTGCGAGGTATTGACGCACTTTCTGTGACGTTTCTCGTTAATCATCCTTTTTCAAAAGAAGATTCATTTTAAGCCAAAATATGTACATAGCGTCATACAAATCACCGAGTGATGAAAAGAATATGTTGGATTTAAATGTCATATATATCCATAATAAATGATCCTCTGATAACAGGCGTGCAGTTTGCTGCAATTTTTTGCAAGTTCTATGAATGCCCGATTAGTGGAAGATACAAGAATTCACTAATGCAGTATCAATAACTGTTATCAAAATCAAACTTGTGAAGTCATTGGCCTTTATTTGATAATTATCGCATCTAATATCACCTAATATTAAACCACCTTTTGATCTTAACAAAGTTTTACATATAGATATTTAAGCATTTCACCTTATCGTAATATTGACCAAAACTAAGTACTAAATTTGTACACATTTGTTTCGAAGTTTAAATTTGTAATTATTATAATGCATTACTGGCTAGATTAGTATGCATTGTCTTCGCATGTAGGTAGTCATAAAGTAGTTTTCATTACTCGACGTTAATACGTATTAGTTACATGTAATCGGCCTCTTATCGTTCGACCGTCACCATCTACTATCACAATGAAATAGCAAAACATGTTTCATATCAATAGTGTTACACTGCGACGCGACATATCGATGTCTTTGACATGTGTTCACTCATTTTTACATCAGCTACAAGTCATCTACATTTTAAATATAGTAATACAAATAGGTTCGTCCAATTCACTAAATTGGAAAACACCACGTCCAACAATGGATTGCTACAGACGGAATAAGTTTGAGAGAAACGTACCCAGTACTGTCAGTCCCATTGGAATTCTTGATAATAAGACGGGCTTGAATGGCTTGAAATTTGTCGATTTCTCCAGAACCCCAGTTAAAGGTTTGTGTGTTTCTTAACAGAGGTCTTAACTTTGCATGATCTTTGACATGCAACAGCGAGTATATCGATTTCTTATATAACTCAGTTCTGTCCTGAAGAGTGAGTTCTTTAATATTTTCTGTTATACATTCTATCTCAGCCTTCGAGTTTATCTCCAACAGGACCCATCCGAGGGTGCCGGTGTAATGTTTGAGGGCCTGAAACAAATTTTTCACATGTCCTTTAATAATAGCAATACTTTGTTAATTTGTCGCTTATACGACAGTTGACTGCATAACAATTGCCTACGTCAATAAAAAGACTTTACATAAAACGTATCAGAATTAATACAATAATTAGTAATCAGAATTAATACAGTAATTCAGAATTAAAAAATATTACAATTTCCTGTTAGCAATATCTGATGTATAGAAATAGTTGCAATTAATAAAAATGTACCTACTTATACCAATTTATTGTTGCCAGTGAGGTCGAGTAATATTTTTATCAGGATGGCAAATTACAAGTTTATTATACCAGCAAGATTTTGTGCTTCTTAGAACACTTGAGTTTGATTTGCCTTTATATTCAAAGAGAGTTATATTAAATTAATTCTACGCTACATTAGTAGGCAAGTGGTATCACAGTGATTGGGATGGGACTCCTCGCGTGTGACATTAATTCCTTATCGGTTTCATTTTATTATATCTTGACATTATCTCGTATATTAATGGCTAAGATAAATATGCAATATAAAGAATATTTCTAGTAGTACCTGCTGATATATTGCATGCATTTTGCAATAATGTTATCACGTTTTCTATGTTATACTTTTTTAAATCAACGGCAAGACTGCGGAAACTTTTTATTTCAACTATACTTGAGTCACACTCGCGTATGTATAATTGATATTACGACACTTCCGCTCTCTGTGGTTACACAATCTCGGTAAAACTGAATCATTTGGTGCCAATCTTTGGTTCCAAGGTTTTCGGAGGAGGTGTACGTCAGGATTTTATATTTGAGAGACTATAAGAGATATATCATAGACTTATAATACTTATAGATTCTGGCAAATCATGTTCATTCATCAACATCAGCCCTTTATACTGTCCCACTGCTGGACACCAGCCTCTCCAGTCTCAGGCAAAAAGGCAAATCATGTAGGGTTAGAATAATATCTGTGGTCATAGATCAGACAATGATAAGTGCGTTTTTGGTCAATATGACTTATCAATAAAGGTATAATCGCCAAAAATGCTTTTTCATTTGGTCATATTAGGATAACTGCGTACAAAATATTACTGTTGTATTGAATACTAATCAGATTATGATAATGCATGCAGTTATCCTAATATGACCAAATGAAAAAGCATAATTTTGATAAGTCATATTGACCAAAAACGCACTTATCATTGTCTGATCTATGACCACAGATATGTAGTTGCACAATGTTATGAATTCATGTCAGGTTGCCAGCTCACCGTCAATACAACATCTTTTACGATTAACGCAGGCCGATAAGCAGCTGCTGACTGTTTTTATTTCTTTTACAATAAATGCCAATCACAATGATATCATGATGACAAGTAAGTACCGCAGTTTCAGTAGTAGTAATATACATATACAATTTAGATACAACTAGAATATCAACATCATCGCCGAATTATGTAACGCGATACATCAATACAAATGCAGGTTTGGAATTTTTATATATCAATGATAGCTATGCATCATCTATTTTAGATGATGATGGGCGGTTTGACGTTACGCTGCAAACAGGATAAAAAAATGAAATACCTCTATAAGTGAGGTAAGCTCCGAGTAATGTAGGCCAGCGCACGAGGGCTGGGTGGAGCTAACCTCGCCGGCTTGTACGGGCGAGAGGCACTGGGCGGCGCGCAGCGGACACTCGTCGGGGCACTCCCGCCGTCGCCTCAGCACCTCCTGGATCTGACGGGTGGCCTCACGTACGATCCCGTTTTTGTCCGGTTGTTTTACCTCCGCAAGACAAGTCCCCAGAAGCTCTTCAAGTTGGTTTATCGTTTCGTTTTCAAGTTCCCGTCGCTTTTTCTCGTTGTTACACTTATTTCTGAAATTACAAAACGTATAATTTGTTTTTTCATCCCACAAAGTAATTAGATTACACGAGGAACAAAGCAGGTACATATAGAACTTCGAAAACACAATAGGTATACTGTAGAAAAAAGATTGTGCTGATTATACAATGTCTGCATACGCCTTTAGCCCTTATCTTTTCCTGCTTTATATTTTTATAGGATAAGACGAACATGTCAGAGCATCGCGCATGTTTGCCTTGTAAATAATAGCGGGTGAACAGTATGCCATCTACTGAGCACAGTTCTAAGTCTGCGTCATTGCTATTGTCGTGAGTTTTCACTTTCCTTCAAGGGGGAATAGAACCTGTGAACAAGAGCTAGAGAACTTGCGGCAACGTTAACACATACTTAACTACTTTGTTAGCAATGTAAGCCCGCTTTATTTGTTTAGTGATATTGTAAGACAGTTTGACAGCGCGAACAAAATAGTTTACAATACTTATTCAAAGGAGTTAAACAAATTAAACATCAACGAATAAACATCCAGCCCCAGTCAAAAGCTTTTAATTGACAAATTTTATTATACAGACAATGAAAAAGACGCAAATATACATGCAAAGTTTGACTCCACAGTAAACTTTGATTTGAACTTATGAATAAATGAAAACACGACACATTTAAACATTCATGAAAGTGAAATTAATGCGTAGTATGCAAGGTATAATTTAAATAACACATTGCAAGACGGTGAGATAAGAAAACATTGTGGTATTGAGGGAATAGCGACACGAATCCAAGAGAAACTATAATAGATATTGCATCTGGAAACCTCAACAAAGGTTAGGACGTGTTCGTCCATGCGGAAAGGATGAGTAAAAGCCGATTAACGAACGAGATTTGTAGGACGTCGAGAGATAAGCCAGGAGACAGCACATTGGCGATTATGCGTATGATTCAATGCGACAAATGTTATGGTTCGGGGTTAAACTATGTAACTAATGTGACACAAACCGAATGGTATTCAGCCTGACCTCCACCCATATAAATTCGATGCAGTGATAAGCGCTTTTTGCCGTGTAGTGTGGACGACATGGCAGTTTTCTAGATATTATTTTATATAATATCTTCATTGCCTAGCTCAATATCGCAAAAGTTATTCGTGAGCATTAATAGAGACTTATTTTTTTATATGATACTGTAAAAGCCCGAAGTGGTCTTTTTTGGTTCTCTTGTGACCCTTAAGCCAAAAATAGGAGCCCTGCAAAGCAGGGCTCCGTGAACTTAGTGCTTTTCAATTTAAAAATTTCGGACATTTACCTACTCATGCTGGTAAATCTTAAAATTTACCGTAATTCGGGCCTTTACGGTAACATAATATAGGTAACACAAAATGCTGTAGATATTTTCATGTCGTGTTCGTATATGTGTTGTTTTGTACAAGATGTAAATGCGTATATTATGTAAAAGGAGAAAATAGGTAAAATTTGTTGTGAGGAAATTGGTAAATAACTATGTATTTTCAAACGTATTAAATTGGTACCAAAATTGACTTTTAATGTTGTCATGACTTGTGCCTGAATTGTATGCTTATAAAATATAGTCAATTAGACCAATGATTAAAATCAAGTATTTACAAATATACAAATATATTTTCTATGAAAAGGCGGCCACATACAGTGCTAAAATAGGTACACCAAATTGTCGCCTAATGTCACAGCGCGTGCAGTAATTACGTATCTAAAATAGGATGTTTCGTGGGTATTGATATAAGTTTATACATATTTATTTACATAAATTATTCTAATAAATTTAAGTAGGTACCGTCCCGTATTTCGCCTTTGCTATAGGACAATAAGCTGGCCGAAATACATTCTTATTATGCATTTTATAGACTAGTATTGCACTACATGAGATCCTATATTTTTTCTAAATCTATCACAATTTTTTCCTCGGGCATATAAAAGATTGATAAAAGAAATTAGCAAGACATTTGTGAATGTTTTTACTTACAAGTTACAAACATGGTTAGGAAATAAAGTTGATCTACAAAACAAAGAAAATTATTTATTTCGACAATTCTAATGTTTGCCCACTTACCTAATAAATTGTACTAAATTAGTAACTTTTGCAATATGTAACTTCTTATTTGTAGGATTGAAGTTCAAGAATAGCAATTTCGTTTGTATAGACCGATTATTAATTAAATTGTTAATTATCGCTTGCTAAACGGTGAAGGAAAACATCATGAGGAAACCTGTATGTCAGAGTTCTCGCTAATGTACTCGAAAGACATGTGAAGTCTGCCAACCCGCACTAGGCCAGCGTGGTGGACTATGGCCTTACCCTTCTCATAGTGAGAAGAGGCCCTTGCCCAGCAGAGGGACAGTTTATACATAGGGCTGATGATGACCGATTATATTAGTTTTTAAGTTACAATAATTATTTTCACGCTTGAAAGCATGGCGCCACTACCGTACATATTTTCTGTTTTAGATACCTAACGATGCAATTTAATATTAAAATTTAAACACTTAGAAGACCTCGTGTTCTGCGACCAAATAATAATATTACGTCAGTACCTGTAATGTAGCGTTTACATATACATATGCCACACATTCGTAAAGACGCTCAGTATGTCTAAGCCACGTGCAATATCATGTCGATTTCACTTGCACACAACGCTAATATGACGAGAAAATGTAGTTATGGCACTGGTATATTTAAAGAGAACAGATTCATACAGATATTTCTTACCAGAACATTGTATCATGCAATATTTGCGTGACATCAATTAATATTACATCGAATACATTACAGCACTGAAATTTAGCAAAATGTCAGTACTCAGCGTTTCTTTTGTTCTCAAATTCGGAACATAAGCGTTGAAGCGACTTTGACATATAAAGTACCGTTACATTTGGCACATATTCGCGAGATTTCAATTATTACAATCACATTTTAGGGGCCTGTCGTCTAACACAAGTTTCTCTAGTCTCTATGCAAAGTGATGACTAAGTAGACCGGAATGTAAGCATCGAATTTTACGCAGGATAGATGTATTGAAGACAGGTTACGTGTAGGTTATGTGTAATTCACGAATTCTTCTTAAATCTGAATGTGAAAGTTTCCAATAACATGAACAAGACGGTTAGCGTGTGTGGTCGGCTATTTGCCCGTTAGAATGTCGATGAAAACGATTGAATACTAGACTAAATGGTTTTCGGATGCATGTTATAGTGTGACAAGAATGAAACAAAGAAACAGTTAATTAGGAGCAGTTATATTTAAAGCTAGTGATACATGTAATTGAGGAATAAACGATTGTAGAGATGATGTATTATGATACGAAGGATTTATTTTACCTAAAAGCTGCAGATTGGCTGTGTGTAGATTATGCGGATGCTGTGAATGTGAATCCTAAGGACTTGGGATAACAGTAAGTCACTGATATACAATATTTATTTAAGACAATATTTATTTTGTCTGCTGCGTATAATTGTTGTGATAGAATTTTAATTTACGTCATAGTACTTATTTATTTTTAATTGAAAACCTCTTTTAAGAAAATGTTCTTTGTAGAAATTACCACGATAACGCGATAAGTTGAATAACAAAAATGTTATATGTATAACTAAGTTTGCCTTAACTTTAAAAGGACAACAATAGAAACAAATTTATTTCATAGTATGAACAACGAATTTTGAAAATGCCTTGTTTTTATTGCCTTACAAATGATTGCTTTCGCAAGAACACAAATTATATAAGAACATTAAATTTAACATACACACATTAAATTTAAAACATGAACATTCACATGCATTTGCGTATAAAATTTGCTTTGTTCTGGATATATTTCCTGTGGATTCTATCTATTCAATAGTTGTATGGAAACAATACAATAATGAAATAGAGTATGTGATTGTTTAAGCATTAAACGATTAGCCAACATTTAGTTTAATTACAGTCACTGAGAATCCAAAAAATGTACCAACTGACACCAAATGATGAATAAGTAAATTCATAATATCCAAATGATTATATGAAATAGAATAATACAACAGTCAAGTGAACATCGAGTGGGTAGTAACAGATACACATCAAACAACAAATTGCATAATGGTTATATTAAAACAGTCACACCAATTAAAAGTTAAAACATGTTGATTTTATACGGTCTGTTCCAGAGCCATTATATCATCTCCTAGTTGTTATTTTGATAGTTATGACAAGATTATTATAATCCATCGCACCATTTTTTTTATTAGGAAAGCGTTAAATCTTAAATGAAAAGCAATGTAGCAGTGTTATTTTTGGTGATTCCAAACAATGGTTATAAAATATTGAGCCTTAATCAAAAACCTCGGGAAAAGACCTCGTATAAGCGTTGATCGTACAAAGCTAAAACGTGTCCATTTAATATTCTTTCATTGCATGTTTACTTTACTTTTCAAAACACCAGTATTTCCAATTATTATTGTCAAATGTGTACTATACAATCAACGGTCTTAAAATATAAATCAAGCTTCTTATTAAAGTAAGATGAAATAGGCTTTCAGAGATACCGCGAGTCGCAAAAACCCAGACATTTCCACCAATGTATACACATTTCAAGCGTATTATACGTACATTTGAGCTTGTGGCTTATTGTCTGACTTTTTTCTTATCTTCTTAACCGGCGCTGTCACGCTCATCTTGCCTTGCATCCCCCTCCATGTGTCTCCCAGTTGGAGGTCACAGGATTCAATTCTACAGAAGCAGCAAACAAAATAAACTTTTATTAAAGTGGGATGGTTCTGATAAGTATAAAAATAAATATATTGCGATGATTCATGAATTAAAATAGTGGTGATTTTAAAAAGAGATTTTTATTTCGTCGAAAACAAAAAGGAAATCTATATTACATACATATGTATGTAAGCTAAAATATTAAAACAGTGGTGGTGGAAAACTACGCAAAGTCTACTTTTAAAATTTAAATAAATAATAACAAAGGAAGCATTCTTTATTATGCAGACGATTCCCCAATATAAAATTGTTATAGACCAAGAGCATGAGTCATGTTCGCTGTGAAACAAGTAGGTATTGTATTGTATTGTATTTATTCAGGTTTTTAAATAGGTTTATATAAGCGCATTATCAAAACTTTAACCAGGTGAGGATGTACGCTATCGTAATGGACTGACTATCAAGGAATGGTTAAGTTCACATTGACGCGACTCATATCAAATGCCAAGTACAGAGTAAGCTGAACCTTAATGTAAAAGAGGGACAGAGATACCAGTTGAACGACGCCTACCGAGGAGCCCCACTACGCAACCTCACTGCGACGGCCGCGCAACCTTGAAATAATAATGTTCGGAATAACAACAACGCGCCACAAGCGTGACCAGAAATAGTATAATAATTCTCGAAAATGTTTCAAACCTCTATCCAGTTCCTAGTGTTTATATCCTGTCCAAATTTGAGATATATATTTATCAAGATGTTTACTATGCTATTTAAGCTAAAACAATACTTACGCAACTCTACATTTGAAAATATTGACGTAATCAACAAAGCAAAGCAGGTTTCAAGTTGTACCTGTAGTTATTAACTGACCTGCTAATATTATTTTTCAGTTTTAGTTAAGTTGACACTTGAATTCGAATAGGTGAAAGTTGGTAAGTATTGTCAGCGCTCCGCGGTCGAAGGTTTCGCTTTTTCAATCGTTACTCAACAAGTATTCGTCATCGAGACAACTACTTGCTTGCCTACATAAGCGACTTTAATATAAGCTCTCGGCTTGATTTTATTACATCAAGTAAGGTCGCATTGTTTAGGCTAAACTGCACCAGTTCTGACATAACTCAATGAAACCAACCTTTATCTACGCGATTGAATAACACGTGACCGACTATACATAGCACATATGGCAGTTAAATGGATCAAAACCTGCAGTTGAGTTAGGCGAGGGACTTAAACAGGTAGTATGGAGAGACGTGAACACTACAATAGACATGATTATCACTCCAAAGATTCTAGATAAAATATTTTATTAACAAAGGATGTCAGGCATGTAGTGAATACATCATACCGCGTATTAATTGTATTATAGCAATTAATAAGTATAAAAACGTTGATGTGGGCATAATAATCACAAAATTAATTATAATGTTCTTTCGATCATAAATTGTTACCCTAACAATATGCACTTGGAATCGGTACAAGAGCATTACGTAAGTAAATTGCATAAAGTAAGAACCTGTAAAAATATCTCACAGCTTAATAAGCAGAAATAAAGTAGGTAAGCACAAACGTTCGAGTAGTAAATATCACGTATAGCTACGTTAGTACTATTAATTATTCTGTGGTATAGCTAAGTTTTATAATTGTAACAAAATTAACAGGTAATAGAATTTTAAAAAGGCCGAACTCTATTAATTTACAAGTTTATCGCTGTTTACCTCTTAGCAATTTAGAAACGATTAAATAAAACCTTGCCAAATTTAAATTGTAACATTCTATAATAGAATTTGTGTATCATACGTGCACATACAGAAATAGTTTGTTTTTAGTTAAAACCAGTGTTAAATTACAGCATGGCTTGCTTCCTTTTATCGTGCTTTTATTAGGTAGACCTGTAACTTAGTAAGATAATCTAAGAAGCCGAAGATCACCTATTATAGATATTGTATCACTATGTAACTTTGCATTTAAATGTTAATTAGATGACAATACAATAAAATGATACTACAAGGCTGATGATGCTGCTTGAAGGTAGGCGACGAATCCTTGGAATGGCTACTACGAGAACCATCGAGACTCGTTTGATTCGATGACTCTATCTACTAATTCATTTATTCTATTTAAGAAGATGCTTAGGTATTAATTAGTTAAGTAATTTAATATTAAAGATTTATACTATATTTAGTACCTTTATTTTTTCAAAGCTGTCATCCTGTACTTATTTCCGTGTTTTGTGGCATATTTTATGTCTGTGACAAAAAATTTCAAACCTAAAATCTCTAACATTTACATAATTTATTAAAAATAGGAAATGTTATAAAATGTTGTTTTATTTTCAATTTCGAATGAAAAACAAGTCCATTTAACATGATTTTACTAAGTAATAAGTACATCAGACGTAAAACTTAACCTAAAATAGGTACGTCTGTTTTCATAAAAATGGATTAATTGGGTTGAATTTTTGAGATGATTCAATAAGTGAGGTAATATAGAAATTAACTTTTTAACAGAAATAATAATAATAAATAAATAACAAAATGAATGACTTTTCAAGAGGTAACGTTTTCATGAGATTGAGCTCGCAGGACACTCATGACTACGCTTATCAATCGCCGAGTCGTTTAAATCTTTAGTTACCTACACATAAATATGATATATATAAAAACATATTATGTATTCCTTTTTATTAGATAAGCTCGCGTGTCCAGGGGTGTCTCTAATAATATACATTTAAAAATAATATAATGTGCGAATTTGACTATCACAGAGACGCTATGTAGAGCTGAATAACATTGATTTTCAAGAAGTCTGTGGCATCTATTTTAAATGCAAATACACGTTAATTGTTTATTTATCTGTAAACTCTAATTTTCCTACTTATTCCATTTAATAGTTACCTAGTAAGCTAGTATGTCCTACAAGTACATATAAAAATATACTATTTTACATACTTAATTATTTTTATCGTGGTTAACATTACAAGTCTTATTTTATTTAAGATTTAAAAAGTTGGGCGGGTCTTATTATGACAAATATGGCATAAGTATCTACACATAGTTTTGGTATATCTTTATTAATTTATTAGTAAACGGTATACATTTACCCTGTTATGTTAAGCATTTAACATAGGCCTATGGGTAGGGTTGCCAACTATACTGTTAAAAACAGTATTATACTGTTTTTCACTATATTATATTTTATACTGTTGAACAAAAATAAAGTACACAAAATACTGTTTTCAGCATCAAAACGTTGAACACTAAAGTGAGTGTTATACTTAAAGACAAAAATTATGAGTCCACTCAGTGCAGGACAGCCACATTAATAAAATACTGTTAGTTTTTTTAAATACTGTTTAATATATTCTTCTCAGACATAAATTTACATTATTTCTTGTAAAAAAGTTGGCAACCCTACCTATGGGTGCCTTTATCATTGGCAACAAGCATATTATTATGATATGATCCTAAAGATCCATTCATGGACTCTTTATATTGTGATGCTGTCTTGCTCACGCAACACCAGCAAACGAATAAATTATACTCTATTCATATAAAACTATATTTTTACTATAGTAAAGTACTACGTAACCGTATACATTAAATGTCGATCTGTGTAAAAACTAATAATCTGTCAAATCTGGTTAAACTAGTAAGCTGACTCCTAGCTCCAAGGCGAAATTCTTGGACGCAACCGGGATAACGCCAGGGCGTTTAGATGACGAACAGAAAAAAAAATTAACCGTTGTACTTTTACTCTGAAATTAAACCTGAATGTAATATCAATCAATGCCTATTATTAAAAAGCATGTCATAAAGTAATTAATACGATGTGACCAGATCGGTGAAGGAAAACATCGTGAGGAAACCTGCATGTCTGAGAGTTCTCCAGATGTTCTCGAAAGACATGTGAAGTCTGCCAACCCGCACTTGGCCAGCCTGGTGAACTTTGGCCTTACCCTTCTCATAGTGAGAAGAGGCCCGTGCCTAGCAGTGGGACAGTATAAAGGGCTGATGATGTGACCAGATCAGATTTGTCACCACATGCAAAGTTTCATCTTCATAGGATGTAAGGAAGTGGTTCTATATCTGCTTGGCAGATTTACCCACGCACTAACGAAGCCAATGGAATAAAACATCTAAAATTGAAGATACGAAGTTTTCCTCGAAAGTGTATACTCGTGTAAAGGTTTAAAACGTGAAGCTGTTCTCCTTCTACCGTAATAAGGAAAATCATACTAAGCTGCTTTATTTCAAACGAAATCTTAACTTTAAGTGGGCATCATGCTGTGTCCTACCTACCTCTTTTCAATAATAATTCAATAGAGATACCTTAATTGTAATTAAGTACCTGTTTATACTACGAAGAGTCTCGTTCGAGACAGTGAGACAGTTTCTTAACATTGTATATTAATTCTTTAGAATAAATTATATTTTCCTAATATCATAAAATAACAAAAATTGTTAAAGTTTATTTCCTTTTGACAAATTGATGAAAAGAGTTATTATGGATTGCTGTCTTTACACCTTTTATACATTTTAACAGTTGTATAAATAATATTAGGTGATATTTTATAATAATTATCTGTAATGTAAACTTGATCGAGGAAAAAATGCCCTACTTATAGTAAATTTCAACAACAAATCTCAAATCTTAGCGATAACGAACTTCTTTGCAGCAAAACGTCATTCATAGTTGTGTAGAACTTATCACATTATTTATTTTTGAATCAGACTGTTGTAAATTGTCACCACAGTCTATTTGGTCTCGACGTCGTGTATAAAATTGTGAATGCTATTGAATCTCATGTCACGTTTATATATCCTAGTATTCCGTCGCAGGTGGACATGACACGATTTCGCGACTTCCTTAAAGGACTGCTGAAGATCAAAACAGATAAAAAACCCAAAATTTATATAGATGTCTCCTTAACGATTGAATATTAATCGTTACTAAATAGCTTCAATATAAAGGATTGTTATGGTATAATCGTGTGAATACAAATTTCGATTTAAAAAACAGAAATGGCAAATGTTAGGTAAACCTTTTCTTATTAATTTTGATATAACAAAGATCCTGGTTTAACTTAGATATTATTCTTTAAAGATACACTACTTGAATATAATGCAATACTACACACAACTAACACAAGCCTTATAATTTTAAATATATAAATAGAGTTACGTAAAGTATGGTAATTTACAATAAATATTCTAAGAAATAATTGTAATTATTAAAATATTGAATATTAACAAAGTACCTATTGACATGTCTTACAATAAATATACCTGTATATATACAAACATACACCATATTCAAACATTCTATATTCTGAAGAAAATTTATAATAACTCATGGGGCAGCTTATTAGGTTATAAATTAAAATTGAGAGAACCTAGCATCGCAGAAAGGAAATTGCTGTTTGTTTTCCAAGGAGGTCTACATTATTGGAACCTTGGAATTACAAAATAAGCTCAATAAATGCTAGTTTAGCACAGTATTATACATTTATTTATCAAATTATATTATAGATTGTTTAGCTACGTTTTGATGTACAAATAAAATTATATGCTAAATATTAAAACGACAGTTTTTTAATAATACAATATTTAGCTAACTTTATTTTTACATCCGTTTTGACATGCTAAATTTCAATTACACATCACATACTCAGCAGCATAGTAAAACAAGAGGTAGTAACAGTAGCCGTATTAAAATACTTTTTAAAACAAGCTTTTAATCAAATACGTACATAATATATATAAAAAGAAAAGTCTGTTAACTGGTAAAGAGTGCTCTGTTCAAGAGGCACTCTCGGGTGTACCTAGTATCAAGCTCTACCTATCATTGAAAAGCATTGTCATCAAAATTGAACTAACATGCATTATTTTAAGTCTGAAGGAAGATAGGAATTGGTTGTAATTCAGAGTGCACGATTTGATTTACATATTTGAACTCACATTTAAAGATTCAATGAAGAACAGCTTATAACAAAAATATCTTCGCAAGTACTGGTTTGCTAAATTCAAAAGTAACTTTGATATCACCACCACTGCTACTTCTAATGTGGTTCACAGAATGAGACAGATGACTTCAGTTCTGTCACATCGCATAGCCAGTAGTGTAGTGTCTACTTCGATCATCAATACTAGTGTCTATGTAAGAGCAGCAAACGCCAATGATTTAATTAGACGTAATATACAAGAAGAATCATATTTCATTGATCTTTCAGCAGTATATGTAATTTTCTTTTTAAAACGGCAATTGGAATAAATCCTATATCGTGGACAGATTACAAATATAACAGACTTTGGTTAGACATTACGACGACGTGTAAGCGACTGCTACGCCGAAGGTCGCGGGTTCGATTCCCGCTCAAGTCAAACATTTGTGTGCATGAACATGGATGTTTGTCTTGGTCTGGGTGTTTCTATGTATAATATGTAGGTATATATTTACAAAAAAAGTATAAATGTATGTTTATCCATTATCTAGTACCCATAGTACAAGCTCTGCTTAGTTTGGGACTAGATGGTGTTGTGTGAATGTAGTTAGAATATTATTATTATTATATTGGCTGTACTAAGGGACACATAGAACACTAGGAGAGAATTTGTGGCCCAAATAGAATGTTGTCGAGTTTGGAAAAGTTAAAAAAAACCACAGCACAGGTCGCCGCGTTACCCAAACTGAGGCATGGTTTCTTAAACCACTGCGCTACCTGTGCAATCTGAGTACGGTAATATAATTATCTAAGGAATGACAACTTTATCAAGTAAGTAATTTTATAAATATATTTGAAAACAGTTTAGGTACTTGGCAAGAAAGTAAAATTACAGAAACTAGCAATAATGCGTTGGACACACTGTTGCAGTTAGTTTTATAATGTTAATTTAATTTTGAGTTACGCAAACGGCTACGCGATAACGTTATTTTATTAGATTTTCATCAATTATTATTTGAATCAAATTACGCAATACGTTTTAAACTACATCTTTTAATTATTTGTGACAAAAGATCGAGCTTAAATGGATTAGCATTTGTTGCTTTAATATATTTTCTTATCAGTTGTAATTACTAATTTTATCTTCATTGAGTGACCCGTAATCATTCTGGGTCTCAGTATTGTGTGCCATTGGTTCGGTGTTGACTAGGCCGAGTGCAGCGCAGTTGACTTAATTAATTAGTTGTGAACCAGCTTGTTAGGTATAAACTGACAACTCAGCGGGTATTATTATGTTTTACTAGTCCTTTTGCTGCGACATGGATTGTTACGTATGTAGTAGATAATATGTACGTTATATTACACTTACCGTTATGATTGCTGTCGAACGTCACGTTGTGCCATCATAATTTATAAAGGTAACATTTGACATCATTTTGAGTGTTTGTACAATACAATTGTTAGTGTATATTATACTTAGTATATTTTCCACGATTGCGTATAAGTAGGAGATAATAAATACCTTGAAATCAAATTACCTTGGATAAGCGTTGACGGCAACATCAACATCGAAGAAGATATCAACTAGTTCATCGACATCCGAATCCGGTGTGAGCGAGGGAGGCAATGTGGCCGGAGGAGATGCGGCCACATTGACGGAGTGGACTCCGCAATTGAAAAGCACAGGTTCTGTTTGTACCATAGGCAGCATGGCTAGGACACACTTATGCGTTCACCGCCACTATTTAAAAAACGTATGTCTCCCTGGATAAATTTTAAACAGCACAATTCGTATCCGCATCCAAACATACACTGCATTGCGCCACGACCGCCGCGACGCTATTTTTTAATAGTACGAAGGTTTAATCCACACTCCTAATTGAACAACGAAATATTAACCGAAAAATAACGAAGTTTGTATTACGTCTCGTTAAATTTTAATATTGCCGACAATAACATGCAATAACTTTATTACGTAGTGATAGTGCAATTTCCTATCGATATCCGTGCGAAACGTTCGCAACAAAACGACGATGAAAGTCAACTGAAAGGCGAGACGTAGATATACACACATCCTTTTCGTTCGCCGCTTTACAAATTATCAACACGACGGGCGGCGCTGCGCGACGCGACGCAGAACAGAACGTCGAGTCGTCGACGGCGGCGACGGTGACGACGACAGCGGCGGCTAAGAGCGTGAGAAGGTGGACTGACGGTCTGAACAATATCGCTGCCACAGTCACACCAACGTCACTCCAACTAAACGAACTTTGCTGCGATCTCGCTCACAGCCACGACATTGTTGAACTTGCCGAATAAATCCGAGCAGCTACGAATTAATACGACGTATAAATACATACAAAAAATTGTTTGATATTTCATTAGCCATCTATTTGTTGCGAAATACGACCAAAATATAATAAACAATCAACGACCAGGTATAACCAAACTCACGAATACCTTAATAATGCATTTATTGAGCTAAAATTAAGCATCTAAAAGAATTTGGAGCTGCAATTACGATTTTATACGCCGGGTTTATTGATCAACATACAGGAGAATAAGTATTTCTACATAACACCAGCATATTATTTTAATGCGTACGTAACCATGAGTCCTATACGTCTGCGGTGTTGGATTGTTTTTTATTAAAACATTCTGCGATAACACTGATTGGATTTTTGCCCAATAGCAGAGGAATTGGTGAAATCGTTGAAAATGTTTTGTGTCGTTCTTCAGTTTTGATACCGTTTTTCAATGCGAATTTTGTGCTCTCTGTTCGGTATCATCGTCTGACCCAAAAAAAAATATAATACGCCTAATGACCAATATTAGTTAAATACCATAAACATACGCATATTCACATTAGTAAAATCATTATTGATTTGGGGCGTTTGCATATACTTTCAAAATGTAAATCGTCAAATGTTATAATTATTAAAAATATAATATGTAATCAAAATGCTCAATATAGTATCAATTTGAACAGAACAAGTCCAATATAATTATTGTCCACATAGTTGAATCGCGCGACATACAGCGATACGTTGTAAGCCGTGACGTAGGCACTTGTACCTACATGAAAGTGAAATGGAACAGTATTTGTGTCAAGTGCACAATTTAGATAACAAGGTCATTTATTGCATAACTCAATCGCAAGATTTTTTATAACGTCTTAGACTGATAGAGCTAACACATTTAAACAGTTCGTATATTTTAAATATCATTGTTATATAATTTTAAATTATAGGAAAGTTAATTTAAATAACTAGAGGCTTTTTTCACGTTTAATGTAAAATAGACACCTTCTTATACATTAAGTTTTAAGATAATATTTACATGTAGAGACCTATGTAGAGCTACCGAATATATATCTATAATCCGTGCTTCCTATTAAATATGTGTTAAATCATCAATATTTCGGAGTAACACTGAATAAATAATGATGCGAATTCATTGAAATACAAATTATAGGTAAAAGAGTAAAGGGGCAGTAGAGGAAGAGCGCGGCGCGTGCAGATATCGGTGCAGGCGGCCCCGCGGATCTATGTCAGTGGGTCACGGCAATGACGTGGCACACGGCCGCCGCGACTCGCGGCGCGCACTTCATTCTAATTCCGCTTCACCGGTATCTTCGTGTTGACTAGAGGGCTATTTATTTATTTACATGTGTGTTAATGCGTTAATGTAGCTCTAACACTCGCCACTATATTAGACTCACTTCATTTACACAGCTACAAATATTAAACTGTAAAACTTATACCCTCGAGTAACAAAAAAACGCAAATACGATAACCAGAAGGTTTACTTATTGTTGACATTGACCGACTGAAATGATTCACGTGAGAATGAGAAACACCGAGTTGATTAATACACAATTCGGTTTATAGGTGGGTTTTACCAATTTACAAATAACTAGGGATGACATAGAACATAATGATGTGCTATATACTGACGGATACACCAAAATCCTTGACAGAGTTTTAAGCTACATATTAATCACAAGCTGGTACAAATTCACAAAACATAACTAGGGAAATACCAAGAATTGTGGATATTATGTTGAAGGTAGTTTGATCAGTGAAGCGAAAATAACTGCTTTAATAAAGGATAAAAATAATAAGAGAACTGAAACCGTATTTCATGGATGCCAAACATGATTTACGAAGAATTAGTCGCAAAAAGAACTCTTAAATTAAAATACAGTGGCAAAAATGCAGTAACTTTAAAGTTACCTTTATTATATCAGAAACAAATTGTTTAAATAGAAACCACTTAAATTATCTACAAGCCAATATGATAAGTATTAAATTTATCAAGACAACAGATACATGATAACAGAGTGATACACAAAAGTAGCAGTAGTATATTGGCTAATGGTTTAAAAATACTCAGGCCTCTCTGCTAACGTATAGATGAATATACAACGTGCCTAGTTATATTTGGATGACTTTACAATCTATAAACTTTAAATGAATCTCAACTAATAGTCTAATATTATGTTTACAAGAAATGATGAGCTGATACCTCAAGGGAATTGTGCTAATCTGATCAAATGAAACAACTAATGAGAATATAAATGGCTTAATATATTGGTTGGGGACCGAGTGGACTGTCCCCGTCGCATAGTTCATCAAATCTAAATCAAACGTATCGATTTAACTAACAGCCTGTTTTGAAATTGATGTTGTCATTTTATGACGTATTAAGAACTATTTTAAGCACAAATTATTTAAATAAAAACTTGTTAAACGTAACTTTGATGATTTACTTCGTCAACCCAAACTACTTCAATTCTTCCTAACTAACATCAGTATTAGTGTGAGCACGCTGATTTATGGTTGCACCTGCCTAAACGTTTAAAACTTCTTAATCGTACCCTCTGTTGATATCTACTTGTGGTGATAACAGCCCGAGAATTAGAATACAGTATATTCGATAAGTTGTAATGTACTATACTACAGGAGAGTAATAGCATTTCACAGTTTGAAATGACCCAACGCAAATCTTATACCAAATACGATCTATTTTAATCCAATATTATGTCCAAAATAAGAATAAAAATTTTCTCATTTTATTTAATTAGAATAAAATAGATAATATAAATATTGGGCGTAAGCGACTAGATTAAAGTCGGAGTTGGTGCGACATGTTTTTTGGGTGCATCCAGAAATATGGACAAGCATTGGGAGGCGATAGAACCCAGAGACAAGCTTAGAAAAAAGTAGCGTACCGATTTGACTGTTGACTGGCCAGACACTGCGAGAAAGAGGGAGTGGAAAAATTATGGAGAATTTGCGCCAAAATTGGGATTCGCCTTAAAAAGTGCCTGGGTACTCGAATGTCAAACTTAGACATATTATCACGGCAATTTTCATTTTTTTTTACTCGGGTTAAGCTTAGCTAGGTTAATCTAAGTCAACACTTCGGTAATATATTCTATTCGATTTCTAATATAAAAATATAAGAGACAACGTAATGTTACAGTAAAAGCTTGTGTCTGGCCCAGTGCGTAGAGGAAATCACGTTAAATGACGTCAAAATTGTTAATAACATGAGGCCATAAGTAATTTAGCATAAACTAATTGACAGATTTGAATTCAAAGGCCCCGTGTATTTTCCAGTAGTATAATTTTCTAATATCATCTTGTACCTGCAAATCGTTACCAGGTTCTATAGGTACTCTATAAATTCTTAAAGACAACTATTATTGAGCTAATTCTTTTCAATGTCTGTTGTTTGCTCTGCAGCTAATTTAAAAAGACCCACCGTACTACAAAGTTAATGAATTCATGATACTGATGTTACTCCCTATTTGAAGGAGCATAATATTACTAATGGGAGAACCAGATCGCTATTTTATACTCCAGTGGGTTTGTTGCTATGCTACGAAATGACGGCAATCTTATAAGACATGTAACATTCTTTGTTATGGTAACTCATGATGCAATCTTTTAGAAAGTTAGAAAGTCATTGTCAATATCTGTCAAGCGTTTCTCCACCAGGGGTTTGTTCTGGCTTTATAATCTGCTATTTAGAAGCACATTATCGGGAGAAGTAATCGAACCTTGTTGGAACTGGAATGAGGGGATCCACCAGGGATATACTTTTAGGAACAGCGACTAATTTTAGTTTTGTCCACACTTCTGTGTTTTGTATTCTCAAAGTGTGTGTTGCTGGCCCAACCGTTTCTACATCTTCTGTTTTCTTCCTAACTTTAGACAGGCGCTCGGCTGGACAATCTTGGGAATGTTCAGAAAAGCAAACGAAACGACGAGCGAACTTTGGAAGGTCCACAATCACCGTGTCTTTATTAACCAATATGCATCTACTAATCAAAGTTATAATGTTTTTATGATTTAGGTTATAAGAGAGGACACTGTCTGGAGCGTCTGAATTGATATATGTTTTTACTATCAAAATAACAAACTTAAAAATATAGATACGATACCTATAACGAAAATACATTTTTATTTTTTGTCTATTTGTTTAGCTGTATATTTGTTCCAGCTAATTTTCTAAAGGACTGAGTTGATTTTGACGGGACTTTCACGGACAAATAGATTATGTTGTAAGGAATAAGATAACTTCTTCTTGTTTCGAAAAAAAGTGGGTTCAAAATTAAAACCAATTTGCCCAAACTACACGCGAACGAAGTCTCGGGTAATTTAGCTACAGTTTGTGTAATTCCACCCGGGTCAAGCTAGTAATAAATAAACTTAGAGCGAGGTTCAAATAATATATTATGTGAAAGATATCTTGTTCAGAGCATGCTGTTGAGAGTACTAGATTTTTATGACAGTTTAATCTTTAAACACTTTTGTTAAGGAATGCAAATAATAAAATGAAAGTGTACTTAATTTTACGTTAGATGCTTTACTTCTATAGTATAAAATGTAATTGTTAGGTATATAATAAGAACAGTAAAAAATGAATTGTTTAAAGTAATATATTTTAAATATAAATTCAGTTTTAATTCCATTTTCAGCAGAATTTCGACCGTTTCTTTTATAAATAATACATACGATCTATTTCCAGAAGTACAGTCATCATAAATAAAATATCTTAGACATCCCTCATGTCGTCGCGCAAAGTATTCAAGATTAATTGGTTGTATGTAACACAAAGTACAGCTTACACAGGACCAAGAGTGTGTAGTATAAAGAGTTTGAGGTGTGCGCAAAGAATCCCCGCAAATGCGTTGCGTCACGTGGGCGAGCAGAATGAGCAGATCGATTGGGCGAGCGGGAATGTTGGCGCTTGCGCGAACCCCATCTTATATATCGACCGCCCACTTTAACTGAACGCTTTTGGGGCAGGTTAGGCCTATGCTCTGGGGTCAAGGTCACATGGCTCAGCACTGAAATATTACCTATAGTATCCACTACGAAGCTGCAGACTATTTTCAGTGAACAACTTTTGAATACGTATCCAAATTTACATTTCTTCGTCCTTTTAACAAGTTATTTTAACTGATATGTATATTTTTGTATACTGCACACATATCTGTCTAAAGTCTCACCACACAACTTATAAAATAGAGGTTTCCTTTAAAAAGAGCATCAGTAATTACTAATTAGGTTTTCGACATACGCTTATAAGCAGACCGTAATGCCGATGAAAACGACTTTTGTTAAGTTTTAAAATGTGTATATTTTTGCTGCTAAACTTCCTGAATATAAGTTATAAGTAAAGTTATTATAATAATTGGTATTTCCGAGCATCAAAGATGCTCGTTGCTCTTTTAATTGGAGAGCTTACTCATATCCAACGACGATAGACACATACCTTACGTAACAAATAAATTTAAAATTCGTCATATCCATATTCTAACATCAGCCTTGAATGCTAAGTGAGTTTATCACTAATTGAATTTGTTATAATAAATAATTGACTTTGTTTCAAACTCTACAAATTCAATAATTATTTAATGCAGTTTTAGTGATTCAATGAAAAATTATTTACTTACTAATTCTTTAAATTTTAGTCACATATTTTTCGGATTTTGCATCTTGTGCAATATGGAAATATTTACACAAAATGCATTTATAGTTTTATAATAATTGTAATACAGATAGATACCTACGTTCATTAAAATAAATATGACGAAAGAGATTACAAAATAAATTATTGACTGACTTATATGTAAGTATGTATATCCGTAACAAGAGATAACCGTCTGATCATGGCTACAGCAAGTTATGTATTTATTAACTGTCTACGATTCGGCGCAAAATATCATCAGAAAATAAATATTTTGTTTGATAACAACTGTCTCAGCCCGTTGTAACATGTTCGGTTACGAACGAAGAAGCGTCATACCGAAAAACTGCTCCCAAAACCAGTTAGCCTTGGAGACCCAGATGTTCATTTCCAACTGAATCTGAGAATTTCTGTTTGTTATACTTGTAGCAAAGTTTAATAGTCAAAGTCTAACGATACGGTTTTGTAACTATCTCAAATATCTTTCTTTGTTTTACACTTAGATATTAACTTTACAGTTTAATCGGACCTGAATATAGAGTCGACTATTCGTCGCTAATAGTATGCGATGCGACATTGAATTAATTCTTATACACGGATAGCATTAGAAACAAAACGCACAAAAGTATAGTTATTATCAGATAGATTTCATGCCGTCAATTCGTATTTTAGACATGTTACAAACAAAGCAGGACCAATGCCAAGATCAGGAAAAACCGACGAAGCGTTGCCAGTACCTACATGTTGCGTTACCTTTATTGTGTAACTTACATCGCCAACTTACGAAGAACAAGCGATGTTATCGTAAACGTACTCAAGAAAGAACACATTTTATTTAGCTGTGCATAACATAAACAGACCCCGCACGCGGTTACCTGTTTTATTTCGTAAGATGACGTCTAAATGAGATGTGTAGTTTTAAAGTCACAATTGTAAGTTATACTAATTATAGTCGTTAAAGCTAGCTAATAGTCTTATATCAGCCTAGTTCAGTCAATCAGGGTAATACGTAAAAATATGAGCAAAATATTCATGTTTGTAGCCAATTTGATATACATCATAAACGTATGTAGAAATAGCCGGTGTTCTCGTGCGTATACATGATGAAATTGAATAATCTCATCGCACTCGTTTGCCTCTGACTAAAGAATTTTGCCTAATCGTGAAGGTCACGTAGGCAAGAAAGGAAACACGGCACAAGTTAAATTCCTTTTGAATATCTTTAGTTTGTACCTAAATGGTTGGCAAATATTTTAATGATATTTTAAAGTTGCTGACTGGGCCTTTTTAAGGACAAACTTTTTCAGATACAAAATTAAAGAGAACTCTGAATAATTTGTGTAAGAGGGATATTTTCCTGCCCAAGTTTAAAAAAAATGTGTGCTATATCACATATCACTCACATTTATTCATACATACATAGACTCACGCCTGTTTCCCGGAGGGGTAGGCAGAAACTACGGAACGCCATTTGCAACGATCCTGACATACCTCTCTTGCTTCATTCACTCCCATCAAGTTTCTCGTACATGCTCTTCGGTTTAGGATACTTGTGACCTGTCCTTTTTTTAGGATGTCTGCAATCTGGTCATAGAACGTCCGCCTAGGTCTTTCCCTTCGTCCTGTCCCATTCACACTTGCCTGATATATCTTCTTTGTCAGTCCTTTGTCATCCATCCTCTCCATGTGCCCAAACCATCTTAATGTGCCTTAACATTAACATTTATATTTATCCATATAATGATAATCTGTGTTCATTTTCATATTACATATTTTACTATGTTGTTTTAGTAACATTGTATAACGTTCTTAAATAACACACTCTCTGGAAGCCATCTGCTGTCTTGTAATACCTTATAGAACAAATCGAATCGATGTATCTTAGTCACCTTAGTTACGAAGAAACCACGTGTCCACAGAATGGTAACACACGGCGGTATGGTGAGTGAATACAATGAATACCTCGTTTCAACCAGATCATATCATAACATTGACTGAATCAAACATTAACACGACATAAACAACAGGTGATATTGGTATTACATCCCAGTATAAAGATAAAAATGTTTTCTACTTGTAGTCTGGCGACCATTGATGAAATAAACCTTAGCTGCTGTTTATTTAGGTAACCTACATCTTGTATGTAAAGTTCTATGGTTAGAATTTAAGGACACTTTTTATTACTTATACCTACACAGCGTGTTTCATTAACTTATCTATAAATAATCTTTAAGACAAAACAATGAAGGACTTTACTACTAGCTGTGTCTAATATATTTCTATGCATTTTTCCAACTAGAATTTTGCAGAAATCGTCCTACTTGTTCAACATATCAAAGTATTGTTTACTTATTATAGAGGAATAATACAGAGTATGAACTAAAAGTAAATAAGGTCAAATAAATTTGTATAATTATGTGTATTCTCCTTACTCATCCGTTATTTAATATGTTAATTTATAAAACAGACTGCAATAAGGGTAAATATTAATATGATATTTATTTTTTAACATTGGATTGCAGAGACAAGGAAAAGAGATGGTGGTGCGCGCGAGGAGAGTGCGCATTGGGCACTGACCGTACGAGAGGCGAGAGCATGGGCTTCGGAGACGGTCGTGTTGGCGATGGAGGCGGGGCGGGCGTTGCTTCCTCCGGCCGGGATTGATCGCACCCGCACCGAACCCGCGCCCGGAGTCGTGCGAACTGTCCCCGGTCGTCATGGAGACCGTCTGCCGCTAACGCCGTCCCAGCGTCGCCATAAACCGCGCACATTCAATAGCGCCAAATTTAATATACACATCATTCAAATCTACTCATTTTATTAACGTAGGCAATACAATATTTTGAAATACATTAATACACAGAACTTCCTAAGTCCGACCTTAAAAAAAACAATTTTGGAGCGTTTAATTTTTCACTGCAGGACATAAATAAAATATTAACAAATTGGTTAAGAAAGTAGCAAAATGATTTTTAGGAAGTTACAAATTAAGTTAATTCCGTTTGTCAGTACTCTGTATATTAAATCATATCAATGTCATGATATAATAAACATATTAATCTTACTATACGTAACAATCTTCGGCACATGAGCGTATCTGAGGTAATTTCCTTAGTAATATGCAAGTCAACATGATTATGGTACGATGGAGGTTGTCTAAGATAATGTGGAATATTAATCAGATATCCAACAACTTTAAGGTGACACTAAAAGTTACGCAACGATAAGTCCAAACTAATATTATAAATTAAAAATAACTTATGTGTCTCCGTTTCGCTTTCACTGCTAAATCGATGCATCGATTTTAATATTTAAAACTTGTTGCTTCGTATTAATTGATAATTTAAACAATAATCAGATCATAAAGACTAACTTAAATCTTAAATATAGCGACCATTACAATATTTTTGGCGATACTAAACTGAATGGTAATCTGAAAACTAACTCCTCTTCTCAGTGACACGAAACGAGTTTCAATCTGCGAAAAAAGAACTTTCCCCAAAACAAAGTAATATATTATACAGATACGCAAACCATTACAGGTTCTAGCATAAAAAGTTTGATGACGAAGTAAACTTATACAGGAAATCAATCGATCATCGATCAAGTATGAGGATTATCACAAACCTTAATAAGCTCTATCTAATTCCACGAAGTGATGACAGCATTACTGGCATAAACATGACGACATACTCCGAATGCTGCTTTAGATTCATCACTAAAGTGTCGAAATGATCATAGGCAGGCATGGGACTATTATTTCGATAGTCAACTACGTATATGTACAAATGACTTTATACCTAATAATAAGAAAACAAATAAAACTCTTCGGTTACTGAGAGACTCCTCAACAGACAACGCACAGCCCAAACAACTGGCAGCAAGAAGCTGAAATTTGCCATTTTTGTTCCTTGAGAAGTAAAGGGCAGAACTTAGCGAGTATTTTTGGAAGTTCCTTCAATAACGGAACAAAAATTACAAACGCCGGCGGTGCCACGGGCGGAGTCTAACCGATTTCGATCGTTTTAAAGATGTTGTGAAAAAGGTTAGTTAGAGAGCCGCGTCTGAAAAAAATCCAGAATATGTTATCAGAACTCAAATATCTGTTCCTGATGACCAGATATTTTAATAAGAAGCTAGTTTTGCGTTTGGGTCAGTTGCAACTTGCAAAAAATTCATCTCTTTCGATGATGAGAAATGTTTGGTAAAAATATCGGATTGAGGAATGATCAGACTTATAAGAGACGTTCATTGTAATATTTAGAGACAATCCCACTATCGAAGATTTAAATAACAGAACAATACCTATTTGTACGGTGTTATCTAAGCTTAACGAAACCGGAGGTGATGAACCTAGGTTTTTGTTTTGTAACATAAAGGGTAGGTTTTCCGTGTGGTGACGGATTAAGAATACGGAATGTAACCACCCCATATCATCCCATGGGTGTCGTAAGAGCCGACAGAGGTAGCAGAGAACAGCACTGTAAGATAAGGAAAACTTGATACACACCCTATACAAACCCGTTTGGCTAGCGTGTTATAGTAGGCCAATTCCTCATTTCAAATGAGAGGCCTAGTCCAGCAGTGGACTGTTAAAGGCTGATGATGAGGGTAGGTAGCCAACCTACAAAATATGCTACACATTCACCTCAAAAGCTTTGCCGAGACTTTACTTAATTAAACCTAAACAGATATTAATCGTTATTTCCACATTTTGATTAACTTATGTAAGTTTTCTTTGTCTACAAATAATCCTACACATTTTATAATTTGCATATAATTTCGTGACATAGACCAGTATAAATTATTTCATTTCTTTTAAAATGATATCAAAGAGAAACATCTTAGAGATATTCCATGGAAGCTATAGAAAATAATAAATACAGATAGATATTAAAAGAATTTGCTTGGTGGTCAAACTCGTTATCATTTATTTATTCAAGAGCAGTATATGTATTATGTTATTACTTAGAGCTACATGGGACTAATTAATCTAATGTATACATAGCGAACGTAATGATAATATATTTAAGCGGAATTATTCTATCCGTCGTATTTGTTATTTTTAACTGACTTTAAAAAGCAGACGATTTTCAGTTCGTTGTGGGGTTTTATGTATGTCGCTCAATTAGTTAGTAGCTAATTGAGTTAAACCTTCCTGGGTTTAACTTCTTGGTGGTCACAATCTCATCAGGTCAGGGTCCGCTGATGGGATCTCGAAGAAATCTAGAGAACGATTCAAACACTAGAGGCACATCTGCAAGGGTTTTAAAGTTTTCTTGTAAACCATGCATTTGCATTAGGAAAATACCACTTGGTAAAATAGAATCGATAGTGAAAACCACAGATGTCTACAATATATGCTCGTCACAAAATAACATTAAATAACATTACTCCTCAGGGCAAACCAATATTTTGTGACCTTTTCAAGAGCAGTTTATAATAAGCTATTGTAATTTATAATTAATAAAATTATTACAATCAATTAGTTTCATCAAAACCAGCAAAATCTTAAAAATATTACTCAATTTTTTTTTTCACTATTTTATGAAGAGGATTTCACGAAGGAGAAGACCGTTACTTTAAATAGGTAACAATTATCCAATAAATTTGCATTTAATATAATAGTAAAATTTCAACCGTGTATGTATGTATAAGCCCACGAATTAATATTTAATATCATGTAGATGGATTAATAAAACTAAATTGCTCTAGTGCAATATGACATGTGTTCGTAAAAAGACGAGTTTGAACCACACTATAATAATTCTGTGGAGTCGTCGCACACCTTCGTTTATAATATACTATGTCCAATAATCAGCTACCACCACTGTTCGGCGAAAAACAATATATATAAGTATAAAACATTAAGGATATTTTTATTTCCTATATAAAGTTAACAGATAATAAAGACAAAGGCGATTTTGAAACACCCTCATGTAAATTGGTTTTGATGTAATTATCACAATAAAAGCCGGTAACAAAGACTCATTTACGCCTGTGATCTGCGCTAATGAATCCGAAACTGTTGTTTTATAAATTTGTAGGAATATGAAATTATATTTACAACGAAATAAAAAAGTATTTATTACATTAATTTAGAAAAATAAATAAGTAGACTATGAATATCAAGCATTTAGGCAAATTAAAAAGTAGATAATAAATTACGATTATAATAGCTAGATTTTTAATAAGTAGGGTACCATAATGTTGATTAAGCGTCATTAAATTTAGTGCCGTAATATTGTACCGAGATCGTTTTAATATTGAACGATTATAATAGAAAGTAGATGACAAGAATTTTAATCTAGTATTCTATAAAATTTTGGTAATAAAAGTTTAACTGCTGTATGCTAACCGAAGTTCGAAAACCATAAATAAACAGCTATAATAGCTATAGCTAGTTCGATAGCTTGTAAACGTCCCTTGATATTTACCAAAACGGCCAATGCTTACCAACAATATCAATTATAATTCAACTAAAATAGTGGCTCTCACAGCGGTTATAATGAATTATTACTCAATCAGCCGCTAGTGTACACAAGAGCCAAGCTACAATATATTTAAAAGTTACGTTAGGAATAGGATGACGAATCGATTTTAACAATGACTGTTGTGTTGTCGTTAGCAAAAATTGTGAAGGCTTTTCTGTTAATCATTATTATCTAAATGTTTGATAATTAAAACATAGAGACGTAACCGTCAGATTTCTATTACCGATGTGATTTTTCATGTTCCTACAAAATTTATCCCATAGAACATACTTGTTACTTTTAAGAAGTACCTATGTAACATATTTTATAATAAAATAATGATTGAAAAATAAATGTTCATAAATACCTTGCATCTTCATCGGCCAGCACTGGCATATATAGTTCATTGAAGTGATTGGCGCCGCTCAGCGCCGTATTATGATGCTCCGTGGCTCTGTTACTTTAAAGATGACTCGAGGAAGAAATTGATCTGAAACAATCGTTACATATTTATGTGAAATTGACTATCTATATCTTTGATAGTGCATTATGCTAAAAATAGTAGGATGGATAGCATATAAATCTTAGAAGGAGAGTTATACCATACATGAAGATGTCATTATGCTTAGGTAATAATCTTACAGATCCTATTGTCGTGCAGTTACTACGATACAATATCATTTGCCAAAAAGTTCTGGAAAGTAGCAAATTTACGCTAAGGGTACGAGGTAACCCTACTATTACGTTATCCCGGTTGCTTCCAAGACTTGTTGTCTTGGGGTCTGAGATCCGCTTACTTTTCTAATCTGATTTCACGGAGTATTAGCTTTTTTACAAAGCGACTGCCATCTATCTAACCTCCGCAACCCATACCCATAGAGATAGCGATGGTTCATGGCAAGTATGTCAGTGGTGCGAGTGTTGGGTTTGGCGTGGTTTGATCCTTGAGGACCATAGCATTGCACTAAGAAGCGATTTCTCGAAATTCCCGATGGATCGGAAAGAAACGGTCATGTTAAAATAAAATTTGCGGGCATAGTTGCGGGCATCCTCTAGTCTATATATATAAAATTCTCGTGTCACAGTGTTATTTAAAATACTCCTCCGAAACGGCTGGACCGCTTTGTATGAAATTTAGCATGTGTATTCGGTAGGCATGAGAATCGGTCGTAGGTAATCTATTTTTCAAACCCTGTCTGTCTGTCACCAGGCTATATCTCATAAACCGTGATAGGTAAAAAGCTGAAATTTTCACAAATTATGTATTTCGGTTGCCGCTATAACAACAAATACTTAAAATAAAAAATATTTAGGAGGGGTCCCATATAATAAACGTGTTTCTTTTCGTATTTTTTGCTCAAAATTACTAACGGTAACAGGTAGACGCTTAAAATTTTCACAGAATATGTAGTTGTATATTACCTTTCAAAATAATTAAATAAAAAAGTAAATGTTAAAGGGGGGCTCCCATACAACAACCGTAATTTTTAAGCAATTTGTTACCCGATCTTAATAAACAGTTAGAAATTTAAAAAATATTTAAGTATACATACAACAAACGTGATTTTCTTTTATAGATGATGGTACGGAACCCTTCGTGCGCGAGTCCGACTCGCACTTGCCCAATTTCTTATTATTTTTGGACAAATTTCTTTAATTCTATTTTTTATGATGTTGCATTGAAAATACATGCAACCCTTAATTTTCACCCTTTTAACACTAACCCCTATTTTTAATAGCTATATTAGTACTAGCCGTTTTCCGCGGTTTCACTCGTGTCCTGAGGGAACTACTTCGCGTACCCGGTTAATTTATAGCCTAAGTTACTCCTTGGTATATCAGCTATCCGCCAGTGAACGTCCCGTCAAAATCGGTCCAACCGTTCCAGAGAGTAGCAAAAACAAACAGAAAAAAATTAATTTAGTTATTATATACCGTGTATACATCCATGTGCATTTAATAAAAAGCGGTTATTTTAATATTACAAACAGACACTCCAATTTTATTTATATGTATAGATTTAATCACATCTCTAGATCAGTTATCATGCTCTATCACCAACCACATCTTCACTTACAATAAGTTAGTTATGTTTTTCTACCGTAGAAATAATTGATATGGCAAAACAACATTTTCTGGGTCATCTATCTTAATAAAATATATAAGTACATAAAATACAATATTCGTTAGTAATCCTTTATAAACTCTGAAATTTAAGATTAAGCACTGATGGCTTTGGTCACTTTGTTCAGATTTTCCTGGAAAAGTAGTTGGGAAAAAAAGGAATAAGAAAAAATAATTTAAAAAGGCGATACGCAGTTCGCCGGGTCAGCTAGTTATAAATAAATTTATCAAGCTTACTCAGAATATAATAAAAAATAAAAAGAGGAAGGCAGATTATTTTGTAACTGAATAAAACTATGTACGTAACATTTATAATGCAGATTCTTGACGTATTCTTAACCTATCAATGATTAAAATAGACTACTATTAGTTGTAATAACAGCATTGTGCTTTAATCATAACACCGTTGAACACCAACTACTACTCAATGATCTGGTTGTTGTCAAGCTAAACGCAGCATAATAGACTTTGTATTTTCCCTTGAGGAAGGCTACTGTGCGCACAATGGTAAGTTTTAAATACCGAAGCCCGCTTTCGGCAATGCCATGGTATTATTTAAAAAAAGACTATTGTCTGCCATGATAATAAGATTCTTCTTAATTTCTTTTAAAGAATGACATAGCTATCAAGCCATGACCATTTCGTTGCAGTGTTCTATGCTTATAAAAGAATACAAAGGAATGGTCATGGCAATGCCTGTAGAGGTCGGAGATATGATAGGTAAAATACTACTGAGCTGGACATACCTTAGCAGAAGATTATCGGCTCTGCTTCGGTGTAACATATCTATTGGTACGACGATATAAATAAAAATAATAAACGGGCAAACAATGCACAGGGAACTAAAAATAGAAATATAAATGTGCCTCTATACTTACTTGATCATATCAACAACTGATAATTCACATCTTTATAAGGAGTAGGTAGAGCAGGAAACGATCTTTGGACATGTATAGTTTAGCTTGCTTTTTACAGTCTAAACAGACATTAGTCTAACAAACAAAGATGTCTGTTAAGTGAATTGTTGTTCTCCAGATACAGATCCTGTTACGGTTTAACAAACTCTACAGTTCTCTTCGAAAGTTTAAATCTGCTACCTTTACATGTAATTAGCATTAATAAATAAAATTGGGCAAGTGCGAGTCGGACTCGCGCACGAAGGGTTCCGTACTATCATCTATAAAAGAAAATCACATTGTTGTATGTATACTTCAACATAATATATTGAGGAGAAATTTCCACTTTATTTCTTACTTACTTCTCAAATAGGTAGGTAAGTACATAATGCTAGACACAGATGAGAATGAAAGTCGACTTATACAAAATATATAACAGAATCAACGTCAAATTCTACGAAAAACATCGATTGGATCTCATCGAATTCAACACATTTTTTTTTTTCCACCATCTTTTCGCCTCATCAACCCTTGCTGAGTGACAAAATACTGGATATCGGTACTTCAAGTACGATCGGTAACTCAATCTTGGTAGAAGATGATTATTACATCAATTATGTAACTGTAAAGCATAGTACAAACAAAGCCATTTTCCATGCTGTCCGGCTGGGCGCCTAGATCTTTTGCAACGGATTAAGCGGCAGTTTTAATTTGGAGATTTTTGCTGTACTTAGATCTGTTTTATATATTCATGCACGTTATAATAATTTATGGACAATTAAGAAAGGGCGTGAGAAGCATGCATCTGGGATAGCTACTTGAATATAATAATCTTGGTACCAAGCTAATGTCAAAACTCAAACATCGTAAGCCCGCGGTTAAGGCGATTGCGTCGCCGCGTCGGCAAAGTACAGAGTGGCAATGACTCAAAGGCGGCCTTGTATATAGCGACGAAATGTATGGGTCATATTACGTCTCTGTTTTAACGGGACGCTCTTGTTATTATAGCAGGGTCGTTTTCAACTTCAGTGTTAAGATATACAATTCGATGTAATTTATTTTTACTAAATTATATGACATATATTGCATTAATATGGGTTTAGTTATTTGCAAGAGGTTAAACACGTCTGTCTAGTTAAGGAGACGAAAACATATTTAAAAAAATAAATATCCATATCTGTGACAGCACTGTGAAAGTGTGAAGCAACTTAGGAGAGGCTTGGTCCAGCAGTGGACTGTGAAAGGCTGTTAAGGAATCTTACACAAGAAAACAAATATAATTATGCATAATATTTTTAAAAGGTCTCGTATTCTATCTATATTTAGGTAATTTAATTCCACATGGTGCTTTGACTGACTGATTACAGGTTGTGTATTCATGTGGTGGTGTTCATGCATTCTCCGATTTAAATAACTACCCGGCTTGGTGAAAGCCTTAGCATATCAGTGTTTTTAAGGAAACTTAAAGAAATATTTTTATGTGAGTGTGACTCTAGGCATGTTTGAGATCTTTGTGTATAATTTTAACACGGCACTGCACAAGGAACATCCTTAGAAGTGCCTTACCTGGTGAATGCTGTCCATTGGAAATCTGATTCCCAAATGCAAAGAAGTTTGTAAAAAATATTCTCATATTCAAGAAAGTCCTCTTCGTATCCACGCAACTACCATAAACCGCATACGGTCGCTTGGACTTATGTCGTAGAAGTGGCGCTTCTATGGATGAAATCAGTCATCTCAAACGACAAAATACTTTTTGGCGAGCGCAGCCACCAAAACTTAAAAAAAGACATAGCGAGGACTCCGTCAACAATCAGCGTACCTAAAGCAGTCAGCATACATGTAACAAGACAAGGAAATGTTAGAAACTTATGTAATAAAACTCTTCTCCTTTTTATTAAGTGTCTGATATTTCCCAGAAACGAAACGAATTAGTCAGAGATAGTCTAGTGGAGATACCAACCCCCCCCCCCCCCCCGTGTGATCTCCATCTTGTCGTGGTGGGAGGCCTCAGTAGCCGTGGTTGGGTCACCTACGGTGAAGCTAAGCGAGATCCCGGGAGTGGACGCTCCGCGTGGGCTTGACGGAGCCCTGCGCAGGATGCGTCCAAAGGGGCGGGTGCGATAGACAGTTCTTCGGTCCCTCGCAGTCGGGCGCGCTCGCAGGAGGAGAGGCGTGTCGGTGATGCGTTGCCGTGCGCCCTTGCGTTGCGTGGCGGCGGAGCCCAACACCTTCATCCGCTTGACCATCTGGCGGGCCAATACCAGTTTCAGTGATACCAGACCCTCCGACACACGGGTACATGAGGAACACGGGTTGGTTTTAAGTCAATAAGAGTCTGACAGACCCCTTCGCCCTTCCCCCCACGGCGGAGGCACTCCATGAGGATTTTCCAACACGACACCAAATAAAAAAAATAAGTGGAGATACCATCAGATTGCCATGTAGAGGCGCGAACCTCTGGCTTTTTAAAGTATATCATGTACGTATTAAATTGTTAATTATTGCATCTTGCATCCTGCCTCCGAGTCGTAGTTCTCAGTTATCATAAAGATTTGACAGTCATTATGGGGAGTAACTCCTCTAGAGTATACAGACACAGTTCTTAACCATGAAACATCGCTAACGCTATCCCTTTGTTTATATCAAACGGCATTCGCTCCGTGGAAAAAGCTAATATTGTATAATTTCTGGTTAGAATAGTAAGTGGATCGTGGGCTAAAGTAGAGTCTTCAATGCAAAACAGCGATAACTTTAGGACGATGACAAAGATTTTCTGGAAACGGAATTTCTACGCCTCTTCCAGATTCATCAAGAGGGCTATTGTCGTCTGTACGGCTAAGACAGCACATACTGCAGCTGCTGCTGCTATCCCTCGCTCAAAAAGAGTTCGCAAGGTAATTTCTAGTACATAAATTGCCCACCACACCTTAAATACAGTTACAGTCTGACCATGTCATAATGCAACGGACAAGGCATATGGGTCCTTGGTCTATTTCTTTGTTTAAACCTCAACTTAGAATGATAAAGGAACTTCCATCCCATAGTTCGGAAGTTCTCTATCTGAAATGCGCATCACACAACAAACTGTCAGGACGAGCACGAACTTATGGACACCTACAGGTCGAGTGAGCCGAATGGCAACCAAGCAGTGGTATTGACAACGCACCCCTGAGTGCATGTACATACATCATCTTTCTTATAAAGTAAGTAGGTGCCATCTTTGTATACCCAATCCTAAAAAAGGGTATTACTGATATGTCTCGACAAACTAACTACAGGTCAATATCAAATTTATAAACCAATGACCAAGGAGCTGGATTGGAAAGAATGGGAGGATTGGAAAGCGTGAACGAAGGTTTCGCTGTTAGGCCATACGCACAGGGCAGTTTTATCGAAGCTCCAAAACTTTGTTGCGGCGCCTACATCTACTCCCCACCAAGTCATCGAATTCGGCTACATAAAGTGCGAATCCAGCATGTGGAGCAGTGCTCACTTGAACATATACCTATTATGTACCTCTCTACAAAAATGTGTTATTGGAATCATCAAATATTCCAACATCATAGACACAGATTAGAATAGTTATATTTTACTAGCTGACCCAGCGAACTCCGTATCGCCTTTTTAAGAGTTTTTATTTAATTCCCTTTTTCCAAGCCACTTTTCCAAAGTTACCATTGACTTAGCGCTTAATCTCTTATCATTCCAGGGTCTATAAATCAGGGGTGTTACGAATATTCGCATCCGCATCCGCAAATGCGGAACATTCGCATTAATTTAGACATCTGCATCCGCATTCACATCCGCAACAATCCATGCGGAGTTTATACGGATTCAGATTCACATCAACAAGAAGCTAAAACCGTAAAACTGTAAAGAAAGTGGGCGGAGCCAAAGTGCTTCGCGTTTGTTTTGGAAATGTTCTTCTTTGGAAGATTACAACAATCGCACGTCACAAATAAAAGGGTATTATCTTCGAAAACAGTGTTTGGAGATATCGCGTTTTCAATTTTGTTAAAATCACAGATCCAGAACTTCTCATTCAAATGTTTCAAATGATACCTAGATTTAAATGTACATTATCTTTCTTTGTGCTGAGTAAGTTTAGTTGGTGTATCAACAGTAATTTTAATTTTATTGGTGTTTTTATGGGACTGGGTAAAAATGATACCCTTTAAGCAGTTCACATAGCTCGGATGTTTAACTTACGACTATTTAAATTAACCAAAACTTACTATTTTAAGTTAATAACGAGTAGTATTTAATATTAATACCATATTATGAAGTACAAGGTTATGTTTAACTTATCTGAGTAAGGGATTATCATTAATAAAATACTGATTGGATAAAAAATATATATTTCAAAAATGGTAATTAAGTATCTTAATCTTGAGATCGAGGCTACAATCGTAACAGGCTACGATGTAGAAGTTAGATGTGTTGATGTTAGAGAATGTAGACTTTTACAAATCTCTTCGTTTTGGATTCAAATTCTTTTTTATAATCTTTATAGATAGGTATGCGTTAAACTGTTACTTCCTTCTATGTATTGACGACTGCTCTGTGCTCTGATATAGTGACTCTCTATTCGGGCTATTGAGTCAATAAACTTACAAACTTTATCCGTTTCTTCCGTTAATTTAGCATGTTTGGAAAATTTTCCTCTTAAATCCTCAACAAATCCATCTTGATTAATTTTTTGTCTAACCGTTAATATTACTTTATCATTGATGTCTAACGTAGTCTAGAAAACTCTTTATTTGCCAGATTCTTTGATCCCCTATATTGAAGTCAAATGCGTTATTAAGAGCACGTAAAGGTTTTTCATTCATACAATTTTGGCAACGATTAGAACGTTGCTTTGGTTTTATTTCTTGCATACTATTTTTTATAAAATTTCTTTGTCTATTAATATCACCCAATGACCAGTAATTATCAAAAATCTGCTTTCGTTTTGCTTCATCTATTTTTGTCGTGCATTTCAATCTACACATACTAGTTTGATCACAAGGATCTTTAAGTGTTCGTGAATCTACTTTCTTCTTTTTCCAGTTTAAATACTCTAATGCTAAATTAAGTTTTCTCTTGATTATTTTCTTCATAGAATTAGTAAAGATCTTTGCATCTTTAGAAGAGTAAAGTACAGTCATTGTCTAAACAAAATTTGTCAAACTGAAGGTTGCAAAGAAATCCTTGACATTGATAGCAAGTCGTAGAAATAGCTGCATAACAATTTTTATACTCACAGTGTTGTTGATTAGTGAGATTGATCACGTCGAATAATGCACCGTCATTGTTTGATTCTGTGGCAATCACATTCAAATCATTTTAACTAGTTTCTCCGATCAACGTTTTATCGGCAACAATATTACTATCAACGGTGCTGTTATGAAATTTACAATCGTTGTACGTCTGAATATTATCGAAATGATCCCAACATAGAAAACTGTTGCACTTACTGCAGGCCGCAAAAACAAAGGTTTGCTAGGTGTAACCAAGGAAGTTAAAATTACTTTGTTCAAGGCATACTGCCAGACTTTTTACACCTGCAGCCTGCGACTTAGTTATACGCAGAGAACCTACAACGCTCTACGCGTGCAATACAATAACGCATTTCGGATACTATTGGGTAGATTCGGATATTAGTGTTCCGTGGGTTTGTAGCGCGTCAAGCATGTTTGATGAGGCAAACATAGACAGCTTTGACGCGATCATACGCAAGAGAACTGCATTTTTGATGAGCAGAATGCTTAGAAGCCCCAATAGCATCCATCTTAATATTGCAGGGAAACCAGACTCTCCATTCCTGATGCACTGGTCCCGTTAACATTGCTGCGGTCTCGGTGCCGAGGGAAGGTTTTTTATTATTAAAACATCTTCGAAACAAGAAAGATACTCGCACGTTAGATGGCTAGATACCTGATGAACCAGACATACACGACTGAGGGCGGTGCTGCGTAGGCTTTTCGGGAATATACGTTAGATCGCTGTTATTGTCGCTGTCAGAAAACAGGTCTCTATTTTCATCATTTGAAGTGCTGTCTGGTGCAGTTACGCAATCGCAGATTGCGCTCATTATTAATTCAGCCCTCTTACTTGGTTTCATTGTTTCGAGTTTAACTAAAAAATATAAAAAAATAAAATAAGCGACAGTCTCAAAGGTAGTATCTAACTTGAAACTATCAATCACAAAATAAAGTTGTCAAGCAATATAGTACTATCTCAATCAAATCGGGGGCTATAAAGTAGCATTTTAAAATAATTTTGTTGAACATAACTCATTTAATAATATTGAACAGGCAACAGGGTATTATTTTAAGTAAAACTTCGAACTTGTATTAATGTAAACAGGCAAAAAGGTATTAATTTAGGATAATACTGTTTAGAATACTCACAATTTTATATTTTGCTTCGAAATTGACGCCTGCACTGGTTTTAACTCGCAACGACAAGTGCGGCGGGTACGAGCAATACGCGGCAACTGAACTAACTAATATGCGACTGTCTTGACTGTCTCGAAAAGGGAGCGCATGAACAGTCAAGAAAGACATGTGTTGCTATATTTCAAAAAATATTTGTAATATAAATATTATTGTTTTACCTGTTAATGGAGAAAAAAATGTAGTTTTTGAAACGCAAATAAAAAGAAAATCAATTTTTTGACTTAATACCCTTATATTTGTAACGTGCGTATATACAATTTCAAAATATTTAGATTACCGCTATAAGCGTAATTTTTTCAAACCAGTCAGCGAAGAAAAATAAAAGATTAAATAATGAAGATGGTAAATGACCATGTCGTCACTAATCTAATGAGAATGGGAGATTCTCTCGATCTTGAACCAGCAACGTCCTATACGGGTAAGAAGACTTGCCTAAAAAGCGATCTTGCCATGGTACTAGATTCATCGAGCAAAGATTAACGTGAAGGAGAACTAGACAACAGTAGCCCCAATGCTCTTATCCGCAAAGAATTAGTTACCGTTTTATCGTAACAAGAAAAGACTGGATTTAGATGAAAATTTACTTAATTGGTGGAAAGTTAACCGTTGTGAATTTAAAATTCTCTCCAAATTAGCATGCAGATATTTATCACCTTCACCAGCCCGTGTTCCCAGCGAACAACTACTTGTTTAGTGGAGCTGGGTTAATAGGTATAATCCACTTAGAAACAGGTTGGAAGCTGAGAAGGCTGCAATATTGCTTCACCAATTTTTAAGTTTAATTATTAAACAAAGATTTTTATAACGAAACTCGAAGGTCAAAATTCTGTTGTGTCATAAGTAAAACTAAAAACTTGTGCATTTTTTTTTCTGAAAATATGATTAAATAAATAAAAATTTAAAATTAAGTTGATTTTCAGTTATTTATGTTCTTAAAATTTAAACAATTATCCTTTTAAAAGCCCAAAATCCGCATCCGCATCCGTATCGCATCCGCATCCGCATCGAATCCGCATCCGCGGATGTGTACTTCTAATAATCCGCATCCGCATCTGCATCCGCGGATGTCTCAATTTTCGCATCCGTAACAACCCTGCTATAAATGATGCAAAAACAAACATAGATTTTTAAATAATATTGAATTCCCCATTCCTTAAAATATCGGTGACGATACCCATATCGACTTAAAAAAAAGCCCGTCCACCATCTTTGATTTCCTATCCGCCATCTTTGATCACGAAATAGATGTTGTATTTGGTTTCACCATCCCTTACTCAAACTCAAACTCAAACTCAAAATCATTTATTCATTTAGGCCACAAAGTGACGCTTATGAACGTCAAAAGTTAAAGTTAATTACTAGATGATTCTAGATGATTCTACATTTACATTTACTGCCACGTTCGCAATGCAATAGGTAGAACCACGAGAAAGAACGGGCAATAAAACTCGTGGCCACTCTTTTTAACTGCCAGTATAATGGTTTTACATGTTATATTTGTAAGGAGCTGCAACTGTTTCACATTGTGAGTTATCTACTATTGCAAAAGTTAATAGTTATTGATATCATACTCAAGCAATAAATTATGTTCATTTATTAAGCCTCCCAAAGTGAATATGGTGAAACAGGAGCATCCACTTACGTCTTTTGATGTAAGCAACTCGCGAACATGACTGTTCTGATCTATGGTGGAACAGTATGTTCCGAAAAGTAATGCAGCAATTTACAATCTATTAGTTAGCAGTTCATGACCACGAGTTACCCTCACCTTACAAATCCAATAAATTATAATAAAAAGAGTAGAACAAGAATGCAAATGTAGCATAAAAAGAGAATACGGTAATTAACTACACTATAAAACTGCCTATTGACCTAATAATAAAAATAAATTGACCTAATAAAAGAATATTTATTTCCAAGCGTACTTGTCGTCAAAATACTCATTTAAACTATAATATGCCTTTAGTAAAAGATTATTTTTAACAATTGTCTGAAACGACCTTAAAGGCAAGTCTAAAATATTACTCGGTATTTTATTATAGATTCTTATACTAAGACCAATAAAAGAGCTATGCGTTTTGTGTAAACGGAAATATGGTACACATAATTTGTGCCTGTTCCTAGTATTAATATTGTGTATGTCACTATTCATTTTGTAAGAATTTATATGTAGTCGTACATGCATAACACTGGCATAAATATATTGTGATGCTACAGTAAGAATACCAATCGTTTTAAATTTTTCTTTAAGTGAGACTCTTGTCTTTAACTGGTAAATGGCCCTAACTGCTCGTTTTTGTAATATAAAAATATTTTCGATGTCAGCGGCCCTACCCCATAATAATATGCCATATGACATAACACTATGAAAATAGCTAAAATAAACCAATCTAGCCGTATCGACATCAGTCAACCTACGAACCTTCTTAATGGCATAAGCAGCTGAGCTAAGTTTCCCTGAGAGATATGTAACGTGCGCACCCCACTGTAATTTCGAATCAAGTGTTATTCCTAGAAATAATGTAGATTCAGATGTTTCGAGAACATCGTCATTTAGAGCTATACTAGGACCAAGGTTTCTGACATTAGGCAGAGCAAACTTAATACATTTTGTTTTTTTGGCGTTCAGTACCAGATTGTTTACATTAAACCATTTAGTTACTTGAATGAGCGCACTGTTTATTTCGTTAAAATGTTCCTTATTTCTATCTACTTTGAATATCAAAGAAGTATCGTCAGCAAACAGTACAACGTCACAAATGTTTTTCAAGTAAAAAGGTAAATCGTTTATGTAAACAAGAAACAGGAAAGGCCCTAGGATGCTGCCTTGCGGCACTCCCAAATCAACAGGTAAGCCACTGGATTTTGAGCCGTTTATTTCAACACATTGGATTCTGTCACTTAAGTATGACTTAATGACTTCCAATGCTTTAGTCTGTACGCCGTAATGTCTAAGTTTGCATAAGAGCGTTTCATGGCAGACACAATCGAATGCTTTCGAAAGGTCGCAAAACACACCAATAGCATTTTGGGCATTCTCCCATGCACTGAATATGTGTTTAAGTAACGCTACTCCTGCATCTGTTGTCGAGTGACCCTTGGTAAATCCATATTGCTCACTATGAAGGAGGCTGTTTAGATTAAAATGTCTAAGTAATTGCTTGAGTATGATCTTTTCAAAAATCTTACTAAAGGCAGGTAGTATCGATATTGGCCTATAATTACTAGGATCAGTCTTACTGCCGGATTTGAAAAGAGGTATTATCCTACTGTGTTTCATAAGATCGGGAAAAACACCTGATTCAATACACTTATTAAATAAGTTGCTTAAATAAGGAGCTACTACATCAATTATACTTTTTAAAACCTTAACAGAAATGCCCCAGAGATCACCTGTATTCTTAGACTCTAGAGATTGAAAAGTACTTATAATGTCGGTAGAATTAATACAATCGAACTTAAATAATACATCACATTTTCCTACACTAGATTCTAATAGGTTTTCTGCCACTATAGCTGATGATTTTAATTCTCTAGTAGTAGTAATCGGTATGCTAGCAAAGAATTTATTAAATGTGTGTGCAACTTCTTTGTCATTATGAATAAATTTGTCACTATCAAATAAACTAAAACTATTACCTCTAAGTGTTGTCTTACCTGTTGCTTCATTAATAGCTCGCCAGGTTGCCTTAATTTTATTCGAGGATTGTTCAATTTTGTTCCTAACGAATAATGCCTTAGCTGTATTGCACACTCTTTTAAATATCTTGGAATAATTCCTAACATACTCAGTAAAGTTCGAATCAGAATTGTATCTCTTCATACCGTACAACTCGTACATCTTTGCTCTGCTTTTGTAAATACCTGCAGTAGCCCACTCACTAAAAGCTCGAGATTCCTTAACTACTTTCTCCTTAGTCCTAAAAGTATTCTGAAATTCCTTGTTAACTACATTAAATAAATTATTGAAATTTTCATTTGGCGAATCAATCTCCTTTAAATCAGGACTCATAGCATTCATTCCAATCAAAATTTTATTCCGGAATTCATTAAACTTATGCCTAGGTAATGGCCTAACTAACACTTTCTGTATAATGCTATCACTATAATACGGAAACCTTGCTAATTGACCACAGTGATCCGAAGTTAATTCAGAACTAACTAATTTATTCAAAACTGTACAATTACTAAATATATTGTCAAGACAGGTGGATGAAGTTGCTGTAATCCTAGTTGGTTCAAGGAACAAATTTTTTAAATTAAATGATTTAAATAGATTTAAAAATCTACTAGTCATTACTGAATGATCAAGAATATTTACATTAAAATCACCACAAACTATAATACCTTTCTTATTGCTCCTAATTTTAGTAATTGCATCTTCAATAACTGATTCAAACAAGCTAAAGTTACTTAACGGTGGACGATATACACATATGATAATATGCTGCTCAAGTTCTACACATGACAGTTCCACGGTGCGTTCTATAGACAAACTTGCTATGTCTTTCCGTTCTTTACATGTTAAGCTATTTGAAACAATAATCAAGGATCCACCATGAATAGCGTGTTTCCTAGAGAAGGCACTGTGTACCGTGTATTGCGAGTTATTTAAGAATTTAATTTGGTACTCTTTTAGCCAGTGTTCTGTAATACACATAACTTGTATACTGTGATTTTCTAAATATAAACTTAATTCTAAATCCTTGCCAGATAGACCTTGTATGTTTTGATGTGCTACATTCAGTTGAATTTGTCTACCCTTTGTCCTAGTCTTAAGTTTAAAGAACTTGTGTCAGTATATTCAATAGAAGAATTATAAAGATAGGAACTATTTACAGAAGCTAAATTCTTGGATACCCTACATGTACCTGTGTCATTTTGTAAATTAAATGCTAGTAATTTAGCAACTTGTCTTCTATAAAATAGTGGCAGATACATAGTATCTTTGGTCAATGTAAAATTACTAATAAAATTATTAATGTCAAATAATAAAATAAAATCTTTATATTGCCATGTCAAATTGTATAAGCACAAGTTGAGTTCATGAATATAACTATTCATTGTTTCATTTAAGCTATAAGAATAAGGCAAAGCAAGAGTTATAAATTTGCATTCAAATTTCCTGTGAAGCGATAACATAACTTCTGTCAAATTAAATATATCCTTTTTAGTCACCGTTGGGCTATCACCATATGTGATAATTATTGTAGACTGCCTATCAAATATTGTTGTATTTAATGTATTAATTAGATATGTAAACGAAGACCCTGGATAACAATAATTGATAGTATTGTGTTGTGTCAGCTCACAATTTATTAAACTACCTAAACCTACACCAAGCCTATCTGAGAACATATAAACTTTATTTGTGCCAGAATTCTTACCTAAAGAAGACTTACCTGTTCTATTATTCACTGAACAAGTACTTTTATCACTATCGCAAATAATCTGGGACTCACAAGTGGGTAATGTTGGTTTTATGATATTCAAACAACTATTGGTATTTGTTAAGGCCTTTACATATTCTAAATTTTGCCTCCCCACTTGTGCAATCTCATCATATTTCATAATATACTCCTGAACCTGATTTTCATATTGCGTGTTCATTCTACTTATTTGAGATTGTAAGGAAGTAATTTGACTTTTAAGATCCCTAGTATGTTTGTCGTATAACATTTTGCCATTAATCAACTCTGCATTGTAATTGTCTAACTCCATTAACAAATCTGAACGCTCAGAAACTAAACATTTATATTGCTGAGATGTTATCTTAGTTTTCCTATATTGCTTTAGACTAAGAATGAGTTTCCTAATATGTTTATTTAATTTATTATACTTTCTATGCCGTTTCAGACAATTAATGTTTATTTTTAATTGTTTTGAATCTAAGCCTAATCTATTACCTACAACCTCTGAGTAAAGGTTCTGAGTTTTATTACTGTTTAATATCTCTACAGTTTGTTCTAGTGATTTAATCTTAGTAAATGATTGTTCTAAACAGCATTCTAGTTCCCTAATGCGACTCATAGACCATGAATGGGCATCATTGTTAGCGGTCAATAAATGGATTTCTTCCTGTAACCTATCTCGCTGGGCCAGTGTGTCCATATACTCAATATGGAGTTCTGTGAGTTGAGCCTTCAGGTTGGAAACCCTATCGTTGACAATCCTGATGTCCTCTTCACAGTCTGCACGCTCCCTCAGTAGATGGTTATTCTCCTCCTGGCACTTCTTTAATTCCACCAAGGTTACTCTCAGCTTGTTTTCTAGATCCTTCGCTGTGGCCTTCCTGGTCATCATAGTGCTCATTGTGGAATGGCTCATAGCCAAGGATATGCCAAACACCTATGGACAGAAAAATAATCAAGATGTTAGAGAAGAGATAAAACAGTAATGAGTAGAAGTTTATAGATAATAAGTAAATAAATATATATAAAAATTAATTATACTATTGCTAGAAGGACAGTAGATAAACAACAGAAAGGGAAAATATATATAAAAATTAAAGGTTTTATTCTTTTTTTTTAATGATGCAAAATATGTAGGTAAGTAGAAAAAAATATAATCTTGTGAAATTTACTAATTTATATAATTTTTTTACTAACTTATATATTGGCCTTGTCAAAGATATAAACACTTAAATTAATGTGAAGTGTTAAGTGTAGTAGGTGTTTGTATGGGGCGTTTGTTCAGTCTTCGATTTTGCTTCCACGTTTTGTCAAGCAAAAGGAGACAGAAACTATGCCAGTGTGTGATGGACGAAGCTCACGTTGGTGTGAGCCGAGTAAATGTGTGATGAGGAGTGTAAGTTAATAAGTAAAATACTCCCCGGGTTTAAAGATGATTTCAAATCCGTCCGTTGACAGCTGGTTATAGATCTGTCCGCCAAAAACTGTTTGTATCGAGGTTTCAAACACCAAACTGAATATCTTTCACACTTTACTTTACTATTTACTTTCTATTTAACAACAATAATGAGATATAAGCATTAAATATTCATTTAAAATTAAATAAAACTTTTAAAATTACAGAGCTACGTAATTTTACGTCTGACGTTTCCAGTGTTGCCAATATATGAAAATCATCAGAGACGATACCATATTGATTTTTTTAATTTTTCCCATCCGCCATCTTTGATTTCCCATCCACCATCTTGAATCACGAAATAGATGTTGTATTTAGATTCCTCATCCCTTCAAGCATCGGGGACAATACCCATATTGATTTTTTTTTAATTTCCCATCCGCCATCTTTTATCACGAAATAGATGGTGTTTTTAAATTCCCCATTCCTTAAAATATCGGAGACGATACCCATATCGACTTTAAAAAAAAATCCGTCCGCCATCTTTGATTTCCTATCCACCATCTTTGATCACGAAATAGATGTTGTATTTTGATTCGCCATCCCTTAAAACATCGGAGACGATAACCATATTGATTTTTTTAAATTTTCTCATCCACCATCTTTGATTTCTCATCCGCCATCTTTGATCACGAAATAGATGTCGGATTCGGATTCCCCATCTCTTTAAATATCGGCGACAATACCCATATCGACTTTAAAAACATCCCGTCAGCCATCTTTGATTTCCTATCCGCCATCTTTGATCACGACATAGATGTTGTATTTAGATTCGCCATCCCTTAAAACATCGGAGACGATAACCATATTGATTTTTTAAAGCTTTTTCATCAGCCATCTTTGATTTCTCATCCGCCATCTTTGATCACGAAATAGATGTCGGATTTGGATTCCCCATCCCTTTAAATATCAGCGACGATACCCATATCGACTTTAAAAATAATCCCGTCCGCCATCTTTGATTTCCTATCCGCCATCTTTGATCACGAAATACAAAACAAAACAAAACAAAAAATATTTTATTTGCTTCTCCAAAACTTAAAATACATTTTCTTACTTAAATTTACAGAAGGCGGTATGTGGAGAACAAATTAGGCAACTGCGTCAGCTATTGTTGCAGTTATAAAACTACAACGCTGGTATTCTCGCAGGCCTATATGCAATTATAATTATATAAGATTAATTTACCTATAAATAAATAAAATATAATAACGACAAATTAATATATATATACATATATACAAAATTATATACAAATATATACGTATATAGTGTACATATTATTAATAAGTTTTATAATATATATATTATTATATACAATACACAATACATGCCTCCGTTACATCAAAATAAAAATAAAAATTAAAAATAGCAAATAGTAATTTGTTTCCGAACGCTACTTGTACTTGACAGACTGATGTTTCAATACCTATAGGCCCAAGATTGAAAGATTCCATCTGTCATGAATGTCAATTGTCTTGTCAGTTGTCAAGCAAGCGTCTGCCAGAGTCCGGAGCACAGTTACTTTTACCAATATAATAAAATCGCTGCGCATACGCAATTATATAGTAACAAATTATATACATTATAATATCACAATAAGTTCAATATCTTTCGTCAGTAGACACGTAAGTGATGTTGACGTACTACTTATTCTAAAAGTAAGTATGTAAGTTCATAACAGTGACTTTTGTTTGTTTATTAAAAATAACTTAAACTTATTGCGAAATGCGTGTAATGTTTTCAGGTTGCGCATGGGGGGCGGAAGGTCATTCCAACAATGGGTGGCGGCGTATCTGAAACTACCTCGGAATAGATGTTGTATTTGGATTCACCATCCCTTAAATCATCAGAGACGATACCCATATTGATTTTTAAATTTTTCCCATCCGCCATTTTTGATTTCCCATCCGCCATCTTAAATCACGAAATAGATGTTGTATTTGGATTCCCCATCCCTTTAAACATCGGAGACGATACCAATATTGATTTTTTTAAATTTTCCCATCCGCCATCTTTGATTGCCCATCCGCCATCTTTAATCACGAAATATATGTTGTATTTCGATTCTCCACCCCTTAAAATATCGAAGGCGATACCCATATTGATATTTAAAATTTTCCCATCCGCCATCTTTGATTTCTCATCCACCATCTTTGATCACGAAATAGATGTCGGATTTGGATTCCCCATCCCTTTAAACATCGGAGACGATACCAATATTGATTTTTTTAAATTTTCCCATCCGCCATCTTTGATTGCCCATCCGCCATCTTTAATCACGAAATAGATGTTGTATTTCGATTCTCCACCCCTTAAAATATCGAAGGCGATACCCATATTGATATTTAAAATTTTCTCATCCACCATCTTTGATTTCCCGTCCGCCATCTTTGATCACGAAATAGATTGTGTTTTTGAATTCCCCATTCCTTAAAATATCGGAGACGATAGCCATATCGACTTTAAAAAATCCCGTCCGCCATTTTTGATTTCCTATCCGCCATCTTTGATCACGAAATAGATGTTGTATTTGGATTCCCCATCCCTTTTAACATCGCAGACGATACCAATACTGATTTTGTTAAATTTTCCCATCCGCCATTTTTGATTTCCATTCCGCCATCTTTGATCACGAAATAGATGGTGTATTTCGATTCCCCACCCCTTCAAATATCGAAGGCGATACCCATATTGATTTTCAAAATTTTCTCATCCACTATCTTTGATTTCCCGTCCGCCATCTTGGATCACAAAATAAATTTCATATTATTAATCAGCGTCCCGGAAATCTCGAAAACGATACCCATATAGGTAGGTTGTATCCTATTCGTTTAGCCTTTTTTTGCCTTTGACCCAACCCTCCCCCTTCTCGTTTGACCATTTTATTATTTTTGTCTGGCCCCTAAAAGTTGCGGCGTAATTTTATATAGCCTATAGCCTTTCGGAATAATTGGGCTATCATAGGCAATAACAATTTTCAAAATCCGACTGCTAGTTCCTGAGATTAGCCGACATTATCTTTTAGCCTTTTTAGCCTTTTGCCCGGCCCCAAAGGGTCGAAGCGTTATGTTATATAGCCTATAGCCTTCCGGAATAACTAAGCTATCGTATACAAAAAGATTTTTTCAGATCCGACCAGTAGTTCCTGAGATTAGCGCGTTCAAACAAACAAACAAACAAACAAACAAACAAACAAACTCTTCCGCTTTATTATATTAGTATAGATTGTATCATCTACAAGGAATGCTGTGAGGAATTATTAGATATCAATTATCAAAGCAGTCTATTCATGATGCTAAGATTCTAACTAGCGACACCAGCGCCGAATTTAGAAGTTCTCTAAGTACGACTCTTTCACAGATCACTAATACTTTTGACACCTCTCGATACAATTACAACCATAACCTCGAAAAAAATATTTGCATTGAAAGGTATCAAAAGTCTCATCTTAGACAACTTCTAAAATTCGCCGCTAGGGAGGGGAGCGCTGATAATGTTTGCATTGCCAATACTAAGTAAAGTTAAACCTTCCTGTAGTGGCTTGTCTACATGTAATCCTTGTGTGCACTACAAAGAAAAATTGCCCAGATTTTTCTAGCACAATTTGGGTATCACCATCTTAGGTATAAGATGTCGATTGCTGAACATAGGCCTCTCCCAATTTGGATATATTAATTATTTTATACTACAAAAAAATCATTATTAAGGTTTCAAGATGATAACTGTAAAAACTGTCATGAACAGAGGCAGAAAAGGGGATATCGACTGTGAACTGCCAACCGGTAATATCTTAATTTTGACAACTTTAGAGGAGAAAGAAAAAACATGTTTACATCGTATCTTAGACTATATATCTCTTATGTAATATTATATATATATATATATATATATATATATATATATATATATATATATATATATATATATATATATATATATATATTATATTTATTTTTTGTACACCAACAACGAATTTTCTTAATTAAAGCTCTAACTGCAAATGTAATTTTGTAATCCTTTATATTTATATGGGATTACAAAGTTATTTATGCAGTTGATGTATCTCGAAAACTGGACAGAAATCGATAAATATTTTAATTTTTCCTTTATTCATATACTAAACACTAATCGTATTTTAAATTTGAAGCTTCTATATTTGCTAGAAGTGCCTTAGACTTTTGATGATCGGTCAGTGAGTGACAAAAGTAAGAATTTTGACTCGTTATAATTCCTAAACTTCTAGTTCAAATTTAATGAAATTTGAAATACACCATGTTTATACAATGCCTGCATGGTTCCTAAAATATCAGGCTTCTAGTTTTATCCACAACGAAGTTATAGGGGGTCAAAAATGGCCTGAATTGCTTCGAGAAAAGGATGGTACCGGCCGTGCCGCTTTTTTGCTCGACTTGGTGGGATCTCGTATGTTAAAAAAAATACGTAGTTAATATTTTTTTTCATTACATATGTATTTAAAAACAAAAGTAACATTATATGCTTCCTTGTCACTCCAGAACCTTTCTGCTCCAACGGCCATCGGTTCTGGCTATGTACCCTGCCACTGTCACTTCAGCCTGATTATTCGGAGAACTATGTCAGTGACTTTGGTTCGCCTGCGAATCTCCTCATTTCTGATTCGATCTCGCAAGGAAACTCCGCGCATAGCTCTCTCCATTGCCCTTTGAGTGACAACACTGGCTACACACACTGGTCAAGGCTTTCGTCTTGAGACGATGCGGGATATCGGACGTGATGATCTATAGGAGCAGTTACGTTACGACATGGACGTTATACATGATTTTCGTCTTGTTCGATCTTGTTGGGAGACTGTACAGACGCCACCGAGCATTGTGCCGAGGTCTTACATGGTCTAAACCATGACTACGATATTGTCAGCGAGTCGAAGGTGAGTGATACAGTACTCGCCGTTGATGTTGATACTGAGTCCTTCCCAGTCCAGAAGCTTGAAGACTTCTTCAAGCGCAGCGGTGAAAGTTTCGGAGATTTAACATCTCCCTGCCTCACCCCTCGCTGTAGTCGAATAGATTTCGAGCTCTGGTCTTGGAAATGGACTGACATGGTGGCGTTTTTGTACAATCACTTCAGCACTTCGACGTATCGATAGTGGATCTGGCACCGTTGGAGAGACTGCAGCACTGCCCAGGTTTCGATCGAATCGAAGGCTTTCTCATAGTCTACAAACGCCAAGCATAGAGACTGGTTATACTCTTTAGGCTTCAATATGTATTCAGTATGTGGTCTATAGTACTATTAGCCTTTTCGGAAACTGGCTTGTTCGGAAGGCTGGAAGCCATGTAGCTTGCAAGCGAGACGATTCGTGATGAACTGAGTTTTTTTTTCCTACAAACCTTTGGACCAACGAAAATGTACGGCATGTAAAAAAATATTATCTATGCATAAAATACTTTCAAAATTTATTAATTTTATGTTGTATCACATCACCCCCCGGACCACGGAAAGAGAGGGGGTTGCAACAATCGATTTTTTCCCCTTGTCGCATTTATTTTTGTACGGCGTTGCGGAATAATGCATTAGAAGCTGTATTAAAACAGTATGAAACTGATGCCGTACAGAATCAAATGACCAAATTTTCCCTGGAAATTGTCAGAAAATAAAAAATAATTACCGACTTTGTGGCGCACCATTTTTGTACGGCACTGCGCGCTTATTATTTTTCATGGATCTATCGATGGTTAAAATGCCGTACAAAAATATATGACCAAAATGTACTCACTCTACCTGCACTTTTGAATCCTCACCAGCACTAAGTTGGACAGCTTACAAGTGACGGCATAGTGCTGAATCTTATTATTTTATGCTCTTATATCGTCCTATATACGTCACCTGGTGGTTCATATGACCCATCCATTTTTGTACATGGGCCTGTAGTCTAGTATGGTGTCGGGTCAATCTAGCTCTAGGGTCGCGTGTGATCGTGGTGTCGTGTATAACTTTCTATAGAACCTTTCAATCTCCTCTAAGAACTGAGGTCTGGATGACTCAACACTGGCATCCTCCGTCTTCAGCTTTGTTAGCTGAGTTGGTCCGATAGACAGATCTCTCTGGAACACATTAGAGCCTTTGTTCCGCTCAATCGTCTCTTGAACACATTTGGTGTTGTGTCGACGGTTATCGCGGGTCAGAGACTTAGATATCTGTCTATTGAGGCGCCGATATTTTGGCATGTCGCAGCTAATATCAAGACGGATAAATCATTTGTAATCACAAATAATTTCCATTATTATTTATGCTCTATCGAATCCAACCAAGCAATTGACTAGTTAGTCATGAGGCGGGTAGGTAGTTAGAACATAGTCCTGCAATCCCTAAGCAGCAAGCCTGTGTGACTCGATGGGCTAGAACATCAAGCCGTAAATGCTAATAACATAACTAAAGCGGGTAAAAGGCGTGAGCCTTTTATCACCGAAGGGGTAGACAGAGGTATACTACACACCCACTTCTCGCCAGTTATGTTTCGGTCCCAAATAGTCCCAATGTAATAGTTGGCGAGCCCATTGCCATCTACCGGGCACATTATTAAATGCGGATAACACTTTATAGCGGAATCGTGCAACTTAAAAGCATGTATTTCATCATAGGTATATGTATTGATAAACCTAATGAATCGTATTTTCGGTTGATGTTATACTTAGTTGAATAGAACCAAGAAGTACTATCTCTGAATAATTCCAATCTGCCAAAATTTTGAACGGCAATGCATATTGTACTATCTTGATTTACAGATTATTAACGTAGAAATCTTAAATTTGTTAACAAATTTATTACAAAAACTACCATTTTAGCTTCTCTAAGTCATTAATAATCTGGTCCGTGTAGTGACGGATAAAGAATACAAGTGTCACTACCCCATTTCATTCCGTGGGTGTCGTAAAAGGCGACTAAGGAAATTGCAAAAAAGCGAATAATATCTTTGCGAAGAGATGGAAAACTTGAAACCAAACCCTATACCAACTCGTCTGGCCAGCGCGGTATAGTAGGCCAAATACCACCCAGTGAGCGCACCAACGAATAGGCCCCCAGTTCCCAGTAGTCCCGCTGTCCGCAACTACGGTAGCGGTCGCGGTAACAGCGGGGCAGGGGGTGCTAAGAATCTCCGGGCTACGGCAAACGGCTACCACAAGAAACTGACCCTGGCTACGTACAATGGACGCTCTCTACGGCTGGACCAACACATCACCGAACTCGAAGTAGAACTAGGTCATATAAACTGGCATATATTGGGGTTGTCTGAAGTCCGAAGACAGGGGAAGGACAAGATAAAAGTTGTACAATTCTTTCTTTGACATGTACTGTACTATATTCAGTTCTATCTTTGTCCCTAAGAGGATCTCAGTTGCTGGTACTACATCCTTCAGTGAATGGGCAACCACTGGAATTTATAAAAGTAGAAATAAGCTTTACGAATTATATGAACAGAAAGTAATTAATAAAAATGATGAAAAATTTTGTCAATACGTAAGAAATTATTCTAAGTTATTTAAAAAGATTTGTCGTGAAGCTAAGACACTTTATTTAAAATCAAAAATTAAAAACAGTGACAATAAAATAAAAGCAACGTGGGATATTATAAACAGTGAGACTGGAAGGGTCAAGATTAAAAGTAACGATTACACGCTTCAAGTAAATAAAAAGATAATAAAATCAGATTTTGAGGTTGCCACAGCATTTGAAAATTTCTTCACAGACATTCCAGTCTCAACCACTAAATCCCTGAACTCATCCCCTAATGACGCCGAATCTCTATTAAAACAAAATGTCAATAGGTGTAACATTGAATTTAGATTTAGTTATGTCACTGACAAAGATATTGTAAAAACTTTTAATACTCTTAATTTGAAGAAGACTAGTGATCTTTGGGGCAATTCTGTTGTGATTACGAAATCCATAATCAACACAGTAGCACCTGAACTGGCAATAATTTTCAATAGATGCATTGACTGTGGTGTGTTTCCTGATCAAATGAAAAGTAGTAAAGTAATTCCGTTATTTAAATCAGGTAGCACATCTGACCCCACAAATTATAGGCCAATATCTGTGCTACCCACGTTTAGTAAAATTTTTGAAAAATTAATTCTAGGCCAGCTTCAAACTCATTTTAATAACAATAAGCTGTTACATGAAAAAAAATTTGGTTTTACTAGGGGTCGCTCAACTACCGATGCTGGAGTTGAGCTTTTAGATAGTATTTTTGATGCCTGGGAGGAGTCGCATGATGCTCTAGGAGTCTTTTGTGACTTATCTAAGGCTTTTGATTGCGTTTTTCATGAAACATTGATCAGGAAATTACATTACTATGGAGTTAAGAACACTGCTTTGGATCTCCTAACATCATATTTGAGTAATAGAATACAGAGAGTTGAGGTAAATGGAAAAGTTTCTATGGGTTCAGTGGTCACAATGGGAGTGCCGCAAGGTTCAATTCTTGGTCCATTCCTTTTCCTTGTATATATTAATGATTTGCCATATATTATGCAAAATAATGAAGAGATAGTGTTATTTGCTGATGATACATCACTTATCTTTAAACTTAGACGAGAACAATCAAATAATGACGATGTAAATAATGCTCTCTCTAAAGTAGTTCAATGGTTTACTGCTAACAATTTACTGTTAAATGAAAGAAAAACAAAATGTATACGATTTTCAAGACCGAATGTAAAACAAGTTAAACCTAACATATGTTTGAATGGAGAAGAGTTGGATCTTATAGATAACACCGTATTCTTAGGCATAACCTTAGATTCTAGGCTACAGTGGGGCCCACATATAGGTCAGTTGTCGAATAGACTTAGCTCTGCAGCATACGCGGTTTATAAAATTCGTCAGTTAACTGATATAGATACAGTAAGATTATATATTTTAGTTATTTCCACAGCATAATGTCATATGGAATTTTATTATGGGGCAACGCAGCTGACATTCAAACTGTGTTTGTACTGCAGAAGCGGGCTATTCGTGCAATCTACAGTCTTGGTTCAAGGCATTCACTGAGGGAAAAATTTAAAGAAATTAAGATAATGACTGTCGCATCTCAATACATTTATGAGAACTTGTTATATGTCAGGAAAAATATAAATATGTTTTCTAAATTCAGCGACATTCATAAAATAAATACACGAAACAAAAACAAACTTGTTCTACCTTCAACTAGACTACAAAAAATAAGTAACTCATACAAGTGTCAAAGCATACGTTTTTATAACAAAATTCCAGGTAATATTCAGGAACTAAGTATTAATAAATTCAAAGTATTTATTAAACAGAGCTTGTGTTCAAAAGCTTATTAAACAGTTAAAGATTATTTAGCAGACAAAAACGCCTGGAATTGAGTTTAAAAATTATGAATTGACATTAAATTATGAATTGACATTATGAATTTTGACATTTTGAAATTAGTGACATAATATTTTTATTTACATTTGTAGTACTTATATCTTTACATTCTGACATTTTTGATTTGACATTTGTAATTTTATTTATTTTGTTTTGACATTGTTATTTTCTTTTGACATTTAAAATTACTTAAGTAATATATTAATATTTTATTTTTTAGACATTCTTAAATTGACATTCAATAATATTTTTTGACATTTAAATATATGACATTTTATTGTTTAAATTTTTATAATTTTACATATTGTTTACAACATGTATTTTACTATGTATTAGCATGTAAAGTTGTGAGTACGATGTGGGCATTATTAAACATATAAGCAAATAGTTGTGGCAACCTGTCTGATGGCTTAGGCTGACATGCTTATGCATACACCTTCTGATGGCGTGGAGGCATAGTGATACAGATCGTGCTGGCTCCCTCAATCAAGGTTGAGCCGTACGATTGCTGTTGAATGCGGGCCATCAGTGGGCCGAGTCAGTCAAAAGCGTCAGATGATTTCCTGCATTGTACTTGCATACTAAACCCTTTTTTTTGTCTGGACTTTAAAAGATCAAGAAAAGACTAAAGAAATTGAAGTGACAAAAAAAAATAATGACTCTGAGTTTGTTTCGGCTTTTCTTCTCAAGAAGTCATTTAGCTAGGAAAAGCCGGCCTCATCTAGAATAGGGTTTTGACATGTATAAGTGTTGTAAACAACCAAAATGCAGAAATAAATATGTCTTTATGTCTCTTTATGTCTTTAACCCTTGAGTCAGGCAACCTGTTCTACTTTCGAGAAGGCGATCAACCCTCTCACTCACGCGGTGTCGGTTTCCTCGTTAACAAATCTCTCGCTAACAACGTTGTAGAAATCAGCAGTGTGTCGACACGGATAGCGTACCTGACATTAAGGATCACCGACAGGTACTCCCTGAAGGTGGTACAGGTATATGCGCCGACCTCGACATACTGCGATGACATAGTCGAAGCCATGTATGAGGACATTACTAAGGCTCTACATCATACCACCAAGACACACTACAGCGTTGTTATGGGGGATTTTAATGCCAAAGTGGGAGTACAAGAACGCGGCGAAACGAGAATCGGATCCTATGGCGTGGGGTGCCGAAATCACAGGGGACAAATGCTGGTCAACTTTCTGGAGTCACAGGGGCTCTTCTTAATGAACTCCTTCTTTAAAAAGAAGCCTCATAGAAAGTGGACATGGCGAAGCCCCGATACTGTGACAAGGAACGAGATAGACTTCATCATGTCTGATCGGAGGTATATATTTAGAGACGTCTCAGTTATCAACAGGTTTAATACCGGTAGCGATCACCGACTTGTCCGAGGCACTCTAAATATAGACTTCAGAGCTGAGAGGCTTCGCATGATGAAGTCTACTCTTAGACCTACTGCACCTCAGCTAGCAGTAGGATCCGAAAAGTTTCAACTGGAACTTCAAAACCGTTTCGGACTGCTGGAAACCCATGGCACTGTTGACGAGAAAACCGACGCTGTGGTCAAAACGCTACAGGATGTGTCTCGAAGGGTGTTTCCCGGAAAAAGCGTTAACAAGCAAAGACAACTCTCGCTCGAGACTCTCGAACTTATGAGGCAAAGAATGGGAATCTCATATGCGCAGACGTATTTAACAGATGGAAGAAACCTAAACCGGAAGATCCGTAAGCTGGTGCGACGTGACCTCCGATGTTCCAATACCCGCGCCATTACGGCAGCGATTGAACAGAATCGAGGCACCAAAGTCTTCGCTCGCCAGCTTGGTAGAATTCATCTGTCGAAACTCAATACTGCGGATGGCAAAACCGTAACCTCCAAGTCCGAGATTCTCGCTGAAATTGAGAGTTTCTACAAGGACTTGTAAGCATCACGGATGCCTAAACACACGAGACCCAGCGTTGATGACCACAGAGCCCAACTCACGCGCCATTACACGGAGGACATCCCTGATGTCAACCAGGGCGAGGTAAGAGTGGCTCTCGAGCAGCTCAAGAATAACAAGTCTCCAGGGGATGACGGAATCACCACAGAGCTCTTAAAAGCAGGTGGGACAGCAGTTCTGAAAGAGCTGGCGAGCCTGTTTAATTCCGTTATCCACCAAGGCCTAACACCTCAGGCGTGGAGTGGGAGTGCGGTGGTTCTGTTTTTCAAAAAAGGTGACAAAACCCTGCTGAAAAACTACAGACCCATCTCACTCTTGACTCACGTCTACAAGTTGTTCTCGAGAGTCCTAACAAATCGCCTCGCCAGAAAACTCGACGATTTCCAGCCACCGGAACAAGCCGGGTTTCAAAAAGGCTACAGCACCTTAGACCACATCCATACTGTTCGGCAGATTGTACAGAAGACCAACGAATACAATCAGCCGCTGTGTATGGCTTTCGTGGACTACGAGAAAGCCTTCGACTCCATCGAAACCTGGGCGGTTCTGGATGCTCTGCAGTGGTGTCGCATCGATTGGCGCTACATCGAGGTGTTGAGATGTTTGTACGACACGGCCACTATAACCGTTCAGCTCCAGGACAGTAAAACCAGCCCCATTGAGTTGCGTAGAGGGGTGAGGCAGGGGGATGTAATATCCCCTAAGCTCTTCACCAACGCACTCGAAGACGTCTTTAAGACGCTGGACTGGACTGGACGGGGCATAAACATCAATGGCGAGTACATATCCCACCTTCGGTTAGCCGACGATATCGTCATCGTGGCAGAGAACCTGGAAGAGCTGAGCGAGATGCTGCACAGCCTAAATGGAGCCTCTCGACGGGTCGGTCTCGTCATGAACTTGGATAAAACCAAGATTATGTTCAACGAACACACTGTGCCGGGACCGGTTTATGTCGACGGATCGATGCTCGAAGTTGTTCAAGAGTATGTCTACCTTGGGCAAGTAGTCCAGCTTGGTAGAAACAACTTCGAGAAAGAAATCGACCGCAGGATCCAGTTGGGTTGGGCAGCGTTTGGCAAGCTACGTCGAGTTTTCTCTTCGCCCCTACCGTAATGCCTGAAGACCAAAGTCTTCAACCAATGCGTCCTACCTGTTATGACGTACGGTGCCGAGACGTGGACACTCACAGTGGGACTAGTCCACAAACTAAAAGTCACGCAGGGAGCTATGGAACGGGCTATGCTTGGCGTCTCTTTGAAGGATAAAATCCGAAACGAAGTTATCCGACAAAGAACCAAAGTTAAAGACATAGCTCACAGAATCAGTAGACTCAAGTGGCAGTGGGCTGGCCATATCTGTAGAAGGACTGATGGCCGATGGAGCAAGCGTATCCTAGAGTGGAGACCACGTCTCGGCAAGCGTAAGGTAGGGCGGCCCCCGGCTAGGTGGACCGACGACCTGCAAAAGGTGGCTGGGACAGACTGGATGCGGAAGGCTGAGGACCGTGTACTGTGGCGCGTGTTGGGAGAGGCCTATGTCCAGCAGTGGACTGCGATAGGCTGATTGATTGATTGAAGTCCTCAATAATGTCCCTTTATAACTTAGGGCACCGAAACCTAATGAATCCACATAAAACAGTTATTTGTTTCAAGAGTGCGCGAAATCGCGTTCATGTCCGTACATTTTTGGCGAGATAGGATAAAATGCTCGGATTCACTGCGCGTTGCAGGTAGTACAAGTTGAAAGTATTAAATGGTATAAATTGGCATTAAAAAGTGAAATCTGCAAAAAAATTAGATAGGGCCGGTTGCCAGTTCACAGTCGATATGATATTAATAATGGCATTCCCAATTTAAGAAAGTATTCAATTCAAGAAAGAATTCGAATACAGTAAAAACTATAAGATAAGTGATAAGGGTAACTATTTGAAATTTAAGCGAGGAAAGAACTGATTTAGTCATTTGCTTTTGTGTTACAGATGTTTACTAATTCATAGGTTAAGGATACATCTCTATACACTTTCAGAGACAGAGGGCCAGCAGAATTATGTTCAGAGGTGTGCACACAAGGTCGCATTGTGTGCTAAGTGAGGTGATCAGTTCAAAGAACAATGCCCATTTTTCTTAGAGACGCCGGCCCAGTTGTGGACAGTCAAAAATCGTAGTAGTTGTTATTGCATTCGATAAAAGGGTGTTAAACTAGAATTTTGAGATTGATTAGAGGTCCATCACATTCATAAATTTATTACAAGAGGTACTTTTATATGCTCACAAAACATTAGGACGTGTGTTAAAGTATTTCGTAGTTTTGCGTAGAAACGAATGAGTTAATCATTTGGTAAGGATAGAAAAAGCCAGAAGTCGTAAAAGATCCAAAAACATAAAAAGCATTCACAATGTGCACGAGCAAAACAAATAGGTAACAAACAAAATAAACTGAATATGACATTATTGACATTTACTTAAGAGTCAAAAAAGTGTTGCCATTTTACAGTTTTAAATGATATTGATTAATCGATATGGATTTTGGACATAGGTTATCTATATATTTGGTTCAAAATCGAACTTATTTGTAGTTAATCGCATATATACCTTAAAAACACACATTTTAAATGTTTAAGGACCAAGTAGAGATTTGCTATTAACTCAAATCATTTTGAGTAGAGAAAACGTAAAATCGATAAAGAAGAAGTGATAATCGATTTAATATTATGATTTCTTTATTGGCAATTTCTGATCTATTGCGTGTTGGCTATTTAAACGTTAACACATCTTTTTAAACCTATTTATTGAATAAGTTTCTCGGCACACCTTTAGTACATACATACATATCGTTTACCTTTTATCCCCGAAGGGGTAGGCAGAGGTGTACTTCTACACCCACTTTTCGCCAGATATACTTTAGTCCCACGTAATAAGGGGCGAGCCTATTGCCGTACCGGGCACATTTACAGACTCCGTGCTGCTACTGAGAATTTCGTGACAGAAAAACTCAATAAGTAACACTGCCCGACCCAGGAATCGAAACCGGGACCTCCCGATCCCACGCGCACATTTATGCCGCGAGACCAACGAGGCAGTCGTATAGGGTTTGATGTCGAGTTTTCCGTCTCTACGCAAAGATGGTATTTGCATCGTGTTATCCCTTAGTCGCCTCTTACGACACCCACGGGAAGATAGGGGGTGGTGACACTTGTATTCTATGCCGTCAACCACACGGCTACCTTTAGTAATGCCTATAAATTAAGTTATAAATAAAAAGGATTATTCAACAACTAATTGAAACTTTATTGTGCTATTCATGAGTTCCAAACTGGGCCAGAAATGGGCATTGATCTTTCTATACTAGGGCGATGCAATTACACCCTGCTTCATGTCTCTCTCGGTGCCCAAGATCTCAGCAAAATAACAGGGTTCATAGACATTAGTGAAGAAAGTTTTGGGTGATTGAGTTGAAGAAGTCAAAACACAGGGTTTACACAATTATTGTTGTCTGTCTCTCTACCGGTGGGGCTTAACAGTACTGTAACTAGGACAGGCAAAAGTGGCCTAATAATCTCATATACTAGGGTTTACCAAACTAATTCATAAGCCTCACTGGTTAACGTTTCGAAATACGTCGCCGTTTTTAGGGGTTGTGTGTGATTTAGGTCTCTGAACCACCCCTCACCATTTTCACTTGCCAGAAATACTTGGTTTCCTCTGGAAAAAAAAATGTATCTCCAAACATCGGTGTGTATGGCACTGCCAACTTCCACATTCTTCACACTAGTTTAATAAATTAAGGTTGATTTAGGATCTATTTTTGGATTAAGGGTCAAAACAGAACCTAACATAACCTATTTAGTTACATATTACAGTCGCACCTAACCCTAGGTACCTACTCGAAAGCAATGACGCACAAATTTGACATTAGCTGTCAATATAATTCATACAAGATGGCGGTTGCGTTTCGTTTCACGTTTTTCACATGAAACCTAAATATCGCTTTTATTGATTCCACTAGTTTAATAAACTGAGGTTGACGGAGCCCAGCTTCGCAGGGCTCCTATTTTCGGGTTAAGAGTCAAAAGAGAACCTAACACAACCTATTTAGTTACTTCCACATAAAACCTACAATTACGTTCCGTTTTGCATATTTGCATGAAGAATTTTTGGAAATTGTTTAAAAATATTTAGACGCAACTCCGGCAGCCAAAATTACTTTTAGGGGATTAAATCTAACTCCCTTAAGCCTTAAGCGTTTCGAAACCCGACCCAAAATACCTACTAGGTTAAGCACTAGCCTATAGCTATGCTAGTACTACAACTAATATATTATCAGAAAAAGTCTAAATGAACAATTAATTAACAAGATTTTTTTATTAGAAACTAGAGGATGCCTGCTGCCCATGCCCACATATTTTATTTTAATATCACGCTTTCTGCCCAATCCCATGCTAATTTCAGGAAATCCCTTCTTAGTACACCCCTATGGTCCCCAAGGACCATAGATGCCAAACTTCAGTTTCTTGCGCCCAATGGTTTTGGCTATGCCTTGTCTGTAAGTCACTCAGTAATGCAAGAATTTTATATAACAAAAAATGCATAAATACGAAAACATGTGGAGGGGCTGCTAATAAGAAGGCTATGCTTGCTTTTCTGAGCATAGCTTCTCAAAACAGGGCTCCAATTTGGAAATAGCAACTCTCATAGCACAGTTTCAAATGGTAATACCTAGAATTTTCAATGTTGCAGTACTGATGGCACGATATTCATGAGAAACTGTGCTCCAAAACTCAAACAGTTTGTCCTAGTTGTATTGAAGCTTTTGAACATATGACTATTCTATTTGCTGCTCTTTATCTTCTTCGGAAGCAATACACAATTTTCAAGAGTCCCGTTATCAAAGCTTGCACTGAGCACATCAAAGGGTGTGGAAGCTCAACTAAGCAACAAAAGAATGTTTTACAATTTTGCTTTTTGCTAACTGATACAACAAAAAATATTTGAACAAACTGGTAACTGTGACTTTGGGCACCCTTTTGTCTTTGCTATGGAATCTTACTGTTCCATTCTGCAGAATCTGTTTTGAGCACTGTGGTATAAGACAGTATCATGGTCACTTTCACAAACATCTATGGAAGACAGATGATGATGATGACCAACTATGTTAACCCATCATTCAGCCACTTGTCCATTTCTAAACCGGAGATAGTTAATATATTTCGTCTAGGTAAATGCAACCAAACTGGCAACTCGAAACCACGCCCTGCACGCCCCGCACCACGTGCTTGCAAATAAATATATTGCTACCAGTGTATTGAAAAACAAAAGTTAGTTACCCAAACCAATCAGAATTTACTCAGATATGACACCGTACCAGCGAGACCAACTGAAGAAGTTGCGGGATGAGTTAGCCGCCAGGATTGAAAAAGGTGAGCAAGATCTTACGATTAAATATGTAAATGGAGTACCTAAAATAGTTACTCATACTACTACAAAAAACCAAACCCGCGACGCTTAACTGAACTCCTTATATTGTACACGAACCTGGCATCCATAACGGCAAAATTCGATTTATTCCTCAATGAAGTAAGAACATTCAGACCTACATTTATTTTAATAACTGAAACACATCTACACAGCGAAATAAGTGACAGTATTATAAATATACCTGGATATGTACTTTATAGGCATGATAGATACGCTAGGAAAGGAGGTGGTGTCTTAATATATGTCGCCCCTGAAATCAACGATATGCCTATAATTGCTAGGGTAAACCACTTAGGCCAGGACTAGGGGTTGGAAACATTGTGGCTTGATATTGAATTCCGAGAATTGAAATTCACTTTAGCTTGTATCTACCGTCCACCATCTCATATACTCCAGGAATCAGATAAAATTTTCTTTGATATGATTGAAAAAGCAGCAGCAGAAAAGACAGTATTGATTTTTGGATACTAATTTACCCAACATAAAATGGTCACTTAACCAAGTTACTAATAATGAATGAATAATTTTTTATTTTTATAACAGAACTGACATAGACTATCCGTAACTTAATTTTATTTATTGTAATTTAATCTAATTTTTAGTTTCATTTCAATTAAGTAATTTATTTTTAACATTGTAATTAGGTATATAACTGATTGCAAGAAATGTTGTTAATTATTATTGTCATTATATGTTAATCACTGCATGTTGTGGTTGTCTGTAAGTGTTACAGCACTAGAAATGTCTGTTTGCCTTTTTTATATTTGACTGTATTACTGTATGTAATGTAGACAATCCTAAAACTAATAAATAAATAAATAAATAAATAAATGACAAAGTTTGTAAGTTATTTATGAATATGTATGCTAATAGTAGTATGAGACAATTGGTTACACAGGTTACTAGAACAAGGAATAATGAAGAGTCACTATTGGATCTCATTCTATGTAATGATGACACTTTGATAAGTGACATTGCATATCATCCCCCAATAGGCAAAAGTGATCATTTGGTTCTTACTGCTACAATACAAATAACAGATTTTAGTGATGTCAAAGCTACTAAAGAATTAAAATATGATTTCTTTAAAGCCAACTATGATGTGATTAACACATACTTGTCAGAAAATTTCAATATTAACGGTAGTTCATCTAATGAGGTGTGGTTTGATTTCAAAAACCAGATACATTTAATACAGGAAAAGGACATAAATAGAAAATGTAGCAATAGCAAATAAACGAGTCCAGAAACCATGGATAAATAAAGAAATAATTGATTAAACTAAGGAAAAGAAAAGATTGTGGAGTGTTTACAGAATAGACAAAAATAGTAGGTCATATAATGATTACAGGACCATTAATAACAAAATTGTTCAACTAAGCAGATCTAGAAGAACACACTTCGAGGCAAATATCATTAATTCGGGCGCGAAATCATTCTATGCATATGTTAGAAAACAACTTAATTGCAAGGTCGGCATCCCTACAGTATTGAAAAACACCTGTGATGAGTTAATTGTAGAACAGAAAGAAATAGCTGAACTATTTGCAGATCAATTTGAAACAAGCTATATCAGGGAACCTCATGGCCCTCTACCAAATATTAATATGCCCAGAATTGAAAATTCTTTCAGCGATGTTACTATCACAGCCGAGCTAGTTCAAAAGACACTTCTGACATTCAAAGACACAACAGCTACAGGTCCTGATGAGATACCATCCATTCTGCTAAAAAAGTGTTTATCTACAGTTGCTGACAACATTGCAAAGATTATGAATATATCCTTGGAAACTGGGCTCTTGCCTGACGATTGGAAGAATGCTACTGTAGTACCGATTTATAAAAAAGGGAACAAGCTATTACCAGCAAATTACAGACCTATAAGTCTAACGAGTGTGTTATGTAAATGTATGGAAAAAATTATAGCTGAAAAACTTAGATTGTTTTTAAAGCAGGAACACATTATACAGGATGAACAGCATGGTTTTGTTCCAAGACGTTCAGTTACCACAAATCTTCTTATGTGTGTCAATGAATGGGTGAAAAATCATGACAAGGGGCAACCCACAGACGTGATCTATCTTGATTATGAGAAAGCTTTCGATCGTGTCCCATTACGGCGCCTTATACATAAACTAGAGCATTTTGGTATACGAGGAAAGATATTGGCCTGGATTAGGTGACTTCTTATCTCAAAGAAAATTCTCGTGTACGTGTTGGAAATACTTTATCTACAGCGCATCCGGTATGGAGCGGCGTGCCGCAGGGATCTGTGCTCGGGCCATTGATTTTTATACTGTACCTGACTGACCTGAACAGCACATTACATCTACCGCTTTCATTGTTTGCTGATGATACAAATTTTTTGGTAATCCATGTGTACAATCACAAAAAATTCAGAATGACTTGAATGCCATCCTTGAATGGACCAAGCAATGGCTATTATCGCTTAATTCTGCCAAGTGTACTGTCTTGCACATAGGTAGGACAAATCCTTGTGTACCGTACTACCTAGGACAGCATCAATTGACACCAGTAAGTACGCAGACAGATTTGGGCGTCATAATAAGCAAAGATTTGAAATAGGAAACCCATATTGTGAAAATTGTGAAAAGAGCTAACTCCATGTTGTATCTAATAAGAAAAGCGTTCAGATGTCTCGATCCCAAAACATTTTGTGTGCTCTATAAAACTTATATAAGACCTCTCCTCGAGTATGCGTATGTTTTGTGGGACCCTTATTTTAAGAAAGCCGTGATTCTATTAGAAAATGTACAGAGAAGAGCTACCAAAATGGTCCACCAACTAAAAAACAAAACCTATGATCAGCGTTTAAAGGAACTTGGCCTCATGACTCTTGAGAACCGCAGACAGAGAGGAAGTCTCATTGAGACGTATAAGATACTGAATGGCTACTATGATGATGACAGGATTAAAGAACTGTATGTAGCAAATGAAAATAAACATCTCAGAGGGCACCCGTTAAAGTAACGCCAGACTCAGTCGAAACTCAACCCTTTGAAACACTTTTTACCTAACCGTGTTCTCAAGGAGTGGAACAAGCTCCCAGAAAATGTTGTTATGGCACCCACATTGAACACTTAAGAATAGACTCGACAAAATCTCCAAGTCTCAAGACACACACGCATCAGCTTAATAAGCTGCTAGTGTGGTTCAAATATAATAATAATAATAATCTGTAGATTATATCTACAGCTAAAACTAATGCTCACGGCCAAAGCTATTGGGCGCAAGAACCGCAAGAAGCAATTTAGCATGTATATTCCATTGAGTATATATTCCATAGAACTATAGAGGCATTAGCCTTCTCAGCATTGTTGGCAAATTGTATGCGAAGGTACTGATTGGAAAGAGTTATGGAAGTAACTGACAAGAAAATATGGTATGTACAAGCAGGATTCCGAAAGGGTATGGGGTGCACGGATGAAGTCTTTTCCTTACGGTGCATAGCCGAAAAATTCTTGGCCAAAGATCAAAAAGTCTACTGCGCATTCGTGGATTTGGAAAAGGCTTACGATAAAGTGGTGAGGAATGAAATGTGGTCGGTACTGTTGATGTATGGCGTGAATAGCAGCCTCATACGAGCTCTGAAATCCCTTTCTGAAGATTCTAGAGCTTGTGTGAGGATAAATGGGTCGTACACTGATTGCTTTACCATCGATACAGGTGTTAGACAGGGATGTGTAGCGTCGCCGTGACTGTTCAACCTCTTCATGGACAGTTGTTTGCAAGATTTGAAAAATAGTGACTTGAAAAATAGTGACTGTGGATTAAGGATGAATGAGTTACTTGTCAACTGCCTCCTTTATGCTGATGATCAGGTAATTCTTGCGTCTTCAGCGAAGGAGTTGCAGGAGATGGTGGCCATCATGTATGGTGCTTTAGGGAGGAAGGAATGAAAGTGATTGTGAGCAAGACGAAAGTTATGGTTTTTGAAAAGGAGGAATGTGTTACGGCTTGTAATGTTATGATTGATGGACAACGTCGGGAGCAAGCGAATGATTTTGTATATTTAGGTACCTACGCTGTTTACTAGGAATGGTAAGAATGAAGAAGATATTG